>CM058229.1:4157939-4809762 GCA_030180135.1 Orychophragmus violaceus
AAAACATCTTTTTAATCCATTTTATTTCTAATTAAATAATTAATTTCGTAATTATATTATATATTTATATTTAATCAATAATGATAAGTATAATTAGATGAATTAATACACATTTATGTTTATAAATTATAATTTTTTTTTGGTTATAAATTATAAAATAAATAAATTATAAAATAAATATACAAATTATAGAAATCTTTTTAAAAATAAAAAAGAATATATAACCCACTACTTTTTATCAAATATACACATAAAAGAATAATAAAAATATGTAATATACTTCATTTTCAAAAAAGTTAATTCTATAAGAATATTCAAATTACTATTAACTAAACAATAATTTATATTAAAAATTAAGCTAAAATATTAAAAATAGATATATATTTAAATTTGATAAAAACGTAAAATATCAACAATAAGTAAATATTTATATTATTCAAATATATAACTGTCGGGTTAATTAATGATTATACTAAAACAATTTTTTAGCGAGTTGTTTTATACTTTTTATAATTTGAATACTATAAAAATATACAACTTATTATTAATTAAACTTTAATCTATAAAATAAAAAATTTAAAGCTAAATATGAATACACATATATATATTATTTTATATGATACAACTCATATTAGAACTTATAATGTGAATCATTATTTTAATCTCTTTTTCTTTACGATATCTCCTCCCAAATAATACAAAATTTATTTTTTTAAACCTAAATTATTAACTCACGTTTTATAATATGGGTTAAACAATTATAAATAAAATTATATTGCATAAATAAATAAAAAATTACTAACAACAAAATAGCTAAAATTTTAAATTGTAAAGAAAAATATACCCGCGTTCTGAAAACGCGGATCAAAATCTAGTTTTACTTTAAAATATCATTGCAAGATTTTCTGCTTTTATTTTGTACAAAATAATTATAAGCAACAAATTTATTGTCTTTTGTCCTAATCTCTTTGAATTACAACTTGTCAAAATAATAGTACTACATAACAAACATTTGTCTGCATATATTCTTATTGAAGAGTACTTCGGTATATGTCATATTAATTAAATCTTTAACGGTTCACCAACCCTATATGATATCCTGTTGTGCTTCTTAGGTAAAAAATTCTAAAAATTATATGTAAACTTAAGAAATATTATGGCACGCTAGAAACTTCTACAAAACTAAAAAGTTATTTTGTAGAAAGCCTAGTCATTTTTCTTTTCAACAATATTTCATACATTAAATAGAGTTATTCGAACTAAATTATCACTACATAGAATTAACCGATCGTATTTGTTAGAATATTTCAATGGATTTATATAATGAATATGTATGAGTAAATATCCATGGAAAAACCTAACATGTATTTAACCCGCTAGTTTGTTTTGCGAATATAAGTCAAAACAAAAAGGACAATGCAACCACATGGCATGTTTCGTAACAAACAAAAACACTGCAAACACGGCGATGACTCTTTATCCAAAAAAAAACAAAAACAAAACACATATACACAATATAAAAAGAGAACTCGTCAGAACATATGTTTGCAAAGGAAAGAAATAACAAATAATTAGGCACTAGTGTTTCAAAAAAAAAAATCACAAAAATAATTAGACATCAGTCTTTCCAAAAGAAAAAAGAAACATGTCGTCCACTAAAATCCAGGTACGATGGCAGCCACTTCCTAGGAATCCGGCAAGAAACCCCATCATGACAAACTCTGTTGTTTGTGGAGTTCCCATAATAAGTCACCACCGTGTTGTAAGCAACGTTCTCAGCCGCACGAATGTTCCGTCTTTGGGTTATATTGTCCCAACAAGAACCGACAAGAGCCACTTTCTTCGTTGCCACGGTAATGGTAGATTCGGGAGGTTCGGTGGAAAGTTTGTACCGGAGACATTGATGTCTTGCCTGAGAGATCTTGAAGACGAGTTTCATTTTGTTTTGAACGATCATGAATTTCAGGTTGGCTTTTCTCACATATATATTTAACCTTAACTCAAACCCAAAAAACAAAACAAAAATTAATATTTTTTTAAAAACATAACTCAGCAAATCTTTCATAAAAAATCACTGTTGATTTATATTTTTCTTTAAGGTTAGAGATTCGAAACCAGCTGGCATTCGATCAAAAAACAAAAGATGACTAGAAATACTGAACAGTTGGCACTGAATAATACTGTTCTTAGAATATCTCCATTCTGATGGGGATTTTAGAATAAAAAATTGGAAAATAATAAAAAGGTAGAAAGAGAATTGGATAAAGTATTTAATAAGATACTCATGATATAAAAACATAGGTATGAGCGTTAGGTCCCTGAGTTCGATTTGGTTTGGTTTCTACCGTTCAGCTCCTACGATTCTTCAGTTTTAGGAACTTATGATCCACAAGAGAATCGCACGAATTTTGGTTCGATTCGGTTCTCTTTCAGTTCGGTTCGGTTCAAATACTCTTTAAAAGAACCGGACTAATAAACATTCAAACTCTAATGTAATATATGAGTCACAGGTTATAGAGAACGTTGTGATTCCTGATTACAAAATACAAAATCTTAAATCCAAAAGTATAAATTCTAAACCAACATGATTTATAAAGTTCAACAAACCAATGAAATCTAACAAAGTTTTTTTTCATTTTAAAAAATGTCTGAAGCGAAAAAAAGTCTAGAAGATTCTTTTAGTCTACGAATACTTAATCACCCATTTTAGTTCTCATGCGACACACGTAACAAATCTTACAGACCAAACAATATCGAAATAGAAAGATAAGAGTATAAAAGATTACTTATAGCTTCTTTAGCTCTCTCACAAAAAAAGAGAGTAAATAGAATTGTATAGAAAATTACATCTTCCATTCGGTTCTATATAAATATCTATGAGTATTCGGTTCTAGATACTCATGAATACTGATGTTAAGATCTATTGGGTAATTCGGTAGTATCCATGGATCATTCGGTTCAGTTATTTTTAGTTCGGTTCGGTTCTTTGATACCGGTTTTTATGTCCATGCCTATAAAATGTTTTGGTATCTCATTAAAAATTTAATCTCACACATGTTATTATTTTATTTGTTTGTTTTTTTAAAACCTAAATTTTAATTCAATATTTAAATTAAATTATAAATAATAGTATTATATTAGATTAAGAATCCAAAGAAGTTCTAACTGTGCTTATGCTCTTACCGAACTTTCCAAAAAAAAAAAAACCGTCCGACGTAACCCTACTAATAAAATAGACGTCATATTTTTTTTTTTTTTTTTGAAAAGAGGCTTGACGTCATATTTTTTAGCATCTCAAATAGATTGAGATGATATTAGTTTCTGTTTAGCATAAACATAATAATGTATTTTAGTTAAACATGATAATTAATCGATGCCATGTTTTTCTTATGTGGTCTTACAATTATAATCAGGTGGAGCTTACCACAGCGTTAAGAGACTACGTAGGAAGAGAGACGCCACTCTACTTCGCCGGACGTTTAACCCAACACTACAAGAACTTAGCTCGAACCACTGGAGATGGACCCGAGATCTACCTGAAAAGGGAAGATCTAAGCCATGGTGGGTCCCACAAAATCAACAATGCTCTGGCTCAAGCGATGATTGCCAAGCGGCTTGGTTGCAGCCGTGTGGTGGCGGCTACAGGAGCCGGTCAACATGGGGTCGCCACCGCGGCTGCTTGTGCAAAGCTCAACTTGGAGTGTACTGTTTTCATGGGAACCACCGATATAGAGAAACAATCATCTAATGTATTTTCCATGAAAGTGCTTGGTGCTAAGGTAAAACTAGTAATTACAATATAATTAGACTCATAACCTAGCTAAACCTAGCTAGATCCGGTTTTGCAACCACAAGTTCATTTATCCAAAAAACAAGGGCTTATAGTTTGTTTACATATACATTTTTCTCATTTTAATTAAGTTTAAATATTTTCTCAGATCTATTTTCTAATATGAACTTCATTATGTTTTTAACATATACAAAACGTATAGGCCAAGTAACTGATATAGAATTTGAAAAACATAGGTACCGGACTTTTTTTAAAGAAGTACAAATCTAGAAAGACTTGAAGTTGGTAATTAACAATTAAAAAATAATGCAAAAAATCACCGAAATATATAAAGTAGCACTGATATTTTTTATTTGATTTCTAAAAAGATGAATTTTATTATACATATTATTTCTCGATACAACAAAATATTTATCTACGGAACATAACATTCCTTTATATACTGATTTGAATAGGTGAAATCAGTAGAAGGAACATTTCAAAATGCGAGCTCAGAGGCCATTCGAAATTGGGTTGAAAACCAAGAAACCACATACTACTTACCGGGGACGGTCGTAGGACCGCACCCGAGTCCGATAATGGTACGTGAGTTTCAATCCGTGATTGGGAAAGAGACGAGAAGGCAAGCAAATCAACTATGGGGTGGTAAGCCTGATGTGTTGGTGGCATGTGTGGGGAGTGGCTCAAACGCATTGGGTTTGTTCCATGAGTTTGTTAGGGATGAGGATGTGCGGCTAGTAGGGGTCGAGGCCGCTGGACTGGGTCTGGATTCAGGGAAACATTCAGCTACTTTGGCCGTTGGAGATGTTGGTGTGTACCATGGCTCCATGAGCTATTTATTGCAAGATGATCAGGGACAGATACTTAGACCACACTCCATAGGAGTAGGGTAAGTGTGAAAATTATATTCTCAATACACACTTTTTTTTTGTTTGTGCAACATTCTCAATACACACACATATATATATATATATATATATATATATATATATGTGTGTATTTTTAAACAATTTCTTTTTGTTTGTTACTATTTTGGATAACCAAAGAGAGGACATTATACACACACATATATATATGCATATGCTTGATTGGTCGTAGGTTAGAGTATCCCGGAGTTGGACCGGAGATTAGCTTTCTGAAAGAAGCCGGAAGAGCCGAATTCTACACAGCAACAGACCAAGAAGCCATTCAAGGTACCTCTCTATTAATGTTAATTTATGTTCTCTTTATAATTCTAACACAAGATTTATCATTTACATAAAACATTCTTCTATCTTGTGGATTGTAGCGTGCATGCTATTGAGCAAATTAGAGGGAATAATCCCAGCATTGGAAACGTCTCACGCGCTCGCGTTCCTCGACAAACTTGTTCCTACTCTGTGCGATGGTGCCAAAGTGGTCGTGAGTTGCAGTGGCCGTGGCGACAAAGATATAAACACTCTCATCCAACGAGGCATGTCTCTTTGTTGACTCACTAAGATGCCACAACACCAGTGCAGTGCGTGCTTATAACGGGAGGGGCCTAGGGCAAACTTTACAATTAAGAATCTATACTATTAAAATGAAATTTATAAATTCTGAAATTTAATATTGTAATAATATATTAATATTGAAAGAAGACTGTTTAAAACAATATATTTTATAAGATAAAATATATTAAATAACATGTTTAATTTTTCTTCTCAGAGTATTATAATATTATGTGCCGGTTAGAAATAATTCTAGATCTGCCACTGTCCCTTTTGTATATAATTCTTCCAAAACCTATATACAATATAAAAATATATACGTGTTTTAGAGTGCTCTGAATAAATATGTTTCATACTGCTTCACACCAAGGTTTCCCTTCTCTATTGGCCAATTATATACCTGTCCGCTACTTAGATCCTTTCTTTGCTCACAAAGCGAATGACATCGACTACATGCCTCTTTAGAAAGAATTAAGAGAAGAATAAGCTCTTAGACTGCACATCATCTCTCTTTTTTCACGTACGCTCTAGCTTTTGAAATATGTCATTACTAGTATTAAAAAAAAACTTCTGGATATCTGCATACATAAAGCCTAACGGATGTATAGTGGAGATTGAGAATATACGTGAACAAAGAAAAAGTGGAGAGTGTAATGGTCCTGATCCGGTCCGTTTTAAATTTTTGAAGAAAAGGGAAGAAGCCCGAAGCTTAGGCCCAAAAGCTCATTATCTTTCCTAAAAACTCTAGCTCCATCCTCTATGAATAAGAGTCTCCTTTCTTAGAAAAATGTGAAGAAGAAGATTCCCGGCGAAGCCCTGCCCCGATCCCGTCGTGCCATCACCACCAGATTTGTAGCTCCTCCATCGTTTGATGTCGAAGGTAATCCCGAATCCACTTTTTCAGATCTATTTTTTTTCAACCCAATATCTAAAAGCCTCACAGCTTTCTATCCGTGTTGAATCTGGGAAATCCGATACCACCATCGCGTTTCTCTCGATGAGACGAAGCCGTAGCCGTCAACCTCGCCTCCATCAGCCTCCGGACGTGCCCGAAAACGCCAAGGGAAGATCGGCCGAGTTCTCACTCGCCGCCGCACGCGCCGCCAGAGGTCAGCCGTCACGCGCCGCCACCCGCCGCCGGGAGTCGCCGTCCGCCGCCGTCGGGCCGGCGACCGAGTCGACTCGGTCCGGTTGGGTCAACTCGGCTGGGTCAACTCGTGATCGGTTTGGTTTGGTTCAACCCGGTTCTGTCTTGTTCAATTCGGTTTGGTCCAATTCTTTTTCAATTTCAATTTGATTTCCGGTTTAGCTGGTTCAATTCCATTCCTGTTTTAAATCAATTTCACCCCGGTTTAGTTTGGTTAGGATATGGTTTAGGCAATTGGGCTGGTTATGGATTTGGGTGTGGTTCATTATGGGTTTGGGTCTGTGTATGGGTTGACCGGGTCAACCGGTTGACTTTGACCTGACCATTGATTTTCAGTCAAATCAACTTTCAATTGGCCATAACTTGCCCGTCCTAAGTCCGATTCGAACGAAACGAAAGCCTAATTCACTTCTTTTCCCGTCCTCTTTCCAGTTTGGATGTCCGTTCAGGCTAAGGAGGATCCTAAATTACGCTTTTACCCCTTTCTTTGGCCAAGGCGAAGATCGGTCTTGACCCTTGCTTACTTCATTCGGTTCCGGGTGATAGTCCTTTGTTAATACCCCCTTTCCTAGGTAGTCTAGTCTAGAGATACCAGTGATTCATTGAAAGAACGTAGAATGCTAGGTTATCGCTTAAACCGAAAACGTTGCTTTTGCTTGATGGATATGTATGAATTAGAATTGTGGTAGGGCCTCCGAAAGGGTGTTGTGTGGCGGCACGCGTACATTGCGGTTGGTACGTGTCCCTTGTATCTTCAGAAGGATATTTTGGCGAGCCCCTCAAGTTGTTGTTGTTGTTGAGCACCAGGGCCAATGGCGGACTCTGGGGTTGTTGTTTTGTTTGCGCTTCGGGCGGTAGGAGTCCAAAGTGCGAAGTACGTGGTGCTGTAGTACGATCTGGACATAGATTGCGTGGTGAAAGCCTTCGGGTGATGATTTCAAGGTGATATTAGCCTAGGACTTGTGTTTCGTAATTGTGTGGCGTAAGCCGGGATCGCGGGTTCCATAAATCCGCCCTCACTGGGTAATTGTGTTTTGAAATAATTACTCAGTCCTCTTCCCCTTTTCCTGTCCCCGTTTTCTTACAGGTCCGGATGCGGGATTGATCGGTCGTGTGGCATCGTTGGTGAATTTGAATATGAAAGAAGCGCCGATTTCCTAGGACAAGTTGAGAAGGCATCTCGGTTGGACCAAAATGAGTTCAACAGATGTCCTAATGCCGCATCTATGGTTCGCCGGGAAACGGGTGTTACAGAGAAAACTATGTAAAACTACGTAAACCAAAGCAGGCAGGAAGACTAAGAGTCAAGACTAAGAGAATAGTCTTGGTCTTTGCTCAGAAAAAGGCATCCTTGTGGGTCATGAGGACATAATTCAAACCGGAGTTTGTACGTCAGCCTCAACACATTTTTTAAACGTGGGAAGAAAAAAAAATCTAAACTCTTATCTTCGAGGACTATGGAGGTTCCTGAACATGCATTTACAGCCTCTTATATATTTAATTCCGACAAGTCACAATGCTTTGTTATTGTCATGTTACTATTTCGTGAAAGGCGAGTTTCCATAATTTTTGTTTGTTTTTGTTTACCATTTTTATAATATACTAGATTTTAATTCGCATCGAACGTGCATAATTTTTTTTATATTGTAGAATTGTTTGATTTATAAAATTTATGTTAATATACTATTTTTAGTATTTATTTATGATAGTTAACTAATTATTTTTCTATTTAATTTTTAGTTATTAAACAAATATGTTTTGTGTTTGTTTTTGAATGAGTTTTAAACATCTGATTTTGTTTTAATTGTTTTAAATGATTATATAATTGATTTAAAATAATTGATTGCGTCAAAAATATAAATAAATAAGGAAAATTTTTGAAATTAAAATAAAATTCAAATAAAACATAAAACATAGTGGGTAGATACACATAAACATGATAAAAAAATTTTAGCAATAAAAATTAAAAAAAAAAAACATCAATTGCGAGTGTTGTTGTTTGAGCAGAGCTTGAAGCAAGGAGTCGTTGGATTTTGTCAATTCCAACACGAAAGTGTTGTTCGGCTTGATGTTGTTTGACTTTAGAAAATCACTCAAAAACTTGTTAAAAGCAAACAACGTTTAATACTTCCAAACTCCATTACTAAAAATACATACCACCAATTACCACGATCGTTAGCCAATATAATATTCTTTTCTACAGCCTTTTCTAAATCATTTGGCCCAACATACATCTTAGAAAGAAACTACATAAATAGAAAATTGTTAGTTACAATTTATTGCTTGTTATAAAAAATGAGCTATAAGTATACTTTTCTGAAAATGATATATATTGAAAACTTACAATTCTGCTAGTTCTTAATGTGTTTTTAGTGACTTTAAACGTTAAAAAGTTGTCTCCAGTATCTGCCATCAAGTAATTCTGGAAATATACAGATAAATATAGTGAAAGAACTTAAAATACATCCAACATGATCAAGAAAATCTGGAAGGAGATGTTTAACGAAATGAGGGTTCGACATTTTTGTTTTGTGGTGTAGTTTGATATTTATTTGACCTCATGAACCGATTAAATATATTAAGTAATATAATATAAAATAATGGAACATCATGGAAACAATTGAGCAAAAATTTCTCACCAACAACACAAAATTATAGAATGGAGTCATGCCCGATTTAGTATTTGTCGGAAATTATGAACACAAAATGTAATCAAAATTTCACATAAGTTAGTTTTCTGATTACGAAATTAACTTTATCCTAAGAAATTTGTACTCTTTGTTGTTCATAAGCCCTAAAAACCCAAATCCGATTGAGTCCTTGTCATAATATAATGTAAAATTGTGGTCACAAAAATTGAAGAGTTAAGGGTAAGTGTTAACATACCTCAAATTCAGTTATTGTTAAAAGAGATTAAGCAGAGAGAAAAGGTACCGTAAACATATTCTAAAATATTTTTTTTGGAAACAAACAAATTGTGAAAAATATCTACACGATTTTAATAAATATTTATTATAATATATTTTCCATAGTATCGATGATTGACAACTAATTAATAGCGGACCTTAAAGATTATTTAAATATATTTATGTATAATTGATCTTTTTAAGTGGACTAGATTTGTCATTATTTAACAAAATTTAAGTCGTCTTTGCTTAAATCTTAAAAATACCCATTTAATATTTTTATTTACATATATATAAAAAAGACAATTAAAATCTATACTATTATAACAATTTAGATTTCAAACCAATTAAAATCTATACTATTATAACATGGTTATTTTTTAAATGCTCTCATGTTTTTATAGTATAGATACTATTAATCTAAATCAACCCGAGATAGGGAATAGAAAACAGTACAATTACACTGAACAAAATCCAGTAATAAAATAAGAAATTGATTAGGCCAAGAACTTGACTTGAAGCTAGGAGAATAATATTTGATGAATTGGAAAACAACATATATGTATGAGAAATTAGTTTACCTCTTAAAATAAAAGGGAATATTTTTATTTTCAAACGTACATTGATTGAAAGAAATCAACATGAATTGGAAAACAACATATATGTATGAGAAATTAGTTTACCTCTTAAAATAAAAGGGAATATTTTTATTTTCAAACGTACATTGATTGAAAGAAATCAACATTCATAATTCCATACATGTTATGTTGTTGCTACCGCTAGTTGTAACTTGTAACGGAAGAACTAAGACGATAATATTGTAAATTTTAAGAACGGTATTGAAATACTCCCTCCGTTTCACAAAGATGTAAGTTTTAGAAAAAAAATTGTTTCACAAAGTTACAAGTTTTGTATTTCCAATGTAAAATTTGGAGTTGTTTACCTATTTTACCCATGCTATTAATTGAGAATACATTTTCCAACATAAAGTTAAAAGTAATAATAATATTATTGAGAGGTTAAAGTTGGTATTGCGATTTATTTCTTAAAATGTGTGAAAATGTTAAAACATGTATCTTTGTGAAACGGAGGGAGTATATAATTGAATTTATTAAATAATTATTGGTTTAGACTTATCGGAAATTGTTTAATATAAACATTTTGTCTCAGCCACTTGGATTCGGTCCAAACGTTTTATATGTGGTGTAGTTGCAGGAAACTCTTTTGTCAAAAACCTTTTCACTTTTTTCCAACAATACTCTATATATATCAAATCATTCGATCGGATCATTCGGATCATGATTTAGATCGGATTATCATCACACAGTGTTTGTCGATCCAACTCATTATATTATTTGATATATATCAATCCAGTTATATAATCAAATGAGTAAATATCCATGGAAAACCTAACATGCATTTACCCTTTATCCCGTTAAAAGTTTATATCTCGTCAAAATAAAGAGGACAAGTGGGATAATGCAACCACATGACACATGTTACACATGCAATTATAAATTCAAATCGACTCATAACAAACAAAACACATACACAGTATAAAAAAGAGAAGTCGTCAGCACAAATGTTTGCAAAGGAAAAATTAACAAATAATTAGCTACTAGTGTTTCAAAAAAAAAATCACAAAAAATTAGACATCAGTGTTTCCCAAAAAAAAAAAAAAGAAAAAAAAAACATGTCGTCCACTAAAATCCAGGTACGAGGGCAGCCACTTCCTAGGAGTCAAGAAACCCCCTTATGATAAACTCTGTTGTTTGTGGAGTTCCCATACAACCAGGCATGTCTCTTTGTTGACTCGCCAAGATGCCACATTACACGTTACATACAATTGCAACCACTATTATAGATAGCTGAGGATTTCAAAAAATATTTTGAGCACAAAGACTAATTCTATAACGTCTTGCATTCGAATACGCGTTTGAAAATTATTCCAAATTTAAAGTGCGGTTAGATGCAATGGCCAGAAAGATTTAAATCTGAATGACAAAAGGTTATTACCAAAGCCGTAGGATAGTAGAAGCCAAGGAAGCTGAGGCTGCGGCCCTTTCAAAATATAAGAGTTTTACCGGCCCTCATATACATAATAGTTTCTTTAGGCTAGTGGTTTGAGTCTCAATTATTCATCAGGTTCAAGGTTCGACCCCTGCAAGCGTAATTTCGATTTTATTTTTATTTTTTTTTTGCTTCCAGCTTTTTTTTTATAGCTTGCGACCCTCTAAATCCTAAGGACGGCTCTGGTTATTATTACTCCCTTTACCACTAGAATACAAATTCTTGGTTGATAAATATTAATAAATCAATCATTATTTATTTTGAACTGCTAGTGACATAATTTACTCAACTTCTATTAATTTCTTATTAGTATAAGATCCATAATTATAATGAATACGATCTTGTTCAAAAAAATTCATTTTTCTTAAATCGATCAGAAAGACTTGATCGAATATTAGAATATACAATAATTTATGTTTTTTTTTTCCCAACGGCTCACGTTTTCTGGAGTTATTAAAAGCAGAAAGATATCAATAATGAGTACAATTCGAAAGCGAAAGTTTCAGCTTTTAAGGGGTTGATTGGAAGAGCTGTGGCCTTTATTTTTTTGCTGTATAAATTGTGCTGTAGATTTTTTTGGTTTGGCTTTAAATTTAATTGATGTAGGTTTTTGGCTGTGAAAATATTTTCATTTTTCACAGCTCAAATTTTTTGCTCTGCATATTTAGCTTTGTACAATCAAAACAAAAAAATAAAAAATAATAAAGAACTTTGAACAGAAAAATATTTACAAAGTATGATTGGATTAGAATATATGTTTTGGAGAGAAATTAGACTTTAAAGAGATTCTAAAGCTATTACCAATCACCCCCTAAGTTTCCACACATGTCAATTGTAATGAACCTAACTTAGGGGTCCAAAATTTACCAACGTACACAATCTTTTTTTTTTTTATCATAGAAGCCAAAGTGAAAGAACGCAAGTAGTTTACAGAAAAAAGAGCTCAACATTTATGAATTCAAAAGTATGGTTATAATATTTAATTTGGTATAAGTTACCTATATATTCATTCTCCAACATCATCGATCTATACGATATGGAGAATTCATTAACCATCTGATAATGTGATGAGAGATTTAAAATTGGAAAAAGTTATATTGACTCTCATGATTATAAAGGTTACGTGCATACAACTTATATAGGAGGATAGTGATATGAATATTAAACCTAACTTCCTAAACTAGATATATACGTATCTCAATAATATCCATCAACAAATATATACAATATCTTTGTGATTGATCTAGTTTATTCTAGATCCTTCTACACCATCAATACGCCTAAACACACATCTTCATAAATCGGTATGTAAGCACATGCCAGTTAGAACTTTTGTGTGTTTGGGTTTCTGTCAGAGCCGGTGCTAGACACAGTTTTTTAATTTTTTGAATGGGCCCCTACTTTTAAAAAATAAATATATATAAACAAAAAAATAAAAATACTACTAAATGGAAAAAATTATGTTTTGTATTGTTTTATTTTATTTTATAACAAATATTGTTTTTATATTATTAAAATATGATTTTGAAAATATTTTTGAATAGGGCTCCCAAATTCCTAGTTCCGACTCTGGTTTCTGTGTTGGTGAAGACAAATTGATAGCGGCATCGATCTGTGAACAACAGTGGGTGCGTTTGTAACGTTGCATATATGGAGAGGCTGAATATAACTCCCATAGCATATAAATAATTTTTTCACGGTGAGGAAATCTATGAGAGTTAACATCAGACATTATATAATCAATAAAGCTGTCTCATATGTGACCAAAACGCTTGTTTCAACGGTTCATATTCACTTCACATATAATACAATTATGTATCAAATCAAGACTGCGCACAGTTTGCAGACACAACTATTATATGTCATCTAAGATCTCGTCATGAAAAAACTCTTGATGCTATACACTAGTAGAAATTATTCTTTTTTTTTTTTTGGACAAACACTAGTAGAAGTGCGGGACAAACACTTGATGCTATACATGTATTTTATAAAATAATATTTTAGATAAATAAAATAACAATTAAACATATACCACATAACTTTTACAATAGTTGTTTTCACATATATATATATTTTTTCAAACTATGATCTTACGATACAACACAAATTAAAATATATAATGCGAAATCGTTATTTTAATCTCTTAATCCTTACGATATATCTCCTCCAAATAACACATAATTCATTTAAAAAAAAAACTAAATTGCTAACTCACTGTTTATAATGTTGGTTAAACAATTATAATCAAAATTAGATTACATAATTAAAAATCTAAACTACTATTAACAAAATGAATAAAAAGTAAAATTTGTAAAGAAAATTAAACCCGCACTTTCTAAGTGCGGGTCAAAATCTAGTAATACAATTATGTATCAAATCAAGACTGCGCACAGTTTGCAGACACAACTATTATATGTCATCTAAGATCTCGTCATGAAAAAACTCTTGATGCTATACACTAGTAGAAATTATTATTATTTTTTTTTGGACAAACACTAGTAAAAATTATTCATATGGCCACTCCGTGGCTAACCATGAAATAGCCACGAAAAAATTAGCCACGACGCTATAGCCACGGAATAGCCACGACGTATTTTTCCGTGGTTATAGCATCGTGGCTAATTTTTCCGTGGCTATATAAAAATTTTACGTGGCTATATCAACTTTTTGTGGTTTTCTCGTGACTTTTTGAATAAGCCACGGAAAATCAGTGGTTGGTCCGTGGCTATACCAATACTAATTTTTACTAGTGATAACCCACAAAACAAAAGATTGATTCTACAATCTAGTACGATATCTATGATATCAAATAAATATCCTACTGTATATATTTAGTTCCTATATTTCAGTAACTTCTTATATATGTTTGTATCTAGTTAAGGATAAAAAACCGTTGTATAAGTACTTGGTCTTAGACCTAATAATACAACAGAAAACCATTCTATACCTATTATTTTCTGACATGGTATCAGAACCATCCAATGCTGGGCCACCCATAGATGTTGTTACCACAATTGTCCATGCATGAGCGTGAGGAGGGGTGTTGGTGAAAGTAAGTCTCATATCGGTAGTTAAAAAAATAATTAACTAATATATATATATAGGGGGTTAGAGTCAATCCACTAATTATCATGTTGGTTGGAAGTCCATGAAACTTAATAGAAATTAGACCAAACTTTGTCTAGTATACTATTATGATCCATTGATTTAGTACAAAGTAAACAAGTTTTGTGTCAAAGAATTTGACTTAAAAACCTTGTAAGGTATTTGATTCTAAATGTTTGAATCTAAGTGGGTAGTGGCACAGAGTGTGTTCTACCATTTGTATAATCAAGTCTCATCATGTCCCTCGACCAGATTTCGCCCTTGACATTTAGCTTGGAAACACGATGAAGCGGATCTCAGTAATCGTTTCCTCAATCCTTATCTTTCACACCCCGATTAGACCTGTCAATGCCATCGCTGCTGCCAATGTGATTCTTGGAACTTTCATATATTCTTAGTTAAAAAAAAAAACAGTGAAAGAATATACTCTTTATAGTGTTCACAATGCTCTCTTTCTCATTATATGTCTGTTTTGCGATGAGAACAAGAGAATAAAAATAAACACAAGGATGATGCCCTTTTGCTTGAGAAATGTTAAACTTGTAGTAGCCATTTCACTGATCAGTATAGACATAATCTAACTCTACCAATATTCCAATGATGTACACCAATTCACATTTGATGTTGAACCTTTTTTTGGATCAAATTTGATGTTGAACTTTAAGCTCTTTGTTTCGTGTGAGTGTTTTGTTTTGGTTGATGATATGCTTTAGTTCGTTTTCAATCTTTGAGCAGGCGAAGCAGTGAGGAAGTCGTAGGAGAAGCAATGTTCATAGGGGAGTTTGATGCACTAAGATACTGAGAGCAGAGTACATAATATGATTCATGTGAAGAACTCAGGAGGGTCATATTTTCATTTTTGTGAATTTTCTTATAAGCTTAATATACTTCTATGAATTTTTTTTTTTTTTATAATTCTGGAGATCGAGTTTTTACCACCGACTAATCCAAGGTCCATCAATCTGTGAGTAACTGTTGGACATGTAAAATCATTAAGGTTTGGCCTAGTGTCCACTTAGCCAGGACCTCTGCGAGTTTACACTATGAGGTCCCGGTCCTAGAACCACTAGGCTACCATCGCCTGGTTCCTTCTATGGATTCTTGATGATGTTCTTTTAAAATTCTGCATTTTGTCTAAATCTACAAAAGTTTAAAGTTTCAAGATATGCTATAGATAATTCCAAATGAAAGTCAACCTTGTTATCCATTTGGTGTGGTGACAATCTTCACTTAGGACAACCAATGGATCCATTTTAATAGGAGTGAACATTTGATCTACTGGTTCAGTTGATTTCCTTTCTGGTTAATCAACGGTCAAAGTCGTTTGATTTTTATTTCTTGCTCTTACTTTTCAACGTGCCCTACTGAGTTGACTTGCAAGTCAAGAAGATTCCTTCATTATGTAATCAATAATTGCTACACAACCATCCTCTGAACTTGTGGTTATACGAACATGGACACCTGCAAGAGGAAGAAGCTGTTCTTCATATCCACCTACGGATTCTTGATGATGTTCTTGCCTCTACAAGTGTCTTCTTCAGCTGACACATTATTTGCAAATCAGTCTCTTTCAGGATTTGAGACCATTGTTTCGAGGGATGGTGTCTTCGAACTCGGTCTCTTCTCACAAGGTACTTCTAATTTGTTCTACTTAGGGATATGGTACAAGCAAATCTTTCCAAAGACTATAGTTTGGGTGGCAAATCGAGAAGCTCCCGCCCCATATATAACGTCTCTCAACTTAAGTATATCAGATGGAAACTTAATTCTGTATGATAATTTTACCGAGCGTAGCATTTGGTTGAGCACCGGTCTTATTTCTACCATCGAAACAGATGTTCAAGCGGTTCTGCTTGATAGTGGTAATCTTATCCTGAGAGATGGGTCTAATTCATCAGCCGTAGTATTGTGGCAGAGTTTTGACAATCCCTCGGATACTTGGCTTCCTGGTGCTACAATCCGGTTGGAGAATTTCACAGAGGGCATCCAGAGAGATAAAGCTAAATTTCTCAATTGTTGGAACACCATGGAAGATCCATCACCAGGTCGCTACTCTCTCAAGGTTGACCCTGTTACAAGAAACTCTCTCATCATAGTTTTGAATGAATCTAAATCATATTGGTCTAGTGGGGCATGGGATGATCGACGTAGAACTTTCAACCAAACTGATATGAGACTCAACCGTAACTTGAGCTTTGAATTTAACGTGAATGCGTCATACGTAACCTATTCAGTACGTTACAAAAATCCATTTCGTTTGGTTATGGATGTTTCTGGAGAGTTAAAGGCGTACAATTGGCTTGAGAAGCAACAGATGTGGGATTCACCATGGTCTGCACCAGACCAGAAATGTAAGATTTATGGTTACTGTGGGTCGTTTGGAATCTGTTATGAGAGTTCGTTTTGCAAATGTGCTCTTAGTTTCAGACCACCATTTCGCGAGGGCACGTCCTTCTACTCAAATGACTCATCTCGTGGTTGTATAAGTTATATAAATTCAGACACGAATCAATGTGGCAAGGGAAGTGACATGTTCGTTTCTCTTCAGAACATGAAAGTAGCCGATGATCCGGAAGAACAAACTCCTTTGACTACATGTGACGCAGCTTGCCTAGCGTCTTGTTACTGCAAGGCTTATGCATACGATGGAAACCGGTGCTTGATCTGGACAGGTGATGTCTTCAATCTGCAAGAACTTGATGCAAATAACAGCCAGGGAAGGACGTTTTACGTCAGGCTTATTTCTTCAGACGACATCTCAAACCAAGGTAAGCATTTTGCAATCTTGAATTAGAGGAATGTGTGAACAGATTTTTAAGAATATCTCTTATATATTACTAACGATCCCTTCCAACTACCGATGTGGGACTTATGTCCCTAATACGCATGCTCGGACTTGGATCGACGGCACCAATTTGTGTCTGGTTTGTCGATGGTTGGACCAACTTTGGGTCGGATCGGGTTGGACTGGCATGGATCGGACTCTGATACCATATTAAGCTATATGGATATCCAACCTAAAACCAATTGGTTATAAGTGGAGTGGCTCATATCCCTTATATATTACTAATGATCCTTTCCAACTACCAATGTGTACCGATGTGGGACTTATGTCCATAATATCTAGTTCGAAGCCCAACTAATCCCAAAGGGGAATAGTATCGACAACTAGTCGGGTCTTGGGTTTTCTAATGAGGCTGAGTCCTAGACATGGTTTTCTTGTTTGTATCTCAGGAAGAACAAACCATCAAGCGAGAACCGTTATGTTAGCCGTTTTACTACCATTATTAGCAGCTGTAGCTGCACTTTTCATTAGTGTGTATTGTTACTTTTCATCTCCATGGAGAAGCAGAAGAGCGCAAGAAGGTGAGATTAGGTATAATTAATTCACTGTTACAAGATTTATTACAAAGTTTATGGAATACAGATTTTTTTGCAGACAAAAAACAGAGCAAAAAGATACTTGAAGGAGGCATAATTGATGCAGAAGAGGATGATGGAGAACAGATGTTATACCTTAATTTACATGATATAATGGCTGCAACAAATGCTTTCTCAGACAAAAACAAGTTGGGTGAAGGTGGTTTTGGTCCGGTCTACAAGGTAAACAACAACAACATGGTAATAATAAATTAGTTTCATCTTAATTATGATTTACAAAAATAATTGATTACTAGGTATTTTGACCGTTAGGGAATCCTATCAAATGGAATTGACGTGGCTATCAAAAGATTGTCTCATAAGTCTAGTCAAGGTCTAATAGAGTTCAAGAACGAAGTGGTTTTGATCATAAAACTTCAACACAAGAACCTTGTGAAGCTTTTAGGATATTGTGTGGAAGCGGATGAGAAACTCCTTATCTACGAGTACATGTCTAATAAGAGCCTTGATGCGTTACTCTTTGGTAAGTCATGAGATATATTAAATTTTTCTAAATTATGATTTTGAAAACCTTTAGTATTTGTAGATTAAGATCTCCTCAACGTTTGCAGACCCTCTTAAAAGCAAGGAACTGGATTGGGAGAAGCGTATGAAAATAGTGATTGGGACGACAAAAGGACTTCAATATCTGCATGAAGACTCTCGTCTCAAGATCATCCATCGAGATCTTAAGGCAAGCAACATTCTTCTCGACGATGAGATGAACCCTAAGATCTCGGATTTTGGTACCGCAAGGATCTTTGGTTGCAAACAGATCGATGACAACACCCAAAGAATTGTCGGAACATTGTAAGTAAACATTTTTAATGCTTTTGGCCGTTTCAAACGCTACGAAATTTATGTTTATGCATGTGTTTACATGTACAATGCTTGGTTTCAGCGGCTATATGTCACCGGAATATGCCTTACGCGGAATGATATCGGAGAAATCGGATATATATATAGCTTTGGAGTATTGTTACTAGAGATAGTAACAGGCAAAAAGGCGACGAGGTTCGTTCATAACGACCAAAAACACAGCATTATTGCTTATGTAAGTGTCTCTGTATAGATCATTATTTTTAAGAAAGTAAACTAAGTTAAACCTAGACCAAAAATGTTTGTTGTTAATGATTTTCAGTCATGGGAATCTTGGTGTGAGACAAAAGGTGTAAGCATTATAGATGAAGCATTGGGCGATTCGTATTCTTTAAAAGAAGTGATGCGGTGCGTTCACATCGCACTTCTTTGCGTTCAAGATCATCCTAATGATAGGCCCACGATTTCGCAAATTGTTTATATGTTAAGCAACGATCACGATATCCGGGTTCCATTACAGCCAACATTCACAAACGTGTTGAACTGCAATCGGAGGTTACTACCGTCTGACTATGTGTTCTCTATTAACGAAGCGACGCAATCAACAATGGAAGGACGATGAATACTTGGTAGATGCTCCTATTGTAATAAAAGTGATTATACTTAGATTTAACGTTATATATTTGGATTGTATTGAATGGGCAGACTGCTTAAACTTTATGGTAAAGTTTTATGATTCTTGTGAGTGTTTGATGTACCAAGATATACTAAGGCAGATGACAAGAGAACATGCATGTGAATATCTCATGAGGGTTATGTAATAGTTGGATCTGAGCCATTGGATTTGGGAGATCCAAGGCTTATAATATCTTGGCCGAGTGCTATAAAATGTCTTTAGCTTTGTCCAACAGATCCTAAGATCAACTGATAATTGTAAAGGGTGATTTGTACTAGGTGTTTTTTTTTTCCTTGCAATTTAGTATCTTCTCGAAAGTCATTACAAAATTGTATCATTGCAAATTTGTATTTTTACTAAACTCAATTGTTTGAGATGGTGGGTTTCAAAAGAACTGAACCGAAACTAAACTAAACCAAAAATTATAAAATACATGATGGATTCTAATTATTTCTAGAACCGAAATATCCAGAACCGAAAAATCCAGAACAGAATAGTTCCTACCCAGAACCGAATCGAATACCTGAATGCCAAGACCTATTATTTTACTCTGCCTTTTTATACATTGATTCAAGAGTAGCTCCATTGTTAAGGGGACATCAATACTCTTAAACATTGTTTCAGAACATTTATGTACAACGTTTTCAAGAATCTTTCTTCAGTGACAAAAAAAAAAAAAATTGGTCTTAACGGCAATATATTCACCGAGGCAACTCAGCTTCAACTTCATTCCACAAGTCAACATTCCTTGAAAACTTCTCTTTCACTTGCGCAATCAGCTCTTTCGCTTCTTCGACCTTCGAAACACCAGCTAGTCCATTGACAAGCCACTTCATGACACTAAAACTCGGAGCCCAATTCTTCTCCATACTCTCCCTACAAAGGATCAAAGCCCTCTCAAAGTCACCTCCTTTACACAAGCAATGTATCAAAGTGAAGTAACATTCACTATCAGCCTTGAATCCACTCTTCACCATAACCTCAAACAAATTCATAGCCTCATCCAAATTTTCCTCACTGCAAAACCCATGAATCAAATGAGAATATCACAGAACTCGGTCTCGTCCTACTAGACATAACTCCACAAAGCAATGCCTTTGCTTCTGCAGATTTCTGATATGCCACTGAGAGTTTATCAAAGGAGGAAGAAAGACTTGGAGCAGAGCTGAGCTGGCAGTTTCATTGGTCGACATTAGTATAGAGAAATGTTGACTAAATGTGTTTGACTTTCATTTACAATTTACGAGTCTGTACTGGTCCTCGTATATAAGAGGAAACCAGAGTTTGTTACAGGTAGCTTTTGGCATTTGGCTTGTTTCTCGGTTGTGAGATCAAGTGGACTAGTCTTCAAGATTACACTCTTGGACTTGTATTCTTCTTTGATATCAATAAAACTAGCGTGTTCTTACCAAATTGGTGCGGCGTGAGCGTTCTGGATCGGGACAATCGCAACAGGATGACGAAATCGACGAGAGCAACAGTCGAATCCCAAGATAATCAGTTGTTGACGGTGGACTCGTTATCGAAGCTTTTGACACAACATACGGCGACGCAATCGGAGAAGGAGAGTCGTATTTGGGACGCGATTAAGGCGATGGAACAAAAGAACGAGAAGATGGATAGCCGATTGGACAAGATTTGTGGAATCCTGGAGAAAATTCCGATACAAATTCCGACGACGGATTCGGCACATCAGTCGGATTATCAACAAGAAACTCAGGTACCTTTTACGAACTTGGAACACCGCCGTAGTTCTAGGTCTGAGGAAGGGGCTGTGAATGAGAAAATTGTGAGTAGTAAAGAAAAGATGTTGAAGCGAGTTGAGCTTCCGATATTCGATGGTGAGGATGCTTATGGCTGGATAGCTCTGGCCGAACGATTTTTCAGAATCGCCGGTTATGATGAAGCAACAAAGTTGGAGGTGGTGTCTGTGAGTTTAGTCGGGGACGTTCTCAGCTGGTTTAATAGCGAAACCAATCGAAGGCCATTTGAAAAGTGGAAAGACTTTAAGAACAGGTTGATAGCAAGGTTCAGCAGAGAGAAGCTGCGTGATCCAAGTCAGCCATTCTTCGCGGTGAAACAAACTGGTACTGTTGCAGAGTACATTCACCTTTTTGAGGATCTATCTACACAAGTGAGTGGGTTAACAGACAGACAGTTAGAGGGGATATTCATGAATGGATTGAAGAAAGAAATGCGAGAAGTGGTGAATATGTGTAAGCCGGATGACTTACCGGAGATGATTTCAACGGCTTACCAAATGGAGGACAGTGCATTGTATAGAATGATATGTAAAGAGAGACAGGCAGAAGGGAAGAGTTGGTCAAAAACTCAGACCACAAGATCTTACTCAAGTCACTTACCTTCTTCTGGCTGGAGTATGAAGTCTGTAAATCAGCAGAATGCTAGCTCACAGAAATCCTCAAACACGTCCAACACCAGACCTCAAGTGAAGCTCACAGAAGCTCAAATAGCGGAGAAGAAACGATTGGGACTTTGTTTTAGATGTGATGATAAATGGTCTAAGCAGCATAGCTGTCCCAACAAGATGTTACAGATTCTCACTGTGGTTAATGGTTTGGAAATGGAGATTATGGATCAATCATTGATTGAAGTGGAGGAAGTTGATTGTAATGAAGCGCATGAATTGATGGAGCTTTCATTAAACTCTTTTCTAGGGTTAGGCTCCCCAACTACAACAAAACTCATGGGCCAATTGAAGAAGAATGAAGTGGTTGTTATGTTGGACAGTGGGGCAACCCATAACTTCATCTCTCCAGCAACAGTGAAACGCACTAAACTAGCCTCGAAGATGAACTCAAAACTGGAGGTTATGTTGGGGACAGGGATTGCAGTGAATGGTATAGGAGTGTGCAAAGATGTTAAGTTGACTTTACCGGATATGTCCTTCACGTCTGATTTTATAGTGTTAGAACTGGGAAATGCAGATATCATACTGGGTGTTCAGTGGCTTAGAACCCTCGGTAAATGTACGGTGGATTGGGAAAGCCATGAACTCAGTTTTTCACATCAAGGAAGGCAAGTAACACTACGAGGAGATCCAAGTTTACATGCCTCCAATGTTTCTCTGCGTTCTCTGGAGTATAACCCAAAAGTCAGGACAAAAGGGGTCGATATTGTGTTTAGTTCTGCGGAATTGGTGCAAGCAGATAAGAGTGTGATACCTGAGCAGATTCAACAGACAATGCAACAATATCACAGTGTGTTCCAGGATCCTCAGGGCTGACCTCCGATCAGAGGCAGAGAACACTCCATTACGTTGCAGAAAGGCCAAGGGCCGATAAGCGTGAGGCCATACAGATATCCTCATGCGCACAAAGAAGCAATGGAGAAACTGGTTTCTGAAATGTTAGCAGAAGGATTAATCAGGCCAAGCCACAGTCCATACTCTAGCCCTGTACTTTTGGTCAAGAAGAAAGACAACTCATGGCGGTTTTGTGTTGACTATAGGGCCATCAACAGAGCAACAGTTCCCGATAAATACCCAATTCCGATGATTGATCAGCTCTTAGATGAATTGCATGGAGCTAAACTATTCACAAAGTTGGATCTAAAATCTGGTTATCACCAAATCCGTATGAAGGCAGAAGATATTGAGAAAACAGCCTTTAGAACTCATGAGGGACACTATGAGTTCCTCGTTCTTCCATTCGGATTAACCAACGCACCAGCAACTTTCCAAGCTTTGATGAATGAAGTTTTCAAGCCGTTCCTCAGGAAATTTGTTTTGGTTTTCTTTGATGATATCCTCATCTATAGTTCATCATTGGAAGATCACATTCAACACTTGGACCAAGTCTTGCAAGTCCTACAGCAACATCAGTTGTACGCCAATAAAAAAAAGTGTACATTTGCTCAGAAGCAGGTTGAATATTTGGGCCATGTGATCTCTGAACAAGGGGTGGCAACAGATAGTCAGAAGGTCGAATCTGTTAAAAACTGGCCGACACCAAAAACAGTCAAGGACTTGCGGGGGTTTTTGGGACTCACAGGGTATTATCGCAGGTTTGTGCAGAGTTATGGCATGATTGCAAAGCCTTTGACAGAATTATTGAAGAAAGATCAGTTTTTCTGGTCTCAATCAGCTCAGACAGCTTTTGATCATCTTAAAGCTGCGATGATATCGGCACCAGTACTGAGATTACCAGATTTTTCTCAGCTCTTTATCGTGGAGTCTGACGCCTCTGGCTATGGGTTGGGGGCTGTGTTAATGCAAGACAGGCATCCTATAGCATTTTTCAGTCATGCTTTGACAGAGAAAGAGCAACTTAAACCCATCTATGAGCGAGAACTTATGGCGATTGTTTTGTCTATTCAGAAATGGAGACATTATCTGTTAGGCAGGAGATTTTTGGTTCGCACAGATCAACAAAACCTCAAGTATCTCCTCGAACAGAGAGAAGTAACTCTAGACTATCAAAGATGGCTTACACGGGTGCTGTGCTATGAATTTGATATCGAATATAAGGTTGGCAGTGAAAACAAGGTAGCTGATGGGTTGTCAAGGATTAATCACGCAAATCTGATACTATCTTCAGTTTCTTTATTTGCCTTATCGGTTCCCAAAACTTTGCAACTCCAGGATTTGTATAAGGAGATTGATGAAGATGGTGATATTCAGGAGTTGTTAAGGAAAGTAGTAGGAGGGGAATTGGTGAAACCAGGGTATAATGTGGTGAATGGACGGCTATTGTACAAAAACCGTCTGGTGATTCCATCTACTTCACAACACATTGCTCTGATTTTACAGGAGTGTCACGATGGTCTTGTTGGGGGTCACTCTGGAGTGTTGAGGACTTTGCAGAGAATTCAAGCTCATTTCCACTGGAGGAAGATGAGGAAACAAGTACAGGACTATGTCGCAGCCTGTACAATCTGTCAAACACACAAATACTCCACCTTAACTCCTGCAGGGTTACTTCAACCTATCGAGATACCAACACAGATATGGGAAGATCTGAGTATGGACTTCATTGAAGGTTTACCATTATCCAATGGGGTGAATGTGGTTCTTGTAGTGGTTGACAGGCTGAGTAAATACGCTCATTTCATTGGCCTTAGACACCCTTTTACAGCTGCTGATGTTGCAAAGAAAATGGTCCAGGAGATTATCCGCCTTCATGGGTTCCCAAAGTCTATTATTTCAGACAGAGATAAAGTCTTCTTGAGCAAGTTTTGGCGTGAGTGTTTTAGAGTCTCTGGTACACGGCTGCGCTTTAGTACAGCTTTTCACCCACAGTCGGATGGCCAAACTGAGGTGTTGAATCGATGCTTGGAAACGTTTTTGAGGTGTTTTGCATCTTCTAAGCCAAAGACATGGTCTCAGTTTTTATCTTGGGCAGAGTTGTGGTACAACTCCTCATACCACACAGCTTTGAAGTGCACACCATTTCGTTTGGTTTATGGACGGGAGGCTCCATCTTTGCTGGCGTATGAGCAGGGTTCAACTCAGAATTTTGAGGTTGAAACTATGCTAACAGAACGTGATAAGGTTCTGAGTTCCGTGAAGGAAAATTTGTTAAGAGCTCAAGCCATAATGAAGTCAAACGCTGATAAACATCGACGGGACTTAGAATTGGAAGTTGGTTCTATGGTGTATTTGAAGTTGCGTCCTTATAGACAACAATCTGTCAGTAAGCGCTTGTGTCAGAAACTGGCGGCAAGGTATTATGGGCCATATGAAGTGTTGGATCGAGTGGGGAAAGTGGCATATAGATTACGGTTGCCGGCTGGATCAAAAATACATCCAGTGTTTCATATCTCTCAGTTGAAACCTGTGATAGGACAGCACCACATTGTCACTCAACTTCCAGAGAATGTGTTGAATGGAGATGAGTTAGTGGTGGAACCAGAGGAAGTATTAGACAAGCGCTATGATGAAGAAGGCCATCTCGAGGTCTTAATCAAGTGGAAAGGATTGGCTGATCATGAGTCGAGCTGGCTGAGAGTGGGAGAATTGAAGCAACAGTTTCCTCAGTATTCACTTGAGGGCAAGCTGAATCTCAACGAAGGGGGTATTGATATGCCACTGAGAGTTTATCAAAGGAGGAAGAAAGACTTGGAGCAGAGCTGAGCTGGCAGTTTCATTGGTCGACATTAGTATAGAGAAATGTTGACTAAATGTGTTTGACTTTCATTTACAATTTACGAGTCTGTACTGGTCCTCGTATATAAGAGGAAACCAGAGTTTGTTACAGGTAGCTTTTGGCATTTGGCTTGTTTCTCGGTTGTGAGATCAAGTGGACTAGTCTTCAAGATTACACTCTTGGACTTGTATTCTTCTTTGATATCAATAAAACTAGCGTGTTCTTACCAATTTCTTCCTTTTACACAAACATTGAATCATGATGTTGTATGTAGTAATACCTACATGAACTCCAAATTCTCTCATCATTCTCAATACTCTCCTAACATCATCATACTTCTCCTCCTTGTAAAATCCAGCAATCATTAACCCGAAGCTAGAAGCTGTAGGCTTTACACGTTTCCTCTCCATCTCTGCAACAATGGAGTATGAGGAACTCGTTGAACCGGATTCACAGAACACTTTGATCATTCGATTGTAAGTTTCGAGATCAGGTTCGATGCCATAGATCTTCGGCAATTCGAAGTAGACCCGTTTCGCTTCTTTGTAATCTTTAGCCATTAAGCAAGCGAAAAGAAGAGCATTTAAAGACTTCACTGTCCTTTGGATCTCGTATCGCTCGAGATCACGGAATGTCTGTAGAGATCGATCAAGCATATTCGCTCGGCCGTATAGAACGATGGCGCGGATGGCGAAACTCTCGGATTTGGGATATGGTTGGTTTTGGATGAATCCGTCGAGAAGCTGCGACACAGCGGCGAAGTGTTTCTCGCTGGCCAGTGTCACGACCGCGACGGAGAAGGCGATACGGTCGACGAGGTAATCAGGTGTGAGAGAGGCTGATCTGCAGATTTCTAGGATTCGATCCGGATTACTCTCGGTTTTGAGAAGGGAGAGAACTTCTCGGCTCTTCTTCTGTTTGCTAGTGAGCGACGTCTTCGAGTTCGGTGTGAGGATACATGAAGCGGTTGATACGAATCGGAATTGATTCACGTTCTGAATGAGAGATTCCGATGATCGAGTGCGCAAGAGGAACGCCATTAGTAGGGTTCATGATGTTTCAGAATTCAGAAGAAATGGAGACGACGGTGGAGAGATCAGGTTTAAACCGGTTCTGGGTTTTGACGAAAATTAAAATTTAATTCCAAACTCTTATCGACCGTTGATGTTTATCTATAGTTACAAATAGTGACGGTCCAGGTGAATCTAAAAAGAATTTAGCAACAATAAAAAATTAGGATCATGTTTAAACCGGGGTTTTGAACCCGACGTGAATCGAACACGCAACCTTCTGATCTGGAGTCAGACGCGCTACCATTGCGCCACGGATCCGATGTAAACTGTGCATCTATAGTGAAATATGTACTATATTTGTCTCTTTTAGACAAACGACCGCCTTTGCGAAGGTTATCTATCTATCAACTTATCACCAACCAAACCATCATCTCAGGCTCTCAGCACATTGTTGTTATCTTCTTCTTCATCACATTTTTGTACGGTCAGGGATTCAAACAGTTCTCAATCTTTTCATCTTCTTATTCGAACACGATGCAGCATCCACCACCCATAGGTATCCTTCCACATCACGTTCCTCCTCCGTCTGCGCAACAGCAGTACGGTTACCAGCAACCGTCTCCTTACGGGATGCCTGGAGCTGCTCCACCACAGATGTGGAATCCGCCGCCATCAAACCAGCCTATGACCGCCGATGAGATCCGTACTCTTTGGATCGGGGACTTGCAGTTTTGGATGGATGAGAATTTCCTCTATGGTTGTTTTGCTCATACTGGAGAGGTAATATTCTGAGATTGGTGTTTCAATACCATTTCCTCTCTTCTCATCACTGTTCGTTTTCTGTGTGAAAGATTGGACTTTTAGGGATATGATGATCAGATTCGAACAACTTAATAAGTCTTGTGTCCTGCTATTGAGTAATTAGTTTAACACTGTCAGTATTTTCGCAGGTTGTTTCTGCTAAAGTCATCCGTAACAAACAGACATCTCAGGTTGAAGGTTACGGTTTTATTGAGTTTGTTTCTCATGCTGCTGCTGAACGAGCCCTACAAACATACAACAACACTCCTATCCCTGGCCTTCCGGATCAGCTCTTCAGATTGAACTGGGCCTCGTTGAGTTCGGGAGATAAACGAGATGATTCACCGGATTACACTATATTTGTTGGTGATCTGGCCGCTGATGTTACGGACTATATCTTGCTAGAGACGTTCAGAGCCTCTTATCCTTCGGTTAAAGGTGCAAAAGTTGTTGTTGACAGAACCACGGGGCGTACAAAGGGATATGGTTTTGTTAGGTTTTCTGATGAGAGTGAACAGATCCGTGCCATGACTGAAATGAATGGTGTTCCTTGTTCAACTAGGCCTATGAGAATCGGGCCAGCAGCTAGTAAGAAAGGTGTATCTGGTCAAAGAGGTATGCTTAGATCTGATGGATATGTTACTTTAGAACTGCTTTGATCTTGCATTTAATGATTTGTTTTGTTTTTTGTGCTTTAGTATCTATGTGACTAGGTTTCCTCAAATAAGTGCTTACTCCATTTTTAGGTTCTTCCCTCAGTTTAGTCAAGCCTTGGTTGGATTTTGCTCGCAGTAAATTATGATAGAGTTTAAAAGATAGAACTCTTATAGCACACTTGTTGTATCCTGTTTGTTTCAAAGCAGGGAGTCAAGAGGCTCTCTATCATCTTGAGGCCTGGAACTGATTTCAGCTGAAATGGTTATCCCCTAATTGAGTCCCCATGCTTAGGTCAGTTTTAAAGTTCATGTGTTGTCCTTTATTAGCCCTTTCCTTCGCTTCAGTCCTGCTCTTGTTTCCATTTTTTTTTAATACAACTTCTCGTCTAGTTCTTACTTTATAATTCAATTCTTATGTATATACTTATCTATTTCATTCTGCTCTACGTAAAGTTTTCATCTTTCACTTGATTTATTTTATATCTTGTACACCAAGATCATTTCTACTGCTTAAATTTCTCATCTTTCACATGATTTATTTCATATTTTGTACATCAACCTCCTTTCTACTGCTTCTGTGAGTCTAGATGCTAGAAGTTCTTTCTACATTTTCGCATATCTGTGGGAAAGATTTCGTTTTGACGCTTTTTATAGTGGTGTTATGGAGTGGCCAGAGAAATAGCTACACTGTTTTTTTCTTTCAGTATTGGCTTTGTCAATTCCTGTTTACTTTGTCCGTATAGGCATTTCAATTATTTTGTTCCACCACCTTGTAAGTCTAGCACCTTGATTTACCTCATTAAGTAGCTGAAAGCCTTGGAAGAAACGTTATGCAAATGTCATTGTGGCTGTCTAATTACTTATCTTTTGTGGTTGTAGCTCCTCAGGTCTTTTCTTATTGTTCGTAAGTGGCTAGCTCCTCTACATGATAACTTTATGATTGACATTAACATCATTGATAGACTTCGACTTCCTTTACATGTTATGTAATTATGTCGGCAACAGACAGAGATACTATTTCTCCTTTTGGAGTTTAAGTTGTCTGTTGTATGTGTTGTTGTTTGCGTTCATTTTGTTGGGAATTTTAGAGGAGACTCCAAATGGGTCTCTTGCATTCTTCCAATTACCTTGTTCCATGTGGAATTCACAGATACTTACACCTATCACTATACCCGTGTTTATTCATGTAAATGCAGATTCATACCAGAGCGCTGCTTCAGGGGTTCCATCCGATAATGATCCAAATAACACAACTGTGGGTTTTATATTCTCCAATCATATATGTGTCCCTCGTGGTTATCTTCGGAAGGAGTAGTTTCTGACACATTTTAAGTTGTGTACAGGTTTTTGTTGGTGGATTAGATCCCACTGTCACGGATGATCATCTGAAGAACGTCTTTGGCCAATATGGTGAGATTGTGCATGTGAAAATACCCGCTGGAAAGAGCTGTGGATTCGTTAAATTTTCTGAGAAGTAAGTGCACTGCTGTTGTTGGCAACTCTGTCAGTTTGAATATCAATGGCACAGTTTAATCATGTGTCTTGTGTTTTTCAGAAGCTGCGCAGAGGAAGCTATTAGAATGTTGAATGGAATGCAATTGGGTGGAACAACCGTCAGGCTTTCGTGGGGCCGAAGTCCTTCCTCGAAACAGGTGATTGATTCCCTTTGCATATGATAGCTTCTCTCGCCACTTCCTTCCTTGGTTGGTCGATGGAAATTTAGAAGATTTAATAAGAAACTTTTGTTTCACTTCTGTTTTGTTTATATTATCGGTTCTCCAGGCAGCAGATCCGAGTCAGTATTATTACGGTGGTTATGGCCAAGGTCAAGAGCATTATGGGTACTCGATGCCGCAAGATCCTAATGCATATTACGGAGGATACCCTGGCGGGTATCAGCAGCCACCACAGGCTGGCCAGCAACCACCGCAGCAGCCGCCACAGCAGCAACAAGTCGGGTTCAGCTACTAGCTGGCGAGAGTATTCTTAGCTTCACGTTGTTTGCGTACGTTGTCATGAACGTGTTCACAAACACAGTTTATCTATCTGTTTTCGTCTCTCCCTCTCTCTATTTAGGAGAGTTTCTTTTGCTGAAGACCAATAACAAAAGAGTGTTTGAAGAGCTTGTGACTCTTAGTAATGTTTTGAGATGTTTATGTTCTCCCTTTTGTCTCCTTTGTTTGCTTTGAGAGTAGAGAATATAAATGGTATTATAAGGTTTTTCATCATTAAAACTAGTCCTCTTTTTGTTACCACTAAAAAATAGTCCCTAAGATAATAATTTAATCGTGAAACTGACAAGGCAAGATATGGATATGCCTAATGGCTAGATATTGTCATTAGTTTGCGATTGTAAGAGCATCTTCAAAAGAAACTTCAAATTTGAGGTTTTCAGGTGTTTTAAGGTATTTTTTCAAAAGAAAATCTCAATCATAAATCTCAAATCATTTTATTCTCTCAATTTCGCTTTCTAGTTTCTTCTTCTTCTCACCTCTTTACCTTTGAGAAGGGAAAACTAGATCTTAGCGATTTGTTTATGGTTCCAATTTCTGTTGTTTTTGTGTTGTGTTTGTTTTTCTTTTCGTAAATCGGCTTTTGTTTTGTTTTCTCTTTGTTTTGGATTGGCGTTTTGCCTTCTTCCTCGGTGTGTAGTTGGTGACGCCATGGTTCATCGGAGACAGAGCGGAGCTCCTTATACTATAATTGAAGCTTTTAGTCGGTGGTCGACCGCTTGGGCTTCGTTTCCCAGTTGTCCCTGTCACGAGCTGCTGGCTTTTGTCCACGGCGTAGGGATGGGCCACGCGATTTAGAAAGTCGGGGCAACCTGTATCCCGGAGCTCCACGAACACATGTTGGTTCTTAGCCTATTGCTGGTGCTAGCGACTGTTGTTCGCGTTGCTTGCTGATGGTTCTCCAAACCGGCGGTGAGTTTCCGGCAGCCGATGTTTCAGCAGTTTTTTGTGATTGCTGGGTGGATCTTTCTTCAATCTTCAGTGTCACACGTGTCTTCTACGTGTCTGTTTTTTGATGATTCTGATCCATTGTACTCGGGCCTCTTAATAGGCTTTCATGTGTTCTGTTACTTGCCCACTCTGGGCTTTCATCAGTAAAATGGGCCGCTAGCGTTAAAAAAAAAAACAAAAATCTCAAATCATTTAAAACTTTGTGTATTTTGCATTAAAATTCTTAATATTAACAAAAGTCATACAAAAAAAAGAACTCAAGAACAATAATCTAAGTTTACAACAAATTTAGATGAACAATATTTTGGTGATCTTGGAGGTTTCACTGTTTAAAACCTCAAAAATGAAGTTTTGAGATTTCTTTTGGAGTGACAAAAACCTCAAAAATGAAGTTTTGAGGTTTTTTTGAAGATGTTCTAATTCCGGTATTTGTTTTCTCCAAATTGGCCCAAAAAACCAGTTATCTCGTAACAAAGAATGAAAAAACGTATCAGAAAAGATATATTTGAACACAACTAATCTCCAGCAATAGAACAGTTGGAGATTTTTGATATATAAGACAACAGTTTTGTCTGTAGAGTTCTGTGTAGAGGCAGTGTGGCATGCATGTGTCTCCAAATTTAAACATTGTGTATAACGAATTAAGAATCTCCTGAGTCGTATATGGACTCACATCAACAGCTTTTAGCTCCGAAAATTTAATTTTTAAAAATTCCTTTGACCTGTTGTTCCAACCAAAGGACACCACCATGATGCAAACCTCTTGCCTTATTCCGAAACAAAATATAATAAACGGAATTAAAATATTTGGGCGGCAAGCTCGTAAACTGAAATGTTTATAGACTAAAATGCTGTCTTATAAGTTATATAAGTGTGTATATATATAAACTATAAGACCTCATTTTGCAAAAAATAAATAATAAGAAAGATTATATGCATTAAACTATGCATTGTTAGCTGGAAATTCAATAAATCATACCATCCTCTATATCTTAGCATATCTTTTTTATCTTAATGATTTGACTTATAGGTTAAATAGAATTAATTACAATTATTGGAAAGTATATAACTTAAAAAACCACGTATACAAACTAAAAGTTAGTGCACCAGCACTGTCTAATGCAATGACTACAAATACTTTCCCATTTCAACTCCTCTCCTCATTCTGATATCTCTACCTCAAGGTCTTCGTCGGAAAATAAAATGACCCTCTTCAAAAGGCCATGTCCTTACTCTAAGATGAACAAGGAAGACCCGGAAGAGGTGTTTCACCGACGAGCCAAGTTCTTGATTTACAAAACGCTTCAAGAAGTCGACTTGGTTTCTCGCCGTTCTTCTCCTCCGTCTTCATTCCTACGGATGAAGCTTTTAAGGTTGAAGGTCAAGATCGGAAAGAGTTTGACTAAGCTGCGTCGGAGCGTAGTATCAGCCGTTAGATATGGCGGAATAGGAAAGCATTCTCAAAGCGGCGTGAGAGCCTTGAAGAAGCTGCTGTTCCACGGTGGTGCAACAAATGGACTACCTAGGCCTATTTTCACTCTTGAAGTTTGATTATTATTTTTATGTTCTTGTTTTGTGTATTTCCACTTTTTTTTTCTTTCTTGAATTTCTGTTGATCTCTATTACAGAAGTTTATCAAGAAATGTATTATGAAGAGATTATGAATTTTGTTTCTTTCATAAAAAGGGAAATAAATCTGGAAATTGCAATAACCATTATATATATGATTATATGCACAAAATATTTATATGAACTATTATATGAACTCTTTCAAATCGGTAAACAGTTACTAGTTATTTATTTTCATAATTAATTTCGTTATATGAACTATTTTAAAATGAGATAATTAAAGATCAAATTTCAGTATATCGTGAATGATTATGATTTTTCATACTTGTGACATAATTCTCTCTCTATATTACTATATATACAAAATCTTCTTGATGGGGTCATGAAAATACTTTCGGGTATTAAATTAATTTTAAGGAAATGGTAGGATTTAAATGCAAATAAATTTTAGTTTCTTCCCCCTTTCCCATTGGTCCTTTTTTTTTGTCTTTCCCTCATCGTCTTCGTTCACGTTGTTCTCGTTTGAAGTCATCGGAGGTCCTTCATCTCGTCTTCGAAGTTTCGATTATCGTCGGGTCTTTTTCATATCTCTTGATTTGATTTCTCATCTACTTGGATGAATTTCATAATGCGTATCTAAGATCTCTTGTTAAAAGTTAGAACGATAGAAGAAATTTCTAAACCCTTTCTTAGTACCTTCCTAATGAAATTATTGTTTTTGTTTTACTTTTTATGGATACATGTATTGGAAACCCATTGGCACATTGATCCAAATGATTTTCAATACTTCTTCGTGTTTGAGATTGGTAGATGTGATTGTGGTTTTGGTGGTTTCGTATATGCAGAAGGGAGAAGTTCGATTGAACAGGAAGCTGATGGAGTAGATATTTTTGTCTGAGGATTAAAATAGATCTTTTGCGTTATACAAAGTTTTGGTTTTTGAGGTTTGTTGAAAATGAGCGTGGTGGGATTCGATGTTGGAAATGAGAACTGTGTTATTGCAGTTGCAAAGCAACGCGGGATCGATGTTTTGTTAAACGATGAATCTAACCGAGAGAATCCCGCTATGGTTTCGTTTGGTGAGAAGCAGAGATTCATGGGCGCTTCTGCTGCTGCCTCTGCTACTATGCATCCCAAATCAACCATCTCGCAGTTGAAGAGATTGATCGGTAGGAAATTTAGGGATCCTGATGTTCAGAAGGATCTAAAATTGTTTCCTTTTGAAACTTCTGAAGACTCTGATGGTGGAATTCAAATTCGGCTTCAGTACATGGGTGAGATTCAAAGCTTCAGCCCGGTGCAGATATTAGCCATGCTGCTTTCACATTTAAAGCAGGTAGCAGAGAAGAGTCTCAAAACGCCTGTTTCAGACTGTGTCATTGGGATTCCTTCCTACTTTACAAACTCACAAAGGCTTGCCTATTTGGATGCTGCAACCATTGCTGGCTTGAGGACGTTGAGATTGATGCATGATTGTACTGCCACTGCACTTGGTTATGGTATCTACAAGACAGATTTGGCGGCTAACTCGAGTCCTACTTACATTGTATTTATCGACATCGGTCACTGCGATACGCAAGTGTGTGTGGCATCATTTGAGTCGGGTAGCATGAGAGTGCTTTCTCATGCGTTTGATAGAAACTTGGGCGGGAGAGATTTTGATGAGATTCTCTTCAACTATTTTGCTGATGAGTTTAAGGAGAAATACAGCATTGATGTATATACAAATACCAAGGCGTGTGTTAGGTTAAGGGCATCGTGTGAGAAAGTGAAGAAGGTATTGAGCGCAAACGCTGAGGCTCCGCTGAATATAGAATGTCTGATGGAGGAGAAGGATGTGAAGAGCTTCATCAAGAGAGAAGAGTTTGAACAGTTGTCATCAGGCTTGTTGGAGAGATTAATTGTTCCATGTCAAAAGGCTTTGACCGACTCTGGTCTAAGTTTGGATCAGATTCACTCTGTGGAGCTAGTTGGTTCAGGATCCAGAATTCCAGCTATATCTAAGATGCTTAGCTCGTTGTTCAAGAGGGAGCTAGGCAGGACCGTGAATGCTAGTGAGTGCGTAGCTCGAGGATGTGCCCTTCAATGTGCAATGCTTAGTCCAGCTTTTCGAGTGAGAGATTATGAGGTACGCTCTTATCTCTACGTGAGAACTCTCTTTCTTAGTTCTTGTTTCTGTTTGAAAAACTTATCGAGCGGAAGAATAGATTACTGCAGTGGTTAAATGCTGTGTGTGTTAAAGCATGATGGAGTGTATACATTTACGGATTTGTTTAGTGTGAATGGCTGATGTTTCTTTTGTTTATGCTTCCTCGATTTTCAGGTTCAAGATTCTTTTCCTTTCTCAATTGGCTTCTCATCTGATAAAGGTCCCATAAACACGCCATCGAATGAAATGCTCTTTCCTAAAGGCCAAGTATTTCCAAGTGTCAAGGTTCTTACTTTGCGTAGAGAAAACACGTTCCATTTGGAAGCCTTTTATGCAGACCATAACGAAATATCTCCAGACTCACCAAGTCAGATAAGCAGCTTTATGGTATGCTCTCTCTCAGGCTTCCCCTTTTCGGATATACACTTATGCTTTATAGCTCTGAGTTTGCTTTGGATTGTTATGCCACCATTAGGCTCTGCATATTTTATGGAACTCTTAGTCTATTGCGTAATGTCTTGTAGATTGGTCCTTTTCAAATTTCACACGGAGAACCAGCACGTGTCAAAGTAAGAGTTCAGCTAAATCTCCATGGGATTGTCACCATCGATTCAGCTTCTGTGAGTACAAGTTGATATCAATCCTTTGCAGATAAGATTGCCTTTACATTTTTACCTAGATTGAGTCTAAACTCTAAACTCTCCGTTTCTGAACAAAAGCTAATAGAGGATTCTAAGGAGAATACGACTTCTGAAGAGACAATGTCCGAGAACAACCATCAATCTTCTGCTACAAAGGATGGCATTTCAAACCCTTCATCAGGTTCTACTGTAAGTATGATATAAAACCTTCTAAAGAAATTCAGTTGCATTATAAGATAGCTTAAAGCTGATCTTGAGGCATTTGCATCTCGATTCATTGCTGAAAACAATTAAATGGCTGATCCGGAGATTATCTTCTTTAAAGCGCGCCAATCTGCACATATCCTGAGCTTAGCTTCTCTTGTGTAGGGTAATAATTCTAAGGCTATCAAAAGAATGGAAATTCCAGTAGTTGAGAACGCCTCTGGTGCATTGACAAAGAATGAGCTATCGGAGGCCAAACAGAGAGAGAACTCTTTGGTGGAGCAAGACCTGAAGATGGAATCGACAAAGGATAAGAAAAATGCTCTTGAATCCTATGTTTATGAGATGCGTGATAAGGTACTAATCTGGTTTTAGCAGATTCAAAGCTTCAACCTTTATAAAATATGTCTATCTTTACTTCAAGAGTTTATCACTTAGCAGAATAACATTGGGTATACTGGCAGATGTTAAATACATATCGAAGCACTGCAACTGAGTCAGAACGGGAATGCATCGCCAGAAATCTTCAAGAAACAGAGGAATGGCTATACGAAGATGGTGATGATGAATCTGAAAATGCTTACATAGAGAAGTTGAATGATATCAAAAAGGTAACTCCCTTAAAAGTTTTGTATGTAAAAGGTTAGTAGCCTGCGGATGACTTTCATGTCCTAATTTATGATGATGACGTTTAAACTCTGAGCAGCTCATCGATCCAATTGAAAATCGGTTTAAAGATGGAGAAGAGCGAGTACAAGCATCAAAAGATCTTGTGAAAACTATTGAAGATAATCGAATGGCTGCAGAGTCTCTTCCTCCTCCAAGAAAGAACGCGGTTTGATTCTACACTACTAACATTATTCTCACTCGATTGGCAATAATACATGACGTTTGAGACTGATAAAGTTGGTATAGTATACGGTTTAATTAGTATAAACATGTTGTTTTTTGTTTTCGTTTTCAGGTGCTGGATGAATGTAATAAAGCCGAGAGGTGGCTCCAGGAGAGAACCACGGAACAAGAATCATATAGCCATCCGGAGCTGCAATCTGGTGAAATTAGGAGAAAGGCCGATGCTCTTAACGCGTAAATCTCATCTCGCTCTCTTGTTAATACCCTTTAAAGCTTCACAATTTCAATACTTTGATTCTTGATGGAACCAACATGATTTGTTAAGTGATGGAAAGGATCTTGAATTATGTTGCAGGACGTGCAAGTACATTGGAAAATCAAACTCTCCTCCAACGAAATCGGAACATAAAGGTTCCCACGGACGTAGAAATTCAAATGACATGGACCTTGATTGATTGATTGATTTAGTCTAAATTTTGTTATCTTTACTATTCTAAATGAGGATTGGAAGAAAAAAATAGAATAAAGCGAAACATTCTCACTGTGTATTTATCATGTTCGGTTGATTTGAAGCTTAACATTTTTTGTCAACGGTTTGAAACGATTATTCTTGAGTTTGATTTTTCAGATTTTGTTTTTTCTTTCTTCATTTGTCTATTGGTTGAGGTTGAAAATATTAACCTTTTTTGTTAAAAGAAGGGTGAATAGTTTCAACAAAACGTTAATATTTGAACAAATTGGGCCGACTGTGACATGGTGCAACTAATTTCCATTAGGAAAACATATTATATTAATATTTTAACAAACTAGTATCGATTCCCAATTTTATCCACGTTCAGCTAAACCTTTGAATCTAAAAATCTAATATGATCATAAAAAAACTTATCTGAATAAGTGTGTGTGATTAGAAAATCGACAAAATAACGATTTGTGATCAGAGTTCAACACATGGTGTCATGGTAGTAACCATTAGTAAATTCATTATAGTATGAGATTCGATTTTACAATGTGCAAACCGTTTTTTTATGGCCTATGGACCACTTGGTAAATTAGATGAGTGAACTGGCATTATGTTTATCTAATAGTGTTCTTAGACCAAAATGTGGACTAAAATAAAAGTTAACAGCCGTCGTATAGCAATGTAAGTAGTTGTATGTCTTATTCGAGGAAAAATAATTTGTTTTATGTTTCCCGAGAGTAGTCTCGGGTATTCTCACATGCACTAAAAGTTAAGTTTTTTTAGAAAGACTAAAAATTAAGTTAACTTAATTAGCAACATACCAAAAACCAAGATAACAAACATAGTAGCAAGTGGGAATTGTAAAACCTGTCAAATTATTTTTACGCATCCCACTAATATTTCTCTGTTAACTATTACAAATTTTGAGTATATATTTTTGAACAAAGTATTCGTTAGTTATATTACTTCTTCAACTGGAAAAAGTTGTAAAAATAGGATGGAAAACTTGATCATTTAGTGGGGATATACTAGCTATAATATTCTTTTTCTTCTAAAATAATAATTATAACTCTGTATATAGTTGTGAGAGGTAGAATTAGTATTTCTCTAATAATTCAGCTCAACAATATAAATATTCAAGAACACAAAATCTAATAAAAAGAGTAGCCGAATCATAGATAAAAATCCTACTCGCGAAAAAATCTTGAAGGTAATAATGAATTCTAAAATAAAAAAAGATTTATGTTTATCGTCGAAAATAGAAAAAGATCAAGACATATATCTAAGAGAAATCGTTCCAGATCGTTGGATATTAAAATTCTTAACCTAGTTCTTAATAGGGCCTTCTTAATATAAATATATTTTTCTTTTGAAGGAAAATACATTTTCGACTTTGTTTACTATATCAAAGATACCGATTGCATACAATCTATAGTTAAATTCTAAACCATGTATTTTGACTTAATCAATAATTCAATCTGGTGAGATCACTTGGTGAGATCACTAATATACGCATGATGCTGAGTGGATCCGTATACTTAAATTTAGTGGAGGTTATTGGTTTATGTATTTTAGTGAATTGAAAATCCAAATGACCAAATCACATCTAAATTTATTGATTTTATGATTTTAGAATACATATTTAAATCATGTGTTATTGATTTTATAATTTTAAAATATATATTTATATCATATGTTATTGATTCTATAATTTATAAATCCAAATTCAAATCACATGTTATTTAATCATATGGATTTATTTATGGATTTGATTTTACATTGAATTTTAATGGATTTTGAAAGATTTCTGTGTTAAAAATATAAACACTGAAATCTGGAAAAAAACCTACAGATTTAGATTTAGAAATCAATGAATTTTATAAAGATATATAAATTTTATATAGATTTCCAAATTAATTAAAATACATAAACGAATAATACCAAATGCATCCAGTTTCTCTCATAGTGTCATCTGTTTATTTATTTTTTTGTATATTACTCAAATACCGTACGATCTCGAATCTCATTATGTATCCAACCACACACACAGGACCAGCTCAAATTTATTTTGGACCATGTGCCAAATCAACGGGAAAAAATTGAGTTTCACTAAAATTTCTAAAATTTGCCTTTTTTACTATTTTTTAACTTGAAATCCTTAATAAAACTTGAAAGAAAAAATTGATTTAGTGCATTTTTGCACCTCTTGCATCTTCCCAAAGCCGGCCCTGCAGACACACAGCAACAAAATTAAAATATTTTCTCTTTTTTCCGTCAAAGTACGTCTCTCCATCACGCGACAAAATTAGCCCGGTTTAGTAGAAGATAGACCCAAGCATATAGTAATATTGACTCATGTCATGTAGGAACAAAAACTTTACTATCCTATATAATAACAAGTTTTTTTTTTTTTTTTGCGAAACTGTAAATATTCATTGATCATGAATGTCGAGTTTACAAAGAGCAAACTCAAGGTTTGAGACCATGGCAAAAATAATAAAAACATGGAAACAAAAGAGAAGAACAGATGTTTCTGAACTTAGTTAAGCCACAACTGCATCAAACCCCGAAAGGCTCGTCGATGTCGTCTAGCAGTGATAGTGTTGCGCACTTGTCTGTCGATTGAACGGTAGATGATCATCGGCGATGTAGACACGGCATTGAAAACGCGGTTGTTTCTCTCCTTCCACAGACTGTATAACGTTGAATGAACTGCTAATTTACGGAGCGTCGCTGGAGCAGAAGGTGATCGTTGCTTTACCCAGGCTAGAAGCGCTGTCCATGAACGGAAAAAGAAGGGAGAGCTACCGATCTTGCAGAGAACTGAAGTCCAAATTTCTCTGCTAACAGAGCAGGTCAGAAAGAGATGCTCTCGGGATTCTTCAAAACCTCCACAAAGACCACACGTCTTTGGGATATTCACATTCCATCTCGCAAGCCTTTGTCTCACTGGCAACCTGTTAAGTTGAGCGGTCCACATAAAGAATGCTTGTCTCGGGATTGCCCCTTTAAACCAGATTGATCTGTACCACTCCTTGTCTGGCGCCCTTGTGCGAATCGCATCCCAAGTTTTCCTGGCTGAGAAGACATCCGGTTTACCCTCCTCAGTTCTCCATTCAAATTTGTCTTGCTCTACTCTGTTCATTGGGGACTCAATCTCGGACAGCTGAATGTGAAGATTGAGAGTTTGATCTGAGCGAGCCGGAGGTAAAGCCCATCCTAAGGGAGTACACACATCCGCTACTTTAGCCATCAGAGGAACACGGAGTAAAGATGGGCCAGCATTGCCTATGGCACTGATCAACGGTCCCATTGAAGTCCAGTTGTCTAGCCAGAAGAAACAATTATTACCATTGCCAATCACGCAAAATAAGAACTTCTCTGCCAAAGGTCGCAACGAGAGGAGAGATTTCCAGCATCCAGAGTCGGATTGCTTCGCTGTTACAGTCCAGAAACAATTGTTTTGTAGGTGATGAAACCTGTGCCAACTGACCCACAGGGATTGCGACTCAGAGAACAAAAGCCAAATTAGACGCAAGATCATGGCCGTGTTCCATGTAGTTATACGACGAAGACCAAGACCCCCTTCCTGCTTCGGAAGACAAACCGTGTGCCACGCAACCTTAGCCATGTATTTCCCTTCCGTGGAGCCTGCCCAGAGGAAGCGAGAACAGAGAGATTCCAGTTTCTTCACGCAGCTTTTTGGTAGAAGGAAAGTGGAAACCCAGAAGTTTATTTGTCCCATAATCACCGAAGCAATGAGTTGTAATCTACCCGCGAACGAGAGCGATTTAGAGGACCATGCGCCAAACGTTAGAGCAACCTTGTTCAGCAGTGGTTCATATTCTGAAACTCTGAGTTTTCGGGACATTAGTGGGAGCCCGAGGTACCGAATAGGTAATGAACCATTCGTGAATCCATAGCTTTGTATCGCGGTGGATTCACTAGGGTCAAGACCAGCTGAGAACACTTCTGTTTTTTGTTGATTCATTCTTAGACCGGACCAGGATGCAAAATCATCTAAGGTCTCACTGATTCCGTGTAGTGAAGAGCTGCTACCGTCATAGAAAATCATAACATCATCCGCGAACATTAAGTGAGAGATGTTAACCGACTCTGCTCCCGGGTGATACTGAATATAACTGGAAGTGTATCTCGCGCTTAGAAGCCTAGAGAAGACCTCCATTGTTAGAACAAACAAATATGGGGACAACGGGTCGCCTTGACGGAGACCACGCGTGCTTTTGAAGAATCCACTAGAAATCCCATTGACACTGAGCGAGAATGTTGGCGTGGAAATACATTGTTCGATCCAGCCCACAAAAGTTTCCGGAATTGACAGTGCACGCAAAGTGGCTAGGACAAAATCCCAACGGACTGAGTCAAACGCTTTCCGGAGATCAACTTTTAACATACCTCTTGGGCTGATGTTGTTTCGACTATAACCATTGACCAGTTCTGTGGCCAGCAGCACATTCTCGGCAAGGAGCCTTCCCGGGAGAAACGCAGATTGAGCATTCGAGATTACCTTCTCCAATAGAGCCTGCAGACGAGATGTTAAGATGCGCGAGATAACCTTATAAAGTGTGTTCAGACACGATATAGGCCGGAAATCAGTCGTCTTGGAGGCATTTGGGATTTTAGGAATCAGAACCACCGTAGTAGCATTCCACTGCTTTAGAATCCTGCCGGAGGAGAAAAATTCGCTGACCGCTTCCGTGATTTCTGGCCCAATAATGGTCCAGCAGCCGGTGAAGAATTCAGTTGAGAAGCCATCGGGGCCGCAAGTTTTGTTTCTAGGCAGAGCAAAGAAGACCTCTCTAATCTGGGCCGGTGTTACAGGCGCAGTCAGCTTAGCGGAGTCGACGTCATTGCATCTGAAATGAAGTAAACTAGCTATATCAGCCTGCTCGAAGAGGGAAGGACTGGTTTCACCACCCAACAACTCCTGGAAGTAAGAGACACAATGGTTCCCAATGTCTGACTGAGAAGAGTACACTTCACCGGATGGTCCCTCAAGGTAGTGAATATGATTGGCAGCTCTACGGACAGCCATCAAGCGGTGAAAATAGCGAGACCCACAGTCGCCTTCTTTTGCCCAGTTGATGCAAGATTTTTGATAGAGAAAAGACTCCTCAGCTTTGACAAGAATTTGCCATTTCCTGCTAGCCTCGACTTCCAAGTCCACTAAGAATGGAGTAGGGTTTGACAAGAGCTCTTCTTGGATGATTAACACTTCTTCTCTAGCCTCCTCTGCTCTCTTTTCCAGATTAGAGTAGTTACCTTTAGTGAAAGATCGGATGGAGTTCTTAAGAGATTTCAGCTTCTTGGAGACTCGGAACATGGCTGATCCAACAATATTAGCAGAGAACCACTGATCTGCTATAAGCGGTAAGAACTCGTCGTTCTGTAGCAGAAAGTTGAGAAACTTAAACGGCCGATGCTGTCTTTGATGATTTATGTCCAGGACTAGCTGAGCAGGCGCATGATCTGAGAATTCTGCAGCACCAAAATAAGCCAGCGACGAGGGGAATTCAGAGCACCAGTGATGATTGACCAAAATCCTGTCAAGCTTTTTAGCTATCGGGGCATTCCTGCGTTTGTTCCACCATGTGAAAGAACATCCTCTAAAACTGAGGTCCTCAAGAGATGCCTCAATGATACAGTCTCTGAAGGCTCTAGTAGCGGAGTCAACATTCCTATTTGCTGCAGACGAGTGCTCACCAGGATCGAGTATTTGGTTGAAGTCACCCAAAATGCACCAAGCTTTACCAACTACAACCTGGTCAGAGGCTAGGGTGCAAATCTCTGACCAGAGAACTCTCCTCTGCTCGTCCATGTTTGACGCATACACAAACGAGACAATGAAGGAGTTACCAAAATCGGGGAGTTTTACTTCACAAGTCACCATCTGTAGCGATTTAAAAAGAGTGGTGACCTGGACAGATGGATGCCATAGCACCCATATCTTTCCTAAATCCGAAAAAAGATAATTATCATCAAAGCTCCAGCCAGGAAGAATAGAGTTGATGAACTTCCTCTGCTTGGTTTGCTTGACATGAGTCTCAAGAAGACTACCAAAAAGCGGTTTTCGCTGCTTAATCCATTTTTTGAATCCGGTACGATGACTTAATTTATTGAACCCTCGTACATTCCAGCCAAAAAGTTGTATACACATAAAATTAGTGTTTAGAGGGACCCTTGTCCCGACTCTTCTTCTGCTTTCGTCGAGACAGCACCTCTATGAACTTGTCTTCAGTTTCCCTGATCTCACCTTCCTCCCCAGAGCCACTCGACAGTGTATCAGAAGAGTCTGGATCGGCATCAGAAGTAGTAGGCGAGTCCTCTGTGGAGCTAGAGAAAGGCTTACTCACGCTAGATTCACCTTTCAGAGACTGCTGCACCGGGAGCACTGATTTGTTGAGCTTATCCGGGGGTATTGTTCTCTTACCCGAGTCCTTTGAATTTAGCTCGAACACAATTTTCTGTTGCGTGGCTGGTTGACTTACAGACCTTGCACGTAATTGGCGCCGTCTTACAACGCTTGAGGCTGTGACCTATCTCCTTACAGAATGGGCATATTGGCGGCATCCAGGGGCTTGATACTTCAACACGAACTATGTCACCTGACTGAAACCTGACGTTTACCGCCTCTGGTAGAGGAGCACGAGGGTCGATGATCGTGAACACTTTAGCGACCTCTAAGTTCGTCTTATTTGCAGTGGCTGGGTGAAGAAATCTCGGGTCTCCAACCACACTTGCAATGCGCTCCAGCCCATCTTCATTGAAGAATTGGAGTGGGACCTTTCTCAGTTCAAGCCAAATAGGAGCTGAAGTTAGTTCTGGCTTTGAAGGAACGAAACCCGGCTCCCAATTTGCCACGAACATGGTCTGTCCCTCAATGTTCCAAAGACACTGTGAGAGAACTCTCGACCGGGTTGAAGCATTAGGAATTCTGAACAAAAAGGAATGACCTTCCATCTTGGTGACAGAGATGTCCCTGTAGTTCTTGCTCCAAATTCCATTAACAATGGAATGAACCGTACCTTGTGACGGCGGTTCAGAGTAGAACTGGCCAATGATAAAAGAATCCCACGCACCTCTGTTCTTCTCGATGACCGAGTTTGGAATGTCGATACAGGCTTCCCCAGATGAGAGAGTAAAAGCCTTACCCTTCTTCTGGAGTTTCTTTGAGGTTGATTTAAACAATCCTGACCAGGCATCGCGGCTTGGTTTATGACTGTTTACTTTGTCCACTGCCTCTTTAGCAGGGATAACACGGTTCTTCGACTCAGTGCCTTTTGGTAAAGGTTTACCTGAGCCATCTTTATCTGGGTTTACTGGAGATCCAGCTTTCGCAGAAGAGGTACTCGCCCCAGGGCCAGATACACCGGCGGGTTGGGTCACAATCCCTGATTGCAGGGAAGGTTTTGTTGTAGCCGGTTCTTTCGGACCAGGTACAGAAGCTTTGCCAGAGTCGACAGAAGCATGAACGACCATAGCAGATGAAGGATCCGCTACCAGACTTAAATCAACCGATGAAGATGCCGGACCTTTGCCTCCAAGCTCATGACTTACAGAAGCTAGAGCTTCTATTGCCATTTGCTGAGAGGGAGAGGTTAGCGCGCCTGCACTGCTTGAAGGAGGGCTTACAGAGGGCTGATCCTCTATTGCCACGGTTCTCACAGTGGAGGTAGCTACGGCAACGGTTGTAACCGGGGAGATCGGGGAGTCAATCTGAGGAGAAGATGGAGACTTGACTTCCAGATCTGAGTGAACAGAGACTTTCGGATCTGAGTGAACAGAGACTTTCGGAGGAGAGCGAGGTGGAGGTGAGCGAGGCGGAGGTTTCTTTGGGGGCTTCTTCTTCGCCATGCTGAGAGGCGCTCCAGGGTAAGCCGGCGGCGAGCTCCGACGGGCAAGCCGACGTCGGATGGAGGAAAAGGAGGTCACGGCTACGTCTTCTTTATCGCCTGCTTTATCGCCTTTGAAAAGTCAACTTTTTCGTGTTTTTGAATAAAAAAGTGATATATTGTAATAACAAGTTACGACCTACCATACAAATATACAATTGGTCCTTACCTTAAGTAAATCTATGGTATTGGTGTGGATAGGGGCGGATCTAGAAGATTGTTTTTAGTGGGTGCACAACTGATATAAAATAAAACAAATGCCAAAGTCGAAATCAACCCTTGAGACATCAAGAGAGGCACAATATGACTTGGCTTTATTCATCTCATCTATTAGAATTGTATTTTACATACTAAATTTTTAGTACTGATAATTTTAAAGGTGCACGTGCCCCCATAATTGATACACTATATGCATATAAATAATTTGCATGGCATGTGAATTATCATCCTCTTGTATATTTTTCTTCGTTTTGTTTTCTTGGTTTAGAGTTCTGACAAAAAAAGGGTTTGCTCACGATAATCAAACCAACAAACGGATAAGAGATGAGTCAGTTTACCAACCGTAATATATTTGATAATTTGAACAACAAGGAGTTATGTCAGAAGGAGGCATTTGTAGTTGAATTTTCAAGGATCTCTACGGAAAACTAGTGGGACAAACTCAAAAATCAAAAGCTATTATATACCACTAACCGCAATCTTCGCGATACAAATCTTGAGAATCTTGATATGTTTTTGCTCATGCTCTGTTTATCGTTCTTTTTTAATATTTGTTATGGAGGATGTTGTGTTTATCTTCAACTAGAACACAATCTTGTACTAAAAACTATTACTGTCAATGTAAAACAAAGAAGAAAAACTCTTAGTATGAATGCCTAGTGCTAGTTTCCCACAATCCAAATTTCAGGGTGTGCCTACCTAACGTAATGACTGTTCAAAATTGTTAAAGAACCAAAAAAACAAAAGTAAATCAAACCAAATCAAATCCAAATACTTTGACTCTAAACCTTTGTTGACAAAAGAGAATATAAACATTCATGAGTCAGACCTTTCCCGTAGCTATCAAAACCAGATTGACATATTCAATGACGTTCACTTAATTTGAACATTCGTATGAAGATACTAATTAGTCTTATGAACATTTAAGGCAAATCGTAAAAATGGCACAAAAATATGCATTGTCACAAATATAGCAAAAAGAAGAAAAATCACAAAAATAACATTTATTAAATAAATAAGACAAAATTAACCATAACCCTAAACCTTTAAATACTAAACCCTAAATCCTAAAGACTAAACTTTAAACCCTAAATACTAAACCCTAATCCTAAATAATAAACCCTAAACCCTAAATAATAAACTCTAAACCCTAATTTATATAATGCTATAAAAGTTTTTATAATCAAAATAATGCTAAAAATATCAATTATTTTTTGGTGTTATATTTATGATAAGATATGTTTTTGTGCTATTTTATGCATTTTCTCTATATATAATGTATGACATATTGATAATACCAAATAATGTAAATATTTATCACAATAGGATATCTATTATTTATCACATTAAGAGATAATATTTATCATAATATAATATCTATGAGAATACTTTTTGGTTGGGCTTCACAAGTTTCACTTCATAACCGGGTTTTATAACCCACAAACTTGGTTCACAAGATATATATCTTGTTCTCTAATATATCTCCAATATTTCCCCGCACGACAAATATGGGATGCAAAACTTAAATCTGCAATCACAAAGCAGACCATGTATGTTGTGGACAATATGTCGAGGACATACAAATAAGTCAATAGACTCCTCCGGATAAAAAACATCGGTTTTTAGAAAATAGGGATGAAACTTCAACTCGTCTTTGGCCTTGATAGAAAATGGAAATAATATTCTGTGGGCGCAGCTCTTGCAGCTCCACAAATAAACATTCATATTTTGGACAATCCACAAATCGGACTAAAATTTGACTTAAAAATATGAATGTTCAACTAGAACTTCCCCGTAATGGTTAAACTATAACCAAAATCTTCCAAATTATGAAAAACCAAAAAAAAAAGGAAAATTCTAAACTTTAGAATAAATCTCAAAAACTTTTTTTTTTTTAATAATAATTGTGAAATCCTAACCCTTAACCACCATTAAACTCTCGTTAGATCGATCTTGCACTCACCAAACCAAACTATAAGAAAAACATAACTTAATTAAAAACCTTTGCGTACGATGTAATCACTAGTAATATATAAAAGATATAAATCACTTCACTTATCACTAATTGGTTTTAGGTTGGAAGTCCATAGAACTTAACATTGTATCATAATCCGATTCATGCCAGTCCAACCCAATCTGACTTAATGTAGATCCAACCATCGCAAACTAAACTCAAATTGGTGCCGTCGATCCAAACTCGAGCATTCCAAAATTAACGGCCAAAGAACCATTATCTCGAAAAAACGTGTTTTAATTTAAAAGCTCATAAAACTTAATAATAACTGAATATGAAATATTTCTATATTTTCGCAGAATTACCAATGCTTCATTATTTGATTTATTTCATTTCATACAAGAATCGGTTACAATTCACTCTTCCACAACACAATGCAACATTTTTGTCTTTCTTCATCATTTCACTCTCACTTCAATATTACTTCCTCTTACAACAAAATATCCATTTGACTTCTAACCCCCTCAGAAAACTATCGATTTTCCAATTCATTAATCAGCAGATTAGCAGATCTCTTGATTATCTTTCAAAGGTTTTAGCCCTTTCTAATCAATTTGGGGAAACCAAAATTTCCGGTTACTGTTTTAGAAGTGGCGCTTGTGTGTCTTCCCACTGGTCCAATCGTCTCGAAGCTGTCTCCACCTGAAATTCAAATTCAAAACATATTCAATTTTATCATCAATAAGAAATATACTAATCCAAATTTAATTAAACACATAATTGTTGCCTTGTTGTATACTATATTGAAATATAAACAATACTAGTCAATTAGTAATTTACCTCTTTATCCCAATCAGTTCGGAAAGTAACAATGAGTAAGATAATAGTTTGCATGAGCGTGCCACCAATCATCCCTATCCATATTCCCTGCAACAAATAATGAACCATTTGATTATATATTTTCACTTTACACCAATCAATCAATCATTAATCGTTGATTATAATATAGACTAGCTAAACTAATGAAACTTACTTTAGCTCCCATATCATGGATATAGGTGAAACCAAGAACATAACCAATAGGAATCCCCACAACGTAATAACATCCTATGTTAACGTATGCCACAAATGCTTGCCACCCACATCCAACGGCCACACCTGTTTTATATGTAATTTGTAAGTAATTTCTTAAAAACAAAAATCTGATAAACTTTGTTTTGTTATTACCAGATAAAACTGGTTGAACTCCGTTAAGAACTATGGTAATGGCCAAATAAGGAGAGAGTTCGGCTACGGCTTCGGCAACGGCTGGACTGTCTGTAAAAACGTAGCTGATGACTTGACGCCACGTGAGGATCACTACAGCTTCAAACAATGACACTAAAAACGATACTCCTGTAGTTATTACGGTTGAAAATGCTGCTGATCTTGGATTTCCAGCGCCCAGTTCGTTACTAACTCTCACACTGTAATTTTTAAAGCAAACAGAACCTAAATTATAATTATATACCACTTGTTACCACTTGTATTAAAAAAATGCATAGATAATTGAAAATGTTTAAAGCATCTTGAAACCTTGCAGCTGCGTTGAATCCAACGGAGACCATGAATGAGATTGCAGAAATTGCCATGCTGCAAGAAACAAAAATCAAATAAATTAAGATAGATTGATTATGTCCACACAAAAGTATCGCAAGACACAGAAGAGAATTAATATACTTTTATAATCATCTTTGTAAAACCGTCCCTGTAATAAATTAACTAACCACTTGTGTCTTATTATTTTATTTTTTTTTGTCAACACTAACCACTTGTGTCTTGAAGTTGAAGTAACCAACGCTTTGTTTTATATTTCCCGCGCACAGAAGTGCATGTCGTTTTTCAAACAATGAAAATGACACGCAGTTGAGCTCAGAAATTTGGCTTTAACGAAATCCATAGTACAAACTTTCGTTTTTTTGTTCAAAAAAAAAAACTTTCGTTTTTCAGAAAGGATATTCCGGATAAATAGACAAAAACAAATTAAAACAAAAAATTTTGTTTAATAATTTATACTGAAAACACAAAAAAAGTTCAAAAGTTTGATCAGATTGATGGTATGCCTAGAAAGACCCAATGATAAATTGCTACCTAATCCTAGGTTCAGATTCATTGCTCCTCAATCTTCATTAATAATAAATAAATGATCCACTTTTTATTTATCTATTTTTATAAATATCAATATCCAAGCTAAATTTACTCTAGATCAGTGTTTTTAAGGCAAGAACAAACTATAGTTTTGAAATGAAAATGAAATTTAAAATTACCATATTGCTAGAGAATCCAAGGCGAGCTCAGGGTTTTTGAGAAGTCCGGCGAGGAGAACCAGAATCTGAGAATACCAAACCTCAAGGCAGAGCATGACAGCGGAAGCAGCAGATAACCGGATAAAGTCCCAGAGACCATCGAAAGCTTTCCAGCTGAACCCAGCCCAAGTCCGACGACATCTAGGGCTCATCTTGATATACATGATCTGAGCAATGACGATGATCCACCATGAGAGACTATGAATCACAGAGAGACCAATTAAACCCCACCCGAGCTTGAAGACGGCCAACCAAGAAAGGACTAGGTGGAGAACAAGCGTGGCGGCTGAGATGTAAGCACTCGGCGTGACGATGCTCTGAGATTGGAGGTATTTTTGTATAGGGAAGTTGACGGCGTAGGCGAAGATCATTGGGATCATACCATAGACAAAGATGGAAGCCATTGACGCCACGTCAGCTGGCTCGCCGAGTAAGATGAGGAGAGGTTTAGAGAAGATGAAGAGTAATGTCACGGGGATTCCGGTGAGGAATAGAACCACGGTGGATCTTTGTAAGTAGACTCCGAGCATCTCGTATCTGTGAGCTCCGTGCGCTTGTCCACATAAAGTTTCTACTGCACTTCCCATTCCAAGCTGTGTCACCAAAAAAAAAAAAAAAAAAATCTAATATCCGGAGCATAATGTTTTTTTTTTTTCAACTTTTTTAAAAGGTTTGTTTAAGATATTTAAATTTAGATTTGAGGGAGAAATGTAAGTAAGTAGTACCATGAGACCAAAGGTGAGCATATTGAAACCGCTGTTTCCAAGAGAGGCGGCGGCGAGTTGCATACTTCCCATTCGACCGGCGAAGATACGAGTGACCATCGACATGCCGATGTTGATGACGTAAACGAATATAGCCGGAGCTGCGAGGTTGAAAAGAAACTTCATCTCGATCAACGCTGCGAAGTAAATACGCCGGGAATAAGGCAAGCGAGTGTCTGTTAACACAGTCTCCATCTTGAAATCGACTTCGGACTTCGCTGGCTCAAGTAACGGTTGCTGCAGGTTTTCCACGGTGCCGGCGACTTCCGAACCCATTTTTTATTTTCTCTACGACTCTTCACCCTCGCTTTCTCAATCTTTTTTGTCGAGTCTGTATCTTTCTGCGACTTGGGCTCAGAGGAGCTGTATATAAAGGCGATTTTGCCGTGTCTACAGCATATATAATATTATAATGTTATTTTTGTTATTAATTTTAATTTTATACATTAAGATTTATCAACTATTGATAAGTCTTCGAGAAGTGTTAACGTACACTAACATACAGTATATTTTAATCAGCTGTTGTACATATAACTAATAAATTATATTTCGTATACAAGGCTAACAAAGTTGAAATTGTCAGCATGGTGTGGAAAGTTAGCTGCTAAATGCTAACCAATCTGCCATTTTTATTCCTTGAATAATTTTCATATTCTACAATTTCGCAATGTTCCTAATAATTAAGAGCCACGTTATATTAATATATTTATATTGGACCACAAGAATCAAGAAGCTCCGATTGTATCGTCGCGCTTTATCCGGCATAGTAACGTAGTATGAAAATGATTCTTGAGAAATCAACAGCCAACTTTCTATATAGATATAGAGAGAAAGATCTTGAAGATCTTGTGGTTATGTTATGCCTTAGCAAAAATGTTCAGATTTTGTGGTTTTTCTACGAGATCGAAATTTTCGGTATTAATTAGACATATTTTCTGGATTAGTGATAACAATAATGGTCTTTTAGCGAAAAAGATAGTAACAATAATGGTAACGATAATTGATTTTTTACTTCTGGTCTCTTTTTTTTTGCAACAATTCAGAACTGGTATTAGTTCAACGTGATTCTGTTCGAAATAGGCTCTAGAAACAGGCGCTTTACTTTTAACTATAAAACAATATTTTCGTGTGAATAAAACGCAGAAAGCAAAGCACAACACGTGATTTTAATGTACCTCCCGAGAATATAAAGTCCACTCGACACCCGCGACTCATTAAGGAAACTTGTTGACCATCTCTTACGTAAACGTTTTAGTGTTTTTCAGTTGCTTCGCTGCTCGCTACTGTGGTAAGGCTTTTGATGTATATATGAACTAAGAGCAAGATTATCCATGATACCCACCCAAGTATCTTAACTTTTTTTTTTTAATATTTTTTTTTTTTTTTTTTGAAAAGGCGAAAAAAAAAATCAAAAAAAAAAAAAAAAAAAAATTGGACCAATCCTGTAGCGCCACGTAGGCGCTACAGGGAAGATATGCATCTTAGCTAAGAGCTTTTGGGGTTAGTATCTTAAACTATTCATGTGGGTCCCACGTGGGACCCACAATATTTTAATATATTTTTCCTAAGATACTCATCTAAGATACTTTGATATTCATGCTCTAATAATCTTCATCGTCTCGCAAACATTCAGCATGAACCACACAAACACTTCAACGATTCACATTAATTTTATTTTTGCAATAGCTAAAGTCGCTCAAATGCTTACAGTACATATAACGTTGGAAAATAAGGCAGTTGCCTGGCAATGATGAAAAATAACGAGTCATTGGTCTGAAATTTTCTACGATGGCCACATGGTCTAAATTTAATAGTACTATGTTGTGGAAATTTTACGCCCTCAACTTACTTTTGTACTATATTAGCCGATTAGGTACATATGTATACATGTACGTACTCCGAAACAGGCCCGGCCCAGAGGATAAGCCAGCAAAGCGGCCGCTTGGGGACACCAAATATTTTTCGGATTTAGAGGTCACCAATTTGTAATTTTAGGATAATATTTATGTATTTAAGGCCACAAAATTTGTTTTTTTCTCACATAAAAATGAAGTTAAACAATATTACATATAATTTTACACATATTTTAAAGCTAATCTTACTTAAGATTCTAGATAATAAATATTGAAAGAACCATAATATTTTTTTTGCTTGGGACCACTATATTCGTTAGACCGGCCCTGCTCCGAAAGATTAAGAGTTTTACTCTTAAAATAATAGTTTCCGAATAATAATATTCCATGTGTAAAGGAACACCCCAAAAACAAAAGTGAAGCGATTGTGGTTATGGATGAGATATATAAGAAAATTATATATAGACTACCAAATAAGATTCGAGTCTTTACAAAGATTACTATGGATATGGTTTCCACAGCACGTAACTAGCATGTTATTAATTAGGGCTATTGATTTATCCAATATATATCTAAAAGAAACAACAACTCCAACTACAAGATCCAAAATGAAGCATATCAAACGAGGATATCGACAACTCTTTTGACTTTTTGGTATGCTTTTACAAACGAATAAATAATTAATGATGGGTCGTAATTTTAAAATGTAGTATATATTTTACAGCAAAAAGTTCTAAGCAATGTATACATTACACATACCATTTATTTTTCCTTCATGATTTATATGTATCACTCTAACAATTTTTATGGATCTTCGATGTACCAAAACTATATATTTTCACACATTTACTCAAAAATAACATTTATTGAGTTATGATGTAAAATAGTTATTTGAAATCCAATCACTACGTATAAATGTATTATGTAATAAGCCCCGAGTTCCAACGAGATCTACAGTGTATCTATCCGATCTCCATGACCGTAGTGTGGGTATGATTTACTGGTTGCCGACAAAGAAGAACCCATCTGCGATTCTTCCAATATTTTGACACTCGATCAGATTAAAAGAGTTTAAATATATTAGTTAAAAAAGAGTTTAAATATACATACAATATATGTATGTATTGAAAGAAGATGTACGTAGACTTTAAACGAAAATGTGACGTACAGAAGGTGCGACGTTAGACATGCTAAACTCGTGCTTTAGAAATTCACACATACAATTTTGATTGGAAGGTCAAATTAACTGAGTCGTAAACACGGCGAGATTACCAAACGCATACGGACAGTTTACACGCATTTCATACTCGTACTGTGGATGTGAAAAAAAAAAAATTCTATAATTTTGTTTATTGATGATATTTTATGTTATATACATGACTGATTATGTGCTAAGACTCATTAAACATCAGCATCAAACGTTTAAATATATATTAGAAGTTTTAAGACATCTAAATTTTGTAGTGTAATAGTTTGTAAATAAAATTTTATTCTCATATATGGACGGCCAACTATATAAACGTTACTATATAGTATAATATTTATGTATATTACTTTGGTAAAAGCGCATGGCGTAAATACCTCGTATTATTATGTGGAGTATATACAAGTCATTTTCAGAAGTCATTTTCAGAAGTAAAAAAAATCCCGTCAAGATTATTAAGAAATGAGAACAATGATGGTAATTAGTTGACCACCGTATATGAATCGACTGAAACCTTGTGTAGATGTGAACATGTATGAAGGTCAACATATATGAATGTGTGGTAGAAATGTCAACACGTGTGATGCATACAAGTGGAGATTCTTGCGGGATATTAGGGTAAAAATTAATTATACAACTCGAGAATCTCGTGCTCCATTTCTTTTTGTTAATCTAGGGTACGTAGATCCCAGACCAATTGATCTGGACTAATCCTCTGGGCTCAGTTAGGCCGCATACCAGTTTCACCTGGTAGGTTTTTTTTGGGGCTAAGGCCCAGTACCTGCGTTGTGACCAGAAGAGACATTTTTGTTTCCGCTTGGAGTCGAATCCGGATGGTGTATTGCCACCACGGATCCGCTACCACTTGGACTACCTCGACCGTTCTCGTGCTCCATTTCATATCGTTTTTTTTTTAAACATAATTTCATGTCGCTCTTCAACTCATAAATTATTTAAAAACAATGCGGAATATATAGTTGGTAAGAAATTAAGATTTTATTTTCTTAATTTAAGAAAACAATACTTAGTTAAACGCTTCGACTATTGCGATATGTGCCCATTCTTGGAAGAGTTTCAGCTCAAGTTTGCATTTGCATTTAGGTTTTCAATAAAACATATATTTACTAATCGTGCCCTATAAACCCTAAAATGGAATATCAAATATCAACATTTATATAAACAATAGTTTTATCGCAATATCTCTATGAATATTTTATTGAATTGCATAGATTCTATAAAAACCACCAATGGTTAAATTAAGTATCACACATATTTTGAGGAATATATCTTGAGATTTGCGATACTCTTTTTTTTTCAATTTATATCTTACGCTACTCTACTGTAACTTTATTGGTAAAGCATTTGTTAATCTTTCTTGAGCTCGAAAAAAGCACAAGAATATATAAGAGTTTGAATACTAGGTCTAGTATGACTATTATACTACATATACTATTACTAGTTAACATCAGATCTTAATTTTAATACAGCCCGTATCTTTTCTAAGGGTTAATTGGTTGGAGTGACACACTGACAGCTACGTATATCGTCTAATTAATTTCAAGTACGTACCACTGTTAATTCAATGTATTCTGGTTGTTGGGTACGTAGGGATGTTAATCGTACTCCATTGTAACATTGTCGTTGATTAAACATTCACAGAAATTAAACGACTAAAAGATAGTCAATGCATGTGATTGTCCGTTTGTCCTTATCGAATAAAATTGTCGTAACGCATGCATTACCATATCTTTTTGTCATATAAGTTATGTGATTCTAAAAATGATATTTTAGTGTACGTACCAAAATATATAATGCATGGATGGATTATGGATAAAGGATATACCTTAGATTACCAAACTATTCAAAACTTAATAATTTTATACTGAAAAATATGAATTTTATATAATATAAGAAAAAACATAGATCATTTAAAAATAAATATGTAATATATATAAGGTGTTAATTTTTTTTTTGTTCCGAGTTTAAATCATCTTTGATACGAAAGATTAATTTTTAAATTAAATTATTTAAAAATTGATTCCGGACTCATCAAAAAATTTATGGTTTAAGGCCTAAAAGTTCTAAGGTATTAAAAAATACACTTGTGAATATTTGTTTTGTACAATAGAAGATTTCAATAATCATGAATTAATAAGATAAAACCTTACCTACCAACTCTGAGGCGGTTTTGTCAACGGGCAACTTTCGTAGTTGACGGTACCGGTGCGATCAAACAAAGGCACCAATTGATTAGCAAACCGGTCTTGGTATAACCGTGACGGGATAATGGCTATGTCTGGTTAAAATCTGGTAGAACAATCGTCTGGCTTTATTCGTTGTTCTCTTATGTGAGGCCACAGTCTCCAACTCCAACGGATCACTCATACAGTCCGGTGAATAAGAGAATAGATATTCTCATCTCGGAAGGGTTTGTATTTAAAAAATCAAAAACGTAAGCAGACCCAAAATAAATAAGTGGGCCTCCAGATTGAAGACAAGCCCACAAAGATACAATCAAAAACTCGGGCAAAAATTTTTTGGCCAACAATTTTATTATAAAAGTCCAATGGGCCGAACAAATGATTACAACTAGGACCGAAATGTTTAAAGCCCAAACAACGCAAAGATGAACGAGCCCGAAGATTTTTTTTTTTTTTTTAAACAAATGAGATAAGCACAAGGATCATGTGACATGCCCAAAATTCATGTCGATATGCAACCACTAATGAAATTGCCGCACCAGAAAAACCACTAGATTAGTCACTAGGATGGCCCTGCTCTGTCAATTCTGAAGTTTGAGTTGCCGATCCGACCTTACCTCTAAAGAACCACCGAAGATGAGTCGCAAGAAGAGAATAACTGCTTCCAACCTCACACTAATAAACATTACACCGAAAAAGCTTCATTGTCAACCAAATCTATTGTAACGATTTGACCTTTGAATTCCGGCAAGTCGAAAATAGCGATAGAGGTATTATTCCAAAAATATGATACAACTAAGAGTGAAGACGAAGATAAACGGCCTCTGCGGCGAGATGGGACATGGGAAAAGAGAATCGGAAAACTCTGATTAAAATCAGAAAGATGCTTATAAGAAAACATATCCGGAAAAACCGAAAACTTTATTCGAAATTGTAAAGAAAAAAATCGATTGAAATCGAGAAGTATATACAGATAAAAACCCAGTGAAAACCGGAGAAGAATTCCAGAAACCGGAATTTACTCCTCTACCCTTCTCTCTAAAAAATAAGAGTGAGAGAAGAGAGAGAGGATTGTGACTCGGGCAAACATTCTAGAGCATAAACAAAACACAATTAAAAACATTTAAAGAAAAAGAACAAAAAATTGAATTGGTTTGCATTTAAAATTAGGCCCAAAATAATAAATGGGCCTTAGGATTTCTCACGGGAGTTTTGTTACATTCATGCATGCGTGATGTAGATGTTTATTTTAGAAGGATCACTAGTGAGTAGTGACGGATATATAACAATAATAATCAAATGTGATTAAAGACCAATCCCACAGAGAATATTCCAAGTTTGGGCACTAATAAGGACAAGATTGTTGCTGTTTAAAATACTCGCATGTGTTGTGACCATGAGCTCACTACAACTGGGTCGCTTTTTTTTATTTATAGTTTTTCTAACAAAGAGATGAGTTACTTTGTTTTCTCCGTCAAGGCATTAGACAAATCGTGTTTCAAGAAAAAAAAAATAAAGACATTAGACAAATCGTATCCAGCGATTTTACTTAGTCTCCCCACCATTCTAGGTTCTGTTACTCGATTTTTTTTTTGGTGGTCATTGGGTTCTGTTACTCGACTTTAAAGTTTAAAGTTTAAAGTTTAAACACGTATTAGTTGAGAAAAAATGAATAAGAAAACAAAAAGGAAAAAGAGAAAACGTGACAAGATTGAGTTGGAACTTGAAACGTGAGAGCTCATGGTCAGGACGTGGACAAGTGTACGAGGGCAAAATCGTCTAAATAATGAAGACTAATAACGAATTCATACAACCAAAACTTTATAATATAATCATTAATATATGTTGGTGCCATGGTTCTATATTCTAATTCAAACCCCATTTTTGTTTGTGTTATTTCGTAATGATAAACCATTTAACGCCGTTGGTTTTTCTTTTGTTGAAAATATAATAATACCATCCAATCAACAAAAACTGCTAAGATTTTACGAAACAACCAATAAAGAAATGCCACATGTATTTTACAGCTGAATTTAATTTTTGAAATAAATAAAATAAACTGGAAAAAGAGAGTAATAATCAAAGCTGAGAGAAACTAGCAGATTCAGCTTCGAAAGCGACGATTACTCAATCGTGAGAGCAAATCCGCAGAGCCGTTTCTTCGTCTTCTTCACGCGCCATCATCGTCATCGATTGGTTTCTCCAAAGTAAGCTTTATCCGATTTATCAACCAAATGATAATGCTTTTCGTATTCACCTCTGACTGTCAATCTTCACTAGCTGTTCTCGTTCCATCGTATAAAGTCTTAAACTTTATTAGATCAGTAATGAATCAATCGAGATCTGATCTAACTGCATCGTGATTCAAATGGCAAAACACTGTACTTTCCTTCTCTCTGTGTCTGTGTGATTGACTTTTTTTTTATGGATTTGACAGCAAAAGTATGGAACTTGATTCGAACAACAATCTGTTGAAGACGGGTTTGGTTATAGTAGCGACACTTATTCTAGCCAAACTCATCTTCTCCTTCTTCACTTCCGATTCCAAAAAGAAGCGTCTCCCTCCGACTCTCAAAGCATTTCCACCATTGATCGGAAGCCTTCTCAGATTCTTGAAAGGCCCCATCGTTATGCTCAGAGACGAGTATCCTAACCTTGGAAGTGTTTTCACAGTGAATCTTCTTCACAAAAAGATGACTTTTCTCATTGGTCCTGAAGTCTCTGCTCATTTCTTCAAAGCTCCTGAATCTGATCTCAGCCAGCAGGAAGTTTACCAATTCAATGTCCCTACTTTTGGCCCTGGAGTTGTTTTCGATGTTGACTATTCCGTTCGTCAGGAACAGTTCCGGTTCTTCACTGAGGCACTGAGGGTTAACAAGTTGAAGGGCTATGTTGAGATGATGGTTACTGAAGCTGAGGTATACAAAAGTTTTGATTTTTGTTTGCTTGTACTTATGAAACTGTGTATTGACTTGTTCTTGTTTCTTGTCAGGATTTCTTCTCGCAATGGGGAGAGACTGGTGAAGTTGATCTAAAGACTGAGCTAGAGCGTCTCATCATCTTGACAGCAAGTAGATGTTTACTTGGTCGAGAAGTTCGTGACCAGCTATTTGATGACGTCTCTGCTTTGTTCCATGACCTTGACAATGGAATGCTTCCCATCAGTGTTCTCTTCCCATACCTCCCACTACCAGCTCACCGTCGTCGTGACCGTGCCAGACAAAAGCTTTCTGAGATTTTCGCAAAGATCATAGGGTCAAGAAAACGCTCCGGCAAATCAGAAAACGACATGTTGCAATGTTTCATCGAGTCAAAGTACAAAGACGGTAGACAGACAACGGAATCCGAGGTAACGGGTTTGCTCATCGCTGCTCTGTTTGCAGGACAACACACTAGCTCTATCACTTCCACTTGGACAGGTGCTTATCTGATGAAATACAAAGAGTACTTCACCGCTGCTTTGGATGAGCAGAAGAAACTGATGGAGAAATATGGAGACAAGATTGATCATGATATCTTATCTGAAATGGATGTTCTTTACCGATGCATTAAGGAAGCGTTGAGGCTTCACCCTCCATTGATCATGCTTATGAGAGCATCTCACAGTGATTTCAACGTGACAACCCGGGATGGGAAAACCTATGACATCCCCAAGGGTCATATCGTTGCAACCTCTCCTGCATTTGCCAACCGCTTGCCACATATATTCAAAGATCCAGACTCCTATGATCCAGATAGATTCTCCCTGGGAAGAGAAGAGGACAAAGCCGCAGGAGCGTTTTCTTACATTTCATTCGGTGGAGGTAGGCATGGGTGTCTTGGAGAGCCCTTTGCTTACCTTCAGATCAAAGCCATATGGAGTCATTTGTTGAGGAACTTTGAGCTTGAGTTGGTTTCACCGTTCCCTGAGATTGACTGGAATGCTATGGTGGTTGGAGTTAAAGGCAGTGTGATGGTGCGTTACAAGCGGCGCCAATTGGCTTAAGAGACCGGTTTAAGGTGGTATTGCAACTTTGGTTTTCTCTTTGCTTCTGTCCCTCTCTGGTTTTAGTTTTGTTGTTGGTTGGTTCTTCTGGTTCTTTAACTGTTTTTGCTCTTTAATTGACACTTAATCTCTAGCTTTCCAAGTTTGTTGGTTCTGCAAATGTGCTAATTCCAGTGGAGATTTGATGCGGAACTTGTTTAGTTTATGCTCAGTTGATAGTAGTAACTTACTAGTCGCATAGTCAAACCAATTATACTAGTTGAAGGTATAATATTATGGTAGTGATGAGCTTACCCGGAAAACCAGATTGTATTTCTTTATAATCTGCATCATGTACTGTGAATTCAGATTAAAAATAATATTGATGATAAGAAAGAGAGTGAAAACTAGTTCATCAACCAAAGAAAGTTTGAATATTCATATTCATAATAATAAGAATGAAAAGAAGTAAAATTATCTGAACTTAGTACTAGCATTTAGTTTATTTTATTTTATCAATCTGTATATATATATAAACGGAAAGAGACCAAATGTGGTACCAAATCGTTGTCTTAAGTTATTACGATTTTTTATTTTGGCATGAAATTATTTTGAATTTGTTTCTTAATATTGTGCATTATGATTCAATGTAAAAATCCAGATATATCTGTATATGTCAAATTCTATATATGTATATCTTTGTGACAAATATATATCCTGGAATGGTTAGCTCCTTGTATTTGTTGTATCGTTTATGAACGCCTTCTTTTCTCGCACGGCCGACGAGTCACTTTCTCTTCATCGCCGGAAAATACATCTCCTCCGTCGCATATTACAGTCACCAGAGACTACAAAGGACACTTTTATTCCCTAGCAGAACGTTTTAGCTATCAGGTTTGTGATCGGTTGGTTTGGTTTCTGAGATTTCTCTTGGTTGGTTTTCTTTGCCTACACTTGGTACGTATAATCTATTTAGGTAATTTGGTTATGGTTGTAACGTACTAGATCAATCCGGTTTCTCCTGGTCCGACCGATATTAAGTCCTTTTATTTTTCATCACAAACACACATAGTTTTGAATTTGAACATAGATTATGACACTAATTAACGGCATTAGTTCCAAATAGGATACAAAATCCTGTCAACCCAATCTTGATTTGGTTCCTAAGTTTACAAGATTTGGTCTGGTCCAGTAACGAGTTAGTCTGAGGTTAACCGTAAAATAAAAAAACAGAAGTCACTGAACCGGAGTCTTTTGTGCGTAAACATGAGTTGGGTCTAAATGATTTAGTCGTAAGATATTTGTCTATAGAACATGGAGTCTTATATAATTTAATACATCCAATTACGTTGTTGCAGATGGAGCGCATAACTAAGTGGGACTTGGGATCATTGAGAACGTATTACTCCGTTGAACCTTGTGAGAAGTTTCCAGAAGACTTGTATCTAGACGGTAACCTCGTTCCTCGTCTTGAAGCCGAGTTATGGAAGGCTCAATCTAGAATCAAAGAGCTTGAGACAGAGAAGTTTGGATCCAAGGAAAATATTCAATGTTTAATCAGAAACCAAAGAATAAGCCTGGAAGAAAACAATGATCCACTTGTTGATTACTTGAAAAAGAAGTTACGCAAAGAAAAGGAAGAAAGGAAAAGAGCTAATGCTGAGAATTCTATGTTAAAGAAGAAGATTCGGGATACGGAATCATCAGTGAGTAGGTTGAGGAGAGAAAGAGACACACTGGAGAAGGTGTGCGAGGAACTGGTGACAAGGATCGATGAGTTGAAAGCGGAAACAAGGAGAAGAAGGGAAGAGACGGAGGAGGAGAGGCAGATGTTGCAAATGGCTGAGAGGTGGAGGGAGGAAAGGGTTAGGGTTAAGTTGATGGAAGCAAAACTTTCCTTGCAAGAAAAGTATGAAGAGATGAATTGGTTTGTGGATGAATTAGAGAAGTGTTTGACGATGGCGAGAAAAGTAGGAGGAACTGAGGAGATGAGGTTGAGAAGAGGTGAAGGTTTGATTAAGACGGCGAGATCGTTGGAAGATGCAACCAATAATGTGGAGTTTGAGAGATTTGAGTTTATGTCTGTTAATGATAACTAATGTTCTAAACTTATATTAACCGGTCTCATTAAATTCATGAATTACCGGTTAGTTGTATGTTGTTTAAAGCATCTACATGCCGGTTTTAGACACAGTCGGATGAAACATTGGCTTCGACCCCCAAAATTTATTAAGGTATATCAGTCTTGCGAATAAGTCAGGCTGATTATGTAACAAAATAAAAATGTCAAGGTGGTAATAGCCTGAGACATTGTCGAACTTGAAACAATAATTAGCATAGGTTAGCAGCATCGGAATTCCGAAAACATCCAAGAATTCGATCCACAGAATTTTTGTCCAAGTTTGAAGTCAGAAAATTATTCTAACATACTCAATCACAATTTTGTGGTTAATTGCATGTATTAGATATTATCTCAGAAAGACATTGGGAGAGAGAAAAACCCTAATGCTCCCTAGCTCAACCCCGAGGCGCCGCCGCCACGGTGACTTCCTCGCCGTTTCTTGAGCTCTGACGTGCGCGCCCGCCTGCCAGAAGACGCCTTTTCTCCTTCGAAGCTTCCTCCTGCCATGGAGTCCATTGGTGTCGCCGCATCTACTCCGCCTCCACCATCCAAGCCGCCTGATTTACTTTTCGACTCTGCTCTGCCTCCTCTGTCGGACCCGCGACCTCCGCCGGTCTTCTCGTTGCTGTACCTGTTCACAGTCTCTAAGGCATCGCCTGTGGCTCCTCCGCCGGTGGCTATCTGGCCTCCGCCGTTAGATATCTGGGCTTGTAACTCCTCTTTCGCCGGTGGTTCTCTGGTCTCTACCGGTTCAGGTCTGAGTAGTCCATTTCCAGGCATTATCTCCTGCCCTCCTCCGCTGCTACATCTATTCGTCACATCTCCGGCGCTGCTTGCATTGACGGAGCCGTCGCTTCTGGTTTCGTCCACCTCTCTGTCACCGCTCCTGGATACATATTGTCCCCAGCAGTCTCTGGTCTCAGACCCGTCGCTCAGGATGGTGACATTGCCATGGTCCTCTTGGATTCGAGGCGACCCTTGTCGAAGACTCATCGTGACCCAACCCCTATTGCATAAAAACTTGGTTTTCTTGATGTTGGTGGATTTTATTTCAAATGCTTCTGATATTATCAGACTAGCAAGGATGAGCGTGGTTTCTGACAGTCCGCTATGGCTCTACAAGGTCGTACAACCATCGCCGCAGCTCCAGCTCTTCATCTCTTCTCAGCTGCTGCTCCAGCTCATCGTCCTCTCTCGGTTGCCATGGTTGTGGGTGACTCTGCCTCAACCTCGCTCTCCAGTGGCATTGGTACTCGTCCTTCATCCCCTGCTACCGTCGTCTCCGTCGGTCCCGGCACTGAAGATCGTAACTAACACTACTCGGCCATCCAAATCTGCAATCTCATATCGTTTGGAGGTTTTGTCTTTGTCAAAGTTCTTTGAACTCATGGAATTAAAAGCTTTTGAATCTCCAGTTCTCGATGGTTTCACTCTTGCCTACTGTTATGTGGTTTTTGGTTTTAACTATTTTGCTGGATTGCGAGTGTTTACTGCTGTATGCAGAAAGTTTCTCCGTCATCGCTTAGTATGGCTCTTGGATTATAAGCCTCTTCCCCTAAGGACCTCTCTTGGGATCTTTTCTGTGGCCGCTGGACATACATATTTTGCTGGATTTAGAGACATTGCTGCTCCATGCAGAAACATCCGGGGTTGGTGGTATTTTTCGTTTGCTTTCCCTCCGATTCTGCCAATACCTCCTGATCCGCCGGATTATATCATCTGTTTACAATGTATTTGTGTGTTTTGGATCGTTGGCTTTACAGTCTTGACCCTCTCCAATGTTGGAGACATGTCTGTTGTGACTGATCACACCTCTACCACCCCCACTTCTTCCCCCAATCGAGACGCTAGACTTGTTCTTAGCTCTCTCTTACCTCTTTATGAGGATCTTGTTACATTACCTCTTTATGAGGATCATGTGACCTTACCTCTTTATGAGGATCTTGTTGCATTAACTCTTTATGAGGATCATGTGACCTTGCCTCTTTATGAGGAGTTTACTTTGCCTCTTTATGAGGAGTTTGTTACCTTGCCTCATTATGAGGATCTTGGCTCCTTGTTGGAGTTCATTGTCCCCTTGTGCTCACCTTTTAGTTTAAATGGTTGTGTTGCAGGGGATGTCATCAAAGGCTCATTTAATAGGTGTTCCATCGCCTCTGTAGCCATTCTAGAGATAGGAAATTGTGCACTTGTTGCTGTTCTAATCTCGGGTGTTCGATCGAGTACCCAAGGCTTCATCCTACTTAACAACTCCATTGTCGAAGAGATCCGAGGACTTCTCCGCGACTTTAATTTGTTTAAGTGTTTTGTTGTCATTATCCCTTTAAGCTTTTCAGTTCATCTTAATGTTTCCGCTCATTATGCCTTTGTGGCTATGTTTTGTATGAACACTTACTCCTTTTATGGAGATTAGCTTTTAATATAAAAAGTTTGTTGACCAAAAAAAAAAAAAGATATTATCTCAGATTTATTCTGGAAATATTCTAAATTGTTAATTCTTATGTAGGTTGTAACAAATCCCTTAGCATATTATAAAATTATATTAAAAAAACTTGATCAATCCACAATAACAGGACTAATCCGCTCTGTATCAATTCATGGTAGATGAACTAAGGGACAACATATGCGATTTTGATAGTGTGGGAACCTACGAAGACGGCCATCTGCAACAACTTTTTCATAGTGTGGAAATTGAGCCTGGAGATCAACAACAAAGAAACAAGTGTATCTTTAAACTAATCATCATGCCTAATTAAGTGCTCCCACGATTATGGGACATGGTTACATTTATAATTTTATCTTATAACTTTAATCATTGCATCTTCAAAAATTTGGAGAACTAGTGCAAAATAAACTAAACATTGTGAGCAAACTTGTCATTGTAAACCTCCCTTGGATATCTTTTTTTTTGTGTAAGCTTTGTTGTCATGTATATATCAAATACATGGCAGTTTTTTGGATTTTTTTTTTTCTTTCTTTTAGTTCGTCTCTTGTTTTGTTTGTTTCTTTCTATTTAACAAAAATCATATAATTTTATTATCTTATTTTTTTGGTTGCTAATGATCTATGGAATCTAGAGATCCAATCTTTTTCCGGCGTTACGATTGCACATGGACATATCATGTTATTCTCTTCATACTTTCCCAACTCCATAAAATTCCATTTCCAAATTGAATATTAGATTTAAAATTAAAACTTGAAGAAGCTAAGCTCATCCCGCTTCTGCCAGGTTTACTTCTATAGATTATATTTATAATCTTTCCAAACCTCAACAAAATTAACTTGGATTTTCCGCAAGAGAGTTTATCATTTAATACTTTTCAGTTGAATTTAAGACACTTCATAATCAAAGTTCACTTATTAGTTATTAGTTATTACTAATGGTTTTCAGTTGGAAACTTAGTTTTTTTAACAAGTTTTGATTTCAATTGTGCGTGGCTTAAGCAATTTAAGTAACCAGATTTCACATGTTAGATATATGATCTTTATATATACTCGTATGATATACCAGTCTCCTTGTGGTCACTCTCGATTAACATATACGGTGGATTCAATTGATGGATATGAATCATTTGTCATATCATTCATGATATAAAATGATAAATAGCTTAGTTTAGTAATTAATCTATTTAGATTATTTTTAAAATACAGTAAGGTACAATTTTCCCTAGCGGTGGTAGGGGTATACTGTGGGGTTAGTGAGTGAAAACAACATAATGACTTGTTCGTCTTGCAAAAAGACAACTCTACCTGACTTATTAAAAACAGATCCCTACATTGATTTAGACTTGTATTGTAATACAGAAATATCGATAATATAATTTTACTTTTACTTTTTATTTTTATTTGTATCTGTTTGCGTCACTAGTTTTATACTTTTTATTATATATCTTCTTCTTTTTTTTTATATAAACTTTTGTTATATATCTGCTCGCCTGTGTTTATTTTTATGTACTTTTTCTTTATTTCCAAAGCATTATTGAGTGGAATAATTTTGTGGAACCACTCGTGACTCATCTATAGTATATCATATACGTAATGGATTTAGATACGTAATTAAATTCTGTCAATTTTTTTGGCCAAACAAAAATGCTGTCAAATTGTAAGATGATTTTAAGATCTTCTTTTTTGTATGTCCATTTATCTATTTTATCCAAGTATTTAATTTGTTCACGGAAATTATGGCATGAAGATTTCTAATATACTTCAACCTTCTGGCTAACTGACAAATTCATGAAGAATATTAGTCAAATTAAGATACGTAAAAAAACATGTCAGAGAGAATATTCTCTTTTGTAAGCATAAATCGGATATTCAAGAAGAAGAAACGATTTAATATTCATGTCATAAAAATGATTATGAAACATTTCATTTTTTTAAGATGGATTTTTTATACTGTTGCAAACAAATACCCTAAGACCTAAGTTGCTTATAAATATGGGTACTAAAGAAGAAGGAAAAATAAAATAATAAATTCTGTAAAATAAATAAAAAATCCACAAGTCTACAAGAAAAAAATAGAAGAGAAATACGTTAAAATAATCGTAGCTTCTGTGCTTACGAAATGTGTATGATACTAATGTCTCTCATTCACAGCCGTTCAATGTGGACACAGTAGGGCCCTTCTCTTTCTTTGTACTATGTTCGTCACAAGTGGAGACCTTCTTTTTAGTATTTATTAAAATGAAAGTTAAAAATTCATCAACGCATTTGATTAACAATCAATGATTATTAATTCTTTATAGTTTTTTGTTCTGACAATTAGTTAATGGTCATAGTTGTCAAATAATAGTGTACTTGAGTTACTCTGTGTCCCACTTTTGATTTAAAGATGTGAGTTCCCAATCAAAATGTACAGATGTATGATTTGATTCCCTTTGTTTGGTCAGAGTCTAGACTCTCTTACAAACCAATGAATTGAAATTATAGTTATCCTCTCTAACTACAGTATAAAAAGACTATTGTTCTTGTTCTTGGACAAAATATATAGTCTTTAACCAAGATTTCTATAGAGCAAATTATATCAACATATATACTGCTTGGAAGGCAAGAAACATGAATTAACAAGAAGCCGCGAGAATTCTTGAACTTGATTTGAAACTAAATATATTGGATTCATCTTTGCCAACTAAGAGCCCATCTTCATCGATGTGTTCGGAGGAAGCTGAAGGTGGAAGAGGAGAGGCTAAATCGATTGTGGTCGTTGGTTGCCCTAATTGCATCATGTACATCATCATGTCTTTGGATAGTAACCCTAGATGCCCTAAATGCAAGAGCCAAGTTTTGCTTTGAGAAAGAAAAAACTACAGTATAGTGTATTGTTTACAATTGTGTATAGACTACTTATCAAATTTGAATCTAGATTCTAGAGTATAACACAACTACCGTTACAAACCCTAGACTATCTATTCCGATCAAACAAGTTGGCAAACTTTTGATATTTTTTACCACAAAAAAAAAAAAAAATTGTGAACAAAAGAAACCTTCTCGTGAACAATTTTTTTCTTACCAAAACGTGAGATCTAATATTTGCAACTTTCCCCCCATTTTGGCAAGTTGCAAATAGTGTTTCCTACACTTTCTTGAGACTGTCGACTAGATCACACGCGCCTCACTGCAGCGCGTAACGTGTCATGTCTCTTTTTATTACAGCGTATCCAAATTGTGTATCTGTTAACTATTACGTGTAAGAAATGGAGGGCCTATTATCCACATCAATGATTACTCAGACAAACAAATATTTCGAAAACAATTATTTAATTTATAGTTATCAAAATTTTCATTTACTCCTCATGGTTTTCATGTTTCCTACACCTTACTATTCAAATACCCCCAGATATGAGATCACAAAGATTCTTATTTGATTTGATGAAAGACAAAATAGATGGTCTAAATTAAAAATTCGCTGCTCCTATTAGATGGCAGAATATTAAACACATTCACGCAAATTTTGTAAATACTTTTCGTGCAAACTTTTCCAAAAGTTGATTTATATTATAATATTAAATATCCAACGGTGGAAAGAAACTCCATACAGAAAGGACCACTAATTTTCAGAAACAAAAGCTAGGGTTTAGACAGCAATCTGATATATTCATGGATGTTATTGTGAGAAATTTATAATGTGGGTGCGTATATGATATTTAGATTTCTTTAACGCTCATCTCACATTCTTTTGGACTCTTGTATGTTCTGAAAATTCTATATATACTCGTTCATTTCGCTTCGTTTAAAACTTATAGCGAAATCTCTAATTACATCATCTCTCTTAGTGTTTAAGATAATAATATAAAGTAATTAAACTAAACAAATTATTGATTAATTGTTAAGCTTCAATGGCAAAGGGACGCAAGCTGACGATAACCCAGAGCGAGAGGTACCTGGGGAGCAACTATAGTTTCGGCGACAGTAACGGAAACTCCGTCACCGACGAATCAGAGCTCACGGAAGAGGACATCTGGTCACACGCCGTTGATCACAGCCCCGAAGACATGCCGGAATCTTACGGCGCGTGGAATTCACGGGATGCGGTGATGAGGAACGGCCGCGTGTGTGGTGGTCTGTCACTGGCGTTTGAGGACATGTCATTGTCGCCGAGGATCGTGCACCAGATACGCGGCGGAGGAGAAGGTGACGGTGGTGAAGGAGGAAAACCCCAGCGGCAGCTAGCATCGTCGGCGCCGGTGAACGTCCCGGACTGGAGTAAGATCTACCGAGTCAACTCGGTTGAGTCGATACACGAGTCGGAGGAAGAGGACGATGAAGAATCCGGGATGATGCCGCCGCACGAGTACCTAGCTAAGAGCCAAAAGCGACGGAGCAGGAAATCTGGTGGCGGTGGAGGTGGCGGCGCGTCGGTATTCGAAGGAGTTGGAAGGACTCTTAAAGGACGTGAATTAAGGCGCGTTCGCGACGCGATTTGGAGCCAAACTGGATTCTACGGCTAGTTAAGTAGCAATATATAATTTTTTAAAAAATAAACATTTTGAAATTTTCAACTAAGAAGCTTGAAAAAGTTACTTCTTTTGTCAGGGTGTAGAATTAATTTTGAAACTTTCTTGAATCCCAATCCCAAGCGTGAGATGTATAAGACTTATTTGGCTTCCCATGCATAATGTTTTTTTTTTCTTTCTAAATTTCTTAATTAATTGTGGGATAATTTTCAAGAACTTCATGTTCTATGTTATGTGTACAATTTAAAATTTATTTATATCGATTTTCAATATATATATTGAAATGTATTTATAAATATCCAAAAGTATGGTATGGCGATCTACAATTCCAATATTATTAAAGTTACTAAAGAATTCATGATCCAAGGCAGACGATAGGTTACAGAGGTTGAGTGCTAATTTCCTGAGAGGATGAATGACTTCTTTATTCCAAGCTGGAATCTCTATGATTGAAAAAGAATGGCTTTCCTTGACCAAAAAAAAGGAAAAGAATGGCTTCAATTTTTATGAATATTACATAAATTTAGTTCCGGACCAAAAAGATCATCATGACATGAAACTATGAAACTCTAAATTAGCAGGAAAAGGGGGGGGGGGGGGGGGGGGGGGGGGAATGTATAACTGCAAATTAGCTATACAATTTTCTTCCCCATAGTATTTATTTTTTAGCTAAATATGACGAATATTTATATATATTAAAAAAATTAAACCAGTTCATATGTCAGGTACTACGTAACAAGGATATTAATGATTGAACACCAGTATTGTTTATGATAGTAAAAGAAGATTAATTTATCAATAGTGTTAGGTCTAGTAATTAATTAAGTGATAATTTGACATGATATGAAAGGCAAGTTTGTATATAATTAATGAGAACAGATGTGTCCTCGCAACATTATTGTGTCCACAGGTAAACTGTCCAAAAGAATCCACTTCCAAAGTGGGCACTCACGAGCAGGAAAAGACACTATTTTCAATTAAATTTTCCCTAACAAAAATCATGATGGTTCATGATTTGGCATCTTGTTATATATATCACTAAAAGTTATAACATAGAAGAGAGGCTAAAGAGATAACTAATACTGATTGTATAACTATGGATGCATGGAAGAAAAATACCTAAATGGATTGATCTAGTGGTCGATGAAACATCTCATGATAATCAATCGCCGCTATATGATTTATGTTTTGATCTATATAACAATCTCAAACACACATATATATGTATGTACTCATGTGTATTAGGTAGACATGATGAAGTTAGGTTATGGAGGGAGTAGGGTATGGATTGGGGTCAAAAGAAAGTGACACAAGTTAGAGAGGTCTTGTGATAAAGCATAAGAGAAGGGAAGTTTGTCAAAAATGTTTTTGATCCCTTTGTGAGTTATAATGCATTTGCCTTTTTCAAGAAAGGACCTTTGAAAGTGAATATGATCGAGAAGTCTATATACAGTATCGTGGCCTTCATTTGTGTGGGCTCAACACATCTCTTTCTACTCTTATCTCGTTCAAAACCTCTCTTCACCGTTCACCACTCTTTCTCTCTTTCTTTCCTCTTTCCATAATTTGATTCCTTTTATTTTATTCCTAACATTTATACATACAAATCCAACAGCATTGATTGTTATAGAAATTTCAAGAACCATATTTAAGTTTTGTATAATAAACTGTGGTAGTTGTTGTTTATGACGTTAGTGGAATTTTTTCATTAAATACATATTTGATATGAAGTTTGGTTACATATGAACTTTTATAATTCGACATGTTTTCAGATTACTCTCAACTTAGATCCCACATATCCTATTACAAAAAACAGGTTCAGACTTCGGAAGAAACCTTGAAGAATCCATTTGGCATAACTTTGTGAAACTTTGGACATTAGAAGAAAGGTGAATCAAGTGTGTAGCTAGGTCCTCAAGTAATTTCACTATCCCCAAATGGGTCATGAGAATATATATGAAAAAATATATCAATTCTTTATCTTGTATAGATGAGTGGAAAATTTTAATACTAAATATTGATGTCATGGGTCCAAATTGGACTTAGACCCAACTTCTTAAAACTATGCTAAACACACAACAAAATTATATTCGTCCAATATATTCTATAGTCTATATGAGTCTACGTTTACGAGTTCAAATAATCTATTTCACACTAATGTTGGTAGAATCTACGACCATCATTTTGATCAAATTTTTATTATTATTCTCTAGAGCATCTGGATAGAATTCATAACTTCAATACAATAAGAATCTCATCATATTCTGTCTCAAATTGTTCTTGGAACGTTAAAATCTTTTTACATTCAAAATCAACAATTTTCCAAATGTAAAACAAAACATTATCAAAAGACTATGTTCATCATCATTTGCTTTATTTTTAGCTTGAATAATTCCAACATTTTTTGACAGGATTATCTCACTTGCATTATAGCAAGTTAAGACTTTGAATAAGAGATTTAATAAGATTATAAGCTATAACCAAAAAACATTATGAATCAATTGAATTGTAAACTAATTGGAGAAATCTAAATTTGAGATGAATAGAAAAATTAAGAATCATCTATTGTGATAAATATATTTTTTTGTTAAAACAGTCGATCATCAATCTTTGTTGTTTGTATCTTCTATGAATTTTATATATAAAAAATGACGACAAAAAGTGAATCATTCGAAGAAAACGTTTAAGCGAGTGAAACTGAATTATTAACGATATGTGTAAGTGTATATGTGGATATAAGAGTTGACCATTGGAGGGAGATTTGGTTGTAAATACCATAAAGCCTCATCTTTTTCTTCTCATTTTTTCTGTTTCACAAATCTTGTGGGGAAATTTAAGGCAAATTATAACCGATTATTGGATTTGTGGGAAATGAATGAAGGTGACAAAGGAAATGAAAAAGCAAGAGGTGTGATTTCTGAATTCTGATGATTTTGAATTTTATGCAGCTATTATTTATTTATTTTGTTTACTAGAAAATATGTTTCTCTAATTTTCGGTTTCTGTTTCCATCGATTGGAAGACAAAGATGGAAAAAAACAATTCGAAAAAGAGATGAATGGGAATTGGTAATTTTTAGTGATAATCTCTTGAATTTGTGTTTATTATATTCACCCCTTTTCAGCGATTATCTTTCAATTAGGTTTATTATTTCTGTGATTATCTCTTGCTTTTGTGTTTATTATTTCTGCTTAATTAGTCATCGCTTTGAATTACGTTATGAAATTCTGATTTTTATCATCACTCTTCCTTTTTATTAGGGATTTACTCTATTTTTTATGTGATCAATTTTTGTACAATTGACAACAATTTATCAACAAATAAGGATAATAGTACGATTAAAAGTACTCTGCAAAATACAAAAACATTCAGATTTATACATGTTCATAAAGTTGATCATTTTAAAGCACACAAAAGATCGATAATGATTGATTATGTTCACCATCATTTTTTTATTAGCTTGGATTATTCAGAACTTTTTTTACAAGATTTTCTCACTTGGATTGTAGCAAGACAAGACAATAAATTTGTGAATATTTGTACAATGTAGATACATTCATTGATTTCAATAATAAGAGATTTAATAAGGGTATAAACTATAAACCAAAAACATTTATGAATATATTGAGTTATAAACTAATTTGAGAAATATAAATTTAAGAATAATGGAAAACTACGCATCCTCAACTATGATAAAGAATAGAGTTTAACATATATATTTTGTGATTATTCTATGATTTTAAAATGAAATGAAAGACTTTTTGGTTAAATCTTATTGTTTTTCTAAATTAATATACTCGATTTTAAATGTCATGAATTTAAAGAGTATGGATAGAAAAATTGAAGTGTGTGGCATGTTAAGGTTATAAAACGATATGAAAGATGAAATTGTAAATTTAGGTTGAGTATTTATGGTATGTCTTCTATTTTGTTAACATATCTTAGACTAGTATAAAAAAACTTTGGAAAATGTATATCTATTAGCCTTATCCTTTCTCATACTATAAAAGAGAAACCAAAAGATATTACATAACGGTTTGATGAAATCAGTTAGGTGATAAAATGATAGATCATTTTCATGTTTTGAAACATAGCTATGCTATTGTTTATCATTTACAATTCATTAAGTTTTCACGTTTTTATTATTTATAAGTAATTTCACATACGTTTTTCTACAACTTGTGTACTGTATTTCATTAGATGAATTCATAATCGGATCATCTTAGGTTTCTTAATGTGTTGACAAAAAAAATTCATAATCTACACTGCTAAACCGCAAAATGTCCATTTTTCTTCAAATTGACCAACTTAATTTTTTTTTGTCAACATTGACCAACTTATTTTAATTGTTAGTTTATAATACAAAAATAAATTAATTTAATCCTGTCTTTCTTTATTCGTACCGTTTTCTCGTAAAGTCCTGACCTTTCTATTTACCACCGAAGCTAACACCGGCTATGCCTCCGCCGCCGGCGTTACTCATCCCGTTTGGTAAAGCGCCACATCTGGAGCTCACATTTCTATTTAGGTTTGTTTCTTTTAGGGTTTAGAGTGAATATCGTTGTCTGGATTTCTTTATACAGTATGTTTTCTTACGTTTTCTTCAGACGATCGAGATTCCTGGTACGCTCCTTTCACGTCGCTAAGAAATTCTCGAATCCTGAGCCAGAAGACATTCTGTTTAGTGCTCTCTGTTTGAATTTAAGGCAAAGAAGATGGAACACTCTTCATCAATTCTCCCCAAGTCTCACAAATCCGTTGGTAAGCCGAGTTCTTCGCGAGTTTCGAAGCTCGCCGAAGCTAGCTCTAGAGTTCTACAACTGGGTTTTGGGGAATAACACCGTGGCTAAGCCGTCCGAGAATCGTTTCAAAGCCTCTTGTGTGATGATTCATTTGCTGGTCGATTCGAGAAGATTCGATGATACTTTATCAATAATGGTGAATCTGATGTCTTTGGAAGGTGAGAATTTGAGTCCTTTACATGTTTTGTCGGGTTTGTTTCGAAGTTACCAAAACTGTGGTTTGAACCCTGATGTGTTTGATTCATTGGTTAGAGCTTGTGCACAGAATGGTGATGCTGAAGGAGCTTGTAAAGTGATTGAGCAGACGAGAGCAGAGGGGTTTAAGGTTTCTGTTCATGCGTTGAATAATTTCATGGGTTGTTTATTGAATTTGAATGAGATTGATTGGTTCTGGAAAGTTTACATGGAGATGGATTCTTTAGGGAACGTTGAGAATGTGAACACCTTTAATCTGGTCATATATTCGTTCTGTAAGGAGAATAAGTTGCTTGAAGCTTTGTCTGTGTTTTACAGGATGTTGAAATTTGGCCTAATGTTGTTAGCTTTAACATGATGATTGATGGAGCTTGTAAGACTGGGGATATGGGGCTCCCGTTGCAGCTCTTAGGTAAGATGAGAGTGATGTCTGGTGACTTTGTCTCGCCTAATGCTGTGACGTACAATTCGGTTATCAACGGGTTTTGCAAGGTGGGGAAATTGGATTTGGCGGAAAGAATCCGCGGTGATATGTTTAAATCAGGTGTTGATTGCAATGAAAGAACTTATGGAACTTTGGTGGATGGTATGGTGGAGTAGGAAGTTCAGATGAAGCTTTAAGGTTGTGTGATGAGATGACGAGTAAAGGACTTGTAGCGAATACGGTTATATGTAACTCTATTGTTTATTGGCTGTTTATGGAAGGTGACATGGAAGGAGCTATGTTGGTGTTGAGTGATATGATCAGTAAAGATGCCAATCGATCGGTTTACTGACGCCAGTTGTCAGAGGTTTATGCAGAAACGGATATGTAGAGGAAGCTGTTTAAGTTCCAGAGACGGATTACAGAGAAGAAACTTGAGGAAGATGTAGTTTGTTACAGCACACTTATGCACCATTAAGTAACGGATAAGAAGCTGGCTTGTACTGATCAGATTCTTGGGAGTATGTTGGTTCGTGGTTTGAGTGTCGATACGGTTTCGTTTGGTACGTTGATCGATGGATACCTAAAGGAAGGGAGGTTGGAAGAAGCTATGGAGATGTATGATGGTATGATCAAGATGAAGAAAAGGCCAAATCTTGTGATTTACAATTCAATTGTGAATGGATTAAGCAAACAAGGATTGATTGGTGCAGCTGAAGCAATGGTGAACGTAATGGAAAGCAAGGACGCTGTAACTTATAACACGCTGTTGAATGAGTTTCTCAGAACCGGGAATGTTGAAGCTGTGATGATCTTGTCTGAAATGCAGAAGCAGGAGGGTGAGAAACTGGTTAGTCTGGTGACTTGCAACATCTTGAACAATCATTTGTGCAAGTTTGGCTGTTATGAGAAGGCAAAAGAGGTGTTGAAGATAATGGTTGAGAGAGGTGTTGTTCCGGATTCTATTACATATGGAACTCTGGTTACATCGTTTAGTAAGAGCCGTGGTCGAGAAGAAGTCGTTGAGCTTCATGATTACATGGTTCTTCATGGAGTTAGTCCTCATGAACAGATATATCTATCTATTGTTAGTCCTCTTCTTGATGGAGAAAGTGAAAATTGCCTAAAAGAGCCATTAGGAAACACAAATTCCAATAAAAGTTGATCATTTGATGAATAGGTTCCACAAAAACAAAAAACAAACAAAGCTCACACATGATTAGGAAAACCAATTCAACTGAAATCATCAAAAAGGTTCCAGCTTATCCAATAAGCGCAAGTAGCAGAAACGCACCTCCCAGGTTTTAGCCTTCTCAGCTGTTGTGATCATGATGCTAGCTAGAGTCGCTTGGTCTTAGCTCCTATGACTGAGTGGGTTCCATCTGATAAGGGTTTCAAGATTCAGTTACCTTCTTCTCATCTCCTTCCGCAGCTGCTTCGTTAGAACAATGGTTCTTGACAACAGTCGATATGTCAGTTTCAGAAGCACCAGCAAGTTTGAATCTTTCAACTGCTGAGTCCAGATTCTTCTTCCAACCGCTTACACTGATTTTGCATTCCACTTGTGATCTTTCAAACAGCATGTTTCCCCAGAATAGGTGGATCTGTGATCTCATAGCAATCGCTTGCTCTGCTGCTTCAGCTGCTGTAACAGCTTCAGAAGCCTCCCCATTTTCTCCATCTTGTTTCTTTCTCCTCTTTGAAACTTCCTCTTTCTTGTTCGGGTTTTTCAGATCAACCATCCTTTGTTCTTCAAGCTTTTCCCACATCTCAGTCGCAGCTTTCATCTTCTCTTCTGCACTATCAAAGAGCTTTAGTGTCTCCGTTGAATCCCATACTGATAAATCTATCTTTTGTGCCAATGCAAAAGACCAATGTAGCTTTGCCATCTCGAATTGCTGCTGTCCTAAAGCGAGCAAACCCTCATAAAAGTCAGGTTTGATTGACAAGGCCTGCTCATATTTGTCCTTAGCTAGAGTGTATCTCTCTTTTACCCACTCATAAGCCGTTTGAAGCTGTTCTGCTACCTTTTCCTTTCCAGCAGATTCTTCCAAAGGAATCCTCTTCCTAGCAGCGCACATGTGCACATTACCCCAGTTGAAGAAAGCCAAAGCAGCAACTTCTTGGAACTTTGCAGCAGCTTTCTCAAAAAGTGGTTGAGCTTCTTCACTAGTGACTGTTTCTTCTAAAGCCTCAGAGCAAGCCTCCATCCCTAGCTCATGCAAATCAACATGAGCATCGGGGTCAATACCCACATGAGACCGGAAAAGCTGAGCAAAGTCGAACAACCAATCATCCATCTCCAGTTCCTTCATCTCAGGATCTTCAGAAGAAGATGCTTTCTCTTTATCTGATTTCTCATTGCTGATCTCTGTTTCGGATACTGTCTCGCTCAGAGATGTTCCGATATCTTCGTCAACAGGCTTCTCTTCCACTTCCTCTTCTTCTTCCTCGGGCAAAGGTGGCTCCTGCTCAGGACTTACATCAACAACATGCAATCTCAACATCCCGACAGAATCAGATTTATCAGATTCAGGCTCTTTTGTCAGAAGACCATCAGCAACAGTTTCTGCCAATCTAAGCTCAGCAGTGGAGGTAACAGTAACCAAATCACCGTCATTGTCTTTATACTTAATCAACACCGACTTCGAAGATGGGAAACGACTCCTCACAATTTCCCTCAATACCTTAAACCCACAATTCACCGGCATCTGACTTAACCTTATATCATGGTCATAAACAAACTTCAACGGCCTCCACCGAATCCTCTTCTCTTCAGGCATAACTGCCACAGTTGAAGAAGACTGCTCTGCCTTCAACGTACCTTTAGAAGACTCATTCAATGGCTTCAACACAATTTTGGGCATCTGGGTCTTGCCTTGGTGACCATTTTCTGTTACCGGATTCATCTGTTGCCGTTCTACCTTACTAGTGTTATTGCTAGTGGTACTAATAGGCAAAGCAAAAGACCCGACAGGTGAAGAAGGAGAAGGAGCTACCTTTTTGTGGACTTGACGAGAAGGCAAACAAGGACCAAGACCATTGACCGGACCACCCAAAGCTGCAGAGGCACCAAGAGCAGCTGGTGAAGGCCGGCTCTGAGGACCTGAACCAGCCATCATTAACCGCCTCGACATTTCCGTGGCGTCCTTGTGATTCGGGTCAGCTCCTAACAAGAGATTCACATCTTGCACAGCCAATTCATACTTTCCTACAGCTTCAAGAGCTCGAGCTCTTCTTAGCAGAGCTCGAGTGAACCCAGGCTGGACTTTAAGCGCCATGGAGCATTCAGCGATTACGTTGTCGTAATCAATTGGGTTCATTTGCATCAAACAAGCGGCTCGATTGCTGTGAAAGACGGCACGGTCAGGGTGGTTCTTTGGGATGAGCTTAAGGGCATTAGAGTATTGCTCAAGAGCGCCTTGAAAATCCTTGCTTTGGTACTTGTTGTTCCCTTCTTCCTTGAGCTCGTGAGCTCTTTTGAGGAATACGGAAGCATCGAAATCAACACCGCCGTTAACAATCGGTTTCGACGAAACCGTGTTTTCAGAAGAATTGACCGGCTTCGAACCACCACCGCCACCACTCTTCTTCTTCCTCCCGCCGGATTTTCCCATATCAAATCTCCCACCAATACACTCACCGGAATCAAAACAAAACCTAAAACCTGGAAAATAAAAAGATAGGAAATTGGAAACCCTAAAATTGAAAAATCAGATATACTTCATCTATGCAGAGATCAATTTTCAGCCGTTGGATATATTTTCAGACCTGGCGCTTAACATTTACAATAGTCATAAACCAATTTTGGGTCAGCTATAGAGCCTAAAGAGTTAATATTATTTGGGCTTTCTATATATTACGGCCCAAAGGCCCAAAGTATAATTAAGATTCATCTATCGCCGGTGCCGATGATTAGCGGTCCGCTCTCTAGAGGATTGTATTATCGACACATGGCTTATTAATTATAATATTAAGAGGAATATAATATAGAAAATTTGGAGAAAATTTGGAGATTAGTTTCAGTGATTGAGAAGTGGCGTGGTGAGGCCAGTGGAGGGGATGCTTCAACAACAAACATTCTCTCTCTCTTCTCGGCATATAACTCCTACCTGAACAAGTTTACAGACAGTTTCCTTCTCTCCTTCTCGGGTTTGTTTGGGCAGCCATGGAAGTGTGTTGGCAGATACAGAGACCGGCGAGTCTCAGACCGGTCTTCCTGCAAAAGGGTCGGCTCAAGATCAATACTTTTATTGGGTTTCTCCCTCGCCTCAAATCTTATTCCTTTCCTAGTGTAAAATCTCTTTCTTTCTTACCCTTTCCATGATACTCACTCACACTTATATATATATTTTTGTCTTTGGATTCTACGTTTTTTTGGGAATTGAAGTGTACAGTGTTCTACCCTTTTTCTTTTTTAAAGTGAGATCGCCTTTTTGATTAGCACATCTTTAGTTGTAGTTGAAAATTTGATAGAATGTAGTATTTTTACAAGATTCAACTCTGGTAGGGTCTCTGAATTGAAATTCTCAACTTTGAGCCTCGTTTCGAATTGGTGGATTATATAAGAAGTGAGTTAATTTCCAGTTTTACTAGTACAATCCTCACGGCATTGAGAATAACTTTGAAAAACCAAGTTGGAGAGAATGAAAATGTCTCATCTTTTTATAATTTTGATCATAATTTTCAGCTTGTTTACTTCTGGTGTGATTAATTAGTTTCAGGTGTGAAAGGTGGTTGAACAGTTGTATAATCGACTTTTAACCTTTTGACATGTTTGGTTCTCAGCTTGCTTCGTTGGAAAGTCAATACAACTCTAATGGGTTTCTGCATCAGATCACGGCAAGTGCAGGTAAATAATCAAGAGTCGTTTCACATGGTTTGTAACTACTCATTGGTGATTACTGATTCAGCCTTCTTGATGCATTTCTTGTTTTGTTTACCAAGATTTTTCAAAGAAGAAGCAAGGAAGAATGGCAACTTCAGGGCCTAAAAGCTCAGCTCCAAGAGGCTTTGGGCGTCGAACAACGGTAGGAAGTGCTCAGAAAAGAACTCAGAAGAAGAACGGTGAAAAAGATAGTAATGCAACTTCTACAGTAACAAATGAGGTTGCAGGGGTCAGTAAGTTGCCCGAAACTAAAGCGGATGTGGAGAAACAAGGTTCTGTTGTTTTTGGTGAGGGGGATGTGTTAGATAAGTCGGAAATTAAGGATGGAAGCGACCAGGTGGATGAGAAAATAACCGAAGATGACGCTTTATTAGAACAAAAGTTAAAAGTTGAAAGAGAGAATCTTCGTAGGAAGGAAATAGAAGCTCTTGCAGAGGAAACTTTGGCGAGAGGTGATAGAATGTTTGTGTATCCTCTTATTGCGAAACCTGATGAAGACATAGAAGTGTTTCTCAACAGGGCTCTATCGACTCTAAACAATGAACCTGATGTTTTGATCATGGGAGCGTTTAACGATTGGAGATGGAAATCTTTCACGAGGAGATTGGAAAAGACATGGATCCATGTAGATTGGTTGTCATGTCTCCTTCATATCCCCAAAGAAGCATATAAGATGGATTTTGTGTTTTTCAATGGGCAAAGTGTTTATGACAACAATGACTCAAAAGATTTCTGTATAGATGTAAAAGGTGGGATGGATAAAGTTGAGTTTGAGAATTTTCTTCTAGAAGAGAAATGGCGAGAGCAAGAGAAGCTTGCTAAGGAAGAAGCTGAAAGAGAAAGGCAAGAGGAAGAGAAGAGAAGAATCGAAGCTCGAAAGGCTGCCATTGAAGCTGATAGAGCACAAGCAAAGGCAGAGACTCAGAAGAGACGTGAAATGCTTCAACCGGCTCTTCAGAAAGCTGTAGTCTCGGCTAGGAATGTTTGGTACATTGAGCCGAGCAATTTCAAAGCTGGAGATAAAGTGAATCTATATTACAATAAAAGCTCAGGTCCTCTAGCTTATGCCAAAGAAATCTGGATACATGGAGGGTATAATAATTGGGTTGATGGATTATCTATCGTTGAAAAGCTTGTTGATGCTGAGCTAAAGGATGATTCAAAGAGCGAAGATTGGTGGTTTGCTGAAGGTATATATATGAATCTTTCTTATCTTCTTCAACAAACCTACATCTCAAAGCTGGTTGATACTGAGCTAAAGGTTTTGCCAGTTGTTTTATTGTTCTTTTTCTTTTTAATATGCAGTCATAGTACCCGTTCGTGCTCTAGTCATTGACTGGGTCTTTGCTGATGGACCGCCTAAAGAAGCGTTTCTGTATGACAATAATAGTCGCCAAGATTTCCACGCACTTGTTCCTCTAAGAACTCCAGAAGAACTTTACTGGTCAGAGGAAGAAAATCTGATGTTTAGGAAACTTCAGGAGGAGAGGCGGTTGAAAGAGGAAGCTATGCGTGTTAAGGTTAGTAGTGCCCAATACATTTAACAGAAGACAGGCTTATTCTCTTTACCATAGTAATTTCATTCTTCATTCTTTTTTGGCAGATGGAGAAAACAGCTCGTTTGAAAGCCGAAACTAAGGAAAGAACACTTAAAAAGTTTCTGCTTTCCCAGAAAGACGTGGTTTACACCGAGCCTCTAGAGATACAAGCGGGAAGCCCTGTGACTGTTTTCTACAATCCTTCAAATACAGTTTTGAATGGAAAGCCTGAGGTTTGGTTTAGAGGCTCTTTTAATCGTTGGACTCATCGCTTGGGTCCTTTGCCACCTCAGAAAATGGAAGCAGCAGATGATGGAAGCTCGCACGTGAAGACTTCAGGTAAGATTTCAGTTTGTAAAAAAATCCATTCTGGAGAATGTCGATGATATTGGACTTATGTCTCTCTTCTTTCTTTTTTCCAGCTAAGGTCCCATTGGATGCTTACATGATGGACTTTGTTTTCTCCGAGAAAGAAGATGGTGGAATATTTGATAACAGATATGGCTTGGATTACCACTTACCGGTCGTGGGAGGCATTGCCAAGGAACCACCATTGCACATTGTTCATATTGCTGTTGAAATGGCACCCATTGCAAAGGTAACCTAACCATAAGATGAGAGATTTATAGCCATCTAAAAGATTGGACATACATATATCTTACGTTTATGTATATTTATTACCTGCAGGTTGGAGGCCTAGGTGATGTCGTCACTAGTCTATCTCGTGCTGTTCAAGAATTAAACCATAATGTGGATATCATCTTTCCAAAGTATGATTGCTTAAAGCACAACTTTGTAAGATCGATGTCTTCTCACTTTCACTTCCCTTTTGTAGCTGTGCATCTCTCTTTGTATTTAAATTGTTAGACCAATTAGGTGAAGGACTTGCAATTCAACAGAAGCTATCACTGGGGAGGGACTGAAATAAAAGTTTGGCATGGGAAGGTGGAAGGCGTTTCCGTTTACTTCTTAGATCCGCAAAATGGGTTAGCTTTATGCATTCTCTTTAAACTCTTTTCACAAATCACAATCCATTCATCATCTCATAGGGCATGAAGAAGTTGTTGTTGTTGCAGATTGTTCCAGCGAGGATGTGTTTACGGTTGCGCAGATGATGCAGGAAGATTTGGTTTCTTCTGTCATGCTGCTCTTGAATTTCTTCTCCAAGGGGGGTTTCATCCAGTAAGGCTGCTCATTCTACTCTTAGTTGTTCTAACTAGTGGCTCTAACTTGTAATCTCAACATCTACAGGACATTCTTCACTGTCACGACTGGTCCAGTGCTCCTGTTTCATGGTTGTTCAACGATCATTACACGCATTACGGTTTAATTAAAACCCGTGTTGTCTTTACAATTCATAATTTGGAATTTGGTGCAAGTGCCATTGGTAAAGCCATGACATTTGCGGATAAAGCGACAACCGTAAGTCCTGAAAGCATTCTCCTCTTAACATAACTTTTTACAAATGACTCACTCTGCTCTTAACATCATTAGGTTTCACGAACGTATGCCAAGGAAGTCGCTGGAAACTCTGTAATCTCTCCACATTTATACAAGTTTCACGGAATAGTAAACGGGATAGACCCAGATATATGGGATCCATACAATGATAACTTCATTCCCGTAAGCTTCATTACATCCTATCCTTACCTGTCTTTGAATTGCTTGCTACATCTTGTGATGTTTGAACACTTGGTGTGGTTCTTAGGTACCTTATACTTCAGAGAACGTCGTAGAAGGCAAAAGAGCAGCCAAGGAAGAATTGCAAAACAGGCTTGGACTAAAGAGTGCAGATCTTCCGGTAGTAGGAATTATTACACGCTTAACTCACCAGAAAGGAATACATTTGATCAAGCACGCTATTTGGCGTACCTTGGAACGGAATGGACAGGTCTAGTTCTAGCTTTACTCGACCTTGTCATGAACTTTTCACAATCCTTACCAGTTTTCTTGAAAGCAGGTTGTATTGCTTGGTTCAGCTCCGGATCCTCGGATCCAAAATGATTTCGTAAACTTGGCAAATCAATTACATTCTACTCATGGTGACCGAGCTCGGCTTGTTTTAACTTATGATGAACCTCTTTCCCATTTGGTAAAACAATAACAAAACTTTTGCTTCACTACTTTACTCTCGGTATTGCTCTAACTTTTACTCTTCAGATATACGCCGGGGCTGACTTCATTCTTGTACCGTCGATATTTGAACCGTGTGGACTGACACAGCTCATAGCCATGAGATACGGTGCTGTTCCTGTCGTAAGAAAAACTGGAGGTAACGTTTCTTAAACTGAAAATCTGGAACCTTCACCTGATTCCCTTAAGACCGAGCTGAGTTTAAGGTTATGGTTTATCTTTGTCCAATATAGGACTCTACGACACGGTTTTTGATGTGGACCATGATAAAGAAAGGGCACAAGCTCAAGTTCTAGAACCTAATGGCTTCAGCTTTGACGGGGCTGATGCTCCTGGTGTGGATTATGCTCTGAATAGGTAAACAAGCTAAAATCTAAACTAAACACTCTCTTTGATTTGAGCATTACTATTAACCGGTGTGTCTTCTTGCAGGGCGATATCGGCTTGGTATGATGGTAGAGAGTGGTTTAACTCGTTGTGTAAGACGGTGATGGAGCAAGACTGGTCATGGAATCGTCCTGCACTTGAGTACATTGAGCTCTATCACTCTGCACGCAAGTGAGAAGAACAAGAAAAGGAAAGTATAAATTCATTTTATATGTACATAAATTAGCTTTTGAGATGCAGAAAGTTTGATCCTTTCTTCTCCTGTTAACGTCCCCCAAGCATTTAAAGATCGTATGGATTCTGTTTTTTTAATTCTGAATAAATAAAGCTAAGCAAAGTTTATTTATATATACCACTGTTACTCTTGGTTCATTGGATTGAACGTTGAGCATGTTGATGACAAAGAGCTTTTGGTTAACCAGTGGGGTTAGCCCGGTGGTAAAAAGCCGCTAGTAGTCTTTTGCCACCTTGGTTCGATTCTCATTGGCCACGGTATGGTTTACGCCTTTTAAATCGGTATTACTAATGGCTGGTACCGGATCTAGGTGGAGATTAAGGCCGAAAGTCTGAACATCTCCCGGTAATTGAACCTGTACTAACCACTCCGGTAAAGGATTCATCTGAGATGGCTGAGTACCAGTCTACCCCTTCTCCAATTAGTCACATGGATTTGGACATCTCTAGTCCCTCGGCTTACATATCTAGCCCTTCAGCTTATTCCCCTCCTACTCCTCCTGGCACCTACAAATCTGATTGTGTACTTGCTCTTGCTGCTACTGTCATGCCAAAGTCTTCTGCGCAACCTCCAGAGTCAGGGTTTCATATTGCCAATTTTGCCTCTGTGTTTGCTCCAGTTGATTCTGAGAAATGGGAATCTCCAAAGCGTATATTCAAACCCAGCTCTAAAACCTCCCATATTACCACTTTGAAACCAAACCATAAACACCCAAACCCCTTCTCCGCTCTTTCTCACCATGCCAACAAACCACCTCGCCCAGCCTCAAACCTTTCACAAAACTCTCTTCAGAGCTGATGCTACTCTGATTTTCACGGTAACTCTTCTCTACTCTGCCTCAATCGATTGAACCTGGGAACATGTTCTACTCACGATTCCTCTCTGCTCGATTGGAGCTGTTCTTTATGTCCGATAGCTAGACACTACCGCCTTGCTCTGTTATATCGTATCATCTTCGTCGATTGCGTATGGTCTAACAGGGAAGTGCTTCTTCATCGTCGTTATCAAGGATTGGTATTACTTTGGTCTGGGCATGATAAGTTAATTGGGCTGCAACTTTTTGGGCTGATTCAAAGTGTTTCTTTATTAAAATATGTAGGCCATTTGGCTAATGGGCTTGGCCCAAAAAAACATTTGTATTCTCCTGCCTTTTAAATAGAAAAACCTTTATCAAAAATAAATAAATAAATAATGGTATATATATATATAGTCCTAGGGGCGGATCCAAACTAAATTTTTATGTGGGGCACAAATAATAACAAAAAAATTACAAATAATCATAACAAAATTTATAGCTATGAAACTTTTATTTTGAAAGTAAAATTAAATTTATAATATATTTTGACTTTTGAGTTATGAATTAAAAAAGGGATAATTTGAAAAATACCCTATTTAAGATTTAAATTTCGAATATTACACCTACTTTTTCTTTTTTTGAAAACTACACTTTCTTATATATGTGATAGGACATTTTTATCCAACTTTAATTAAAAATTAGACATTTAGTAATTATTTTTAAATTCAAAATATTATTAAATAATAATTTTATTGTTTTGATTATTCTTTGCTGCTATTTTTCTTATAGTTGTTATCACTTGGTGTCTTCATAGCAGAGAAGAATGAATGGATTGAATCCCTTTGATTTAGCAGGCCATTTGCTTTTATATCATAACAAACAAACATTTTAAGAGTTATGAAAAGTACGTACATCAGAAGAAATGATCTGTAAGAATTCTAACTGTGAACATGTGCACAAAGTTCACAAAATATTATCTCTTCTGTGTAATTATTTTGTGTTACTCAAAAAAAAAATATTTTATTTTGTGTTTCTCAAAATATAAATTCACAGGAAAGTATAATAAAGAGAGAAGAAGTACTTCAGCCACCCATTGTTTGGTTTTCAAAAAAAAATTGTGAAGGTTGTTTCATGTGTGTATGATCATATATCAAAACAAAATAAAATCTTCAGATCAGAACAAGAGATCATTTAGTTATTTGGTAAAGACATTTTTTGTATCATTGACTGATTGGTTTTTGTTTTAAATCTTCCTACGAACAAGGATATGATTAATTGTGATGAAATGCTGAAGAGTTTGTTTGAGAAGCAGTGAATGGAACTAATCGTGCTATTTTGTTTTATATAGATAGTAGAATATTGTCAACAAAAAAAGATTTCAAGAGTACAAAATCAAATGTTGTTAATTTGTTCAAAAACATTATCCTTTTTAAACACAAACAACCTGTTTGAAATTATAATTATTAATTAAGATATTAGATCATTATAAACATTAAAATTAGATAATTCAATCATTCACTTATAAACAAGTGTAGTTTTCAAAAAGATTAAAAAATAGTGTAGTTTTCAAAATAAAATCTGTTTTAAACATATTTCTCCAAATTTTCTCATTAGAAAACTAAAATCAAAATCATTTTCACTACTTTTCAAAAAAAAAAAAAAAAAATCATTTTCACTATTTTCTAAATATGTTTACATATAATAATTTATGAAAAATGATATTTAGAAAAAATGATATAGAAAATAATAAACGAAAATAGATTCTGAAATATTTGATAAACTAGATCCAAATCTATAATTAAGTTGATTTAGTTAAAAGATAACTTATTAAATTCTAAACTAACATATTAACATTAAAAGTGAAAAGAATAGAAATAATATGTGCAATGAAAATATAAAATGTTCGAGGCTGAAGAAGCCTCGGAACCAGCCTCGGAACCGGGAGAAGCACCCTGTGACAAGCCCAGAGAGGTAAGATACAATTCTCCTAAGGCGGAAGATCGTGTAGAATACCGCCACAGCAATAATAGCTATGGCGAGAACGCTGCTGCTAGGGACTTGGTCACGGGAAGGAAAGGGCCGCGCTTCGACACCATTCAAAGCAGTTGCTGCGAAGACTGAAAGCTGGAGCAATCTGAAATCCGTACACATGAACAACAATCCAAGAAAGATGGATTTCTCTGCTACTCCTATGCTCCTTGGGATGATACCATTGAGCTCGTTATCTTCGATATCTAAGACCAACTTTTATATTCTACAAATGTTATATACAAACAAAAATCAGAAAAACATAAGAAGAAAGGAAAAAATGTTAAATAACTTATGTTCAGTTCAATAGCAATAGCCTCGGATGTGGAAACGAAGGTGCTTTCTCGTACATACATCCAATGTCCAAGGTTAAAGAATCCTCTCAACTTGAGAGACACATTTGAAAGTATAAATGTGTTTCCCATTTCGAAAGCTACAAAATAGTTAAGAAAGGCAAAAACTTTATCATGTTTAAATTCCAAATAATTGATTTTGTCTTGAGAAACCTAACATGGAAGGCAGAACGGTAAATCATAATATTAATATGTCTCACTGCAAAACATATCAGAAAATGTGCGATCTTTGGGTAAATAAAAAACATATCTTTACACATTCTTTAACTTAGATCTCTCCGTATCCGTAGCTTCTATACACAGTTCCATCCAAACAAAGATCTCTTCCTATCCTCTTTTATCTGCTTAACCTCTTCCAACTCATGATCAAATTCAATTTGGGAATCAATCCGGAATCTTCTACATAAGGTGTACCTAGACGATAAAATGTATAATTAAAATTTAGATACTACTATTATCATTTTCTGAAAAAACTATATTAAGTAAAATGTAAATGCGTAGAAATCATGTGTACTTACCAAAAGTAGCATTGACCCTCCAAAACTTCAAGACAATGATAGTTTCATAATTTCCGGATGTATGCCAATATTCATGAAAATTTATTGCATTAGACATGAGTATACCATTTCGTTTCTCTTCATTCCATGAAAAAGGTATCTCTGAATCTTTTCTAGTCATACATAAGTGGAGTGTCATTGATGAAGTTGTTATAAGACTTTGGGATCTTATGGTCCAACTCATCACTTTGGAGACACTTTTCCAAATTTGTCTCACCAACAATTTGGGCCAAGAGAAAAATCAATGTATCTCCCAACATGGTCACATGGAGTTTTTGCAGCAATCATCTAGTAGTTTGATTTTAATGAAGAGACAAGAAATAAGATATTTCATAAAGACCTTGATACGAAAATGTTAGTATTAATGTGTCTCATTTTCAGAATTTCATTGCGACACATCAGGTTTCAGGATGCATTTTGTGAAAAAAATGTTCAGCCAAAAGATGCTGCATACAAATCACATCAGAGAAATATCAAATATGAAGTTGGATAATAACCGATATTATAATCGGTTACACATTAAGACTACTCTTTGGAAAGCATCGTCAATCTCCCTTCTGCTATACTTTCTCAGTATATAGCTCATACATTTGTGTATGTAATAAGTGTGTCAATGTAATTCTGTATTTGTCTTTAATTTTGTAATCAAACAGTGTATTTGTTGATTAATGAAGTTATGATTTTGTCCAACAAAAAAAATACAGCCACTAAGGGTCACATACCACTATAGCTAGTTTTCTATTTTTTTTTTTTTGGTGAATGCTAATTTTCTATTTACGAGAGAAATTTTACTTTCAAAGTCCACTTCAATGTGAGTTTTATGATCAATGTGAATTTTGGTGATAAGTGGAGTGGCCCATATCCCTCATATATTACTATAAATCCCTTCCAACTATCGATGTGGGACTTTGTCCCTAATACGCCCCCTCGAGATAATGGTCGTTTGGCCATTAATCTCGGAATGTTCGGGCTTGGATCGACGGCACCAATTTTTGGGCCTGGCTTGTCGATAAGTGGACCAACTATGGGTCAGATCGGGTTGGGTTGCACGGATCTGGGCTCTGATATCATATTAAGTTCTATGGGCTTCCAACGTAAAACCAATTGGTGATAAGTGGAGTGGCCCATATCCCTTATATATTACTATAAATCTCTTCCAACTACCGATGTGGGACTTTGTCCCTAATACTCTGTTTTAGGCCCAACTAAATTGCGTAGGTGATTTCAGACTATGGTTTTGGGAAGCTTCGATCGGCGAGTAGTCCATGATGATTCCAGTGAATTGGTCAAGCGCGGCTGGCTCTGTTTTCCTCCATGGTTGACACGTGTTTGCATGTTCATCTTGATGCTAGAGAGGAAATGTGGTCTTCTTACCTTCAGTCTCACATTTTGTCAAAACCGTGTTATTGTCGTCATGTTTTCTGGTTTAGTTTCAGTTTGTTTTGTATGTTTGACGTTTAACCCAAAAAGTCTATTTCGGTTGACAAAAAAAGATAAAATTTTATTAAGATATTTTAATAATTATAGGTGCTAACTTTTAAAACCTAAGAAATTTTCATGATATAATAATTGTTTGTGCCGCATCGTTCGACTGGAAATGCAGCGGAATCTGTCGGTCGGTCGAGAGAATGGCCCATGTTCACGAACGTTGTGGCGAACATGAAACTGCGTTATGGACGGTCGGATTCCTGAAAAAAGTAAAGAAAACAAAATTTTCTTACCTTAAATATATACAAAATGATAGTTAGTAATAGTAGTAGGGTTTTTGGTCAATAAATGAATGCAAGAAAATAGTTAGTGAAGTGGGTTTAAATGAGAGACAAAGACATAATGTTTTGGTCACATTTGGTTTGTCCTATGACAGACAGACAGTGTCCTTATTGTTGTGTGGCTTGTGCCCTTTTTATTAACTCCCACATGTCTTCCTTCTCATTAAATCTCATTGCACATTTCTTTCTCTGACCTATCTATACTGCATTGAGTTTGATACCAATTTAGGCTCAAAACTCTTTAAACCCGGAATTACAATTGTATTTGTTTGGTTTTTAATTGTTGATATTTTGGATCAAATTTGATTTCAGGTAGACTCTTGCATCATGTTTGAGTTTTATAAGTTGGAACATTCGTTTATAACATCCGATTCACATAGTTGATAACACTCTTTGGACATCGTTTGCGAATAACAAGTTGGAAACGGTTTCCTTTTTTTTTTGTCAATGAAGATGCATTTATTTTAAATTGTTTCGTCTAAACAACAATGAGAATACAAAGCAGACTTAGCTATAGTATCAGCTGCACTGTTTTAAGAACGGGGAACAAAAATAAAAGAAACAAAGCATCTAATATCTATAAAAAGGTCTACAATCTCAGTCACCTTCGTTCCTCCAAGCAGAGTGTTGATAAGAACTTCGGAGTCCAAGACTTGATGAAATTTTAGAGTGTTTACATCTTGTCACAAATATACTTCCGGAAAATGTTGAACGACTTGATGAAATTTTAATAATAAACAAAGACAAGACTTCGTAATTGTAGTAAGATTAACAAAAGCGTATACACCATTCATTTTTATTTAAATTAAAAAAAAAAAATACAAATTATTCTCCAGTTAAATTATAGACAAAAGTGCAGATCATTACAAATTAAACCTTTTTTGTATTGTTGCAATATCTTCACGGTAGTAAACCACAATAACATTTCTAACAAGTACATTTGCTCTCGTAGGATGTTATATTATTTTTGCTTACGATTCCTTAAATACTTTCTAGAATCATATACCTTCGAAGCTTGCAGAGTATGAAAGTATGAAGAAATTATCAAATTGGATATCATTCAAAATGGAAAATAGTAAAAAAATTGATAACATACCTTCGAAGTTCAAAGGTAAATAACCATCTTTGGTTTAACGCGTGATATTGGCACGGCTCAATCGAACTAAACCGATCTCTATCAACTAAGAGTACGACCATTTGATTGAACCGCACTAATATCTCGCGTTACATTACATCACAACCAAAACCAGTCTCATACGATTATTTTAACTAGTTAGCTCCACAAAATCAAGAAAGAAACAAATATATATATAAAATAGTGTCGGCACTAGAAAATGTTACTTTACCGGTGAAGATCATCGGATCCTTGCAGAACTCTCTTACTTTCAGCAGCGATTCAAAGATAAAGAATGTGGCTATTTGCAAAGTAGTATATGGGACTGCAAAGTGAAGAAGAAGATATAAATATGAAGATGGTCGAAGAAGAGAGGCAAGGCAAGAAACTAGCTAGCATTAAATTAGACCAACAACCCCATACCAAAAAGGAGGTTGGTTAATTATATTTAAAATTGTTTCTATTGACAACCTTTTTTCTTTTTAAAAAGTATTATTATGTGTTCTTATTAAAATTTGAATTGTTGTTGTAGTATATATTATGAAAAATAATAGTATCAAATAAATTTCAAGAACAAGAGTTTGTTGTTGCAATGGCCTAACAATTTGGTCTCGGAAAACATCTAACCTATGGTCTAACCACCTCAAACTCTTCTAACCAAATCAATATAATCTGTTTTTTTTTAACATAAATGATGCATTAATAATGATTTTATCATATAAAAAATCAAGTATTATTTGGTTTGCCAAATACTATTATTATATAAACCGAATTAATCTTATTTGTAGCCGGCGAAATAGCGATGAGTTTGTTACTTATATGATGTATGGGATGAATAACCGAAATATCCATTTTGATAGTTAAAATTTGAAAATAAGAAAAAAAAATTCCAAATGTTTAAATTATTCAAAATATTCATTTTTACATTAGACCACTTAAATTTAATATATTATCCCAAATTTTTTTCTTTCATATTTATTGGTTTTTGTATACTGGTAACTTGGTGTATATATGTAAATATTATATATAAATAATCCTAGATAACGATTAATTAAAGGAACAATGTTCCCACGAGAGCTTTCAATTCAGTATTTATGAGGTTTGTAAGAGAAAGCAAGGCATGTTGGTGGGGTTGTGTCACTCCCTATATACATTTGAATTTTCGAAATTAATATGGCTCATCTTTCCAAATATTCCCCCAACCTATTTATTTCTTTTCTTGTTAAGTTCCTATCATTTATTTAATATTTCCTTAAAAAATAAAAAATAAATATATATATATATATATATGTTTTATTATGTACCTATAGAAAAGGAAAACATAACATATTGTCCTCGAAAATTCAAGAAAGTGATTTATTTAGAAGATAACACTCTTAAAAAATTGAACAAGTGTTTCATGATAATCTCAAAAGTTGAACATGTGTTAACTAAAAAGTTTACAAAGAAAATGCAAACATTAACGTAAATGCATACGTAGAATTTAACCCTAAACCCTAATAAAAAACCCACCGACACGGTCCACACGGAACACATGAAGGATCGATTTTTTATTTTTGCTGTTATTGTTGCAGAATTTAAATCTTGGTTAAGCTCAATGGCTAATACCTCTTTCAATCGGAACACCCTCTAGGTAATAAGTTTCACATTTTCTCTTCTGGGTTCTTTGTTTTATCGTCATTGAGATCATGCGTAACGAAGATCTTCCGGTTCTTGTTTGTGGATCACTCCGGACCTTCCGGTCCTTGTTACTTGTAACTCCGGAATCAGATTCATCTATCAAGAGAAATGTTTGCGGCACTATTATTTTCCTTTGATGCTATAACTTCTACCCTGCTTCTCTCTTTTTTCATGATTCATCCCTTAAATTATATCATCTATTTTTGAAAATGTAATACTTCTCTTTTTTCCCCCGGCAACTATTGGATTAATTAGGCCGAAAGAGCAGTGTACAAATAGAACAAATATACAGATACATGGGCATTAAAACAAAACGGATTCGTGTGGCCCAAACATGGCCCAATCAACTCAAAAGACACCATACGAAAAACCATGTGTTGTCAACGAATAGACACGCGTTAATACCATCTTTATTCCGCCATGTGCAACGGCGCCGGAGATAGCGCGGAGCTCCGATGACGGAGAATAGCCATGTAACCGCCAATTCACTCCACCGACCTAAATCTGTGACAGAGAGATGTCGGAAAGAAGAGCTGGAAACGAATGAAACAGATCCCGCGTTGAGACCACCAGGAGTTTTAGGGATATGAGAGCGTCAAATCGGCCCAATTTATTGGCCGGAGAGATGTATTCCGAACAAACCGGCTCCAAAACACACGCCTCGTATCATGTGGAGGAGACATCGGATTCAAAATTTATTCCATGACGGCTGGAAGCTCAAGACACGAGAGAGGCCAACATCACCGGCGGAAAAGACCAGCAACAGAAGAAGGTCGAGAACTGGTAGAAATTACTAGAGAAACCAGACTAACCCGATAGAACTAACAACAAGATTTATTGAAACAAAACAAGTCGATTGACTCTTCTCGCTACAGTACAAATATCTACACAAGGAGGAAGAGTCATCGAAGCACGAAGGCAGACGAAACCACAGCCGGAAAACCAAAAACAAAAGTAACTAGACCGGCAGCGGGGCAGAGCACCATCGCCGATGGCCGGAACTGGTTAAGCAAGGCGGTATAGTTTTTAGAGAGAAGTCGGAGAAAAACAGGAAGAGAGAAGTCATCATATCATTATATTTTACTAATAATACATAATATAGATTTTCAACTAATTTAAACTATGTCAATATGCGAAGGAGTTAGACTCTCGTTGCGGGTTTATGATTTCTAATTGTTGTGTTTGGGTTTAGTTTGTGTGGTTTGTTTTTGCTTTGATTTTTTCCGCTTTTTGCAGTTTTCTTTTGACTACGCCTAGGAAGTGTTAGTGGGTCGCGTCTGTTTCTCGTTTTCGTTTTTCCATTATTTATAAAATTTTATACATTTGGTTTCGGTTTAAAGTGTTTGTTTCAAGAGGAGTCTCTCATGTCGAATTCAACTTCTTTCATATTACAAGGGCATCAGTTTCTCAGTTTTTTGGATTTAATATTTGTTGCTTCTTATCGGTATCGTGTTGATAACCAATCTTTGTAATTCGTCTAAGATTTTGGTTTTTTCTAATTTGGTATTATGTTTGTAATTATCTTTGGTTTTAATATAATGATTTTAGACGGAAAAAGATAATAAATAAATAAATGTCAATATGTAAAATGCCCATCCCCGACTTCTATAATTTGGGCCTTGTGTCGGGTTCAGTTTTTTTTGTCAAACTTTATCAATGATGACCTTGATTAGTAAGTTGTCGAATGGCGGAATCGCGTTTAAAAACGTCATTCCACAAAAAAATTGTCAATCATAAAAATTTATGGAATAAGAAAAAAAAAAAACGCGAAAACGCAAGTATGTTTGCTGGAAAAAATTACAAAGTAAAATTCATTCCGCGAAAAAGTGAGGTTTATTTAGATTATTGCAGAGTTAATTTTAGCTTGATTGGTAACTCGCGTAATGGCGGAATTGCGTTTAAACGCAATACTAACGGAATCACCTTTTTAAATGCAGTTTCACCATTTCGCGATTACTCATATGTCAAAGCCGATATGTGATAGATTTAAAAATCTGGGGCACTTTATAAGATCGATACAAAAAATATCGGCCTTTTAAGCTAAATAGGATCGAGACACGTCAACTATAGAACAAATCTCAATTCTCAAATCATTCGTGGGATGCACCAATAACACTCCAAATCACATTTTTGAAAAGAATGAAATAATAGTAAACTGAGACATTCCAAAGGATAAAAAGAAGAAGCAGAAACGACATTTTGTTTTATTTATTTAGTTAAGTAGTGTCTTTCTTCTTCCTCTGCACAAGATTTTTCATCCAATTGACACCAATATATGCAACCATCTTAGCTCTGTTAAAGCCTGCTTTGGTCTTGCCGGACTTCTTCCCGGCTGCGTCTTTCTTGCCGTCAGTGATCTCCTCCTTCGCAGCCATCACCCCAATTCCTCCGTTCCCCCATTGATCCGCCCAACTCGGTGCTTCACTCGCCATTCTATTATGATCACAATCTGATGTGCCTATTACAAAAGAAAACCTATTAAGAATCAAATCATCTATATGAACTCATAATAATCATGCAGAATAAAAAAATAAAAATAAATAAAGAGTACCTCTAATTCTTTCTTGGAGCTCTTCTTCTTTGCAAAGAGGAGAAAATAAACGATTTAGAATGAGCAAAATAAGTGGAGAATGGAGAAACTAATAGTGGATGGGTTGTCAATTTTATTTTATTTGTGAGTGTAGACATTACTTAACAATATATTTGGATTGTCGCCTTTTAACCTAAAGTCTTTATGTTTTTTTTTTTTAATATTAAAAGTATAGAACTATGATTATTTGGGTTGTCTTGGAATGGACTTGCCAACTCATGTTAGTTCGTTTCCAACTTGCAAAGCAAACGTTTTTGGAATCTTTCAACCTTTTTGCTTTCGGTTCGATTATTTTACTCTACAACTTTGTTATATATCTATAATTCTCCGGTTCATGCAGACCAAACCACTTTCCGCGATGTTTCACTTTCACCACCGTTCACCAGTCCCTGGACCTCTTTGCATAAAACCGGACTGAAACCAGAAAACAGCAGATATGCCACTAACACCGACTGTTTTGGAGAAACCATCACCAAATCCCGTCTTCTAAAGCATGGATTTGGTTAGAACCGCCAACGTTGACTGCCTGAAAATAGTTGTAACGCCACAAAAAAACGAGAAGCTCCGGAGCGAAAAGAAAAAAGGAAATGAAAAGCCTATCTTACTCCCGACAAAATCACCAAAGAAATGAGGCGGCGACATCAAATTAGTTTTTAAGATTTTTGAGAGAAATGGAGAGAGTAATCCTAAAAGGCGGCGTGAACGAGCGTAAACCGACATATTTGTGGCGACGGGTTTCCGGATCTCGTTATGTTTTCCTTTTCGGTGGAAGGACGTCAAGCGGCAGCTCTTCGGTCTATTATCTAACATAGTCCCTCAATGTATCTTTTTGGTTTTGTGATTTTTTGGTGGTGGTGTTTCATGCAGGTTTCTCGGCTTCGGCTTCAAAAAACGGTGGTTTTCCCCTATCGTGGTAGGTGGTAGCGACCTCTTTTCTTCAGAATTGGTGGTTGCTCGAATCATGTCTATGGCTTCACAATTTTTTGGGCCGGTTTAATTTTTGGGGGTAGTGGGTTTGGGTTTTCTAAATGATATGCCTATTTGGGTAGTTGTAAGGTTTTTCTATTTTCTATTTAAATTTCATGTAAAAAAAAAATGTAACCCCTGTTTTATAATTTATGAAAACTCTTTACCAAAAAAAGTATCTATAATTCTAACTCCACTTACTATTATCATGGAAGAAGATGAAAGACTAATCATCACCAAGAGTTAGGATAAAAACTTATTTGATATGGTGAAATGTTATTGAGTTTTCTACAAGAATAATGATCCAAGATGTCCTCTAGAATACTTGTCCTCTAAAAGATCATTATACAGAAAAAAAAAGTTCCCAAGATGTTTATTTTTTCCGGATAACTACTTTAGCGCATCCACACGACAGAGTGGTCTTCTTACCTGCAAAATCAAAAGATAGCATGAGAAGAGATGATTCCATATAACCCTGTATATATTGACAATGATCAACATGTAACAAATAGTTTGATTCATTAATTACCTGATTTATCTGAGTTGCTTGTCCACTTATACCCTGCCGGTATTGCAAACGGATCCACCATCTGTGCCTGCTTCTCCTCTAGCCGTCGCTGTGAACTTTTCCCGTTTCCCTTGATGTTCAGTCTCAGCCAAGACGGCGCTGAGAACGATGACCGTGAAGTTGTTAACGTTGCTATGTCTGATTTCTCGTCACTGTCCCCGTCTTCTTCGACCGCAGCTAAGAGGTGTCTCGGGCTTGATACCGGTGTGTAGAACTGATCCATCGGCCGGAGAGGCACGAATTTGCTGAATGTCATGACTACCTTCACCGTTGGGATCACCGGTATTGACAACTTGGCCCCACAAAAAAAATAAACAAAATTTAATCAGTACTGTCTAGTTATAATTGACCGGTTGAACCAAATATAAATTTTGGATTGAAAAAGCAAATCCAAGCCGGTTTTGATTTTTGTTTACTTATGCTCCCCACTAAATTGTAACTAAAATCCAATTAAGTTGAACGGGAAAACATTTAACCAATTAATACCAAAACTCTTTTAAGACTTTTATCAAATGAAGATACAATTTTATTAAGAACTGCAATCTAAACCGAACCAAACTAAATAAATGGGAGACCAAACCGAAATGCGTAGTGCCACATCAGCGCTAGTTCTTACCACCCAGCCAATAAAACTATGCCACGTCTGATAAACCTTTATTGGCGCAATACTATTCATAATTCTCATGCAAATGCATAAAACCGAAACACAATTAAAGAGTAATTCCCAAGAATGGCCAGTCTTACCTTAACCGGGAAAGTTCCCGGCGGAAACTTAGCGGTGAGCAGCTCCCTCATCCTCCGGACGGCTTTAACATGATTGGCTAAAATATCAAGCAACGGAAGCAGCTCCTCCGTCTTCAGAGGAAAATCATCCGTTAACCAAACCGAAGGATTCAAATTTTTCACAAACTCCTTCTCTTTGACACGCGGCACAGAAGCCGCCACTGGAATCTCCTCTGCCGGTAAAGAAACCGACCTTCTCCTCCTCCGGGATGACGGCTGACATTCTCTATCCCCAACGTTCAAACAACTGTGCTGCCTCCGTAACGGTTGATTCTGATTGTCCAAAGGCGAGTTCTGCTCTGTTTCTCCGGCGTCAACGACTTCCCGCGATTTGAAACTAAAACTCACGTTCTCGATCTCGTAACCTTTGGCTTTCCATTTTCCGACGGTCTCAGTCTTCTGTTTCCGTCGCCAATTCATCATCTCAACGAGCTCTGATTTCGTAACATCCATCCCTGGACGGTACAAGCTCGTCTGAGAGCAAAAACTGGCGATCTCGCTTTCGCTAATCGGATAACCGGCGTTTTCGAAAGCGTCTAAGATCGTTTTATCGTCTCTGTTCAACACGAGTAACGTTCCGGGAGACACGTCGAGAAACTCGTCTCCATCGCTTAGGAAGAGAAAGCTCTGGTTCGCGCGGCGGATTTTGAATCGGTCGAATCCGGCTAACGAAGTATCGGCGCGTAGATCTCCGCCGCGTTTCCAGATCTTGTAAGTGTCGGAAGGAGCAATTTTCCCGACGAATGGGATCACGGAACTCTCGAAGTGGAAAGAAATCTCCATGTAGAAATCTCTCATGCGGCGGAGGACGGCGATCAGATGCGGCAGTCTCCGTCTCCATTTGCACCAAGCCGATCGACGTTGATGCCGGAATAACGTCTCCGTGATATCGGAGTTTCGACGACAAAGCGCCTCGTGCAAGGGATTCCAACCGGATTCGTTCTGGAGCGTGATATCAGCACCGGCGGAAGAAATCGTTTTCGCCGCGAAAACATCTCCGATACGAACCGCCAAATGGAGAGGCGTCTCACGAAATGGAACGTCACGGCGGTCGAGGACGCTGGAGATTTTCTCGGCGACTCTCTCTTGGTTTACTGAATCGGATTCGGTGTGGATTTGTTCAGGCTCGGTTAGCTTAGGCAGAGTCGAAACAAGACGAGTCAAACCTGCGTGATCTCCTAAAACGACGGCGTAATGGAATGGACTGTGAGCATAATCCTCTAGTGTAGTGGCCGGTATATTCACCGGCGGTGACTTCGCCATATTATTTCCGGCACTGAAGAGTTAAGAAACATATTAGCTAAACAGAAAATATATGTTTCGTAGTTATCTTGACCAGTAACAGTCAAGCAAATACTATTGCATCCATAACTTTTTGGTAACTTATTTATTTTTATTTGTTTGTTTTTTGGCAACGAATTTTATAAATCTTTGAATTTTGTCCAAACTATAATGGCATCGTAATGAACAATTGACTACACATCCTAATTTAGGATTTATTATTCAAAACAACTGGATTTCCATGAGGAAAAAAAGTTTTCAAAATAGGCAATGAAAAACAAGCTTATTGAAGCCTAATGGCAAAAAGAAGAAAAACAATGTAATTAAAATTATGATCCGTGTATTTGACTATACCAAAATAAATGTTTTGGTCAAATCATTTTTTTAAGGGCTTTCTTTTTCCTTTTTGTTTTTGTATTTTCTTTTTAATTTTGTGCAACGCTCTGTAAAAATGTTTTGGTCAAATATCAAGTAATGAATTATTATGGCATAGAATACAACAGTTAGAAGTTTTTTTTTTTTCATCAAAAGAATTTTACATTCATGATACGAAGTTGAAATACATCGTTCGGATACAAGGGGACGGATACAATTTAACGAAAACAAAGTCGGATATCAAACAACGATACCGGAGCCAAAAGCCCGCACACGGGAGACAAACACAAGGCAAGAGATTTAAACACAACTAAACACAAGGCAATACTCGCTCAGACCCGCGAATAAGCAATAACCGTCAGATCGAATCCACACAAACAAGACACCCACGAAGCAATGAACACTGAGCAGTGAGAGAGAAAGGTAGCGAAACATCCAGAACCGAGCTTATTGAGGTTGACCTACCGACACTCATTACACAAGCCGGTCGTATGCAGATCACACCAAAGAGGACGAAGGAGCAAACCGTTTACCATTCGACCACCGCCGACGAGATGCGAAAAGGGCCGAAGCCCCAATTCCTAAAGAAAGGGCCGGAGAACCCTTGCCTAAGGCAGGAGGCCAAAGGCAGAAAATAAGACGATGAACCACATGAACTAAACCGTAGCAGCCAAAAGCTAGGAAGAGCACACTCTCAACACAAAGCATCCACACCACCTGAAGCCGACTAAAGCAAGCACAAACCAACCGATCAGAGCCATACAACCCGCATCTCTTGCCAAGAACGCTATTACCAGATCTAAAAACACCAAAGCTGAACCAATAGATCCAAAAAGACGAGAACCACCACCAGACGGGGAAGGACCAAATACGCCTAGAAAACCCAACCTAAAACCAACTAAAACCGATCCTGCAAACCCAACCAAACCAACATCGAGCTTAACCGGAAACAAAAAGAGGCCATAGCCCTAACCAGCAACGGGAACATCGGACCCGAGCACCGGAACACGCCGAGTCAGAACCGATCACCGGAAACACCAACTAAGGCACACAACTTCAAACCGGCAAAGCGTCACACCTCACCATCTAGATCCGCCGCACGAGAGAACCGTCCATACGCGCCGCGCCAGAAAGCCGACCAGAAGACGATACCCGCTCACCTAAAGACCGGCGAGCCAAAACACACCGGAAATCAGTCGGACGAAGACGGAGACGCAAGGCCAATGGAGGGAGGAGAGGAGCAGAGGCAGGACCGCCGCCACGAGGACAAATATCTACACGGCCACTCCCCGGCTCCGGCGATGAGCACCGGCCACCGGAGAGGAAACGACGATGTTAAACGCAACCTTCGCCTTTTTCGCTGTGTTGGGGCGCCGCCTCGAAGAGGAGTTTTTCAAATAAAAGTGTTTAAAATATTCTTTATTTTACAACAATTAAAGTTTTTTTTTTTTTTTTTTTGTCAACCAACAATTAGAAGTTAGTAAATACGTTTTCATTTATCTTTAAAAAATGGGATTATACACCAAAATTTGGATTGGATATGAACCCGCTAGACGACTCAGAGTCTCTCAGACCTGTCTCCGTTGCTGTTGCCTGCGTTGGGTTTAGTTTCGGTTCGTGTCCAAACATTAACCATTGAGTCTTGCCTCCTCCTCCATCTCTATCCACGCCTGAACCCGAAAATTCAACAGAAAAAAACTCACAAAAGCTTTGAGCTCTGATAGTAATGGCGGGTTTAGCAATTTCACCTCCTCTCAGTCTTTCCCTCTCTTCTCGAATTAGAAATCCTAAACCCACTTCGTATCTATCTCACAATCGAAGGTACCTATGTTTGTACTTCCACTTCAATTATGAATTCGTTCCATTGTAAAATTATTGTATGACCAAAAAGTTCTCTCTTTTATTGTTTATTTGATTTTGTGTAGAAATCTTACAAGGCGTATAGTTTCTGTGCTGCCGAGTCCATATGGCGATTCACTGAACGCTGGTAAATTTAAAGCCTTTTCTGGTTTTTGTTGTTGTTGGGTTTAGGAATTTGGAACTGAGTTGATTGGTTTGATGCTGAAGAAGTATCGTTTTGATAGAATTGCTGGATTAGTTGATCTGTGTCTGAGATTTGGGTTGTGTTTGATGCTTTCAGGACTTACGAGTAATGCCTCTGGGTCTCCTTTAAAGGTTAACAACAAAGATCCTCGTAGAATTGATCCAAGGTCATCTCTAGTCTACTCTAATCTCCCCTCTTGATTATGTATCATCATTCTCGCAGTTTACGTTCTCACCATTGAAACTGAAGTAACTTCACTTCCTTTTCCTTTCTACGACATTCTTTAGGCTTCAAACTCTTTACTTTTTTTTGTTTCTATTAGCAAGATTCAATGTTAGTTCTTAGTACTAGTGTCACTTGTCGAAATATATTGTGTGTTCACACTGTTTCTTATGATAATACATGGCTACCATAGGTTATATACGGTATGGATAGCTTAACCTTTCTGTCTTCAATTTGTTTAAACCGGTTTTGTTTCTGTGTTGCAATGTTTAGATTTGGAGTGATAGAGGCAAAAAAAGGAGGAAACCCGCCTGTAATGCCTTCAGTGATGACCCCTGGAGGACCTTTAGACCTTTCTTCTGTGTTATTTCGAAACCGTATAATCTTCATCGGTCAACCAATTAACGCACAGGTTGCTCAGCGAGTCATATCTCAGCTTGTAACACTCGCATCTATTGATGATAAATCCGACATTCTGGTTAGCTCTAAAGCTCTTTTTTCCTGATCACGTTTCAGTAAAGTATAACATCATATTTACTTTGAAGTAATATATCTATTTCAGATGTACTTGAACTGTCCCGGTGGTAGCACCTACTCTGTCTTAGCAATTTATGACTGTATGTCTTGGGTAAGTTCCTTTCCCTTGATAACGTTTCCATCACACAGAAACTGTAGTATATTAATCTATTGAAATTTGCTTGTAAATGATGTTTAGATAAAGCCTAAAGTTGGAACAGTAGCCTTTGGAGTAGCAGCGAGTCAAGGAGCACTTCTTCTTGCTGGAGGTGAGAAAGGGATGCGCTATGCAATGCCAAATACTCGTGTCATGATACATCAACCACAAACTGGATGCGGAGTATGGCTCTTGAATTCTCCTTACATTAAGTTGGAATCGTGTATGGTTATGAACTAAATTGATTTTGTGTTAACAAAATTTTGCAGGGACATGTGGAGGATGTGAGGAGACAGGTGAATGAAGCCATTGAAGCCCGACAAGTAAGTCTTTATCTTTGTTCTCATGCTTGTAGGTTTCAGAATATGGAAGGTCAAGTCTTAGGTGCAAAAAATTGAAACTTTGGATCTGATTGATCTCTTGGTTGTCTATTACGTGCAGAAAATTGACAGGATGTATGCAGCTTTCACTGGACAACCTCTTGAGAAAGTGCAGCAATACACTGAAAGAGATCGTTTCTTATCTGCATCTGAGGTAATATTACCAGTCAGTTCTATTTACATTGACTTGAATGATGAGCTATGGCTCACCTGGTAATAGGACTTAAGAGGGCTCGGTTCAGACCGGTGACAAGCCACAGGACAGCTCTTGGACATTGTCTTTTGTTCCTCATAATACTTAAGCTGTTGAATTTTATCTGTTTCTTATGCAGGCGCTTGAATTCGGGCTTATCGATGGTCTATTGGAAACAGAATACTGAAACAGCATACAGGACAATGCACAAAGACAGCTCATTGCGATGTTCAAAGCTTTCAATTTCATTTGAATATGAACAGTTGTAACTGACTTTTGTGCATAAACCAGTTTGGTTTTCTTGGTTTTACTGTCTACTAAACAGGAAACTAAACTGTTTCATTTTTCTTACGCTGAATCAGTGAAATCTATTTCGGTTTGCCCATCATAAGTATACGAAAATTATGACCAATACTGGAGTGGATAATTGGTCCAGCTAGTTAGTATTCAGTTAGGTACTTAAATCATATACAATGCCACCACATATGTCGTCCGGGTTGTGACTCTTGTAACATGGAATTGTCAGAACATGATGGGAACAATGGTGGCTGCACTGAATTAACAGCTATCCAATAATGTCTCCTTTGAACGACAAATATGTGAATCACAAGTCCAAAAATTCATCTCTGAAGCTCTGCTCTCTCTAACCATCTGGGCCAGGACATTCACCATCAAGCCCCTGTCAAGAACAATCCAAAACATACCAGTTACCTCCCATTAATCAACCGAGAGCAACCAATGGCTGACTCAATCCAAAATAAAAACTGAGATCCAAAAGACAAAAATTGACAAATAGGTGACTCAATCCAGATCAAAGATGGAAACTTCGGTGTGTAAAGAGTGTGAATTGATCTTGTGTTGCATATATAATGATAGAGGATGAAAGACTTGCCATAGTTTTGGCGGACTCCTGTGAATTTGTGGATTACCTTCAAAAGGGAACCATATCTCATATACTTCAAAGATCCCATATGTCTATCAACAAACTTGATGAGATTAGGCTCTGAAGATAATAAGAGGAACTGGTTAGAAAATTCAGAGAAAAAGAGTACAAAGCACATACACGATCTCAGTGTATCGAAGTCTCCAAGCAGGGAAACCGAGGTGGCTCCTTACAGGTCCATAAACCAGTAACAGATCATGCACATGTACATTCTCACCTGCCAGAAGTTTAGATCATCAGTGCTTTAATGGTTATTTGAGTTCCATATGAGAAAATCAACACTAACCAACAAGTCTTAATGCTTCGTTCAAATTAGACTCTGTGAAAACCTTTTCCGCTTCATCATTCTCGGGATGGCTAGATTTCAAGTATTTTTGAAGTAGTATGTTGGCTGCTTTCACAACAGCTTCTTTATTGTCCGAAGATGAAATGAATTCTAAAGCAATGCGCTTTCGATCAGGCGAAGTATCCTTGCCACCAGTCTCCTATGAAAGAAGAAGACAGACATAAAAGCTTAAGGTTACTTTATATCATGATCTAGAGAAGCTAAAGTCAATGTATTTCGTCGAAATGAAAGGTATGAGGTTATCATACATGTAACAACATTGAACCTGGCACAATTTCAAGGATCATATCCTTGGATTTCTTCAATAAACCTAAAGAAGCCAACTTTCAGTGATCATCATACACATGTGTAACGAATGAACAATTTGAGATGATTTGATAAAAGCATCTTACCTTGCGAGTCAAATAGACCAACTTGTTTCACTCCAATGGTAGTTAGCCATTGTAAAAGCTCAATAACCTTGGAAACATCTCGAGCTACTTCGATGTCCACTACAACAGCTAGACACCGGAGTTTCTCAAGATCAATGGAACTGTATTTTTGAATCAATCCTAACGATATCACATAGCTTTCTAACGCCTCAAAGATGCCAGAGACAATGTGCCATAAGCTCACAACAATATGTACGAAACGCCATACCAAATCAAGACCAAGATTACCGATCTGTGGAAAGCAAATATTCCACACAAATCTGAACAACACGCTGATTTCACATGATCTAAGCAAGTTTGAGGCAATGATATAAAGAGAGTCGTGGCAACACCAGACTGTTTTTGATCACTTAGTTTCATTAACCTTAAAGCAATAAGAAGCTAAAAACTCACTTGACCAATGATCATCTAACAACAATCATCTAACAATAAGAAGCTAAAAATCATCTAACACCAGCCTCTCAATGATCATCTAACAATAAGAAGCTAAAAACTCACTTGACCAATACAGGAACTCAGGACCATCATCGAGTCATTGAAATCCATATATCTGAAAATTCAGAAGAAAGGAAACAAAATTACAGAGAAACACACAACAGAATCAGATAAATAAGATCGGTTGCAGCAGCGTATAATGGCACAGGATGACAAAATTCACACAAAAGGACTTCTCATAACATCGTATAAACAGAAGAAGCTTAAAGCAGAGTTAACACACACACACACACAAAAAGACAGATCGAAGAGCATAGACGCACACAAAAAGTGACTATCTCCGTAAACAGCGAAGGTGTTTGCAGCGTGTGTTAGGGATGTTTCCAAACCAAACTTTCGAATAACCAATCGAGCTACCGTAAAACCCAGAACTCCCTATTGTCGTAATCAGGGAAAAAGGAAGAATTTTTGGAGGTGGGAAGAGACAAAAAGAGACACTTTCGAGGGTGTATTAGCCTCTTGATCAGACCCAGAATCTTGGTGATAGTTCGCTTAGCAAATTAAGGGGTGTGTTGCGACATTAACTGTCTGAGCGTCTGAGACGTCTGGGGTTCAAACTCTATCAAGTTAAGTGTCTAATTTTTCTTGTCACGGTTTTGTTGTGAAACACATTTTTGTTGCCTTTATCATGATTTTATCAAATTCGAGGTTTTAAACTCAAGATAATTGACGTCAAAAAAAAAAAAAAAAAAAAACTCAAGATAATCATGATTTAATACAAAACATAAAACAACAGAAACCATAATATATGAAGAATTACAACATAAACTAGTCTATTTACTTGAGATTCAGAACTTGGGATGCCAAGATTGGTAACATTCAAAAGTCCTACAAATCAAACAAATCAGCAATCAAGTGTTGTTTCTTGCTTGGTTAGAATATAACACTGATTAGGCCACTCTTCACCAAGAAAAAAGGCTCTATCATAACAGGCTCAAGAGTTCTGCAGCTGCAGTTTTAGCTAATAAAGTTATATGCGTATTTTTTACCTACTTGAAAAGGTGTGTGTAGTAACAGGCACTCTATTGAGTCGAGTCTTCAGTGAACCTAGGATCAAACCCTGTAGAGGAAGAATGCACAGAACCAGCAGCTACACCAGAGCCACGTTGCAGCTCAAGCACAAGCCATCGAACCGCTCTACTCATCTGTTCAAGCCTTACTGCACTAATGGGTGGGAGATTAGTCGCAGCACCAACAGCAGATGGTTGGCCTGAGTTACCTGTTGCAGCAGCAGTTAAACCAGTAGCCTCATCAACTAAACACTCAGATCCAATCCTCTGCTTCACTGACTCCACAAACTCTTCAGCCTGATCACAAGCCACACTGAACAGTTCCCATATCTCCTTGAAATTCTCTAATGCAGCATCAGTGAGAGAAGCTTTTTGCCCCCCCAGAACTCTCTTCGGACTCAAGAACGTTAGTTGATGCAAGAACAAACTTCTCATAAGCTTTGTTCAATGAGTCCACAATGTTATCCATTTTGATCCTCCCCTCTTTGAAAACTGCTCGCACTATCATATGAGATTTCAAGTTAAACGATCGCTTCTCCACTGAGATTTTGCAAAAGGAATCCACAAGCAAGAACCCAGCAAACTATAAATCTTTAGGCATGTATCTTGAAATAAGAAACCCTAAACAGAAAGATTCTAACCTCGTTCTCACTAAAGAATGAAGGAGGAAGCAAAATACAACGAGCTAGTAATGGAAGCTAAATCATTGTCAAAGATTACATCTTTGTGACAGGACATTAACGAAAATTGCACAATGCGATTGCTTTCGCAAACCCAAGTCGGAGAAATAATAATTTCTTATCACGACACAGAATCTACCGACTAAAATCGTTGCTTAGAGGAAATTGAATATTTATACCGGTTTAGGTAAACTCCAAGCTCAGGATCAACGAAAGCAGTCTGAAACCGTCGGAGAGAAAAAGAACAGAAGCGTCGGAGAAGAGAGGAAGAGGAGAAACTTACCGGAGAGTTGCCACTGTTTCTTCTTTTTGTATTGTTATCTGGTTTGGCTTATAAACTAAAAATTAGGGTCGAATTCATTATTGTCAACTAAGACCGGGTATAATACAAACCCAAACTGAGCTAGACCGGATCGATCTATTAGTTTTTTTGTAAAAAAAAAAAAAAAATTATCTACACTATAAGAAGAAAGTCATCGTTTCCACAGTCAGTGTTGTGGTGGGCGAACAACGACAACGCTACACAAGTTAACCCGAGATTCTACTGGATCGTAACCCGGATCCGGCTTCGTTCTTGAAACGGAAATCAGATTACGTAGAGAAAGAGATCACCAAAGAGGGATTAGATTACTTGCTGAAGAAGATGATCGAGGTTGGGAAAATAGGTTTAGTGTTTAACCCTTACGGAGGGGAAATGAGTGAGGTGGCTACAACAGAGACTCCATTCCCGCATAGGAAGAAGCTTTACAAAGTCCAGCACTCGATGAACTGGAAAGATCCGGGAACAGAAGCGGAAAGCAGTTTCTTACAACAGACAAGAAGCTTCTATAGCTACATGGCTCCTTATGTGACCAAGAACCCTAGACATGCGTATCTGAATTACAGGGATTTGGATATTGGAGTTAATAGCCATGGCCCAGATAGTTACAGAGAAGCAGAGGTTTACGGGAGGAAGTATTTTGGAGAGAATTTTGATCGGTTGGTGAAAGTGAAAACTGCTGTAGATCCGCAAAACTTCTTTAGAGATGAACATAGCCTACCTTGTCTGGCAAGCCACCTAGACTGTAATTTAGAGCATTGCGGTGGGAAGTGCTAGGCAGTGACCAGACCAAGAGCCTAGAACAGTAATACACGAATAATACAATTGTTTTCAACAATGGCCAACAATCTCGAATTAATCCCTCTGTTGTATGAATCTTAATCTAGTTCCCGTCAGTTCCTACAAAATGAAAAGGCTTCTATGGCCGACCATAGAAAACTAAATAGTGAAACAGAAGAAGAAGAAGGGGGCTGCTTCTCAAAATCTTCTGGCTCGATGCTAAAACAGATACTTTTGCAGACAGCAGGTAAATTCAGGCAACTCAGAAAACTTGCCTGATGTTTATGTTGATCCTTGAAGTTTTGATGTAGTCTGCCAAAAAATGTCCACTCTCATGGGACAATTCTGATTCAAGTGAGCCAATTTCCGCATTTACTTCGTCAGTGAAGACACGGGGTACGCCTGCAGCATCAACATATATTATCTCAGAACCAAACAGAGACAGAACATGGGAAAACTTGTAAGCTGATGATGCAAATAAAGTAGGTTACCATGAAAGCATTCCCTGGCTTCTCCAGCCATTAGTACAACATCTCCACTTCTGAGATACATAGCATGAGGAGGATCATCTTTAGATTTTCCGCCCAAGAGGAAAATAGCTTTACATCCCAGGCTGCGTAAGAAGAAATATAGTCACTCTACTGCGCTTCAAAATCTATAAAGTATTACATTTTGCTAAGAATGAAAGAAAGATATATACCTCATGCTTACTATAGGTTTACTCCAGTCAGCTTCCATGTCATCAAGGTGGCCTCCAAGGGTATCACCTAAAGAGTCAGTTAAAAAGTTTTCAAAGTTCAACATTGTTTAAAAAGATTAACCTTTTCAAAACCAAGAATTACAAATTAAACGTAACTCTACCTAAGCCAAAATAGTTTACAATTGCACCCTCTGGACGAAATTCCTCCCCAGCAGGCATTGCAATGGCCGCGTGTTTCTTAGCTAGTTGACAAAGTGCATCAGGGATGTTGTTATGAGGCAGAGAAACATCATAGTTGCGCTGAAAAAGAGGCAAAAGAATCAGCATACGTTTAGGTTGCAAGTAGGTGTTAATACTTCATCAAAGCAAGTTCCAAAATTTGACCTTGGACCAATCAAACTGTAGACCGAGGGTGCTCCAACGAAGCTTCCTTAAGAGAAGTGAAGCGGAAACTGATTTGCAACTTCTTTGCTTGGCTTTTGCAATAGCTTCTTCATCATCACAGCACTTCCATCTGTTGGAATTGTTGATACAAGTTTCAGATGTAGGATCCTCCTGAACCAACACCTTGTTTTCTTTAGCTGAATCAAACAAATCAGTAATGGGACCATAAATTGCGTTGTGATTTGTTCTATTTGGAGGCTGCGGAAAATTCGTCAAGCTCTCTTTGATCCATTTGCATTGCTCCTCCAAGCTCAACGCACCAGGGATAAAGTAAAACCCTGTAATCTCATATCCATAAATTTCAACATTCCATGGAGAAATTGTCATACCCAGAACAAAAATTACAAAACCTGAGTCTATTAGATCCTACTTTAACACAGATGATTTGAAGTTTGGGGATTTTTCACTTACCGGGACGATTCTCGATGCAGAAAACCGAGGAACCAGCTTCCGCAACCCTAATTCCGTCTGGCAAAACACCCTTCTCGTTAAAATCTTGTGAAATCGAATTGAAATCAAGCAACGCAGACAAATCAACCGGTTTTGGTAGCTTCTTCCTGCGAGTTTGAAGTGAATATAAGCGGAAGGATATAACAAACGCAGTGAAGGGGGAGATCAAAATTGTGCTTACTTTCTAGAGAACTTTGAATCCTGTTCGTAGTAAAGCTTGTATTGTTTCTCTGCTCGCCGGAAAGCTGTACGATCTGCGTCGTCGGAGACGTTCGCCGATTCGTACATCTTCACCAGTCGAGGATTAAATCTCTGGCTCGGGAAATCAACAACGCCGCGGTTTTTGAGTTTAGTTTTTTTTTTTTTAATTGGGTACCTTAGTTTCTTTTCTTTTGAACTCAATTTGTTTGTTCCAAAAAAAAAAGAACTCAATTTGTTTTTATTTACAGTAAACACAGTGGTCTTTCCGAAAATCCCTTTTAGACCTATTTTTGACAATAGTTGACAAACAAACCCTGCAATTCTACTTTATGTTTGTCAACCCCTGCAATTCTACTTTATGTTTGTAGTAGTGAATATAATCAGATTTGGGGATTACATCGACAAAAAAACCCAGTATATAACAATTTCACTTAACAAAGATAAAAATGTCATTTAAAACTCAACATATTATAAAAACTAGTATGATTTGCTCGTACCATGTGCAAGCACAATCATTAATAAATTATTTTTTATATTATTAATATAATTTAGTAATATTAATATTATTAAAAATATATTTATATAATATTAATTATAATTATATTTAACATATTAGTAAAAATTTATACTTAACTAATAAAACAAAAAATATTATTTAAAATAATATATATATATATATATATATATTTAAATCTACTTTCTAAACATATTTTCATATTATTTATAATAAATTATAATTATATATATAAACATTAATATACATATTACTTATCATTTATATTTATCTAAATTCAAAATTTATATAAATAATACGAATTTACTATATTAATTTTTATTATTTACAACAATCATATTTATCAATATTTAAATCTCTCATTTCAAAAATAGTTTTGTATTTATCATCTTGGTTTTTTATTTTTTTGTTATAAGTTTGTTCTAATCTCTAAAATAAAATAAAATAAAATATTTTTTTAAAACTAATATATAAATAATTAAATTATCAATATAAACTAAGGTTAACAACGTAAAAAACCTAATTTCATTAAAGATAATCAAGTAATCAACCGTTTTAAGAGCGAATATAAAACCAAAGACATTTCTCAATTAATATAAAGATGTTTCATAATCTAATTACCGCTAAATCGCAAAACATAATCGTTTTATTATTTTTTTATATAATATCAAAACACATGATACAACTTTAAACAAAGGAATAATAGCCTGTAGCAAACACATAATTTTTAGAAGTTAAGAACAAAATAATATACATATACTTACATCAAATAAACCAATTTTAATAACTAAATAAAATAGTAGTATGAGTTAAGATCCAAAATTTTACAGAGTTAATGTGTTACGACAATTTTGTTTTTGCTTTTAGTTATATAATACTGTTTTTAGGAATCATGATATTTAAATAAAACAATATTATATATTTTCAAGATATTAAAATGATATTATATTTTTCCGGAGTTATTATATCCCTTTAGAATATAAAATTTACAATCTTTTTAGTGTTAATTTATTTAAGTTGTTTAATGCAAATTTACTGGATATAACATCCACAAATCATGACTTGTTGAGCAACTAAAACATATCCAAATATTTACTTAAAATAAACATTATTAGATATACACAAAATTTTGTTTCTTATAGGGATTCAATAATATTTTAAGAAAATGATTGCATTTAATTTAACTTTCATCTTTAGAAAAAACTGTTATCATTAGTAAAAAGAAATACTGATAAAACTTCATACTGATTCATTGCATTACTCCAAAAATACAGTTACAAGTTAAATGTCACGTTTACTTATCAACACATGTCAACAAAAAGATTTATTGTTGACAACGAAAAATCTATTTCATTTTTGTCGGCTAACATACTTAAATATAATAACAATAATAAAATATATATGTGTGAATGTAAGTAACGTCTTGCAAGTGTGGACCTTTGCGTCTGAGTTTCCGAGTTTGCTAATTCTTTGAAAGACCATCCATAAAAGCAAAAAAAAAATCCAGTCTTTTTGTTGTGACTTGATGTTGTCCTTATGACTCTCTATACTTTCCTACCAAACTCGTCTTTCCATTGACAATTCTGTTGACCTAATTCCTCCAAATTTCTCTTTCACATTGCCTGATTTCGTCGTCCCAGAAAAATCTCTATGGCTCTGAGGTGTTTCCCCGTTTGGGTTTGTCCACAAACGGCTTATCGTTACCCTCTAGTGGGTCTCGACACTAAACACCGTCGTATCTGCCTCTGGGAATGCTCCTCCTCAGCTTCCCAGAGAGCCGTCACTGCCGTTGAAGGCGAGATTCCGTATGGCCGTGAACTCAAGAAGCCATCTGATGAAATGGGTTTGACTCAGGAGACCGAGTCGGTTACTTTTCATAGAGACTTGAGTATGCTTCCTAGTGAGTCATCTTGTTCATTCCACCCCTTCTCATTTTCTGTTTCATCATGTTTGTTTATGGTCTTCACGTGGAAATGTTAATTGGTTGTTTGTGTTTATGTGATAAGTCACTAAAAGTTTGCAACTTTAAGAGGATTGTTTAGCTGAATTTTTATCTGTGGGATCCTTTGTTTAAGTAGATGAGAGATCATTGCTGGTTAGAGATGTTGTGGATCATTTAAGGATCTTTGTTTTCACATTCTTACCAATAGCTTAGATTTTGTCAAAACAGCTAACCATGATCATGTCCCTGCCCAGCTTTGCATGAAATCTATGCTGGTTTCTGCTATATTTTGAATACAATTGTATCAATGTCCTCGGAACTTTCCTTCTCTAGATTTCTGTATTTAAGAGGTCTTAGGCTGTTACAGGTACGCTGAAATGAGAATTATGGCTTGACATTACTAATGTTTCTAGCCTATGTCGAGTTATTGATTCTAAGAATGGTATATGTCTCGCACATGATGTTTCAGCTTCAATCTCTCGTGTCCTGTAGTCTCGTAAATGGATCAATCATTGTCATTTGCATTCCAACATAGGGCTTGCTACACACATGTATCCGTCTATATTGAAAATGGAATACTATGTTTTGTTAATATGAGATTCTTTCTTCCATATTAGCAGCTCCGTTTGATGTTTCAGATTCAATCTTTCTTATAGTGTAGTCTCATAAATGGATTAATCATGTCATTTGCATCACGACATAGGGCTTGCTCAGTACGCGATATATTTATGTTAATGCTGGACTCTTTTTCCATATTTGTAGCTGTATTTGATGTTTCAGGTTCGATCTTTCTTGTCGTGTAGCCTCATAAATATATCAGTTATTGTCCTTTGTGTCGCTGCTTAGGGCTTGCTACACATGTCTAGATTTGTTTTCAAAATGGAGTACTCAATATGTTTTGTTAATACTGGAATCTTCTTTCCATATAAGTAGCTGCATTGGATGTTTCAGATTCGATCTTTGTTGTCGTGTAGTCTCATGGATCAATGATTGTTATTTGCATCGAGCCATAGGGTATTTAAAATATAGTAACGTACTAGTCCCAGAAATATTATGAAACTCAAATGCATTCTGTTTATGGCCTCATTAGTATTGATATTTTATTACATTTTTGATCTCTAGCCATTGCAAGCCCTAACACTTAAAAGTTGATTACAGAACCGCTAACTGCAAACAGTCTTAACTCTTCTGCTGGCAATGATTCAAAAGTGCGAATTTCGTTTCAGGTGAAATATTACTTTCCTCAACTAACTTCAAATATGTGTTTTTCTTTCTTTCATTTGCTTGTGATTACATACACTCTCTGATTGCAGGGCATACCAGGTGCATATAGTGAGACAGCAGCACTAAAAGCATATCCAAATTGTGAAACTGTGCCATGTGAACAGTTTGAAACTGCGTTCCAGGTTTTGATATATCAGTCACCTCATATATATCCATAACCCACACAAAAAAGTATGTTGCTTTAACTATGTTTTCATATGATTGATTCTTCAGTCTGTTGAGCTTTGGTTGGTGGATAAAGCAGTATTACCGATCGAGAATTCAGTAGGTGGTAGTATCCACCGAAATTATGATTTGCTTCTTCGTCATAGGCTTCACATTGTCCAAGAAGTCCAATTGCCTGTGAATCATTGTCTCTTAGGAGTACCTGGTGTTAAGAAAGAAGATATCAAATGTGTTCTAAGCCATCCTCAGGTTCTTCTGATCCCATTTCCTTCAGGGGCTTCTAAGTTCACTGATGTTGAGTATTTTCTTTCTCTCCAGGCGCTTGATCAATGTGTGAATTCACTTAACAATTTAGGCATACAGAGAATCTCTGCAAAAGACACTGCTACTGCTGCTCAGGTGATCGCTCGAGATAACGAGTTTTTTTAGTTCAGTTCAGTTCACTTTAAAAGGTTTTACTTATATATATTTGAACATTAAGCGTTTCTTCAGACTGTTTCCTCGAGTGGCAAGAGGGATATAGGAGCTGTCGCGAGTGTACGGGCTGCAAATATATATGGTCTAGATATTCTTGCCGAGAACATACAAGTAATTAGTCTCCATCCTCTACTTAAAGTGTATCTCATCATTGGTCTCATCATTGGATCGAAAGTTGAATGATTTATTACATATAAGGAATGTGGATTAAACATATCAATTATCTGCTATCTTTATGTGTTTTCAGGATGATGCTAACAATGTGACCCGCTTTCTGATACTTGCAAGAGAGCCTATGATTCCAAGAACAGATCGACCATATAAGGTAACTAGAACCAGATCTTTATATACTAACTAAATGAGCTGAAACTTATAATTCCCAGTAATGCTGTCAGACAAGTATCGTGTTCTCGCTAGAAGAAGGTGCTGGTGTGCTGTTCAAGGCCTTGGCTGTTTTTGCTTTAAGAAGCATTAACTTATCCAAGGTCAGTTCCGAGAGAAAGTTGTATACTATTATCAGTAATTCATTCAAAAGATAGGTATATGTGACATAACTTTCACTCTTTTTAGATAGAAAGCCGTCCTCAAAGACGAAGACCGCTAAGAGTAGTTGATGGTTCTAACAATGGAAGCGCCAAGTAAGTAGTTTTTCTAACGCAAAGCATGAACACATCTTTTTGTGAAGTAGTTGAGTGTTGTTTTGTGATTATGACAGGTACTTTGATTACTTATTCTACATTGATTTTGAAGCTTCCATGGCTGAAACACGTGCTCAGCACGCCCTTGGCCATCTACAGGTCTCAGTCCTCAGCAAACCCCACAGCTTTTATAGCCGGTCTCAAGTCTAACCGATTCTAAAGAACTTGCCTTTTGGTTTTGCAGGAATTCACGAGATTCATCCGTGTCCTCGGATGTTATCCTATGGATTTAGTCAGTTAACCGAGGAAGATCTCCAACTTTCATGTTGCCATACCGTGGAGAACCATGTGAATATAAACAAACAGAAGAACCAGTTTGTTCTGGTATACCGCAAGACTCTTCTTTCACCATTCTCTCATCTTCGAAGTTTAGGCTCAAACTCTTCATTGCTGAGACAAACAGCTAATGTAGCTTATTGTTAAGAACATGGTTTTGTACATTAAATTTAAGTTCAGTGAATAACTTGGTAACTGTCTGGAACCAAACCCTGCTATACCAAACATATCTCAGGTTTTTGTGATCGTCCCATTCTGATTAGTTTCATAATCTTCATTACAAAAAGCTGGCGCTTAATTGAACATAAGACTGATCTTTCAGTTCAAACCAGGAAACAGAACTTTCCAAAAAGAAAACCTAAAACAAAAATACCGCTTATCAGTTTGATTTACTAAGAAAACCAACACAATATTGGTGGTTTGTACATAAGTTCCACAGGGGAAAAAGGAACTCTGAGCCCCAATAGTTTGGCCTCACTTTGGCGAAAGGGTTAAAAGCAGACCAAAATGATCGCTAGGCAACACTGGAAGCTCTAACTTCTTGGTCTCACCCCTCACTTTCTTCTCTTTCACATAGGACAATCCAGGAATCGCCTCTTTCCCAACCATCTCGATTCCATCAAGCTTGTAATCATCCAGACGGCAGAAAATCCGGTCTAACCGTTTCTGCAATGCTCGGTTACCGGACAACATTGGGTTTGCTTTTGTGTCATATGTAAAACCAGGATCACCTGGTTTCAAAACTCTCCCAAGCATCGACCCATTTGTCTGCCAAAGGAAACTTCCCATCTAGCTTGTCGTCCCAGTTCATATCTCCTCCAAATATCACGTTAGGATTAGCTTTGAGTCTCTCGATCACCTCATTGGCTTGTTCAACGCGTTCTCGGCTAAACATTTGGTCCCATTTTGGAGGACCTGGACAGGGACTCTCGAGATGACTTGTTGCCACAACAAGTGGCTTTCTCCCCGGAAATTCAATATCCGCAACAGTCAAATCTCTCCCCATTACAGAGTTCCTAAAGCTTTTACAGCTGAAAGATTTCATCCTCACCTTGCTCAGCTGCAAATTACCCAAAAAGGCCAGTTACAAAATCACAGGAATTCGCCAAATTCAGTAGCTAAGAGCCTAAGACATGCGTGCACAATCTTTACCAGCATGCAGTAGTAGCCTCTTAACTGTGCCTCATCGAATGAGACAGAACAATGATACTCTTTCCACCAGCTCGACTTGCGGAAAATATCATGTATTTCAGGAATAACTTCCTACAAGACCATAAAAAATCGCATGTCGGAAACCTGAGTTGCTTCTAAATGTTGCAGATGTAAAAAATGACCTGAAAACATATGAGATGAGGAGAATGGAGCTGAATAAGGTGACCAATCGCTCTCATCCTACTATTCAACTCAAGATCTTCACGGAACCAAACATTGTAGGTCAAGATCTTCAAGCAAGAGAAAGGTGCTCCTGAATCAGAAGCTACACCTACAAAAAGACAAGAGTGACAATCAAAGTAAAGGCTTTAGCATCGATGAAGAATAGAAAGCAACCACTAACGATCATACATCAATCAAGTTCAACGAGAGGTAACTTCACATAATTTTGGTGACAATCAAACCAAGCCAAGTTTTGGTGAAACACACATCACACAGTAACGCATAATCGTCACAAAACCTAGATCTAAAACCCTAGGGAGTTAAAAAAAACCGACCTTTCGTTTCAATTTCTTTGATTTTTTTCAAGGCACCCAGCGAATCAGAGCGAGTAACAGAACCACCATCAACCTCTATGACGTCATCATCCATGGCCTTACGCTTGCTACAACGCCGCAGAGGAAAGAAAACCGACCCGACGGAGCAATCAGGGTGGCTATTACTTTCGAGACCCGAATCAGTCAACTCGTCAAATCCCAGGAGAGAACACGTCTCCGGTCGCGTTCCGCAGATATCGCAGACTGAGTTCTTGTACGTGTTCAGAAAAGTGCAGCCTTTGCACGCCCATTTAGCTTCATCGTTCGAGGAAATTGAGAGGGAAGAAGGGACGGACACAGGAGTCAAGCAGACCATACAATTGAGCTTCTGGGATGGAGAATTGAGGAAAGTACATTTGGTGCAAGACCAAGAGGACGAGGAAGACGATGACGACATCGCAAATGCTGTGACGAGTCGGAGAATTCTGGTTACTGACATTTGACCTAATTTTATTTATCGATTTTGACTTTGACGTCGGTTTCCATTTACCGGCGGGAATACGACGTAATGGTTTCCAAAATTAAACCGCATATCAAACCGAACTCGTGGTCATAATAAACTAAACCGAACCCAATGGGAATTAAACCAAAACCAGACAGAATCACATGTTGGGGGAAGGAATGCAACATGTAACAATAACATTTAGAAAGACAAATTTTATACAAAGTTTTGCCAACAACAAAAATACAAAAATTTCATAAAATACAATGTTTATGAACCTAGAAATGTAGCTCACCGTGGAAAAAAAAAATGAAAATTCACTAGAAGGTTGACAAAATAGAAGTTACAAGAATTATAATACTGAAGCAGAAGCCTCTCGAGAGACTCCTTGAGGAGGCTTCACCGGCGGCAACTTCAGTCGAGTTAACCACCGTCTGTGTCTGATTTCCGACCTTCTTGCTGCACAAAATTAGGCAAGAGCAAGTGAATAAAAACTACAAACCTAATAACAGGTTTACGAAGATAAGAAAACGAGTTTCGAATGAGAAAATTTTCATACCTTCCTGGAAAAATGCAGCTTCCATGACCTGATACATACACATTTTTCGGATTAGAAACGAATACTAACCAAACAGGGAATGGAAATGTTTTAAACTCGCGCAAGTTTTAGCATATGATTAGTCACAAAATCTATGTTTTGACACAAGACACTCTAACAGACTCTCGGGCTCTGGTAGACTGATACCATATTAAGTTATATGAGCTTCCAACCTAAAACTAACCGGTGATAAGTGGATGACCCATATCCCTTAGATATTATATATGATCTCTTCCAACTACCGATGTGAGACATTATGTCCTAATAGTTTCATGATCATCACAAGTCGTTTACTAGAGATTATCGAGCAGTAAACCAATCACTATCCTCTCTAACAATAGAAAGAAACAAACAAAAGAATAGAGGAAGAACATGAAAGGAGCTTACTTGGGTCTGTAGTAGTGATCATAGCCACACCTTTGAAGTCACAAGAACCAGAAGCTCTTCCTTCCTTCTGGTAATAACTATTAAAAGCAAAAGAAGAATGTCCCTTCACATTATTCGGCTGATAACAACTCTCCCCAGGTTGAATCTCACTACAGTTAGCTCTCCCTGGTCCACAAGCCCAATCCAATGCAGCCTGAAGTGTCTTTGTATCCACACCATCCATAGCAACGCAGTACGTCTGGTTTGTTGTATCGTTCGCTAAGAACGTTCCACTTCCAGACACATGAAGCAAATAAACCGGCGTTGAGTTCCCATAAAATAGTCCCCAGCTACCTTCACTAACCGGAGGTGCTCTTAAATCCTCGTTAAAGAGTTCATAAATGTAGACACTTGGAGTCATCTCAGGGTGTAAAGGAGTACCGGTTCTATCGAATATATGCTTGATCAAATTAGAGTTGTAAGTATCAGCATTGTCTATAGTAGCATGTGGCTCTTTTGTATCACCTTTCCAAGGCCACCCACTCTCAGTCACAAGCACAACCACATCAGACACATTCAGGTTTTTCATCGAGACATAAGCAGCATCGACCATAGCATCAAGCACATTAGTGTAATGCAACAAAGTATTTGGATCAACCATTTCTTTATCCGGAGTCAAGGGCTTGAACAAACAGTTATCAAGCGGAACCACACCTTTGTTCTGCATATAAACATAGTAAGGATAGAGATTCATCATCAAAGGAGAGCCAGTTTTCGACAAGAACTGAAGCAACGGAACCATAACTGATTGCCAAGTCTGGTTAAAGTAAGCTTGAGAAGGCGGGAACGCTTCAAGCATGATGGAAGCAGCGTGAGGCGTAGAGACCTTTATCTGAGTGTGGAGATTCGAAGCAACAAGAGCATTGTATAAAGACTCAATCGCAGGTAACAACAGAGGAGCTGAAGAAGGTACAGTGGTTAAGACCTCATCTCCAACAGAAATGGCTGTGATTAAGGTTTCAGGGTAATAAGCAACCACATTCCGACCAATCCACGACGCAGCGGTACTGTTGGAGGATCCTATTGCGAGGAGCTGGTTGTTGGGGACGCTGATTATGACCCGTATCTTGGTTTTAGCTAATGCCTTTAGCAAATCTGGATCAGCATCGTATATACGGACATGGTTTATTTTCTGGGTTTGTAGGAGTTTTACTAATTCTGTCGGGGTGAGTAGATCGGAGACATCGGTGCCAATGTTGAACCCAATAAAGGGATCTTTGTCTAGTTCTTGGATCTTACTGTCTTGCGATAAAGGCCACGAATTTGCTGCAAAAGTTTCGACATAGAAAGGATGAAGCTTGTTAAAAAATAGAAACTTTTAATACAAATCATCGTGAGTATCGTAAGTTTGAGGGTTTCAATTTGAGGGGAATTGAACTTAAATGTCCAACTGGAACATGAACTTACCAGAAATCAAAAGGTTGAAGATTACTGTGAAGAAGAAGGAGAAGAACAGAGCAGGACCGGTGGAAACCATGCTAGTGACAGCGGTTAAAGAGGAGCTTGACTTTGAATGTATTCTGCAACTCTTCTCGTTCCGATTCAGAGTCAGCTATGAATCCTTGCATTATCTTCCTCCTCTCTCAATAGATTTCTGTGGGTTTCTTGCTGTCTGGTTGATATAAGCTAAGATAATCGGGGAAGAAGAGAGATTAGACATAATCTTTGAGGGTTTAAGGCTAAAGATTTATGTCTCTGTGCTTCCTTCCACGTGAATAACTCTGCTACCTCCTCCCTACCCAACAGGTTAATAATACCTCCGTATTGATGTTTTAGAAAAAAAATTTGTTTCAAAAAGATTGATGTTTTAAGTTTTCTAATGCAACATTTATTAATTAATGCTTACAAAATGTGAATCCCAAGAATTATATTGAATTACTATTGGTTTATAGTCATTGGAAAGTGTTTTAATGAAAGAATTATATGTATTTATAACTAAATATTAATTGTTTCTTACAATCAATTAGCGGAAATTTCGATAATACCCTTCGATACGATAAAAAGCCCCAGCTAGACATCACTAGATTTCGTTGAATTGTTTGGTTGGTGTATTTGTACACAACTAGATGGGGGTACCGCACTCTACGGACATAGTATTTTGTTAGAATAAATAAAATTGAAAATTTATTTTTATTATAAAATATTTTAGATTAATGAAATTTATATCCGTTGATTGATTTTTTAGAACGATTTATGTTTTTTTCGTAAACCGTCGTATTTCCAAAACTCCGATCATTATATCTCGCAAACATTATAATTAGCTATTCTTCTTCTTCTTTGATAAGTGGAGTGACCCATTCCAACTACCAAGTGAGATATAACCCATTCCAACTACCAATGTGAGACATTATGTCTCTAGTAGGACGATTTTTTTAAATGGAAAATTAACATAACCTATATAACTCGATTTTAGAGAAATTAACATAATTTAAAGGTCTCAGTTTTTAAAAGAAATTTAACATAATTAAGAGTTAAAATTTTCATTAAAATTTCATTAAGGGTATGCTGATAATTAATCTTGTGAAAATGAATCTGGTGCATTCTTACTTCTCAATTATATAATTAGATAGTGATGTTCGTTTGCTTATTGCCGATGACAGATTTTTGTTCGTTTGTTTGTTGTCGAGAGTTAATGACTAGTGTCTGACCGATGACGGTAAATTTTTGTTCGTTTATGTATCGTCATCTCAACTCTAGCCATTTTATATATGTGTATATAATCATTTTTATTATTGTTATTTTTGGTTTCTAGTATTAGCTTGGAATGTTGTTGTTGTTGGCGGCATGTGATAATAAATAAAATAAAAGAAGATACAATGCCCTTTAGTGGAATTCTACTATTGATTTTTCTGTCGGCCAACTAAGTGTATATCCAAGAGAGGACATAAGGGTTTGTTATTTCACTCTAGCAACCCCTTGCTAATTCATCAGCTAAACTAAACCATTAGCACTCATTAGCGATGGATTTGAAAGTGTAAGACTATTTAGCCAAAGCTTTGTTATTATTCGGTTAGGTTATTGAAATAAAGAGAGAACACAACCCCATGCTTGAGTAGCTAGAAGAGAGAACACATTGACTAGAAGTGGCCCATTTTATTTATTTGTTGATAATACATTTCCGCCTCTCGACCAATAAACTAACTGAATAAATGCTTTTCGTAACGAAACAAGTACAGTATATATTTGTGACAAATTTAAAGTAACAAAATCGATAGGAAAGGACATACAACTTTTTTCGGCAAATAATATTTCAGTGGTTCAACGTGTTTTTAAAATTACAATATTCAATATAGTTTCTAATTCAATGTTAACAATTTAGATAAGAATTAAATATTAGATATGTGATTATCTAATTTTTTTTTTTTGTAAGTACAAATATTCAAAACTCGGATATCTAATACTATTCTGTTTTGGCTGACATTTTTTTTCCAAAATAATCGATGTTTTCATATATTTATGAAACATTAACATCAAATGACTCTATTTGTATATGAAATGAGGAGTAGTAAAATTTTAAGTAATAATCTAATATTAAATAATGATGAATGAGGTTACAATAAGTATTAAACAACGTAAGGTACTTGTATGGAACTTTCTAAAATGTTAATTAAAAATGAAGGGAGTAAGATTTATGATCTCAAAACATACTTTAAATTTTGAATTTATGATAAATATAATTTTTATCATATATAATTTACTTTCTAATAAATTTTATATTTCCAAGTTTGTAACTATAATATAAAATATTGTTGAGTCAGTAATATAACAATAATAAATAAACTTTTGTAATATTTAGCAAATAAATTATGCATTTATATACATACCGTGATAATATACATATATACATAACAAAATTGGAATGGTGAAATTAATAATACTGGTAAAAGTATTTATACATATTAACATAAACTGTTAAATTAATGAATTTAATATTTATTGCAAAGGAAAGGACAAACTTTAATTTATAATCTTGATTTCTAATTAAATTGTTTGAGTTAATATTGTTAACAAATGAAATAAATTACAAAAGTATATTTTTCACTTAATTTATTTGTATTTATTGATATTTTGGGATATAAAAATTGAATACTATGAAAAAATGAAAAGTATGTAAAAAACAAACTAATAATTTAATTTTGTAAGATGACAAGAAAGGTTTTACAGTGATAGTTACTTTTGTAAGATGACAAAAAGGTTACTTTAGTAAAGTGTTTTTGACAATAAAGTATTTTAAATAAGCTTAAAATAGGTAGTTTTGATTTATAATTTTAATCTGTATTTGTATATATAGGAGATAGGCAGTCATAAAAATCTATATATAGCAAAACAAAGGTATAGAGAAGAATGGCCAAAGCACATATATGTCTTTGTTTCATCATCTGTCTATCATTATCCAAGTACAGTGGTATCTGCTCGCTTCGTACATCATCTCCCAGGTCAGTTACTGGTCCGGATCTCGTATTTTGTTTGTCTTATTCGATGGTTGATTCTTATTCAGAAGCATATTTTATTGAAGCTGGGGCTCATCATTCGATTAATCATCTTGAGATTCATGGGATCTTACTGTTCCTTTGATTGTGTTCAAAAGATGATTATCATTGAAACAAATCCGCGTTGGTCTAGTTGGTAAATGAATGTATAGTAGGCTTTTCGTTAGTCTGAGTTCGATTCAAATTAGTCATCCGAGTTTTCATATGAGTTCTCCGGCTCAAGATTTGTTGGTTAAACCGACTAATATCTTTAAAAATCTTTTACCAAATAAAAAGATGATGGTCATTTAGAAGTTGACCGTTTCTTTTTCTTTTCTTTAATAGGAAAATGGATGATGTTTATTATGCTTTTGTCAACTTGAGTTTGATTCGGATTAGTCATCAGAATTTTCATATAGACTTTGTGATCTATGATTAGTCGGTTAAACCGACTAATTTTTAAAAAAATATTTATCTAACAAGATGATGATCACTGAGAAGCTGACCATTTTTTTTCCTTTAATAGAAAAGTGGCTGATGTTGCTCCAAATGCTGAGTTGTGTGATTGGCCAAAGAAGGATAAGCGTCGTTTTTTCCATGTTGTCTACCGTGTTGGTGATCTTGATCGCACCATCAAGTATGTCTTTCTTTTCTATTTCATTAAACTATTCTTTCTTCCATATATATAACAAAAGTTTTTTTTATTTATTTTCGATTTCTCACTAGGTTTTACACTGAGTGCTTTGGCATGAAGGTGTTGAGGAAAAGAGATGTCCCGGAGGAGAAGTATTCAAATGCTTTTCTTGGTTTTGGAAATGAAACATCCCACTTCGTTGTTGAGCTGACATATAGTATATGATGCTCTGCTCTTAACTCTCTTGTCTTCTAGTAGCATTGATTCATTTCACTAGTGAAATTATTATCTTATACCATTTGTATGTTTACAGATTATGGTGTTAGTTCATATGACATTGGAACTGGATTTGGACATTTCGCCATTTCAACTCAAGATGTAAGTCATCCCACTTTGATTTTTCACATTTCAAGAATCCAGAAATGCATGTCGGTCCACCTGAGCGGAGAGTTTTGTTTTTAGGTTTCCAAAATGGTTGAGACTGTCCATGCCAAAGGTGGAAATGTCACCAGGGAACATGGTCCGGTCAAAGGTGGAGGCAGTGTCACTGCGTTTGTGAAGGACCCTGATGGTTACCCTTTTGAGCTTATCCAAAGAGGTCCAACTCCTGAACCATTCTGTCAAGTCATGCTTCGTGTTGGGGATCTTGACCGTGCCATCAAATTCTATGAAAAGGTAATGCAATGCAGTTGAAAAGGCTGTCTTTATGTTTGATATTCATTAGTAGTGTGTTCTTGCTTTTATACCTCACTTTTAATCCCCTGCAGGCCCTTGGGATGAGGCTCTTGAGAAAGATTGATAGACCTGAATACAAGGTGAAGTAATCATTGCTACAAAATGTAGACAAGTAATTTTATATTTTTGAGCTGCGTTGTATGACTATATCCTTGTAATAGTTTTCATAATTTGTATCAACGTTAAACAAAGAGTTAAGTGGTATGATTTAACAAGTTTCATTTTTTGTCGGATGAAAGTACAGTACACCATAGGTGTGATGGGATACGGTGAGGAGTACAAATCGATAGTTTTGGAACTGACCTATAACTACGGCGTGACTGAGTACACAAAGGGCAATGCATATGCACAGGTTTGTGTGCTTAGACTGTTGCTACTGTTAACCGGTTTGTGTTCTTTCCTTTGATGATTAAATGTTTTGAATGTAACAAACAGATTGCAATAGGGACCGATGATGTGTACAAAAGCGGTGAAGTTGTGAAGAAAGTCAACAAAGAGCTAGGAGGTAAGATCACTAGACAAGCCGGACCTCTTCCTGGAATCGGCACCAAGATTGTCTCGTTCCTCGATCCAGATGGCTGGAAAACGGTACTGGTAGACAACAAAGATTTTCTGAAGGAACTGAAATGAAGAAACCGATGATGATGATGGTCGAGATCACAGCGCTAAAACGAATAATAATAAATATGTGGTCTTATGTGGTTCAGTGTGTGTCATGTGCTAGTTCCTTTTGTCTTTGAACTATGGGTCTGAATAAAATATAACCATCACCTGGTTTTGGTGTTTCCGGTTATGAACGGTTTAGTAGAAATTATCTTTTCCTTACCAAATTGGTTTACTCGATTGTAGACGGATTTCGACCACGTCTGATGATCTTGACAAAAAAAGAAGATAAAGAGAGGAAAATAGTTACCACTCAATGGGGATGCGGTTGCTTTGGCCTTTTCTTCGTTTGGCTGATGCTGATGATTCCTCCTCCACCACCTTTTTTCTTCCCATTTTTAATTAAATTTTGAAACTTTTAATCCTTAAATATATAAAGTCCCTTTTGCCATTGATACAGATATTTTATTTATTTATTAGCGAATCATCAGTTTAATTACAATAACACTACAAAAGTAGTAGTATCAGGAATCTGGAAGAAGCTCCAGAGGCTAAAAAGACTCGATCTTTGTAAGATTTCTAGCGACCCTTTCATTTTTTCGTCTCGGGTTTATGTTTTCATTCGCAGAATCTCCGGTTATTTTGATTGCAGACAACATTTGTTGATGTTCTTTTTTCTTCTTTGTGAAAATGGAAGTTTGATCTCATTGTGATTTACTGAGCTCTCAGATTGTTTTCAGATGTTACATAACGAATCTGAATCTTATAGGTGGGGGTTTGTGGATAGAAAATGTTCTCTTTTTCTATCAGATTTTATTGCTTATTATGTGAATCTCCTTTCATCATTCATAGCTCAAGAGTTTTAGCATTTATCAATGTCAATCCGCTGAACATTACTGTGGATGAAATGCTTAATCAAAAGATTCATTCATGTGATTTTGATTATTCTTTATTAAGCTGGTTATATAGCTTGAGGAGGAAGATATGAGAGGTGGGAGTCTATGGCAGCTAGGCCAATCCATAACCCGTCGTCTTGCTCAATCTGACAAGAAAGCTGTGTCACGCCGCTTCTTCGCCTCTGATTCTGACCTGAAAAAGACCGCTCTTTACGACTTCCATGTCGCCCACGGCGGAAAGATGGTTCCTTTTGCTGGTTGGAGTATGCCAATTCAGTACAAAGATTCCATCATTGACTCAACCGTTAACTGCAGAGTTAATGGGAGTTTGTTTGATGTTGCACATATGTGTGGTTTGAGCCTCAAGGGCAAAGATTGTGTTCCTTTTCTCGAGACACTAGTTGTTGCTGATGTGGCTGGTTTGGCTCCTGGAACCGGAAGCTTAACAGTGTTCACAAATGAGAAAGGAGGTGCCATTGATGACTCGGTGATTACCAAAGTGACAGATGAACATATCTATTTGGTGGTGAATGCTGGTTGTAGGGATAAGGATTTGGCTCACATTGAAGAACATATGAAGGCTTTCAAATCCAAAGGCGGTGATGTCTCGTGGCATATCCACGACGAGAGATCTCTGCTTGCCCTTCAGGTTTGGCTATTGATTTTGAAGCAAAAGATTGTCCCCTTTGTTATAGTACATTGTGATGTTGAACCTTTTGATGTAGGGTCCTTTGGCTGCTCCGGTGCTTCAACACCTGACTAAAGAAGACTTGAGCAAGCTTTACTTTGGGCAATTCCAGATCCTGGACATTAATGGTTCCACGTGCTTCCTTACCAGGACCGGGTAACATCTCATGTTTCACTGTCAGCTTTGAGTCAGACGCTATATTTTCTTCTTGTCTAGATCTCACAGTTAATGAATCTGTCTGGTTTTGGTTTTCAGGTACACTGGGGAAGATGGGTTTGAGATCTCGGTTCCATCCGAGCATGCAGTTGATTTAGCCAAAGCAATCTTGGAGAAATCCGAGGGAAAGGTAAGGCTTACTGGTCTAGGAGCAAGAGACAGTCTCAGGCTAGAAGCAGGGCTTTGTCTATATGGCAATGACATGGAGCAACACATTTCCCCTGTTGAAGCTGGGCTCACATGGGCCATAGGGAAACGTAGAAGAGCCGAAGGCGGGTTTCTTGGCGCGGATGTGATCCTCAAACAGCTTCAAGATGGACCAACGATCAGAAGGGTCGGATTTTTCTCTTCAGGACCACCAGCAAGGTCGCACAGCGAAGTCCATGATGAGAATGGTAACAAGATTGGAGAGATCACGAGTGGTGGGTTTAGTCCCAACCTGAAGAAGAACATAGCCATGGGGTATGTTAAGTCGGGTCAGCACAAGAACGGGACTAAAGTGAAGATCCTAGTCCGTGGGAAACCTTACGAAGGTAACATCACCAAGATGCCATTCGTGGCCACCAAATACTACAAGCCATCATGATATGTCTGTCTAGCTTCTTCGTCTATGACTTGTGTCTCTTGCTTCTGTTAAATGACTTCTGTTTTCTTTTATTCTGATTTGGCCTGAAAATGTACGTTCTTGTGGCAAAGAGAGCATTACTTAATTTCACTGTTATTGAAATAAAAAATTTAACACATCTAAAAGACCAACTATGAACGTGTTCACATAAATCAACAGTGACAGCAAGCAAGGAACATGATCCAGTATAGAAAACTTGTTTTACGATTAAGACAGCATCGGAAACTTCACGGAGTCTGGTCTAGATATCAAGAAGAAGCCTACGGGGATCCTCAACGACGTCTTTGATGCGACGGAGGAAAAGAACAGCCTCTCTTCCATCTATCAGACGGTGGTCATAAGTCAGCGCAATGTACATCATTGGCCTTGACATTACTTCTCCTCCAACGACCATCGGTCGATTCACTATAGAGTGCATCCCGAGAATAGCTGACTGTAAACAAGAATGTAGAAGTCAGTCGAATTGAACTGAACCAGAGGTAAGAAAATGCTGAGAGTGACTGAAAGAAAACTGGGAGAAAATTTCAACCTGAGGAGGGTTTATGATTGGAGTACTCAAAAGGCTTCCATAAACACCACCATTAGAGATAGTGAATGTGCCTCCAGCCATTTCATCGATAGAGATTGTACCAGCTGTTGCTTTCTTAGCAAGTTTATTGATCTCTTTCTCAATCTCAGCAAAGTTCATCTGCTCTACATTTCGAAGCACTGGAACAACGAGTCCCTAAGCAGAGATATGAACACACTGGATAAGTTTGAACTTCAGATTGAGCAGAGAGATGAAAATGGTACCTTTGGTGTACCAACAGCAATGCTGATGTCGACGTAGTCTCTGTAGATAATGTCTTCTCCATCGATAACAGCGTTTACAACTGGTTGATTTTGGAGTGCACTGATGGCGCCCTGAAACAAAAGATGAGGTTTCATTCTCTGGAAGACACAGACACAATGATTTGATGATGGGGGAATAGTAAAGTTTATACCTTTATAAAACCTGACATCAATCCTAATTTGACACCATGTTTTTCAAGAAACGCGTCTTTGTACTCTGAACGTAGTTTCATCAGATTTGTCCTGATTCAGTTAAGTCAGATACATGGCAGTGAGAAGAAGATTACTCATGAGATAAGAAATGAAGCACAAGCAACTTCTACTATGTTTTACTTAGTGAACAGTCAAAAACTCACATGTCTACTTCATTGAACGTAGTCAGTAACGCAAAGGTGTTCTGAGAGTCCTTCAATCGTGTCGCAACACGTTTCCTGAGTCTTGTCATAGGAACCTGCTTGTATAAACTCAAAAACTAAACATACCGCAAGAAGCACAATTTTCTAAACCAAGCTTGCAAACTCGTAATTCTAGTATGTACCCTTCTTTCCCTGTCCTTTGGAGGAAGTTGAGGCTCTCTTGGTGACGCCCCTGAAGCAGGTGGAGGTGGAGCTTTAGACTTCTCTTTTGGAGGTGAAGTTTCCACTTTTGGTGTAGCAGGAGCTTCTGCTACAGGTTTTGGCTTCTCTTCTTTTTTCTCTGGTTTAGTCTCCTCGGACATCTTCTCTGGTTCTTCAGCCTGAGTTGCAGCTCCATTAGATTTGGATATCACTGCTATCTTGAAACCAGGCTCCACTGTATCACCTTCTTTTGCAACGAGCTTCAAAACAAGGGATGAAGTTCAATGCAACAACAACATATCAAGTTTGTATTATATTTGAAGAGAGTAATTTTCTTTCAATCTGAGAATCTACCTTCTCAATAGTTCCGGTAACAGGACTAGTAACATCGATCGTAACCTGATTAGTTCAACAAAATATTAGTAAAATTGATGAAGCATCAAGAAACATAGCATGAAAAGAAAGAACCGCCAATAAATACCTTATCAGTTTCTATCTGAGCAATGGGCTCATCAGCTTCCACACGGTCTCCCGGTTCTGATCCCAGTAAATAGAGGTTTCACGCAGATAGTGTGATAATTTTCTCCAGTCAATGAAAAATCCTAGATATGAAACATTCTTATAAACTAATACTTACTCTTTAAGATAGTGGCTAAAGTGCCATCAGTAATAGATTCTCCCATGTATGGAACAACAGCATCCACAGACCCACCTTACATCATCAGAATGAATTTCTTTGATCAATAATCAAACCACAACATTTACACTGCTATGGACTAAAAGGGAAATCAAGAGTTAGCCTACCTTCATCCGACGAAAACAGCCTAAAACTAGTGTTGAATGTTTGGATGGATGGCACAGTTACCCTGCTTAAAGGCAATCAAAGCAATATCAGAAAACAGTTAAAGCTATCCCCACCAACGTGACTCAATCCATTCCTTTAAGTATTGTCCAAAATCCAAAACATGATGGCTTCCAAGGCTACACTTATTCTTTCTGAGTAAGTAAAATGCAACAACATAACCCACCTCATAGCCTTTGAGCTCAAATGGGAACCTACAAATCAACGAAACAAAAAGAGAGATCAAACAAGTAAAACACTGTCTTAGTATCTATGTCATATGCTCACCAAGGAGTACCTAAATAAGAAGGTATACTGACAGAATTCACCATTCCTGATCCTCTTACGACAAGTGAAGACTGTAATCAACGTTAAAGATGCTTCAGAAGCAGAGGAAAAAAAGAAGAAACCAAATCCATTGATATATCTTAGCATCACGATGAACAAGCAATAATTCAAGAACATCTATATATAGACCATCTCAGAAGAGCAGATTCATAGCTTAAAAGAACACCAAAAGACTAAGTCTTTCAACAAAAACTTGATTTGGAAATATGCAAACAAGTGATCACTAATAATCTACCTCTTTTGCAAGAGCTCCATAGTACCGAGGATGAGATGCTGCAGCACGCGTACTCTTCCACGATTGTACTAGAATCTGAATAAAAAAAGGATCATTTCAAACTCCACAGCTTAGAAAAATCCAATCTTTACTCTCGATGGAGCCAAAAAGACCAGATAAACTGGCAAACAATGAATGAGGAAAACTTTTTGGGATGACACTGAAACTTCTGGAAACTCACCGAAGAAGCTGACGAGTTACAGCCACTAACGACCTTTCTTCGAACGATCGACCAAATCGCCATGCTCTCTTTCAGCTCAAACCGTCGAGCAAAATGAAAGCTTTTTCAAAATTCCAGATTCGATCTCGGTTCTTCTGCGGATTTTATGAATTGTCTCACAAGGAAGAAGCCAAAAACACAGTGGAAAGGCGAAGAAAAGAAACTTCTTCCTTTATCGTCATACCTGTTGGTCACCTTTGACGGCCACGTCAAACAGAGCTCAAACCACCAAAACGCAGCGTTTCATTTGATACACTGTGTAACTAAAACACGAATCAACAAGACACACGTGGCAAGTAAAGCGGTAACACGTAGACCTTCGCGTAGCTGATTAAAACAGAAGAGCCGCCGCTGACACGTCACTTTGCCGCCGTGCCTTCGTCATCGCCGACAGACGACCCTTCGAATTTTCTCGGGGATTAAAACGACGGCGTTTCGTTTCAATCCGCAAGGAGCATTTGTAAACTTATTCACTCGTCGTGTCTTCTTTTCTCGGCAGAGAAGCTCCGGCGATGGGTTTACACACATTGAGACTCGCTACCGTTCCTTTGACCTTCTCTACATTTACTTCTCGCCTCTTCCTCAAGCCATTTCCCAATACTCTCCAACCCCTAGGTTTGTTTTCCCGCCATGTTCAACCGCGTAAGCCTTTCCTGGTCAGGGCCTTCTCCGCTTCCGCCGCCGTACAAGAGATTCCGACCACGCAGGCTTCGGATTCCTCTGGTATTTCGATCTCTTACTTAGATACCTCGTTATTTTTTTCTGAATGTGTCTGATTCGTTTCGGGTTTGCGAACTTTTAGCTGCGAGGCCTCAGTGGAAGGCCGCCATTGATTTCAAGTGGATAAGGGATAACAAGGAAGCAGTCGAAATCAATATCAAGAATAGAAATTCGAATGCTAGTTTGGAGGCAGTGCTCGAGCTATACGAGAACATGGTCAATCTCCAGAAGGTTATCTAATCTTCTACTCTACACTACTCTACTCTTTTCCCTGTTAGCAATTAGCTCAATTCGAATTTGGGATCCTTAGTACTGGGAACATGTAAAGTCAGCTACTTTGAGGAAGAAACCATTGTTTGCTAGGATTTTCTTTTTCTCGGGTCAGCTAATCAACGTTTGCAGATAGCAGGAAGTTGAGGGGATTCGCGAGGAAAGAAACAACGTTGCAAAGAAGATGAAAGGGAAGCTAGAACCATCAGAACGTGAGAGACTCGTTGAAGAAGGTAAAACGAGGAATCCATTTTCTTTGCTAGTCTGTGTTCTTTGTTAAAGATAAAAAGGTGTTTTGCCTTCAGGTAAAAAGCTCAAGGATAGTCTTGTAACTCTGGAAGAAGACCTGGTAAAGCTTCAAGATGAGCTCCAACATGTAGCACGGTCTATACCAAATATGACGCACCCTGATGTTCCTGTTGGAGGAGAGGATTCATCGGCAATTAGAAAGGAGGTACTTAGTTTAACTCCCTGACCTGTTGCATTGACTTTAGCATTTTTCCTGTGAAACGCCTTTCTAAAAACATTCATAATTTTCTTTGTAGGTTGGTAGTCCACGTGAGTTTAGTTTTCCAATCAAGGATCATCTTCAGCTTGGGAAGGATCTAGATCTCATTGATTTTGACTCTGCTGCAGAGGTATGCACTTTGTCTACTTAAAAGTATTATGTTCTTAGGTTGTCGGATTAGCGTTTTGGTTCTAGCTGATGGAATAAGATCAGATCAATATCCAATTATCCTACACTGAAACACGTCAAGTAAACTTTTTCCCCGGTGAATTGTTGGAGAAATGTGAGCAATTGGTTTTTCAATATGTGCAATTGTATTTAGGTTTAAGCTTGACTTGAACACTTTGAGGTCGAACCAGCAGAGTTCAGTTGAATGGGTGAATGTTCATTTCATTGTATGCAGCATTAGATTGATAATTTTAGCTTTCCTGTATATTTAAAAAAGGATGAGGTGAATTAATTGCCTTCTTGCTTTACATTCTTCCAGGTAAGTGGTTCAAAGTTTTTCTATTTGAAGAACGAGGCAGTGTTATTGGAGATGGCTCTCCTTAATTGGACGTTATCAGAAGTCATGAAGAAGGGTTTTACTCCCCTAACAACCCCTGAAATTGTGAGATCATCTATTGTTGAGAAATGCGGTTTCCAGCCCCGTGGAGATAATACACAGGTTTCTGCAGTATTTAGGTCTTTGCTCTGTTTGATAAGCCAATGTTTTTGTTTGTTTGCCAATCAAGCTTCCATTCTTCTGTATAGGTCTATTCTATAGATGGAACTGATCAATGTCTCATTGGTACTGCTGAAATTCCCGTGGGAGGAATACACATGGATTCAATTCTCCTTGAATCAGCATTACCTTTGAAGTATATAGCGTTCTCTCATTGCTTCCGTACTGAAGCGGGTGCAGCTGGTGCCGCCACAAAGTAAGTTAAAGTCCTTGTGGCATCTGCATCTTCTTGCCTTCAATATACACATAGGTCTTACTAAAAGTCTAGACTTTCTCCATTTCGAGCAGGGGTCTTTACCGAGTCCATCAGTTCAGCAAGGCGGAAATGTTCATCTTATGCAGACCTGAAGATAGTGAATTCTTCCACAACGAACTCATTCGGATCGAAGAAGACTTGTTCACTTCTTTAGGACTACATTTCAAGTAAGAAACTGAATTCTAAATCCGATGTTTTTGTCTTCCAGTTCCAGAATTCTAACTTTGTTTTTGCAGAACATTGGATATGGCCACAACGGATTTAGGCGCGCCAGCTTACCGCAAGTTTGACATTGAAGCATGGATGCCCGGTTTAGGACGATTTGGCGAGGTAAATAAAAGAGCACTTGTTATTTTGTGTTGGATCACTAACACCGAATCTTAGTGTCTTCTTTGTGTCTGTTTTAACTTCTGATCTAGATATCGAGTGCATCAAACTGCACGGATTACCAAAGCCGGAGACTAGGAATCCGTTACCGCCCATCTGAACCGCTTCAGACGGGTCCTAAGAAGGGCAAAGCGATTCTTCCGCCTACTAAGTTTGTGCACACTCTAAACGCCACGGCGTGTGCTGTCCCTAGGATGATGGTGTGTTTGCTGGAGAATTACCAGCAAGAAGATGGATCCGTGGTGATCCCTGAGCCCCTCAGGCCTTTCATGGGAGGCATCTATTCTATTAAAACAGGAAGGATTTAAGAAATAAACCTTTCCTTGATGTATTATTTACAAATTCTGCTATTAGAATTAATCAATACTAGTGAGCTTACTACCTCCGCGTCCACTCTCGTCCAAATTTGTTTGGATGTATATGTAAATTTAGAGTATTTATTTTATATTTATTGGCTGCCCCTCTTTGTGTTTGTATGTATTTCTTTTTAAATTCCTACATTTATTATGGGTTTTTCTATTTAATACTCCCTCCGTTTCATAACATAAATAGTTTTGATGTTTTCTTCTTGTTTCAAAATATAAGTTGTTCTCAAGTTTCTATGCAACTTTTATTTATTGAATAAAGTGTTGGCCAATTAGACTCTGCGATTTTTCTTTAGTTCTTTTTATGATTGGTTGAATTATATTTATTCAATAATATTTTTCAAGGAAAATAAGTTGGTTAATATGCATTTTTTTAATCTAAAACTTCTTATATTATGAAACAGAGAGAACATGTATTAAAGATTTAGTTATTTATTTTTCCTTGTAATTGCTTTTGGATATTAGAAGTTTTATAAATATGATTATATATATGTACAATGGCTGACATTCTATACTCTTTCTTCACTCCGGAATCGCTTCAAACCGTTACATGAACTTAAATCCCACTTCGACTGCAACTTAATTTTATTACTCCCAGTCAACACCCAAACCCTTCTCTGCTCCACTGTTTTCATCTGGGTTAAGTATGTTGTTGTCGTTATTCTGTTAATCCATGTGATTTGGACCATGTCTTAAACTCACAGCGTGTGGTTTTCAGAGATTGTCGAAAGTGTTTTTGTGTGATCTTGTCTCCTAGAGAATATATAGAGTTTAAGGTTAATATTATATCATTCTATAGTAGTATTATTAACATCATATTTAATTAGTTTGTAGTCTCATGTACCACAACTCTTAATCACACTATCTACACGTTTAACTTCACGTGGCTTTGTCATTTGCTGAAAGGAACTCATTAAACATAAAGCATATCAAAAACATAACAAGATGTATTCATGCATGTATCTTGTTATGTTCTTCGATTGAGCATTAGATATCTCGCAGAACATGTAAGATTCGGTGGACAGCGAGTGATGATGCCTAAGCAAGGAGTTCGCTAAGATTGACATCATCTCTCAGGAGGAACATAAAATTGGGTGGACAGCGAGTGATCTTAACACCTCCGCGCACACGCGGAGGCTCTATTGTAATAATGATTTATAATAGGTTTACTCGACTTTAAATGTATTCAATTTCATACGTTTATTACTTATTTTATTTGACTTGGAGTTTGTCATAGGCGCTTAAAGATGTCTCCTATTATTTTTTGGTAAGTGTGTTTTAGATTTAATTTGTTGTAGGATATTTTTTCTTTTCGCCATCTTATTAAATTTACATTTTTGTTTGTATTTGAGCTATGTTATTTTGATGTTGGCCCGCATAAATGTGTTATTTTAATACTTTTAAATTTTATATGTAAAAAATTACATACTTTAGTTTTTAGTGGTATATATGTAATTAATGTTACTCTTTAATATTGCTTAAATAAAAAGTAGTGTTTTCGTTGTTTGTTTTGAATCACTGAGTTTTATATTTTTTATAATTATTAAATTTTAGAATTGTTTTTTTTTCTTGTTTTTCTTGAAAAATCTAATACTGCTCTCTTCTGTTTTTTCCCCTTTTTATCGAAAATCTTAAATATGTATTTATATTTTATATTTATAAATACACATTTTAGATTTTATGTGGCGCGTTCGTATTTGAGATATTTCTTTTTAATGTAGTTTAAGTAAACATTAGTTTGTGTTGTTTATTTTGAATTTATGAGTTTTTCATTTTTTATAATTATTTTATTATTGTTATTATACTATATTATATGTGTGTTTTTATTTCAATAATATAATAATGTTTCTTTTGATTTTTGTTGTTGTTGAGAAACTCTTAATTATTTTATTTGTATCTATTTTGTTTTTAATATAAAACTATAAATATTTTAGATATATTTGTGATCTATTTTTATTTGAAATTTCTCTTTTATGTAGTTTAAATAAATATTGTTTTTTATATGGGCTTGGTTCTATTTTTGAGGAAACATTTTTGTTTGAACCATTTTTATATATTTTGTTGATCCAATTAGTAAATTTGTTATCTTTTATTTCTGCCGCGAATTTTTTTTTACACATTTAAACTTCGTATTACTATTTTTTTACTCATAAATCTGGCATTTTGTTGACAAAAAAAAATCTGGCATTTTTGTTTATTATATATTTACTTTTATACTCCTTTTTTGCTAAGAGATATATCTATCATAATTTATTTTTTATTCATACGAACAAATTATTTTTATTTACCTTTTTCTAATTTTTTAATCTTCGACTCTAATTTTTTTTGTTATAACTAATTTAAAAGATTTTTTGTTTTGCTTTGTATAATGGATATCGTTGTTTTATCATTTTAGAATTAAAATATATAAGTATAGTTATAAGAGCATCCACATTGGTGTTACTCCCCTTTGGGGTTCCTAAAAAAAATTATTATTATTATTTTTTTTTCAGATGGAAAAAAAATCAAAAAAAAATAACCAATAAAGATGCGCCACGTCACGTGAATAGTTAAGAGATAGGTTCTTAACTAAAGATTTTAAGAGACTGTCTCTTAACTATTCACGTGGAACCCATAATTATTTTATTATTTTTGATTTAAGAACTTGTGCTAAGAACCTCCAATGGAGGTGGTCTAAGGTTTTTAGTAATACAATTAATGTAGACTTATTATTTATGTACATATTTAGATAATTTTTATTTAATAGATTTTAAAAATAATTTGGGATTCTAAGTAGGTGTAGAAGTTGATACTAATAAAATCGTAAGGTATACTTTACATTTTTCATTTGATGATATCGACACTTTAGATGTAAAGTAAAAATTCTTCTATATAATTAGATCACAATTGACATTAGGGATGGGTTATCTCGAATTGTCATTTTGTCACCAACCCAACTCCACATGATGCTATTTTGCTTTCTTTTCTTTTTTCAGTAACCCTCCCTATCTTGAATATCAAAATTTTCAAAAAGATGAAAGGCTTTGATTATGTGAAGCCCATAAAAATGGGTCTCAACTGGTAAACCCAAGTACATAAGGCACGTGTTAACAAATCGAAACTTGTAGATTTGGAGGATTTTTCCCGATATATGTTGTACACCGATTTTACTTATCAGACTCATGACAGAACGCAAAAAAAAAAAACTTATCAGACTCTATCAGCTCACTTCTCTCTCTGTGTCTCTATTTCAAGGTTGTATCTTTCTTCTTCGCACTGAACACCTTCATAAATCTCCATGATCGATATATATTTTTCTGAAACATTTATTATGTCAGTGGAGAAGCCATCGATGTTGATATCATGGATCATATTTACATGTTCCTTTATGCCTGAAGAAGATGAAGACCAAAGGATCCATGGGCGTCACTCATCTTCCTGTACATCTACAATATCTCTCCGGTACGATTCCTTCTACCAATTTCTTCAAAGTTTCTCTGTGTGACTGTCTTTCTCCTTTTTTTGAGCTTTTTACAATTTCAAATTTTCAAAACAAAGCATTGGTAGGTTTAAAAAACAAAGTATTACACAGAAACAGTGGGTCCACTTTTTCTATCTCTTCACTCGTTTGTCATGTTGCTGGGAATGGAGGAAAACGCTAATCTTGGATACAAAGTCACTTCTCTCTTGGAGGAGAACAGAGAACATGCTACATATGCTTTGTTCAAGAAGAACAAAGCTATTGGGCTCGCTAGGTGTGTGCTTAAGATGAGAGATGACCACTTCCACAAGGTCTGCATCCTCCAGAACCGTATGTACTTGCTTCAGGCATCGAAGAACTCAGAGCTCGTCTATGATAAGGTCTCAACCGGCTGCTTGGGATTGGATAAGCATAAGCCCAAGAAGAAGCTGAATTTAAGTGGTTGAAGAAGCTGAACAACACCAACCTCTTCACAAAATGCGGCCCTAACACATCAGTTGTTGCTGCTGCTCCATCATGCTGAATTTCAAACTAATAATAAGTCACGGCCTTAGAAACACCTTTACCCAATGGCAGCATGTAGATCATCAGTCCAGGCTCGGTTCCTCTTTGAATCCCGAGCGTACCATTTGTCAAAACACGTTGGTGCTGTGCATAGCTGATTCTCAAATTGTATTAAGTTTTATATTACCGTGAGCAAATAAAGAGAGAAGCAAAACAAACAAAAAGGTTTAAAAATTCTACCTTAAGCATGTTGCAAGTAGTACATGATTCTTCATTTTCAGTTTGCAGCGTAGTCGCCATTCTCTTTGGATTATTGGATATTGCCTCGAATTAACATTTCCAGATCATGGTTAAAATAGTTGAAACCAAGGTCATGTTTGAACGAACAAAACTTTAAACTCAGGTAATGTTAGACCCAGTACTCACTGACTGATCTTCTTCCAGTTGTATAGCTGTAAAATCATTGGCTATATCCGTAAAAAAAAATTGAGATTTCCTTGAAACGTAGAGACTTCAGAATCAAGAGAAAACCAATGTTTTCTTTAATTATCTCAAACTTTTCTGGATTACGCTTCAAAACCGTATGCAGTGGATCACCAGTGATTTCATGGCAGAGTTAGGATCAGACGACATTTGGAATATGTGTGTTAGAGTGGAAGCTGCTTATATCATCGGCCTGAAAAGAAGTATAATTTGTTGTTATTTTACCGTTCACATTCCTATTCAAGCTAATCATCAAGTAAACTAACCTGAATTGCAAGCACTCCAAGAAAGCAAGGCTTGTCAAAGAGCAGCAAATACTTGGAATCTCCCTAAAAGTCCAATAAACTATGATGTGAAACAAAACTATATGAAGGAGCATCTTTTGGAGAGTCTGATAAGATTTTTAACTCACAGTGATGCTGTATATCTGGTAGAGAACATCATTCATGCCACAAGTCTCCTCATTTAGTGATTGTCAATGTCGTTCAGCGCTGTATTTCTGTATCACATTACGAACACAGACATAGAAGTAATCAGCCATCCAGGTTGCCATTTTCAGAGCTTGACTATTCCCGGTCAACTTGTATTGATCCACCAGGCCGGCTAAAAGCTGTCAAAATTTATACATAAAGTTGAAACCTTTTATATAAAACACAAGGATATTATCACATCTAAATGTATCGGTATTCACCTCGTGAATGGTCCAGCCTAACGTCGTGCTAAGAAACTTCCTTGAGGAAGTTACCAGAGGCGTTATCTGAGTTTTAATGGCGACCAAATCGCCTGGAGCCATGGCAGAAAAACAGTAGTTGCAGGGAATTACAGATTGGCGATTAGAGAGTGAAAATGTGTTAAAGGAGCTAGGGCGAGGATGGCTGGGTTTTTTAAAGGGTAAAGTAGAGGATGACTCGAAACGGTTGGATGTGGATAGTCAAAGGAAAATTGAATGACATTTACTCTTCCCCGTATAATAATAAGCAAATCGGGAAGGAGGTGAAAGACCTTGGCGAATTTAATGGTTAGATTAAACGTTCTATCGCCATAGGAAGGTGGAAAAGGCAGCTGCTGGGAAGGAGGAAGAAGATACGCGATATACAAATGGCAGCCTAGTTGGGTTTGAAAGTGAAATTGGGCTTTTGTTTTTTTTTGATTAAAGGATAAAGTGTCGATTATCTTCTGTGCTTCTATCATTTGTAAGTGAACACTAAAGCCCATTTCGATTTTTAAAATAAATGACACGTGGCAGAAGAGGAGAGAAATGGTTTCTCATTATATATTAGATTTTATTAAATCATTAGGGATATAAAAGTCAATACAAAAATAATAAAACGGGCAATACCCAACTTACAAATGGATCTACACGCGGACTTTAATTTAAAATCCCAGGCGTTGATAGTTGAAGAGCGTATTGATCTTGATCGTTGGTTTGTTTCAAGTCCATACATCTTAAATTTTTTTGGTTCTGATTTAAGCACTTCAAAGTTCAAAACAAATTATTTCTTCAAGCCCATACGTTGGTTCTGATTTAAGCCCATCAACACTTTAAATTTCTTATAGGTACAATACATATTATTACGGAAACCTTTTAGAAAAAAAACAATTTTCTTAAAACTTCATGTTTTAATGATGGATTATCATATTTTAGTTACATTTTATCTATAAAAATAAATATATATTTTTTTATATTTAGACCATTATAAAATAGGTATGAAAAATAAATTAACCATTTTTAATTATTTATACTATTAAAAACAAAATTTGTCTACTGTAAGACGGGTTAAAAAGATGTTTTAATCAATTTCAGTTGATATATTTTTAATTTTATAAAATATTAAAATTATTTGTACATTCATAACCACGCGTTAAAACTATACTATTTAAAAAAAAAACACACACACATATATATATATATATAATTAAATCGAAAACCTAGCAGATCGAATCTAACAACTGACATATTGCTAAAAATTCATTTTTTACTGATTTTTTAAAAATTTAGTAGTAAAATCACGGATTAAATTACGTTGAAATTAACTTAAATAAAAAATTATTAAATAAAATATACATGCGCTTTTACAACAATAAAATAAACTAAGTATTCACTAAAAATAACCACAACTACTAAAAATATAATAAAACAATAACAAAACAAAAACAAAATTTATTAAAAAATTTTACCTTTAGCACCATATCATCATATTTTCTCTTAATATAGATTAGATTGATTAGTTAACAAACTTATTCATAAAAATATAAATTTAAGATAAATATATATATATATTTTTAAAAATACATAAACCCGCACTTTTTTAGTGCGGGTCAAAATCTAGTTGAAGTCATTAAAACCAAGCTTAAATAGTTTCTATGGTTGGCTCTATGCAAGTCTTGTTGTAACTCATGATTTGAGTTTGTTTAACACATTATACAGTTCACATGCGGTGAGTTTTGTTTTGTTCTTTTATTCAATAGTATAATGGAAAGGGATTTTCATTTCACTTCTTTGTAAGTTTGTATATACTCTTCATTCCATAACATTTTTTATAATGAATCGGTAGACTCACTCAGCACATACCTCCTCCGCTTCCTCACCTTCTCACCCTCCGCCAATGGCTGCTTCTTGCTAGCAGCTGGAGCTGCTGGTGGCTCAGAATCACTCTCCGAATCACGAAACAAGATAATAACCTCCGCCATTGGCTGCTTCTTGCTAGCCCTGGCCTTATTTTGTGCTTCCAGTCTCTCTTTTTCTTGTTCTGCATACTGCACATCTAGTTTCTGGAAAAAAAAACAAAACATTGCATCAATTCCTTATGTGGGAAAGAGTTATAGAGGTTAGAGTTGTGAATGCTTACATCAAGTTCTTTATCAAGAGACTCTAGGTCTTTGAGCCAGAGAGATCTTGGCATGGCCATCTTCGAGTCTTCAAGTGCTTGCTTCATTTTCTCTCTCTCTTCACATAATTCATGCACTTTCCCTACAGCCAACGTTATTGCGAGTGACAAGAGGTAGTCATACTCTGAACCAGGTATTAACATGGAGCTTGAAGCAGGATCATCTGAGCTTTCTTCAGTTGAATCGATTGCTCCAGCAACCGCAGACTTGGCCTTCTTGTGGAATGGTGTGAACCCTCTCTGTCTCCAGGCCCGGCCCAAAGGGGGTGGGCAGAGGTGCGCTGGCCCAGGGGCCCATTTTATTTTTCAAATTTTTTTAGCCCAATAAAGCCTATTTTCATTTTAAAAAAATTAGAATAAAGGTCCAAAACTTAAATTTTAGTGATAACTGAGCCCATTTTTATGGAAAAATAGAATAAGGGCCTAAAATTGTTTTTTTTTTTAAAGTAATTAAAAGGTTTATTTTTTATTAAACATATATTGTAGGGCCAAAAAACTTTGTTTGCCCTAGGGCTTAAAAATAACTTGGGCCGGTGCTGTCTGTCTCAACTCCTCAACAAGATAAGACTTCTCCCTGTTGTTCACTATGATTTCTCCACCCACAACTGCACGAATGAACTTCAGTTGGTTCTCTAGTTCTAGATTCTCCACGATAACATTCTGCATACGTATCAGACAGTATAACGTTAGGACATTTTACCTTAATAACTGGAAAAAACCTAAACGACTTATTTTCATGGGCAAATCGCATAAATAGCACAAAAAACATGACTTGTCAAAAATATAGCACCAAGGAAGAAAAATCATAAAAATAGCACAAAAACATGTTTTGTCACTAAATTAGCTCTAACCCTAAACTTTAAATACTAAACCCTAAATACTAAACCCTAACCTTAAATAATAAACCCTAAACCTTGAATACTAAACCCTAAACCCTAAATAATAAATCCTAAACCCTAAATAATTAACTCTAAATCCTAAATTATATAATGCTATAAAAGTCTTTGTAATTAAAATAATGCTAAAAATGTGAATTATTTCTCTTGATGCTATATTTATGATAAGGTATGTTTTTTGTGCTATTTTATGCCTTTTCTCTATTTTCAAACCTTTCTCTTCCCATAGTATTTGAGCCTGAGCTGGAAGAACTCTTCAAGGACTGCAAGGTGGGATAAAGAAAAAAAATAGTGTATATGCTGTGGAGAATAACAACAGACTGAAACAATTTGTATCTCATTCTTACTTTGTTCTGGGGTTGCGTATTTCTTTATCACATTGTTTTCATCAAATAGATGCATATTTGTTGTACCGATTGTCGTGGTAAGCTTAAGTAGTTTCAAAAAGCCCTCTTGCCGAGCCATCATCATGTTCTCTTCACTCAATTGAAGCTCAAAATTCACACAAGTATCGTCATTGTACGCCCGAACGCTCTGCAGAAATAAGAAAAATGAATCAACAAGAAACAAATAACAATACAATCACAGTTTCTGATTTAGGCTTGGGCATTCAACCAACCTGAAAATAGGGGGTGTTATTATTTGTCTTCAGAGCTTCCAGGAATTGCCTATATTCATCGGTCCACCTTCTGATTGGTAGTTCCGTGATACGAATCCTTGTTTTATCAATCTCCGCATATACACCAGTGACTGTGTATGTAAACCCGCCTTTCTTGGACGCATTTTTCTCAATTGTTCCCTTAAACTTCCTGTACCAAGGATCCATAGGAATCATACTTTCATCATTAAGTAGACGCCTTACGTTGGCAACAATGTCACCCGGTTCCAATTCCAATTCCTTCACCGCCATTCACAAGCACAGTTGGAATGATGGGCATGTACCTAACAAGGATTAACATATCAAGTTTAACTAGTCTTTGGAAGAAAAATAACGCATGTACTAGATGAGCAAAGAATTACCAAGTTGGTTCTATCTTTTGGCCATATTCATTCAAGTAGTTAAGGTGGATATCGTCATCTTTGGGGAAAAGGACCCTTGTTGCTGAAGAGAGCTTAGTGACACATGCATGTGCGTATATATATACCTAACCTGGGCTATGATTGTATAAATGATCCTATCATTCAAATTCTGGAGATTAGCACTCATAACTTCTTCAAAAACTCTCATAAGCTTGTGTAACGTTAATCTTTTCATGTTGACATTGATAATCAGGTTCATTTCTATGATCGAATCCCGTGAATGAATACTGAGTTTTGGCAATCCTTCTGAGGGCTTCCCGACTTCTCCTCCTAACAATCCTTTTTTCTTCTCCTTCAAATACTTTACCTTATCTTTCAACTGGATCATATATATATGATGTCGCTTGATCTATGAGTTTAGGCACTTTTAACTCTTGGTGCCAATAAAAATCACAAGTTACATATTACTCTTAATGAATTTTTCTGCATGATTAATGTGTTTATAATAATCAATATATACAGTAATACCTCTATAAATTTATATTGTCTGAACCATAATATTTTTATTAATTTAGCGAATTATTAATTTATCAAAAAATTAATTAGATCAAAAATTTAATTTGGGACAAAAATCATATTAATTTAGCGAGATTTTAAGAGAGAGAGAGAGAGAGAGAGAGAGAGAGAGAGAGAGAGAGAGAGAGAGAGAGAGAGAGAGAGAGAGAGAGAGAGAGAGAGAGAGAGAGAGAGAGAGAGAGAGAGAGAGAGAGAGAGAGAGAGAGAGAGAGAGAGAGAGAGAGAGAGAGGAACCCTACGAGTGATGTTTTCCAAGAAAATGGCTTTAGTAATTGTGCCCGTGAGCTTACACACTACTTAATAATGCTTATTCTTTTTTTTTTATACATATGTATTTGGTACAAGGATCTAGCTACTTTTCATAGATTCAGTTTTACATGTGTACAAACTTATTGTTTTGGGGGACTATTTAATTAACTCTAGGTTTTGGTCCAGTGAATTGCTCGACGGTGTATTAGGTTTGTAGAAAATACCTGTCAAAAACTATTTAAATAGCGTAAAGTTAGTCATAAGATATGATAAACCAATGCACCTGTTAATAGAGAAATGAAAGCCCGTGCAAATGTTACCAATCGACAAAAGTAAAGGAAAATTTGTTTTCTATTACCGACTGAAAGAGACCAAGTAAATAAACGACCATCTTCAAGTAATTAAGTGCACAGCAGCACATATTTATCATACACACACAGGTCACAAGCTGCGGTTATTCAGTCATCAACTATCATTATTCAACAGACTAGAAATTAAATGAGACATTAATTAATTATATAATTCATCATTCCTTACAGATAATACTTAAACCACTTTTGGCAAAATTGTTGAACAGAAGTCACTGGTGATCGATGTTGCTTATTATAAAAAACCTAGAACTTCTAAATGTGGGAAAAACACTTTTAAATGTGGAGATGAATACGAAGACATAAAATTAGGACAAAACAAAACTATGATGTGTGGTTTACTCGAAAGTGAATCTATATACGTATAGAATGAAAAAGAATTATGGCTGCACGTATACTCAAACTTTAGGGTTTTTATTGTTAATTTTACTTTTATGTTTGACTCTTGAGCATAAATATAATCAAATCATTTTCCTATTTCCCTCTGAAATCACTTTATAAGCTGATTAGCACCCATGCATCACCGACTGGTATGGCTTTTATGGTAAACCAATAAACCGAATTAATATTTTTAATTAAAGCATTTGAAGGATTTATGGGAAGTTAAACCAACACCAAAGATGCCGAGAAAACCTTTACATCAATCAAGTGAATGGATAGAAGTTTGAGAAGAGAAGAGTGCCAAGAAGGATATAGGCTGCACAATATGACCATATCAAAGATCCCCAATTACTATGTTTAGGAGATGCAATCAATTGAGATGCAAACCAGTAAAGAGGAGGGCTCGCTGACAAGAACCGTGTTGCAACCTGAAATAATCACAACACACACATGAAGACAGTGAACAACTATGTTTATGATGTTGAGAATTGTAACCTGAACATGCATGATGAAGAACGCCGTGGCTGTCATTAAACCCAAGTGTACAACAAATGGGAAAACATCAGCTGAAAAGTATCCTGATGTTTCTGGCGAGTTGGCGACAGTCACATCCTTCTTTCTGCTCGGTTTTCGCTGCCTAATGTCACGGATTCCTACTCAGGAAAAAGAGAGGATTTATCAACGTGTTTCATCTTGGACCTATTAAAATTACATAACAGAGAAAATGATACCTTCATTTGATGAAGTTTTAACATCTGGTTCAAGTACATCCTTCAGAGAATAAAGCCTTGCAGAAGATCTCTTTTCTTTCTCGGTAGCTTGAAAGCCCAGCGAAGTGAAGAGCTCAGGCCGAGTCTTCATGTAACTTATAATTGAACACACAGCTAGAGATAGAATTGGAGATGCGAGCAGAAAGTTTGGGAGCTGTTTAAACTGAAAGTATCTAAGGAAACCTACTCCCCTGTCACAATTCATGTCATCCAGAAACTTAAGGCTCAAAGTCAACTAGAAGAAAGAAAAGGTTATTGTTCAAACTTACCAGTAATGACTTTGAATAAAGTTGTACAGCAAAGGTATCTTTGCTTTGCACCAAGGCCTCAACTCATCTAGCGTCTGCTCATGACATATGTTATAGTATCCGTATGCTTGAAATGCGACAAAAGGAAGACAAATGCATACGCATCTAAGAAATCCAGTAACTAAAACCTGCACAGACAACTGGGTAGAGAAACAAATCACTACGGTACCAGATCTCATAAGAGCTTACACCAAAATAAAGAGCTAGGATGTAATCATTCAGATATAACTTTTGAAACTTAAATGAAATATGTATAACTCACACAAGCGCGTCTTCTCTGATACAAAGCTTCATATGCTCGATGCATCGTCTGGAAACAGATGTAACCAGCATTAAGAATTCCATTGGACCTTGCACAACCAGAGAGAGAAAACCAGAGAACAGCTACATTGCTGGCGCCAGATAACAAGTGATACAAGCCTCCGATTGAAAAAAGAGCATACAGACTTTCCGAATATCTGAAAGTTACATGGAAACAGTCGGATTTTCAGTTAGTTACCATTGCTATACGATTGAAAAATTAAGAGAATACATTACATTGACGAATAGAATATAGAAGCCGGATTGAAACAGAACACAATTGAAGCTCTGAATGATGCTTCAGTGTCCTTCAAGATAAGAACTGAAATCCTGTTAGCAAAGACTGATGTAAGACATTTCTACACGGAACTCAAAACTGTTGATTGCCTACGCAACATGTTGAACTTGTAGAGCTCAAAAGACTCGTGACTGACTTTGGATGAATGTCAAAGACGTACCTGAATAGATAGACAGCAGAAAATACGAAGGCCACGTTGCTGACGACATAACCAGACAACACCATTACAGCTCGAAGACCGATCAATGGAACCAAAGGCGCAAAAACTGAATCAGGAGAACCAAATTTATCATCAGTGAGAACTCGAAGAATCAAGTTGGTAGATCAGATTCCAAAACCTGTGCGAGAGAGAAGCGAGATGAAGAAGGGAAGCAGAGGCAAGAAGGCGTAAGTCTGCTCATACTCGTATCCACACTGCGTGATTCGGAGGAAATACACGCTGTCCCAGACGACGCTATTTTCAAGGGTCTTGGAGACTGCGTTGGCTACAAGGACCGGAGGAGAATCTTCAGCGACATCTTTGGGATACAGGCAAGGCGGGTTGAGTGCGGCGGATGTATCGTACGGTTGGAGGAAGCTCCGCCACAAAATGGTTAAGAATAGTACGAGGAGACGCGAGAAAATGGCGTATTTGATCAAGATGCTTTCTTTCCTGGATTTCGAGTTTGAATCCATGGATTTAGCCATAGTTCACGTGATCGTGTTCGAGAATTCCGATCCAGGAAGAACTTTCAGTAATACTCCGACAGAAATCGAGCTCCAACAGACATGGAACACGATTTAAACTGAATAAGCTACGGGATCATTTCGATTTCTCATATGAAAGAGACAAAACATGAAGTCGGAGGTAGGTATTAGAGACAGAAACCGGTGATAGATGGTTCTCGGTGGCAGAATCCGGTGACAAAGAAGAACGGATTTGTGCAAGTTTCAAACCCTCTAAATGCCAAAGAGATCTCCGATTTTCTCATGAACCGGCCGGTTAATCAGATCGATTTGGTCCAGTTTTAAATAACGCGAGGCAACCCGCCATGTCATCAGGCCATGTCACCCAAACGCGTCACGGGCCCAATCACCTGAGGCCTCGTAACGCAGAACGCAGATCGTCATAAATGGCGTTTCGAAAAACAAACTAAAAAAGAAAAAAATAAATAAATAATAATTGACCCCATTGATAAACCCTTTATTAAAATTTTTATTACTTCTCTTTCCTTGGATCATCATCTTCCTCCTGATTCTCAGATCTTTGAATCGAGAAGAATCATTTGAATACACGTATCAGGTTAGTTCAAATCCATGTTCAAGTGTATTTCTCCCCCATGGATGTACACAGCATGGAGAATTTTGTGCAATTTTGTGACCTTTTTAAGGATTGCTTCCGTTTGGAATCGAAATTTGGCGGCTTTCTGAAGATGTCACTGAGTTTGTACTCTTGGATCAATTTTGTTTGTTTGAATTCTGTAATGGATTCTGTTATCAGATCTTTGATTTCTTTTGAATTTGATTTTTCTCTCCGTTGTCGATGTATAGTTTCTCAATCAGCAGATTACGAATTCGGTATGCGGAATTTCTGATTGATTTTGGATTTGAATTTCCTGAAGCTTGATGTGTTTTTTTGAGATTGGTTATGAGATGATATCTTGGAGGTTAATTGCCACAATGTAGGAAATGTTAGCTTTTGATGATACCCGAGTTAGGATTAGAGCAGCTAGAGTTTCATTCAGGTTGATTTTCTCTCAAATATGCAATTCTTTTTTGAATATTCCTTTATGTGCTGAATCTAGATTAGCTCGTTTGAATTCAGATTCATAGTTTTCAATTTCTTTGAGTATGATGTGTTCTTAGTTCTTACAAAACCTAGGTCTCAGGCATGCGTGCTTCAAGTGCCTGCCTTATATCTAAAGCCCTGATAAAAAGATTGATTTGTGATTTTGGTGTGGTGCAGGATTAATATTCTTGTTTGAAAATTTTATGATCTGCAGTGAATTTGTTATTGGAGAAGGAATAAGGCAAAGATGGTGAAAATGACATTGATAGCTCGTGTTACTGACGGGTTGCCTCTAGCAGAGGGCCTCGACGATGGACGTGATTTACCAGATTCTGACATGTATAAGCAACAGGTCAAGGCTCTGTTTAAGAATCTTTCCAGAGGTCATAACGAAGCTTCGAGAATGTCAGTTGAAACTGGCCCCTATGTTTTCCAGTATCCTTAACATCTGTTATTTACTCTTCATTTCATATGCTGCTTGCAAAAGCTTGTTGATTGATAGAGTTCATGTTGATGTTTGATTGAGAGTTGCATGTGTTCTTGTCTCTCATTTGCCGAATTTGGTAGGTAATTTACTTCCTTAGAGGAACTATACTATCACTGATATTGCAGGAAGTTGACTAACCTTTTGTCTGCATATAATATTGAAAAGGTTTCTGTTCACGCTCTTGACAGCCTCGTAGATATTCACACGTTTCTGGCTTATCACGTGTTTTGGTCCTCTTGCATTATGTTTGAGATGTCCTTTTATGCTTGACTAGTTTTACATGTGTGATTATTTATAGACCGCCGTTGTCATATGGTATTATCTTGAAACCAAAGTGAAAGAAAGAACCATATATCTATGCTCTTCCTTGACCAGAAAACTTTAGTTACATTATAGAAGGACGTGTTTGCTACTTGACAATGTGTGACCGCTCTTACCCAAAGAAGCTTGCTTTCCAATACCTGGAAGATCTCAAGAATGAATTTGAACGTGTCAATGGGCCTAACATTGAGACAGCTGCTCGACCTTATGCCTTTATTAAATTTGGTATGTGTTCTTTATTCATCCGTACCTTGGAGACATAGCTTCCTGGGTTTCTCACTCTTTTTCTTCCCTTTGCATTTGTTTTGTAGATACCTTCATACAGAAAACCAAGAAACTGTACCAAGACACTCGTACGCAACGAAATATTGCTAAGCTGAACGATGAACTCTATGAGGTCCATCAAATAATGACGCGAAATGTGCAGGAAGTCCTAGGTGTTGGTGAAAAGCTGGACCGTAAGCCCCACCTTCTGTTCCCCCTATGATCATTCATTACGCTTTTTGAATCAGGAGATCCGAAACCAGTAGTTGCGCACATTTGTTATAATCAGCTGAGTAATATGCTCATCATGTACCATTTCCTCTTCTTGTTTTTAATGCAGAGGTGAGCGAGATGTCGAGCCGGCTAACTTCTGAATCTCGTATATATGCTGATAAGGCTAAAGATTTGAACCGTCAGGTGAGTTTGACTGTATACTCCCTATATTACACAATGCAACAATGATCACACGTAATGAGATCTTCTCGTTTCTTATGATCATAGTTTAGTTTATAGCTCAACTTGGTTCTGAGACATTTGTTTGGTAAACCAGGCTTTGATCAGGAAATGGGCACCAGTTGCGATCGTGTTCGGTGTCGTTTTCCTTCTTTTCTGGGTCAAGAACAAGCTATGGTAAGAAAGGAGGAACTTAAGGCTATTTTCGTAATTTAGCAGACTTCTCCGGACATATATCGAGCGCCGGCGCCAGTTCCGGCACCCAAAATATCTTCTTTCTTTCAAAGAGAAACTTTGACACATTTTGTACTTCTGTAGAATGCAAATTTTATCACTGGTCACATTATCATCATCCATCAATACTTTAAAACCTTGATTGTCATTTTATCAGGTTCTTCAAATCAAAATTAAAACCAAAACCAAAATCAATCTATTACATTCTAGGCTTTTTAGCGTCTATGTGATCTCAAGTGTCGTTTGAAATCTTGAGGACCAGCCAAATCTAATGAGGAAGTGTTCTTCAACTCCTCTGAAAGCTGCAATGCCCTCTGAAAATCTCCAGACTTCTTCAGACAATCGATTAATGCTCTATAGACATAAACAGATGGTCGAATCTCTCGCTGTTTCATCTCATCGAAAAGCCTCAACGATTCCTTTACGTTCCCTGATCGACCCAAACTGTCTATCACTGCGGTATAACTAAGCAAATCAGGCTCAATTCCACACTGAACCATTTCGTTGTATAACACCAAACACATATCGAACCTACACGCTTTCATCAACCCGTTTAACACCGTGTTGTATGTAATGATGTTAAGTGATACCTCGCAATCTTCCTTCATCGATGATAATAACTTGAGCATCTCGTCCACGAGGCCAGCTCTGCCCAAGATATCCAATACCGAGTTGTATGTGATCACATCTGGTTTACATTGCCATTCTTTCATCAGCTCAAGTATCGTAAGAACCTTGTCGATCTGTCGTGATTCAGCAAACGCAAGGATGGTTCTGTTTATTACTATTAACTTACACGGAAGAGAAGACTCTGATACTTCTTTGAGAAGACTCAACAAGTGTACGCAATCATCTGTGTTAATGAAGGCTCTAGCGAGGTTGAGATAAGAATCTGAACTCAAAGGTGTACCTGCTTGTACCAATAGCTCTCTGAACGCTTTGCAAGAGAGCTTCGTATGGTTCTGCTCACCGGCTGTTACAAGAAGGTTCTTGAAAACCGAAACAGGCAAGCAAATGTTCTTGTCTTGTAAGGATTGCAACAAGTCATATGCAGCGGAGAGATTTCCATCTCTTCTATAGTTTTCCACAAGATTCGTGTAATCGATTTTGGTGATGAGTTTCGAACCACTATCACTGTTGTCAGCCATTTTCTTCAGGACTTCTTCTCCTGTGTTTATCAAAGAGTGCATCGTGGAGAGGGAGCAGCTCCAGCTCAATTCAGTAGGAGCTAGCACCATATGTTTCTGCAATGCCAATCAATTTGTATATAGAACCATTTGTCTTGGAATCACCATCAATCAACAAGTTCCACATCAAACTATGAAATATGTGAATCAAATTCATTAACCTAATAGTGGAGGCACCGAAAACATAGCCAATCAGATTCGGGAAGAAGAAGAAGGTTTCGCAAATTTCATATATCTCTATCTAACCAAACGATTGTAGAATTACGAAAGAGAATCATCAAATCGAGAAAAATATGAATCACGAAGGTTTTGGTATTCGTACCATCGAAGTGAATGAACCTCCATAGACGGGGATTCTCTTAACGATCGACCACTTCGCCATCTTCTTTTGCAGTATCTGCTTCCAGAGAGCTTGTGACATTTCCAGGTTTCGATTTTTTATGGGACTTGATTGGGCTGCGGTGACACATTGTTAAATATTGGGCTATTTTATAAATAATTTGAAACTTCAGTGAATAAAGGGTAAATATGAGACCCAAACAGACCAGATTTGCTGAAAATCTTCTCCGATGGACATCGGCGGCGGCTAAACTCTAACGTCGTCTATTCCAGTATCGCGTCTCCCTTCTCTGAAACCGAAACCAACTTGGGATCCCTGCTGTGTGAATGTGAGAATTTAAATCCTCAACTTAAGTACGCCGTTTCAGTTTTCCAGTAAGCACTCGACTCCGGTGGCTCTCTTGCTTTCCCCGAAAACAATCTCATAGCGACGATGGTACGTTCCAGGAACCACAACCTCGAATTTTCCGTTTACCGCAAGATGATAGAGACTTAACACTTTCATCAATTTCGTTTCGCTAAGTGGGTTGCTTGAATGTTTCCTGCAATTACATCGCAAGACCGGTTTTGCGGTTGGTGTTCTCGCGTTGATTTTAAAGCGTGGGTTTGCTATCAACGTCTACAGTGTTAACATCCTCTTGAAGGGTTTATGCAAGAATCTGAAACTCGATAGGGCTGTTAGTTTACTTCGAGATATGAGGCTGAATTCTCCGACGCCGAGCGTTGTTAGCTATAACACTGTTATAAGAGGTTTATGCCAGGGGAAAGAGTTGGAGAAAGCATTGGGCTTGGGGAATGAAATGAAAGCCAGCGAGTGTTCTTGGAGTTTGATAACTTGTGGGATTCTGATTGATGCCTTTTACGAAGATGGTAAGATGGAAGAAGAGGGGTACAAGACCTGATATCATAGCATACAATATTTTACTTGAAGGACTCTGTGCCAAAGGTGACCTAGACGTAGCAAGCTAGCTTCTGTGTTTACTGCTGAATGATAGGAATTATCCGGATCCTGATGTTAGATCGTTTAATGTGCTAATCTACAGGCTGTGCAAGGAAAACCGTCTCCATCAAGCTTTAGAGTTTTATGATTTGCTGGTTGAGAAATTGGGTGCTGCAGATATAGTGACTACTAATATACTGCTTAAGAGCACTCTCAAGTCTGGAGATGTAAAGAAGGAAATGGAGTTCTGGAAACAAATTCTTAACTTTAAAATTGTTCCAAACTCAGATATATATATATTCTACTATGATTGATGGGTTTGTCAAAACCAGCATGCTTATTGTTGCTAAAGGATTGTTTTGTAAAATGAGAGTGTCTGAGCTACGGCCTAGCGTTTACGACTACAACTGTCGAATGTCTTCATTATGCAAAGAGGGAAGCTTGGACCAGGCATGGAGACTATTTAAGGAAATGCAGCGTGATGACAGCTTGCCAGACATTGTTTCTTTCAATATTATGATCGATGGAAGCCTTAGAGCAGGGGATATCGAATCTGCAGAATCACTTGTTGTCGGGATGTCTCAAGCTGGTATTTCCCCTAATTCATTTACGTATTCAAAGTTGATATTTAGACGAGGCTATCTGTTTCTTTGACAAAATGGTTGAGAGCGGCTTTGAACCTGATGCTCATATTTGCGACTCTGTGTTGAAGTATTGTATTTCATAGGGGGAAACAGACAAGTTGAAGGAACTTGTCGACAAACTGGCTGAGAAAGATATTGACCTCGACAAAGAACTGACCTGTACGGTCATGGAATACATGTGTAGCAGCTCACCGAACATGCATACTGTAAAGCGGTTGCTAAGAATAGCAGATGATAAAGAGAAAAAGGGGATAAGTAGAGTACATAGTCATGCTAACTTGATGAACGTAAAATCGGAGAATGGTTGTGCTTTATGGAATGCTCTGTAGAGACATGTTGTAGATTATAAGTATGGATGTAGCAGACCAGGAAGGATGGTTGCAAAGAAGTTTTGGAACTAGTGTAGTTATCAATGGTGTAACGCACAGTCTGCAATCTGTTAAGCTCATTGTAAGGAAGGCAATTGGTTCCTAAAACATTTGAATGATGGGTAATTATAAAATGAAGATGATTGGATACAATATAAGCATCTAGACCGATGGCAGTGCGGGTAAAGAAACTTCTAATGACTCTCTTTTTGCTCCCCATCTCCTAATCTCTGGGAAAAATGCTTTTTCTGTTCTCATATTTTTTTGTGTTGTTGTTTAAGAATGTTTGCAGGCTGTTGAATAATATTGCTGTAGAGATTGTCCAGGAGCTCCTTCATATGATCTTAAGTATTGGAGAAGTATTTTTAAGGTACACATGAAATGGATATGGAATTGTTCTCTATCTCTCTCTTTGGTATGTTGACAAAAATGGATAAATAAGCAGTAACCTCTCATCTTATCATAATCCAAGTCTTTGCTATTTTGCGTGAGAGATTTAGAAAGCAAAAAATAGATATTTTTTTTTAATGAGAAATGGAGGTTTATAAGAGAGGAAGAGAGTTGATTGTCTGCATATTTTGTTGTTTTGGCATTGGGACATTGGGAGGAGGAAGAAGAAAGAAATCTGATTCTGTAAGAAAAGGTTGGTGGAGGTGCCAAACTCTTCCTCCTTCCCTATTGGTTGTTTATGTTTTTGTAACATATAGTAGTAATATATTATATAGTTTTCTTTTACTTAAAAAAATATTTTGTTGATGATTTTAGGTTCATTGAATCTTTTGTTTTTGGTGCCCAGATCCGACTCTCTCTCTCCTCCCACTGTCCTTGGAAATCTCAATGACACCATACACCAACAACTAGACCTTTTTCAATAATTAGTATTAATTTAATTAATCATCATTAGTCGTAATTGCCACATTCTTTACGCATTATTCCCGGTTTTGTTTCTAAAAAAAATTGATTATCTTTCCTGTAATCTAATCTGGGTTTTTGTGGGTCCAAAACCCTCTCTCTCTTGATTCAACTTGGCAACTTCAAGTTCCAAAAACTGAAGAGAGAGAGAGATCATTTGTTTATTGTTTTCATGAGTTGGTTAGGTAATCATCCTTCAATTCCTATTGGTCATCTGTCTATCCTCTTCTCCTTCCATTTATACACTCAGACACAACACCAACAACAACTTGTCAAAAGGCAGAACACAAAATAATGCTTCTCTACTTTCTCATCTCTTGTCTCTCTTTCTTTTTCTTGTCCAAATCTTTATCTCTTCCCACATGGGTCTCTGAAACCAAAACCTTGCTCTCTTTCTACTTATCGAAGAACCTTTTCACCAAAACTCTGCATCCAACCACACCTGATCCTGCCTCTCCTGTGCACCACCAAATGTCAGTCCTTGACCTCCCTGACCTGGCTCTGGATCGCATTCTTGACCTTCTTCCACCTTCTGGACTCTCTAGTATGGCTAAGGTATGTAGCTCCTTGAGAGAGAGATGTGTGAGTGATCATCTATGGGAGAAGCACTTGATGACCAAATGGGGCAAAATCCTTGGCCCTGCTGCTCATAGAGAGTGGAAATGCTATCTCTCTTCCTCGTATCATCTTGATTCTCCTCTTCACCAGATCGGTCATCCTCTTGGGTTTGACAAAATCACTTCTTTGATTCGATCTATTTCCTCTGTTTTCCGAAGTGATGATAATAGACAGAGGAAAGGATATGCGTCTTCTCTGCCACTTGATTCCACCATGAGCTTCTACCTCTCTCTTGAAACTGGTCGTTTTTGGTTCCCAGCTCAAGTTTACAACCGTGAGGTAATCAATTCTTTAACATAGTTACTCGATTTGGGTTGGTTAGAAGCTCTTTTGGATTTGATCATTAAAGTAGTGACCTTTTTGTGTAAGAGCAGAATGGGCATGTAGGGTTCATGTTGTCATGCTATGATGCGGAACTCAGCTATGATACGCACACTGATACTTTTCAGGCCAGGTATATTAACATCTGACACAATCTTTAGCTTATTCTTCATCGCAAGTCAGTCATATAAAGTAAACTCTGTTGTGGATTTTAGGTATCCACCACATGGTAGAAGAGCAGTTGCGATTGAAAAGGGTGTGACATGGGAGAGGCTAAGAGCAGCTCCCATTGAGACATCTCCTCATCATCTCCATGTGTCAGATTCTCTAAACGAGTTGAAACCTGGAGATCACATAGAGATTCAGTGGAGAAGGAACAAAGAGTTCCCTTATGGTAAATTGTACTATAATCAATGATGTTTGTTGTAAACTTGGTTTGAGAAGAATCCGGTTCTGAAACAAGTTTATGTGATGTTTTGCTGTGTAGGATGGTGGTATGGTATCGTTGGCCACTTGGAATCCTGTGATGGGAATCTCAACCATTGTCATTGCCATCTTAATGGTGAGTTCTTCTTCTCAGCTTCATGATCTGTGTTTGAAAATAAAAGTGGAGTCTTTGATTGGTTCTTAGAAATTGGCTGTCACATTCTATGATTTCTTTACTCATTTCATCAGCCCATTAAATTCCCAAAAACTTAGTTGAAAAGTATGAACATTGAAGAGACCTAATTCGAGCATTGGTCCCAAAAAGAAAAAACGATGATGATGATGGAGCTATGTCTTGACTTTCTTAGACATTTTGATAAATGTGTGTCTTGAATTGATGTTGAAATCTCTATCTGTGTCCTCATCGTTGTAATCTACATCACTAAAATGGTGGTGGGGACTCAACAATGATTCTTTTGTCTCTTTATCAGTCCAGAAAAATCTGTGGTGGCACATTGCATCACCACAGAAAGTAGAAATTAATTAGAAAAAGATAAGATTTTGTTTTTGCCCACTTGTATCTTAATCATATCTAACCAACCACCTGATCATATGGTATAAACCTTTTTATGGATGTTGTGTGCTAAATGGTGCAAGTATTATTGATGAGTGGTGAAAACAGAGATGGTGGTGTTGGAATTCAACCAGTACACAGTGGGATCAAGGTGGAGAAGAACGATGATCAACAAGAGAGATCATAGAGAGGAAGGTAACGAGGAAGATGGGTTTTATGGAGGAATCCGAAAGTTAAGTTGTAAAGAAGAGATTGCAATGTGGACACGTCTCTGGCCATCCTCCATCTTGGAATAGGATGAAGAAGAAGACCAAACACTTTGGAAAAAGAAGTCAAAACATAATCATTGTACCGGGAGTAGGATGTTAATTTTAGATGTGTATTTGCATTTATCCACGGTATGATTGGGTCGTTTATTATTTATTCGGGAAAATAGTGAAAAATATTTAATGAAACTCAAAATCACCGACACTTTCTCTCATTAAAAACTCTTCTTTTGGGTTTTCTCTATGGTTGACAGTTGCCATGTTAGCTTAAGCTTTCAGAAATCAAATGTAGACTTTAAGAGATTTGGCTTCATAGCTTTAGTGGTTTAACTTGTGGTTCAGGAAGCAATATAATAAACTTTTATTATTATTGCATCCTTGGCTCCAGACGTGATTCCCTTATGCTCTTTCTGATCGCAGTTGTTTTCATCTTCTATAGCGTCTTATCAGTCTGGCTATGAAGATATTTCTTTATTCCGCCGAATTTTGGCTCGATATGTTGTCCCCTGGCTTTTGGTACCACAGGTCTTTGAACCTCTCATTGGACCATTTGTATCTAGTGGCTCTGAAGGAAATGTTTACTCAGCTTTGAGCAGATAGTTTTCGGAAGAAAATAACACGACATTGCATATGTTGGAATGGCTTGTGCTTGAGATTTTATTACCATTTCTTTCCCACCTTTAGACAGAAGTTTAAAGGACCAGAAGTTAGCCTTATTTTGGAGTTTGTCGCGAACAAAGGCAAAAATCTGGGTTTTTAAACCATTGAGCTTCTCCGAAAAACCTAAGTAAGATCCCATACCTCCCTCATTCAAGATGCCAACTGTGCTCTTAATCTCTACTTTAATCAATGTCGGGATATCATTTCCAAACATGATAGAGGGTTTAGCAAAATTGATTTGTTGTCCTGATGCTTGTCCGTACATACGGATAATCTCTATGAATTCTTTACTTTCTTGCAAATCCGCTTTGCAGAAGAAAAGATTGTCATCAACAAAAAGCAGATGTGAGGTGGGTGGGCTCGCTTGACGATCTGAATGCCATGGATTTTCCTGTTAGCTTCCGCTTTTCGAATAAGGGCAATAAGTCCTTCCATACACAAAATAAAGAGATACGAAGATAGTGGGTCTCCTTGCGAATTCCACGAGAGGGTCCGATAAGGATCCGATAAGATACAAATGATATGCAATACATAACCCAGTCGACCCATTTAGGATCAAATCCTAGACATCACATCAAAGCATCAAGATAGGACCATTCCACTCTGTCATAAGCTTTGCTCATATCTGTTTTGATCGCCATGAATTTCTTGCGACATGCCGGATTAGAACGAAGGGCATGAAAATTTTCTTGTGCAATGAGTATATTATCGATAATCAATCTTCCTGCAACAAATGCAGATTGAGTCTCAGAAATTAATTCCGGAAGGATCTTCTAGGATCGATAATCAATCTTCATGACGTTACATAGGCTGATAGGGCAGAAACCTTTCATCTATGTTGGCTTGTATCCTTTTGGGATTAGGATATGTTTGTCTCATTTAGTCTTTCGTCGAAAGATTTCGTCTCAAAGAATTGCTTGACCGTGTATATCAACTCTGATCGACTGTCTCCCAAAACTTTTGGTAGAAAAGTGTCGTCAAACCATCAAGACCCGGTGTTTTCCCAAGGTTTAGAGAAAATAAGGTGCTTCTGATTTCCTCTGTAGGTTGTTCACGGGTTAACTCGGAGTTCATAACCGGAGTAACGTTATCGGGAATATCCCGGAGCGATGTATAGGGGTCACCCGGGGATGATGAGGAAAAAAACTCCTTGAAATAGTCTAAAGCTATCTTCTCAATTCCTTCTTCATTATCCACCCAAACGTTTTCAGAGTTGAGCAGTCCCAATATATTATTCTTTTCCCTTCTTTGCTTAGTTACAACTTGAAAGAAGGAAGTGTAGTTATCACCGAACCGGTCCCAGTCTGTCATGCTCTTCTGTTCCCAGAAAGCTTCATCTTCTCGATATGCTGACAATAATAGGCCTTTTAAAGCAAAGATATCTTCTGTTGGGATAGTCTCGTCCGATTGGGCTTTATCAATTTTATCTTGGAGTTCCTTAATAAGGTTCTTTGAGTTCGTATGAGTCCATTTCTTCCATTCTGAGATAGCTCTTCTGCAGTTTTTGATACAACGTGATAATGAGTGGACACTGGAGAGGTGTGTTGGACCCCATCCATCGATAATCGCTTCCTTAAGTTCGGGTTTATCGATCTATCTTTTATCAAACATGAATCTACGATTTGGTTTAGCAGGTTTATTAAGGATATGAGCGATCATGGGTCGATGGTGGGAGACCCACATTTTTAAATACTCCACATTTGTGTGGGAAAAAATGTTGTGCCATTTTTCGTTACCCAAAACTATCTAGCCGACATTTAACAATGCCTTTACGTCTTCTACCAATCCAAGAGAGGGAGTCTCCTTGGAATGGGAATTCGAGAAAACCACACCCATCTATCATATGGCACGAAATGTGAGAAAGGATGCTTCCAATCTTTTCTTTCCACCACTTTTCTCATGGTTACCAATAATCTCATTAAAATCTCTAATTATAAACCATGGATCTGCGCGGAGAATGCCAATCCGAGTCAGCCTTTCCCAAACATATGCTTGGTATTTAACAACCGGATCTCAATAAATAAAAGTCATAAAAACGCGATTTCCATCAATAATAATCTCAACATCAATCAAACGATCATCCATACATAAAATCTTAATTGGGAAATCCTTAAAATAAAAAAAGAGCAAGACCTCCACTATATCCTCTTGGATGCACAGTGTGGAGGTTATCTGTTACAGGAATTGGTGGGGAATTCAAATAGAAGACATGTCAGCTCGTGGATAACAAGTCGAAGGAAATAAAGATCCAGCTGGAGATTTACAATATCTTTCTTTAGATTTTCTGTTGCAATTCAGTTGTTAGTACTGTTTTGCTCATTGAAGTCTAAGAATCCTTTCTTCAATTCGGATTGATCTTGAGGTCAGAGCTTGTGTTTTATGAACATCGGTTCTTATCGTTCAATATCATACTTATTTTTTATCTTTACCAAAGGTATCAGAGCGTCATTCCTTCCTCGGACAATCAATGGCGGAAACAAGAGCACAAATAGCAATTAAGGAGAGGGAAGCGTTGCTAAAAGAAGTCGAGGAGACTATGGGGTCTCGGATTGAAGCAACAATTGCGACTCAGATGGCTACTCACTTAGCGGCGCAAAGTGAGCATTTGGAGAAGGGTCTTGCTGAGCAATTAGAGAAAGGTCTGTCGGACATACTGGAAACTATGAAGTTGATGAGTAATACGGGTTAAACAAACAGCAACTTTCGGCCAACTTATACGCAAGACAGTAGCAAAGGAAAATCGAGTCAAGGAGGATCATACTCAGGGGTGACTCGACTAGCCAAGCTAGATTTTCCAAGGTTTAATGGAGATAAGGTGAAGGATTGGTTATATAAGGTTGAACAATTCTTCTCTATTGATCGCACTCCTGGTGATACGAAAGTGGGACTTGCATCTATTCACTTCGAAGATATGGCATCGGCTTGGCATAGATCGATTTTGCAGTCAGAGATGGGGACTCATGCTACAGCAGATTGGGAGACGTATAAAGCGTTACTGCTGGAGCGATTCGAGGAGGTTCTGGACGATCCCATTGCGGAGCTAAAAGAGCTTCAAGAGACCGAGGGAATAGCTGAGTATCATGGCAGGTTCGAATTGATACGGACTCGTGTGGATTTATCAGAGGAATATCTTGTCAGTGCATACTTGGCGGGGTTGAAGATAGATACACAGATGCATATAAGGATGTTTCAGCCAAGGACGGTTAGACAGTGTTTGATTCTTGGAAGGTTGTACGAGAGAGCTCACCCAACTAAACAACAAGGGACAAGTTGGTCTGCATCGAAACCTCAGGCGACGAGTAGCAAGGGTATTCTGTCTTACAAAAAAGAGTCTGGAGCCAAGACCATTGATTAAACAACTGGGGATAGAAGCAAAATGAATCCGAAGCAGCCTGTACCATTCTTGAGCGTGGCTGGGATAATCAGGATGCTCAAATCCTTTTGTTGTTCCACAAACACTTCCTCTTGAACAAGTCCATTCAAAAATGCACTTTTGACATCGATTTGATGCAACCTGAACTTGATAAGTCCTTTTAACTCTATGAGAAAGAAGTCACTCGTGGAGGTAACACTCCACAAAAGTTTTAGAGACATCAGATGGCAAATATATTGTGGCCAGACCAGAGAGAAAAATAACCATCATGAACGAGTTAAAGATGGAGAACCAATGGATCTGCAAAATGAAAGAGAAAAAAACATACTTTTGATGTCATTGTCTTCTCTTGCAACACAATGCAAGAAGTATTCTTTCCGTAGAAGCCCCAGCAGAAAGTGAAGCCATTTGAGAAGATTGTAGATGTTATCTCTGTAACTTCTCTCTCGATTGTAAAGAAACCAAAGGAATTATGAATTCAGAACAAGAATAGTCAGAAGACAAAACCCATAAAATTACATAAGCGAAAAGCAGAAACACTTGAATTACAACCAGTAATACCACTTTTTTAACATGTTTTTTGTTCTTTGAATGTCTTTGCATATGAATTGTTTCCTAGGACATAAGACTTAAATACTTGGGTTGTCCCCAACACATCGGGCAAATGACCCTTTGGATCAGAAAAGACAACCAAATATTAGATTTCTTCCAACAAAATCAGGAGAAGCGGACAGCAAAGGAAACAGAGAGAGAGTGAGGACATTTGAATTGGAAGCAAAACGTGATCAGTCAATGACATAAATTTTACTTGAAAATTTGTGAATCACACAAAGAAACAGCTTTTTATAAATGTAATGCGATTCATACATAAGAGTAGAGATCAGATGATGATGATCTAAATAAGACAAGAAGGTTTCAGGCATAGACAGAAGCAGCAAATAAAACATCAATATAATGGTGTGATTCAAGATCAAGAGTTAAGAGAGCACCGGACCACACAATCTTGGCGCAAATCTCGAGGCACCCTCCTTTGCTGTCGAGTCGCCTATCCAAGGAAATCTCGGCAGAACAAAGCTGTAAAATCTCAACATCTTGTTCAAGCCAGAAGAGGACAATGTTCCCAGCAGAGTTGCTGCATAGTTTGCAGAAATCATGTTTGAGCTGCTCTTCCAAACCCTTGACTACCTCCCAATTCAACTCATCCGGCTTACACCAGAATATTTCTCCGGGTTCACCGCTACAGTATAAGAGTTCCCCAATGACACACAAATTGTTTCTGTATCCTGGCTTGGAATCTTTTTGCCCAGTTGGCCAAAACATACCTTCACTTGGTGAGTAGGACAAGATTTCACAATCCTCATCCACCGCGTAAACCTCCTCCTTTAACACCACACTTTGACGGATCTTCGGTGGCGTTGACACAGACAAAAGCTCCCAAGTTCGGGTCTTGGGATCGAATACCTCTGCCCAGTTTTCCGAATCGTCCCCAAGCCCTCCAAAAACGTATATCTTCCCATCTATCAGGCTTGCCGACGCCGAAGCACGAGCCTTCTTCATCCTCGGGATTGGCCACCATGTGTGGTCGAAACAATCTAGCAACCATACATCCGAAGTTGGTTCGCCGTTTAGGATCCCACCGATAACGTAGATCCCCCAATCCACCACCACGAATGAGGATGATGATTCGGCCATCTGGTAGGGTTGGTTCGACGAGATTGATTTCAGCCGACGTTGTGCCGGGTTGAGAATGAACCACCCTGGGTTTAGGTCGTTATCCGGAAAGATGCGCAAGCATACGTACATACATGGCTCCACGCTACCAATCCGCCATCTCAAGTCCCCTAACTCAGGGGAAACCACCACAGACCGGTGCCACTTGGACGCCATTGCTAAAGCCGCCAGATCCAATCTCGACACCCGAGCAAGGCAGTTCGAAGCTATCTCTTCTGGCAACGACGACCATAACCCACACGACGACTCCTCGCTCTTTTCAATCGCAGATCCTTCTTCCATTGATTTCTTAGAAATCTCTCCTTCTCTTCTCGCTCAAGTTGGGGTCTTTTTTTCTTTTTTGGTGACAAGGATTCAGACACGAACCGTTTTATTTTATAATAATTCCATATTTCCATTTTTTTTTTCTTTTTTTTCTAATTTCCTTTCCTCTTTACCCCTTTTAAGTTTTAACTTTCATTAGAGTTTGAAAAGAAATCACAATAAATAAAAAAAAATGGAAATTTTCTTTTTCTCTAGATAAAAAATAAGAACCCAAAAAAAAAAACAATGTGTTTATTGTTAAAACGTTTTTCTATTATTATCTAATATTATAGGTGTAGTTTAGTTATAAAAAAATATAGTCATTATTGATATTTTGGCATGACTCAAAATTTATGTTTATATTTTGGACCTTAAAGTTACACGACAACGTCGGTTTGTGAGATGAGTAAAGAGTTAAACTAGATAGGCCTTAAATTAGTATTGGGCCTAGTGTCCTTCATAGATATCCACATGACATGAGGACGTAGATCCTTAGCTGAAGTCGGGATGAAGAATGAAGATACTATATGTTTAGAGGAATGAAAGGAGAGGCCTTAATTACGCACATTATCCTTAGCTCAATCTGCCGCCTCCTAGTCATACTATGGGTTTAGTGTGTGTTAACACTTTTAACTCCTAATCTTTTGCAGCAGGCTTGAGGTGTCTCTTTTAACAAATTTGATGCACTTAATACGACATGAAGAGGAGCTCTTAAGTGATACATATTGAAATATATTAGGTATCTATGTGTTATGTGAGATATCTAGAGCAGTCAAAATTTCCACAAAGCATCCACTTATTACAAGTAGTCATATGTTTAGTGTGTGGACAATGAAACATTGGGGATTGGTATAAGAACAAATAGTTCAACGGCAAATCAGAATAAACAATGACATGCACACAAAGCATTTTAAAAAAACAGCCAACGAAAAATATTCATATATAAGCTGCAAAAAAACACACGTTGTATATTGGTCCACAAGACAACCCAAATACAAAACACTCATAGCACATACGCGCGAGAAGGTGTAGTCTACTAGGTTTACAAACAAAATTTACCATCACAACATTTACAGTTGCAGATCAAATATGTTTGTATAAGTATGTTTAAGTGAAGAAAAGAAAAGGATGTCACTACCTAAAAACAAAAGAAGGTTTTGGACAAAAACAAAAGGTTGAAGTTGAAATCATCCAGCTTCATTTGCATTTTTCTTCTTTTTTAAAACCCCAAGGAATCAATTATAATGTTCCAACAATTTATCATATTTAGAAGATATGTTGTTGATGCTTTCTCTCCTATTTCTTGGTGGGTAATGCTTTTTAGATGTCTTGGTTGCTTGATTTTGATTTGATTTCTATAGGTTCTTAAGTATTATTTCTTAGTTTTGTCTAGATGTTTGTTCGGTTTGTGTTTTTTCGTAACTTTTCTATATTATACTTAGCTAATTTTAAAATTATTCATATGCATAAAAGTTTTAAAATTTATGTTTGGACTGATCAAGTTTGATTCATATCGAAATTCAGATGTTGAACATTATGCATATGCATATCATCTTTCGGAGAAACCATAATTTATTAACCATCATTTATATTCCTTTAAACCTTGATATGCATATCATCCTTCGGAGAAACCATAATTTATTTTGCTTTAAACTTTTAATATTGTGAGTTTTGAAAACTAAATGATTTATAACGGATCAAAAAAATGGTAGGGCAGAAAATGGTGGGAGGGACGATGTAAAACCAAAATTTGAAGTAAAATGAAACATTCGTTATGTGCCTTGGATCCTATGGTAACAGGTGACTCAAAAGTACCGTTTGCGTTCTTTAATTTTGTTTCGCTTTTGGGGGATAATGAGAGACCATCTATAAAAATCAAGGACAATAATAGTAAAGCCTACTTTACAAGATCTATATATTTCGCCTATAAACACTTTTTATTTAAAGAGACAATTCACATTAAGACATCGTCCAACTTCATAACTAATTTTTTGTTTGTATATTAGTACTACAATCATTGGTCGCATTAACAACATAACGTTTGAATCGATAGTTCAGCTACTTGTTTATATACCACGGCTATTGATTTTGGTTTTCTGGATATTAAAGTACAAGAATCAACGTCAATCCTAGGCTAGCTTCAGTTGAATGAGAGAATTTGATATCCCTCATTTAGTAGAAAATTATCCTTAAGATGTTTTTTTTCAATTCATTTTTCTAAAAAAATTAGGACAAATATGTTTCTTATCAAAATTGAAGTGAACAATAAAATAAAACAGTTTTTAAGAGCTTACCATTCACTCTCTATGCACAACATGTAAGTAAAAAGAACCATACCATATATAGTTTCTAATAAGTCTACTTTATAGTTCTCTCAAAATGTTATGGGTTTGGGTGGCAGGTGTGTCCGACCTACACCGGAGGAGCAAGAGAGTTTCGGTACACCAGATTTCACTATTTAGTATTTACAACGCGGGACAGTTTCCGTGTAACCGTTACACTCATTACATGACATCATCCACTAGCGTAGATCTTAATCTCGCTAGAAGAGAAATGGTTATCCTCTCAGCTTCATTCTGGTTGCAATATGGGCAAAGATGGAGATGTTGTAGTATCATCTTTGGACTTTCAGGTATTGTAGTATCATCTTCAACAAAACATTCTGAGTTTTTATGTACCCCAACGTCTTGCATTGAGATTAATGGTTGTTGTTGTTGTTTTTTTTTTTTTTTGTGTTACTAAGGTACCGGGAAGGAAGACTACATTGTCTACCGATCACAATAGGTATTTGGAGACGATGAACATTGTTGGACTGAGACCGGTGAAAAATACCTATATATGGGATTAAAAAAAATACTAAATTTATAATATATATATATAAAATTATAAAAAATACTAAAATATTCTAAAGACTTTGAGTTAGTGAAAGCTCGAGAAAATGGCCATTCAATTCACGAACTTTTCGGTCAAAGCTAAAATATACACGAACTTTAAAACGTGCCAAAAAAAACATGAACAAAATTTGACTTTCTAAATTAAATACAAACTTATAGTTGACTAACCGTTTTATATATGTCGTTAAATTGGCTAACGTGAGTAATTAACAGCGTTAATATTTCCGTTTAATCATAACTGACCTTTTTTATGCTAATTTAAAAATAGAAGAAATGGGGCTGGGAGGATTCGAACTTGGGATCTCTTAAGCATTAACGGACTATTGTGTGCCACTGGGCCAGCTAGCTCTTTTGTTACATAATTAAATAATAACAGCATTTAACTATGTCGAGCGCATTTATGAGAACAAAATATTTAGAAAGCTCGTGACTGAACTGCAAAACTGAATTGGGGACCAAGATATGTTTTGGTTTTATTTGTTTGACTACAATCGTCATTGTCATAATGATCATGTTCCACTACCAAAAAGATGGGCAAAAGCTATTTCGTATATGATCTTTTGTTTAGATGGTTTAAGCTAGAGTCTGTCTGTTGAAGTTCCACAACATTTGTCTTGTTCAAGTTCCTCATCTTCTCCGTTAACATCGTCGTGAGCCTGACAATCATCTTCACTAAGTGATTCAGCCACAATTACGGCTCTGTCATCTCTGACCTCATCTCCCCTTTCTCCTCCATCATCTCCGACATGAGCTCCGCTTACGCCTCGCCTCCATCTCCAACCTCAGCTCTGCTTACTCCTCCATCATCTCCAACCAGTGGCGGACCTAGGATTGGTTTATACCGGGTTCTGTGGGTGTCAAAAACTAAAAATATAAGGTTCAAAATGTATACATATGAAGAAATAAAGAGAAAAAAACAAAATTAATGGGGTGTCACTTGAATCCCCTTACTTGAATGTAGGTCCGCCATTGCATGGATGTCAAACGAAAGATGATTTATGCGATAACCTAATGATTCAGTCTCCGGGTCAGGCTTTAGAGATGAATTGGATACATGAACATGAGGACTGGAAGATTCGGCAACACCTTTGCTTTTCATCAAATCCGGACACGTCTGCGACGGAATCCGCTCCAGTAGAGTCCGAATCCATCGTTTCTTGAATTGAATCCACCTGAGATTTTGATTCCATAGTTGTTTCAGTAGCTTCTGGGATTTTCCAGTATTCTTGAAGTTCTTTACATCTTCGTTCTTGCTCCAATACTATGCTACTATGCAGAGTCTTTCTGAATCATCGTATCTTGCAAATCGTAACAACAAACTCCGCTTCAATTTATCCCAGCTTTCAAAAATCCCCATATTGCTGTTCTGAAAAAGCCAGGCTCGAGCTTCGCCTTCCATGAAGCTTTGTGCGAAGTTCAATTTGTCGTCTTCGTCTGTATATTGCTCTCGAACAAAGAATTCCACTAGCCAATCAATCCATCCTCGCAAATCATGGCCTGTGAAGACTGGGATCTCTATAAAATCCTCCGTCATGGCTCCTGATCGATCGGAACGTCTCGTCGCGAAGCTTCCACCGAACTCACCGCACCAATTGATAGAGTTTAGCTATCGATTCCACACACTTTCTTGCAACTAAACCCAATCCAAACTCCAATTCTCTTTATTGAATGAATTTGAACACGAGTTACACTTAGAACAAAGAACAGTTGAGAATCGTCGGCCTAATCCTAATCCGAACGATATCTCCTCAAGACTCTCTCGTCTCACTATTCTCAATTCCCAGGTCCAGAAGAAGGTACAACAAAGCTCTGTATTTATATTTAATCTTTAACTCAACACCAAAGTCTCTAAATGAAAAGGAGTCTCTCTTGTTGACTTCAGTCAACTCCATATTGAGCTCTGCTTATCCTCTGCCTCCAAATCCTTTATGATCTTCTTACTGAAACAGCTGCTCAAGCTTATCACACAACCGACCTGGTCTTTGTTGTATTTGACAATAATGTTCTTATGTGTGTAGAGGACATGTTTGCCGTTTTCACTATGTTTGTCAGAATGCAGCTCACCAACGAATCCTATAATAGCAAGGAGACAATATTAACACTATCTAAACTAGACAGAAAATGATTAATTTGGATATTACAAGTAAATATACAAAAGCTCATACCCCACAAAGGCAGATCATCTGAAGTTAGAACCACCCAAGCCCGCAAATCATATGCCACAAAAAAAAAAGAAGTTGTGAGAAATAAGGTTAGCGATTGAAATAAACTACAACTACATTTCCTCAAGGTCTATTACTATGATGTAAAGGATAATGGTAACGGAGCGAAGATAAATATAGGGATATTTTAGACTTGCATGATTGAAAAACGAAACAAAACCAAACTCAGCAAAAAAAAAAAAGGAATAACCATAAAAGCGTGCAAGTTATTTGTAATCAAAAACGTGTAATAGATAGCTTCAATCAAATTGTTCCCGGTTAGTTATTTACCTGATCGATTTTGTGACCAGAACCATGCAGAACCTTCAGAACATCGTTCACTAAATTAATATTCCCTGACATCATAAAAGCTCTGCAAAATCTCTTCAAAGTAAGCTGTGAGATCACATTTGCATTGTCCTGATACAGAATCTTGACCAGATTAGATGGCTCCACACAATAGACCAAGTGTTAAAAATATGACTAAGAGAAGGATTTCACACCTTCACTACGACGTATGCTTCTTTAAGGAGCTTCCCATTGATTAGAGTGTGAAGCATCTTCTCATGCAGCTCTTTGCAGACAGTTATTTTGCTGTATCGCAGCATATTGTAGACTGAGAATGCTTCTGAATGAGCTCTAATTTTGCCGAGATGGTAAATCAAGGAAGAACAAAGTTCCTGCAAAAAAAAAAGATATCAACAAAAGTTGTGAAAGACTGCAACAAAATCAAAGAAAAGGAAAGCTAAGAAGCAAGAATTTTTATTAGAACACTAAAAATGACTTGATGCTACTAACCTCCTCAAGCCGATGGATGGCCTTTACTGTGCATGTCAAGTAAGGTTTGTTACGCAAGAAGGTGCAATTTCTCCTTGATGAAATATTTAATCAAGATATGGAAAGTATTGTAGTCGGGACTAACTGCTTGTTCATCCATCTTCTTCATTATTCGCATAACACTTTCCATTTCTCCTGCTCTGCAATAGGCACAGAGCATTGTGTTTAACATAACCAAGTCGCATTTTTCATAAGTGGTTTCAGAGTCCCTTGCCAGTTGTTTTGCCTCCTCGAAGCGCTTACTTCGACATAAAGCAGCTATCATGATGCTGTTTGCATAGCCATCTGTAAACAGAAAATTGGAATGGTGCTGTGTTTAAAATCAGCAACTGATGGAAGAATCAAGAATGAAATATGAAAGCTAATTTACTACCAATCACCGGATTAGAAAACATACCAGATTTAACACGTTTCCCTTTCATATCTTCAAAGATTATCCTTGCTTCTTCTAAGTTTCCCGTCTTTGAAAGACCATCCATCAGCATACAATATGGCATCTAGAGAAGAAAATAATGTTATTGTCCCATAAGAAAACTGCAGCCTATAGAGAAGGACTATATGAGCATCAATCATCAATATAGTTTATACCAAGATCGCATGCCAATAAGGTATGTTTTCTATCATATAAATGAAAGTTGTCCATTGATCGTCACAATATGATACATATTACTGCTACGTACTCCATTCAATATTTTGCAAAAACTACACATTTGCAGCCAGGTTTATATTGCTCTTTTCTATAGTATATCCAGCGAGCTTTGCTGAAAACTAATATTGCCTAACTACCTCGTTCTCGGCGTAGCCTGCGCTTTCAAGTTCAGAGAGTAATTCTCTTGATCTTTCAAGCAAACCTCCTTCAATATAAACCTTTAGTAGAGTTGTCATCATCACCTGCCCAAATTTGCAGCTAGAGTTATACAAGAAACAAGGAATCATAATACTGAAAGAACCAGTCTCCCATAAAATGACAAGAAATATGAATCATGTGATTGCAAGAGAAGTAATCCACACAGATAAATATGTCACAGGGGATAAAACCCGCAAAATATTTATATGATTGCATGAGAAGAGAGATAATGAAAAAACACAAACCTTGTTTGGCACTAATCCTACTGATTTCATCTCAGTCATCAGCTCATCAGCTTTCTTGTAATCTCCTTTCCAGGAATAAGAATTGAGCAAGGAGCTGTAATGATATAAGTTGGGTGAATGACCTTCAGCTTTCATCTGCTGAACAAAGCTTTCAGCTTCTTCACATCCACCATTTGAAGCACAAATGGCCAAAACAGTCCCATACACCACACCGTCCATCTGTTCCCGTTATGTGGCAGCTCTCCAACAAGTTCCATAGCCTTAGGGAAACCATTTTTTGCCTTGATGTGAAACCTGCAAGCAGCTAAGACATCAAAGAAGAAAAAATATTATAGAAGCTAAACAAAAACAAGACGTTGCATATACAGTCCTGGTTCTTTCACCTGTATTTAGTAATATCTATCTTTCCAAAGGAAGAAATGAGCAGGAGAAGAGCTCAAGGGTTGTGTTACATCTGCGATGAAAAATACACGCCGGATCACTATCAGAAGCACAAAAGATCTCAATTGTTTCTGCTGGAACATGATGGCGATGATGGTGATGAAGTGGGAAACGAAAATGAAGAAGTAGTTGATGACGGAGACTTAGCACAGATCTCAGTAAACCGCTGGGATCTCAGAGAGCTACAGAACCATGCGTGTGAGAGGAGTACACGGAAGGAGGGTGATTTTTATACTGATAGACTCGAGATCTACTCATAATTTTATCGATAAAGACATGGCCATCAAGCTGGGTTGCAGTTTGAAATCCACAGAGACGAGAAGGGTGAAGGTGGCGGATGGTAATCTACTGAACGTCAAAGCTAAAGTGGATCAGTTCTTGTCGGAATTTCAGGGAACTGAGTTAAATCGGATGTGTTAGTGATCCCATTGGGAGGTTGCGATATGGTGTTAGGCGTACAGTGGCTATCACAATTGGGTCCTATTACTTGGGATTTTCAGAGGTTAGAAATGCAGTTTAAGTGGAATAACAGGAAGATACATTTACATGACATTAAACCGGGGTCAGTGCGGGAGGTGAAAGCTGCGAAACTGAACAAGTTTCAGGAAGGAGAAGTTCAGTTATCGATGATGTGTGTTCAGGTGTTTGATAAGACAGAGTCGGTTTCATTATGCTCGATAGAACCAGTGAATGATACGAGGCAGCGAATTCCCGACGCCATTACCAAGTTAATAGAGGAATTCTCAGATATCTTCAGAGAACCGTGCTCATTACCTCCCTTTAGAGCTCAGCACAATCACAAGATACCGTTGTTATAAGGTTCAAACCCGGTAAATCAAAGACCGTATCGATACTCAATCCATCAGAAAAATGAGATCGATAAATTGGTACAAGATTTACTACAGGCAGGAACAATACGAGCAAGCTCGAGCTCATATGCATCACCGGTCGTACTTGTTAAGAAGAAAGATGGGACATGGCGGTTGTGTGTTGATTATAGAAGCTTAAACACTATGACTATCAAGGATAGGTTTCTGATTCCTTTGATAGAGGACTTATTGGACGAGTTGGGTGGATCGGTGATTTATTCAAAGATAGACTTGCGTGCTGGTTAGCATCAGGTGAGGATGGATCCTGCGGATGTTCACAAGACAGCCTTTAAGACTCACAATGGGCATTACGAGTATCTAGTCATGCCTTTCGGTTTGACCAACGCTCCAGCAACGTATCATGGGCTGATGAATGCAGTCTTTCGATCATTGTTGAGGAAGGGTGTTCTTATCTTCTTCGATGACATCTTAATATACAGCTCATCAATGGAGGATCATCTAATCCACCTACGCAAGGTATTTGAGCTGATGAGGGGGAATAGCCTGTTCGCAAAACATAGTAAGTGTTCTTTTGCTGCTGCTAAAGTTGAATATTTAGGTCATTCTACCGAAGGCTGAGGCGTTTCTACGGATCCAGCAAAGGTAAAAGCAGTGTTTGATTGGCCTATTCCAAAGAACTTGAAGTAGTTGAGGTTTTTTTTGGGTTTAGCAGGATACTATCGTCGGTTTGTGAAAGGTTTTGGTACAATCGCAGCTCCCTTAACCGCGTTAACCAAGAAGGATGCCTTTGTTTGGTCTGACGAAGCAAGTTCCGCGTTTGAAGCACTGAAGCAAGCGATGTGTTCCACACCCGTGTTGGCTCTTCCGGTGTTTGATAGACCATTTATCATTGAGACTGATGCTTGTGGTAACGGCATTGGAGAAGTGTTAACGTAAGAGGGGCATCCTTTGGCGTATATCAGCAGACAACTAAAAGGAAAACAACTGCATTTGTCAATCTACGAGAAGGAATTATTAGCGGTTGTATACGCAGTCCAGAAGTGGCGGCATTATTTGCTAACAGGCCATTTCGTGATAAAGACAGATCAAAGGAGCTTAAAGTATTTATTGGAGCAGAGATTGAACACACCAGTGCAGCAACAATGGCTTCCAAAGTTGCTTGAATTTGACTATGAGATTCAGTATCGTCAAGGGAAAGATAACACAGTAGCTGATGCTTTATCGAGGGTTAATGGTTCGGAGGTGTTGCATATGGCGCTCTCGGTTTTGGAATGTGACTTGTTGGAGCAGATACAACACAGTTATGTGCATGATAAAGAAGTGTCAGTGATCATTGAGGCATTGAAGCAAGATAAAAACGCCAAAAAAGCATTTCACTTGGATTCAGGATGTGTTGAGGCGCAAAGGGAAACTTGTTGTACCTGCTGATAATGCGCTTCGTAGTAAGATTTTGGAGTGGTTACACGGATCAGGTTTGGGAGGACATTCTGGGCGTGATACGGCGCATTAGAGAGTGAAGGGCATGTTTTACTGGAAGGGTATGGCCAAGGATATTCAGTCTTATATACGAGCTTGCACAGTGTGTCAGCAATGCAAGTATGACACGGTGGCGTATCCGGGCTTGCTACAACCTCTGCCTATACCTGAAACGATATGGTCTGCGATATCGATGGACTTCATAGATGGTCTTCCTGCGTCATTCGGGAAATCAGTGATACTGGTAGTCGTAGACAGACTGAGCATAGCTGCTCATTTTATGGCATTGTCATACCCGTATACAGCTGCTACAGTGGCTCAAGCGTTTCTTGACAATGTCTTCAAGCTTCACGGACTGCCGCAATCGATTATGAGTGATCGCGACAGTGTTTTCTTAAGTGATTTTTGGCAGGAGTTGTTCACTTTGCAGGGTGTTTCTCTGAACCTTTCGAGTGCGTATCATCCGCAAAGTGACGGACAGACTGAAGTTATTAATAGATGTCTTGAGACCTATCTCTGATGTATGTGTAACGACATGCCGTATATGTGGAGTAAGTAGTTACCTTTAGCGGAGTACTGGTATAATACCAACTTCCATTCTGCCACTCAGACAACTCCATACGAAGCTGTGTATGGCCAACCTCCACCGCAGCATTTACCATACCTTCCCGGTGAGTCAAAGGTTGCTATGGTGGTGCGAAGCTTGCAGGAAAGAGAGAGCATGTTACTGGTGTTAAAGTTCCATTTGCTGAGGGCACAACATCGCATGACACTGTTTGCTAATCAACATCGAACCGAAAGGGAATTGGCCATAGGAGACTGGGTTTATGTGAAGCTACAGCCTTATAGGCAGAACTCGGTTGTGATGAGAACTGGTCCTAAGCTGGCTCCAAAATTCTACGGTCCCTATAAAGTTGTTGATCGCTGCGGTAAGGTGGCCTACAAGCTCGTATTACCGGCAGATTCAAGGATTCATCATGTTTTCACGTCTCCCAGCTCAAGCTCATGGTCGGGACAACAACTACCTCCACGACCTGCCAGAAGGTACATCGGATGTTTTGCTTAAGGAACCATACCAGGTGTTGGAGAGAAAGATGGTTAATAGGAAAGGACGAGCAGTCACTAAGGTCTTGGTGAAATGGAAAGATGAGCCGATTGAGGCGACATGGGAGTGGCTCTTTGATTTGGAGAGACGGTTTCCATCTTTTAAACCTTGAGGTCAAGGTTTTTCGGAGGAGGAAGATTTGTTACAGGAATTGGCGGGGAATTCAAATAGAAGACACGTCAGCTCGTGGATAACAAGTCGAAGGAAATAAAGATTCAGCTGAAGATTTACAATATCTTTCTTTAGATTTTCTGTTGCAATTCAGTTGTGATACGCAACTGTTTGGTTTAGAGTTTAAGTCAGATTTTCATCTCAGGAATTGACTATCGAATTATCAATTGTTGAACTCTCTTTCTATCAAATTCTCAGTATTGTTTTGCTCATTGAAGTCTAAGAATCCTTTCTTCAATTCGGATTCTTTGCTCTTGAGGTCAGAGCTTGTGTTTTATGAACATCGGTTCTTATCGTTCAATATCATACTTACGTTTTATCTTTACCATTATCAAATCCTAACTTAACTTGCAAATCTTGCAGAAAAGTGATCGTTCTTGGTTTCCGATAAAAACATAAAACCTGGAGAATACATCCTACACATCTCCTCCAGTCGACGGGAAGTAAGTTTTGTTCCCACCCCTTGACAATTACAAGCTAACGTCTTTATATGCGGAGACTGGGTGGGTTCTGGAACCCTACCATACCTACGTTACAATGAGATTGGTCAGCAATAAGAGGAACAGACATAAAAGAAAATTTCACCTCATTACGAGGGAGACTTGAAGAGTTAAGGGGTTTTCTACCCTTTGGTCCTTCAATCACAGAAGCAGACTTCTTTTTTGGAGAACGTTTAGGCTGATAGGGTTTGAGTTTCTTAGAGACCATAGCTCCCTTACGGTTTGGGCTCTTTGGAGTCTTCTTCTTCTCTTTTTTGATCTCATTAAAATCGCCATGAATCAAAGAAGCTTTCTGCCCACGGCGTCCAGCATGAGCCCTAGTTTTTAATGGAGATTTCTGCCTCTTGCTTGTTGGCGATTGGGAGGTTGCAGGCATCACTCGACTGTCCTTATGCGCCTGAATAGCTACGTCCGTGATGGTATGTTCCAGGCTAACGACTACTTCCTCTACAACAGCAAGGTCCTTTCTGAGAAGATCATCGTTGGCCATCATATCATCATTCATCATCTCTTTTTCACTCTTCAATCAGTTTTAACTCCTCATCATTTAATTCCACATACTCATCACCATCTACCAAATCTTCCCAGTCACTTGGAACCACATTACTGTCGAAAAGATTACACTCATCTTTATGTTCAAGACGGTCAGAATTTGGTATCATAGGCACAAGGTCAGGGAAAGGTGAAGACGCACTAATAGGTGGAATCAGATTAGCTCCAGAACATGAGCCATTCTCTAGGTACTTCTTCTTCGGTGTGGTAATAACCTCCTCCACTTCCTCAACCACAGCAATGCCCTTTCCTATATCATTCACATGTGGGAGTGGATCTTCACGTTCATGAGCTCGAGAAAGGTTTATGTCTTGGCGAGGTGCATGGCGTGAGGCGTGTTCTGTCTGCCAATCATTCAAACTTGGGTTTCCCCTTGGAGGAAATCTTTGAGAGATTCTTTGAAAGGCAGCACCTCTTCGCCTCTTCACCGACACTCTCTCACTAAAAAAGCTTCTTCTAATCTCCTTCAAATTTTGGGTTTTCTCTATGGTTGACGTTTTCATGTTAGCTTGAGCTTTTAGAAATCAAATGTAGATCTACTTTAAGAGATTTGGCTTCATAGTTTTTGTGGTTTTAGTACCGCAAGTCTTTGAAACCTCTCATTGGACCATTTGTATCTAGTGGAAACATAATCGATCCAACACTACTTGAAAACGGCTATGAAGGAAATGTTTGAGAATGCTCCTGCAAATTCTTACTCTCATTGGACATTTTGTATCTATATGCATTAGGATCCAGGTTTATGGATCGAGAAATAAAGAATAAATGAAACTAATGCGTCACTTCGATAATTTTTTTTTTATTTTAGTAGTTTTTCACCATCGAACTTACTACGCAGAAGGTATTTACAAAGCCAATGCCTTCAAAACTACAAAGGCCTTTTTTTTGTTAAACAAACCATTAAAAAGGATAAAAGTAGCACACTTGGAGACAGATTGTTCACATAACCTCCAAACTGTAAACCATACTCTGAAACCAACCGTGTTTACGCTGCCTCTGCAAACCCGACCCGCTCTTTTCCAAAGTCAAACACGGTGTGGTATTTTCCCATGAACACATCTCCAAGAATCCTGTCACATTTTCAAACCATGTGCTTCCGTTTAGGAAAAAAAGATACATAAGAGATGAAACTATTCTGCAGTTAGAACCAATTATTTACCAGAGAGGTCCACGAGGTGGAGCAACGTCGAGTGCAATAAAGCCACTGATGCACTGTGCCGCAGGGCCCTCACCAACCTTCAGAACATACTGTTTCACACCCATCACAGCACCAAGACATTATGATGGGGATAATATTCTACGTAATCACTACGAAATATGAATTCTGTTCTCAACCATACCTCTTCCGGAGCAAGATCAAAGACTTTGCCTCCAATGGTGAGCGAAACAGTGGGCATGGTCGAGAGTTGTCCACAGTCCACTGCAGACTCTCCCATTGGGCTGGGAAGACGCTCGCATAGCTGTCCAGGTAAAAACCAACAACACGATCAGGACAAGAATGATTCAACAGATTTTAACAAAGGTGCTGTAATAGAAAGGTTGTTGTTTTACATCGTTGATGTAGTCCAATATGCGTTCCTGAGTCATGTTCTGCCTCAGCTGGCTCTGTATCCAAACAACTGCCATCTCACATGCAGAACACGCGGCATCTCCGACACCATTAGACGATTTGGCGTTTTCCTTGTCTACCACCGACTCAATGCCCATACTAAACAATAAAAGAAGAATCATAAGATACAAAGAAAAGAAAACCAAGATGATAAAGATTAAAGACTATGGACTTAATTGCATTCCATAAGATATAGCTTCTTAATAACTTGAAAGAAACCGCTGGAAATTTACCTAACACCGCGTTTACCATCGAATGTGCAAAGACCAATCTGCGAGCAGATTTTTTTTGGTTGGGTCTGCAAAACGAAAGGGGAACAGTAAGTCAATTTCATTTACATAACATGAGTTGCATAGACTACATATGATTTGTCACATATTTTTTAGCTAGTCCAATAAGTATACTTACCTCAGACAAAAGCAGTTCCAAAATGGTCTGCCCGTACTGATCCACAACAGTCTTGCACTGCTGGCTAACAACTCCAGCTGCTCCAATAGCGTGGTTTATCATGGTGATTATAGTCTACACAAAGGAAAACAAAAAGAAGAGTGCATTATTACCAATACTACTCTTAATAAACCACTAGAAACCCTTCAGATTCTTCCTTACTGTTGGACCCGCAAGCAAAGATGTTCCAGAATCTGCTATCGCAGAACAGCCACTCTCGCAGTATCCTGTATAACAAACTCAAACTTTAGATCCAATCGTTGCCAGCAAACATAAATAGTATAATTTTTTTTGAATTTGTTAGGAACGGCTATATATAATATAAAGAACAAACGATGCATATTAGTGTTATACATACCAGTGGGTGCACCGCCAATGAGAACATCACCCATGTCAAACTATTACACACACAAAAAGGTTTGAGTTAGACAGCTGGAAGACTTTTATGAGAAACCAAGACAAGAAAGCAATATATAACAAACCTGCCAGTAGCCCTTTTGAGTCACAGGGACATAAGTATGTTTTCCCTTGAAATGATTTGGATCAACACCTCCAAATACAAGTTCACCACCTTCATCATCTTCAGCATTACGGTTAAGCCAAAATGAAAACACTGGCTCCTTGATGAGGCCTTGCTTGAGCATGTTGTACCTGTTATGAAACAAGTCACCTAGGCGTGAGATTCACACTACAGGAATGTAGTAAACTTAACCCAATCAGGAGACGAAAGGTTGCAGGCATACCAGACAGGAGCGGCATTACCAACAGAGATCTCTTGGAATCCAAGACCTAGGATACCATCAAATTTAGCTACAACAAATGTTATACCAGGCTCCTTGGTTGCCTCAATAAACTCCTGATAAGACAGATAATAATAAGAAAACAGATCAATGATGTAGCATATATACGTGGAAGTGTTGAGTAGGGTATGATAGATAGTTTACCTGATCCTTGACAACTAAATCGCCAACCGTGACGGCATCATCACTAAAAAAACCAGCAATTGCCCCAGTACCGTAATGAATTGCAGCGGATTTGCCTGCGTCAATGAGAGTAAATTAGTTAGGACTTCACAGCTCTCATCAGTAAAGATGTTGCATATTTTAACAAAGGTGACAAAGATTCTCTGCACATTAAAGTGAAACTCTAGATGCTAAATTGGATTGCCATTGAACCACTGAAAATATAAGGACTGGGAAATCCAACTGCTAAGCAAACAGACATCATTAGAAGCACATCCAACATTTTCAGAACACAAAAACCTAATAGAAACTGCATAACTAATTAGGAAAGAAGTTTTTGGTAGAGAGAGAACAAACCATTCTTCTTGTATGTGCTTGAACGAGACGATTTGTATTTGGGATGAAGGAGACAGGCAATCTACACAAAGGACAAAACAATTTAAGTTTTCTTCTGTAATGCATCTCGACCACTTGTAGCAATCATAGACCAAATGTTGCTCACCGAGAAATAGCATTTTGACGATGGCACCCAGAGGTTAGAGCTTCCAGTGTCAAAAACCACAGTGAACTTCTGTGGTGGAGTACCAATAGCGATCTCACCGTAGTACTGAGCATCTAAGTAATTTTTCAGCGTGACAATGTCAGTATCTTCAGAATCTCCAAGACTGTAAGCTCTCACGGGCTTTTCTTGCTTGGAACCAGCACGGGATGCAAGAAGATTTTTGGGATCCAACTTGAGTTTCTTCAGACCAACTCTGAAGGTCCCATCATTGCGCTCAGCAGAGGCAGAAAGAAACAACAGGAACGACACAATGAGTGACACAGCAACCGTTTTAGAGTATATTCCCATTTCACCTATTCATTGACAACAAAATAAGTCAGAAAAAGGTAACCCTGATGAAAATCAGTGGACCTACAATACCATACAAGTCAACCAGCATCGATTTAAGAAATGCTATATATATTGAAAGGTGTAACATAAAATTGTACAAGGTCCAAGAGAATGAATAGACTAAGGTACACTTTTACTTGGTCCTCATCAAACAGATAAGGATGGGCAAGGTAACACGCACTAAAATAGCTCTAATTATTATCTTACTTAGTCTCCCTCAAACAACAACCAAGCACTAGCGTGGAAGAAATAAATAAAGTAAAAACTCTCTTTGACTTTGCAAATCACTTTGAATAAGGCAACTAAATAAAGTAAAAACTATGAGAAGACATTGAAATCAACATTTCTTTTGTTTTATGCCAAACAGAAATTATTGTTCTGGGAAGTCTAATTATTCCTTTCATTTTCACGACTTCCTTTTCTCACCAAATGCATACTTGCTAGAACAGACCATCGGCAAGGACAAAATCAAAAATCAAATAACCTGATCACAACAAAACCCTAGAAACACAACCATCTCAACGAGGATAAAAATAGGAAAGATTGTTCAATCAGAAACGAATTAGAAAAGGAAACAATCCCAATTACATTAAGAGTCACTTACAACCAACGGATTTACCAGAAACTTGAGATCGTAACAATCGATTCATATGAAAATCGAAGGTAGTGAGGTACAGTAAAATTGCATGATCAAACTAACTCCAAAAAGAAATCACACCGATGGAGCACGACTACAAGTGTAAACCAAAATTAACCGCGAACAAGACATGAATCACGGAAAATAATCCAATCGAATCTACTAATAAGATCAATTCAGATTCACATCGAAAGCCATGGCAACAAAACTCCTACCTAACCGCTCAAAATGATAGGGAAAAAAACTGCTCGAGTATTTTAAGGACAACAAAATTTCGGCGATTGCTAAAAGTAGAAGAGAATCAATGATATGAGATCAAGAGGATGGGCTACAACGTAAGAGAATCAATGGGTTTGGGAGGAGAACTCACCGAAACTAGGCACCAGATTCTGAGGAAAATGAGGCAAGTGTGATGAATACGAGAAACCGAGGAGAGATGGTTTACATTTATCGAAGAGAGCTTACGACTGTGACCAGAGGGGATGCTAAATTTACCGGGCTGTCCCCTAAATGACAATTACAGCGGGGCCCACTGAGATAATGGCGTCAAAGGAAAAAAAGAGAGATATTTCGTGTAGAACCAGTTTTCGATCTTAGCCGTTGGATATTCTATAATGGACGATGAGATTTTATCGTTGACGAATGGATAGGAAGGCGTAACCTATCAAATTTTATATTTAGCAAAAGAAATCAAGTGCTTACGAACTTAGAGTGGACTACGTGCTCTTCTAAAGTATTAGCCGTTGATTGAGATGACTCATATTAAATCGCTGTTATATCTCACATGGATAATGATCAAAATTATGATTTTATTGGGCCTTTTATCCAACATCATCAATATATTGGGCCTCCAAATCTTCTAGTATCGGCCATAGTATATTTCCATTAATGACAGCTAGTGATCTTAACACCCCCGCGTGGTTTCTAAAGTTCTAATTTTTTTTGTCAACAAAGATCGTATTCAAAATTATGGCATGCTAAGACTCAAAGTATAGATGGCCCAAACGGCCCAAATCGAAAAATGACAAAATACAGCAAATTATATATGGCCCGTAGCTCCTGAGCGTAGAAGACACGCGTCAAATGCCAAGGAGAACCGACATGCAAATTCCGGCGAAACATCGAGGAATCGTCGTCGGAAACACGCAACCCGAGTCGTTATCGCATCACCATGAAATCATCTACCGATCTTCAACCACCATAGAAAGAAGCCGAGGTCTTAATCCCATCAGAAACCACCATCGTCTTGGAAGCTCCCTCGCCGGACAGAACGGAGGTCTGACCATGACCCACCGAAAGCGCTCATTCTTTGCGAACCGACGGAAGCGGGGAGAAATTACTCCATAAACAGATGAGACGCGATCGAGATCTATACTGCGGCGGAAGAGAGCACCAGATAGAAGAAGACTGTCACCTATAAAACACCGGAAACCAAAGATAGACGATATGTCTTGATTGTTGTTAGCATCCATCTCTTCCGAAATACAATCTAGCAAAGACTGGAAACGAAAGATTTGGCACGAGAAATCAGAATTTTATTACACAAAGAAAAACGGGAGATATAAACACCGAAACCGGTGAAAACCGGTGAAGAATTCCGGCCGAGTAAAGTTCTAGTTTACTCGGCCGAACTTTACTCTGCGGTAAATGTCATGTAATTATGACTGTATCTTACTTATTTTATTTGAGTTGGAGTTTGTCATACCCACTTAAAATGTCACCTACTTTTTTTTTTGCTAAGTGTGTTTTGAATTTAATTTGGCGTAGGATTTTTTTTTCCACCATCTATTAAACTTACAATTTTCTTTGAATGAAAGCTTTGTTATTTTGAGGTAGCTTGCCCAAATGTGTTATTTTAAACCTTTTTAATTTTTATATGTAAAATTTTACACAGTTTAGTTTTTGTGTGGTATATACGTATTTAATGCTACTCTTTAATATTGCTTAAATAAAAAGTAATTTTTGTTATTTGTTTTGTATTACTAAGTTTTATTTTATTTTTATAACTATTTCATTTTTAGAATTACTTTTTTTTTCTTGAGAAATATAATACTCCTTTTCTTAGTTTTCATCAAAACTCTTAATTATTTTATATTTATTTTTAATGTGGTTTAAGTAAATATTAGTTTTTGTTGTTTATTTTGTATTTTGTTTTTATTATTATAATATGTTATATGTGTGTTTTTTATTTCAATAATATAATAGTGTTTCTTTTGATTTTTCTTTTTTGTTGAGAAACTCTTGACTATTTTATTTGTATCTATTTTTGTTTTTAATATAAACCATATATATTTTAGATACATTTGTGATCTATTCTAACTTGAAAATTTTCTTTTATGTTGTTTAAATAAACCTTGATTTTTATATAGGTTTGGTGCTATTTTAGAGGAAAATGTTTTGTTTGAACCATTTTTATACTTTTTTGTTGGTCCAATTAGTAGGTTCATATATCTTTTATTTTTGATTAAACTTCGTGTCTCTCTTTTTTTATCCATAAATCTTGCATTTTGTTTATTATATATTCACTTTTATATTTTTTTTTTTGCTCAGAGATGTATTTTTCACAATTTATTTTCTTTCAAAGGAATCAATTATTTTTATTTAAGTTTTTCTTATTTTTTTAATCTATGATTCTAATTTTTTTTCTTAGATCTAATTTAAAAGGTACATAGTTTTCTGTGTATTATGGATATCATTGTTTTTATCATTTCAGAATTAAAAATATAGAAATATGGTTATAAGGTTTTTAGTAATGGAATTAATGTAGACTTATTTATTTATTTATGTACATATTAAGATGATTTTATTTAATAGATTTTTAAAATAATTTGGGATTCGAACTAGTTGTAAAAGTTAATACTAATTAAATTGTAAGGTCTACTTTACATTTTTAATTTGATGATATTGACATTTACAAATTCTTCTATTATATAATAGATTAGATCATTAATTGACATGAGGGATGGGTTATCTGGAACTCCACATGATGCTATTTTGCATTTTTTTTTTTCCATTAACATTATCTTGAATCTCAAAATTTTCAAAAAGGTGAAAGACTTTGATTATGTGAAGCCCATAAAAATGGGCCTTAACTTGTAACTTGAGAAGCCATCCATGTCCATATCATGGATCATATTTACATGTACATTCAACCCTCTTTTGGGTTCTTAACATTTTTTATTAATTTTTTTTTTCATAAATGAAACAAAAAAAATAAAAAAAGAACCAACCACGATTCGACACGTCAGCATGAATAGTGAATGATTTGTTCTTAACTAATGATCGGTTCCTATAGAGGTTCTTAAGAATAATATTATTTTAATTTTTTTACCTAAGAACTCGTGCTATGAACCCCCTAAAATCTTCAATAGACATGCTCTTAGACCATGTCCATTGAGAGTTTTTAAGGGTTCTTAGCATGGATTTCTAATCGACCGCTTCTCTTGCTTACCCTTTGGTCCGGGCCTGGCCCTAACCCACCAACTGCTGCTGCTCCATCATGCTCCATTTCAAACTATAATAAGTTGCGGCTTTAGAAACACTTTTACCCAATATCAGCATGTAGAATATCAGTCCGGGCTTAGTTCCTCTTTGAATCCCAAACACACCTTTGTCAAAGCACGCTGGTGCGTAGCTGATTCTCAAATTGTATAAGTTTAATATATTACCTTGAGCAAATAAAGAGAGAAGTAAAACAAACAAAAAGGTTTAAAAATGCTACATAAGCATGCTATAAGAAGTACATGATTTTTTATTTTCAGTTTGCAGCTTAGTCGCCATTCTCTTTGGATTATTGGATATTGCGTGGAATTAACATTTCCATATCATGGTTAAAGTAGTTGAAACCAAGGTCGTGTTAGAACGAACAAAACTCTAAACTCATGTGATGTTAATCCCAGAACTCACTGACTGATCTTCCTCCAGTTGTATAGCTGTGAGAAGCATTGACGATGCTATCTGTAATTTTTTTTTAGATTAAACAACTCTAATTGGTAACCACTAAAATGAATTAAAGGAATTGGACAAAATGTCATTTAAGGAATTGAATTAACAAAAAAATAGGAATGTAGATGAATTTTTATTCGTATTTTGTCACCAATTGAAACCAATATATATTTGGATACTTGCACGATCTCAAAAACAATTCTAAAAATTAAAGGATATTGCAAACCCAAAACAGTTTCCTTGTTAGCAAAAGATAATAATAATCAATCGGTGTATCTAAAGCTGCTTGCCTCCTCTTTAGCAAGTCTTTCCGATCATTTACAAATTACGACAACACGCCTACGTACGACTTCCTAAATATTTAAGTCATCAGAAAATTGATGTTCTTCCTGTTTCACTTTCTGAAAGCTTTTTCGAGCTCGTCAAGGCTATATCTCCGGGAGTTGATGGACTGGCTCGAAAAATAAGCCTCTTTGTCTTTGGGTTCCATGGCCTCTATTGCCTAAACATATCAACATAATTAAAATTCACTTATGTCCAAGTATAATACGGATACATATACACATCACATCTACTGCCCAAGGAGCCTGTCTCAACATTCTTTAGACGAGGAATACAATAGAAAGAGATATCATACTACATCATGTTTTTATTAACTAATGATCTACTTTACGCGTAACTTATTACCTTATTATATAATTCGGATTGCATCTCAAGTAAAGCGTTATTCTTCTTCATTAGTGCAAGCACTTCTTCACTTTGCTTTTGATTTTCCGCTTGTAATTTCGCCAACTAATAAGATCACGAAAATCAAAATTCACAAATTTCCAACTATAATAATACAGATACATTATTTAAACTAATTATATATATATATAGTTATATATATCGTACATATAATTCGGCGTTAATCTCAAGTGAGGCTTGATTCTTCCACGCTAGTCTAAGCGTTTCTTCACTTATCTTTTGATTCTCCAAGATCAATTTGTTTAAATCCGTCAACTGGAAAATACAACAAAATTCGAAATAGTTACGATCAAAATCAAACTTCTGATAGTTAAAACTAAAAATTATTACGAAGTTAAATTACCTTCTTCACTGGATCTTCCATCTCAGAGTTTGTTAATTAGGTTGATCACTAATTCTGATGTTACAAAGCTTATCATTAAAAGGGGCCTTATACTAAATATTCGATAAATCCTTCAATTATAATCTTCCCAGTATATTTAGTGATATATATTCCCAACAGAATCTTGATATTATGAATTTAGTGAAATCTAAAAAAATCAAAATAATATCAAAAGTAGATAATTACAACAATATATTTAGTGGTATATTTTCGACAGAATCTTGATATTGTGAATTTAGTAAAATCTAAAAATAAAAAATCCACCGTAATTAGGATTGTAATTTTCTTTCAAGATAAAAACTGTTTTCCATATTGAATACAAATTCAATAGTGTCAAATAAAATTCAGTGGTCAAATATTCTGTACGGAATGACTCTTATGTTCCGGCCAATATATATTTTATTTATAGACTTGGAATACTTTATACTAAAAAGATATATATTCCAAAAAATAAAACATAAACCTAATATAACTATTGAAAAGCACATGACAAGGTTGATACTTAAACTCCTGAGCAAGACATTCCAAGCTTACTCAACACTTCACCAAATTATAATCTCTTAATTAAGACACACCACCCAAAACTCAAATGAAAAACATAATTCTAAATAATGACTCCATTTCACTCCTACTCTATCTTCCTCTCCATTTTCATGAGCATCTTTCTTCAATCATCAACAATATCATCACAATCACATCTCTGCAGATCTTCTTGCGGCGACATTCCAATAAACTATCCTTTTGCCATCGACGATGGTTGTGGCAGCCCTTATTACAGGCACATGCTCATTTGTTCCGACAACAACACCAAGCTTGAACTTAGAACACCATCAGGTAAATACCCTGTTAAGTCCATAAGCTACTCTGATCCTCACCTTCTTGTCTCCGATCCATTCATGTGGAACTGTCAAGATCGAGACAACTTTCGACCCACAAGATCTTTCAGCATCGATTCAAGCACACACTTCACTGTCTCACTTCAAAACGACTACTTGTTCTTCAACTGCAATCCTGAGAAAGTGATCGTCGAGCCAAAACCCCTCTTCTGCGAGAGGTTTCCGGATAGATGTGACTCGTCTTGCGATAGCTCGAGCTATCTATGCAGAAATTTGCCTGAATGCAGATCAGCTTTAGGTTCTAGGGTTTCTTGTTGCTCATATTACCCGAAAGCAACTCAGTCTCTTAGGCTGATGCTACAGAACTGCGCGACGTATACAAGTGTGTATTGGAGGAGTACGGGTGTAGGGAATGAACCGTACGATCAGGTTCCGGAGTACGGGATTAGGGTTGATTTCGAATTCCCGGTGACTATGAAGTGCCTTCTTTGCCAAGAAACCACTAAAGGTGGCGGGATTTGTGGGTTTGATACGAGGACGCAGGAATTTCAGTGTCTTTGCAAACAAGGCAATGTCACTACTTATTGTAAAGGTAAATTTCCTCTCTTCATATATCTTGTCTCTCAAAAGAATTCTCATTGTATTTCTTTATAATGTATATTAATCTCTGGTAATAATGTATATAAAAGTATATGATTTTGAAATACACAGTAGTGTTACATGTATTCAATCTTTTTAATATTTTTTTTTTGCAGATCCTAACCTCGTAAAGCATAAACGCATTGGGGCAGTCGCAGGTAGTTAAGCAAGAGTACTAATATTAACATATATAACTTTTTATTGGTCATCTTATTACTATCTGATATATGATAAATACATGTGAGTTGTGACCTGATATGAACTGAACAACTTGTTCCTATCAGGAACGGTGACGGCGGTTTCAGCGGCCGGAGCGATTGGTGTTGCGGGTGGAGTCTTTTGGTACTTGAGGAAAGTGAGAGCCAAAGCTCCGGTCACTTGTGGAGTTCAAAGCAATGAGAATAGAATTTTCTAAAAGCATGAAAACATGTTTTTTATAAAGGAAAAAGCAAGATCACACTCTTGGTTTCTTCTGTTTTGTTCCTTTTGATTTTGTGTACACGAGAAGTTAGGGATAAAAGAATTTTGTACATTTTGTTGTGTTTTTTCCTATTTTAATCTTTTTCACCGGAACATATAGTAGATTGGTGTCATTAGCCAATCAAGAAACTTATGTAAACATATGGACCGTCTAGTTTTGATATTTAAGAAGAATCCTCGATTATAAACTTTACCTAATTTAATTTAAGGTACAATTTAACATTAGTCGGCTAGCTGAGATTTAAATATTTTCACTAAAATGTTATGATTATATATATAATACATTATAAATCGAATGTTTTAATGTTATTCAAAACATAATTATCATTTTAGAATTTTATAATTATATGCAAGTTATTCAAACCAAACTAAAGTTAAACAGAAATACAGAATATATTTATTATGTCCGTTTCCTTTAATTAATTCATATATGTGCTAGCAAGTTGGGAAAGGCCAAGACAACACCCTTCACATGATCAACTTCTATGTCTTTCTACAACAAATCATTCTAAAATAAATCTTGAAAGAAAAAATGAAATATATAAATCCTCTAATATATGTACACTCTTCACATGATCAACCTCAAATCTTTATAATTATACAACTCTTTTTGGGGGGGGTTAAAAGATACATTAACAAGTCTTTATATAAACAAATCTTGAAAGATAAAAAAGAAAAATATATAAATCAATCCTCCAAGATAATTTGAATTCCGTCCGGGGTACGAAGAATTCACAAAATACACCTCAGATACAGGAATTCAGCCTCAATGTTAAAAAAGTAAAACAATCAAACAAAACATTATGTATATATATAGGTGAGTATTTAATCAGCAATTCCTGCCAGAGTAGCAACGGAGTGGACCGGCGGATGAAGTGAGAGAAGGGACGAGAGAGCCGTGGGACACCGGAAACCATTCTGCTCTTCCGTACAACGGTGTGACGGTTCCGTAGCCAGAAGGCACGAAATAAGCTCCGTTCTTGAAAACATCTTTTGACGTTCTCCATTTCCACCTCATCCAATCATATCCACTTTCTATTCTCTTTGTCACCTATACACATGCAAATACAACATGTATTACAACACCAAACACAAATATATATTTTATAAATACCTTAGCTATGTTAATGTGGGATATTATAACCGTAATTATTTAATCTTTAAAACATATATGAAGTCAAGATACCTGTTTTTTGCTAGGATCATCAGGAGCAACGAAGTAGTTGCCTTCACTAAAGATGGTTGGATCCGCACTTCCTCCGATCGCATACATTTGCCATTTCTCATATCTATTGTTTGCTACATGCGCATACCCTCTTCTCACCCTGCCACATCATAAACCCAATATCCATGTCAGCATTTCTAGATCTTATTCTGTTAAAACATTGATAACGTATATTATTATACAATATATACCTAGGCATTCTCTCAATGAGACCCGGTCCAAAATGGTTGAATGCAATTGTAACTCTCATATTCCTATCTTCCATGTTATTGTCATTATGCCCAAGCAACATCACCTTCATAATTCCATATATAAAAAATACAATAAATATTCAAAATATATTTGTAAAAGTTACAACTATGTAAAATATAAATACTTACTTTATCATGTTGTGTGAAGTAATTATTAGAAATAGTGACGGCCGTAGAACCATGAAGCACATCGATCAACCCATCTTGACACCGAGAAAAGAAACAATGATCAATCCATATATGCGAAGAATCAAATATGGCGATCGCGTCACCGTCCGATCCTTTCCGGCTTCCAATATGGGTCGGACTACTCCGCACCCGACCAGACCTACCCGGTTTACAATCATGGATACTAATCCCATGTATAATGATATGGCTCACATCTTGGACCGTTATGCATGGCCCGTACGCAATCTCCACCTTTGCTCCTCTCCCGTCGATCGTCTTGTAGCTGTTCATGATGAGCTCGTTTTGCAACACTATAACCATGTCACGTGCGAATGTGATCCATAACGGTTTAGACTGGATAACGGCGTGTCTTAGGGTTCCGGGTGTAGGGTTTTCAGGATTGTCTGATGGGTTTGTAACCACGTAGATAGACCCGTATTTGCCTCCTACCGCGGATTTCCCGAACCCTACCCCGCAATCGGCTAGAGCGCGACGGTTTGATGACCAGTTAGGGTTTCTACGCCAGCAAGAATCGATTGGATTTAGTAATGGTTTTGGGGTGGTGTAACTATTACTATAAGCAGCCTCAGCAAGAGGATAAAAGAAAGCTGCAAAGAGAAGTGAAACAGTTAACAAGAGTGAAGCCATATTTTCTTGAAGATGGGTGGTTTGATTTGAACTATGTGTGTGCAAATATATATACACGACAGACAATATACACATTAGTATCTATAAACGTATATATAAATCATAAATTGGCATTTAAGTATATGATTCTTTGTATGTGTGTGAAAGATGAGAAGGTGGGACACACGGATAGCGCTGACTAATGAAATGAAAGTTATATCATCATTTGAATTTAAATTGTTATAGAAGTACTTCTTTGGTCGACGGTCTTAGTTATAGGTAGACGTGGTTGCACGAGCTTGAGATGACGATGGGTTGGTTTGACTTTGGGATTAATACTTCTACTTGTTTAATATAATGATTTAAGAAACCAATATAGAATACTATCTGAGACGGCAATTAACAAATGGCATTTTTATTGCTTTTGTTAATTATATAGCTTAGGCAGAAGTCAACTTCCTCCAAAATTCCGTACATTCACTTTTTATTCGTCGGTTTAAAATTTTAAAATGGGACCAATGGTTAATTGTCATCGAAAGTCGTTAAGCTTTGGGAAATATTTGTTTACATGTTATTTGGGATATATAGCTAATTTACTTTGAAATTATGATTTATTTCATTTTCCATGTTGTATAAATTATTTTTACAGTAAAAAAATCTATAAATTAATATTTTATATATTAATAATTCGATTAATTAATAAATTTGTTTAGTTCAAATTATATTTTTATTCGATTGATCTTTTTATAAATTAATAACATTTCAAGTTAATAAAATACTAATGTTGAAACGGTATTAATTTATAAAGTTTTTAATGTATTTTATAATAAATATTATATATAAAGATAAAATGATATGTAGCAGTTGTATTATATAAAGAAAAAATATATATAATAAAATGAATTGTGTTGGAGTTATGCAAAATTCTATCAACCTTGTTAGTCGGTCTTTACCAACAACAAGACGCATCTGCCCAACCTTCTTAAAGATAATCAACTTTTTGCGCAACAACAAAGCAATTTTTCATTATTTTAGTGCTTAAATATTATTTGATATTCCTTTTTTGTAATAGTTACAACACACCAAAACCTATTAAAATGTGACAAAAAGCTATTGAATGAAACATTTTTATGTCACCGTCTAACTTAATAAAAATAATAAATGAAACTATACATAAGAACTTGAAACGTTATTGAAGATTAAAAATACATTGCTTTGTTACATGACACGTGAACATAATTTTTTTTTTTAATAATAATACAATGATGATGACAAACTTTACAAGACCCTTTCGAATTTTAATAACAATTTGACCACCCTTGGTTAAGCTATATATATAATATTTAATTCAGACTGTAATGTGAATGTAATCCAATGTAAATCAACAAAATAAACTTATACTATTTCTCAGTAACATTTATACGCCATTGTTTCTCTAAGCATAGTTGCACATCCCATATGCACACGATCTCCCTTTGTTGCACTTCCTAAAACAACCTCCATAATGTCTCTTATCAAACATTGGGTTTACACAATATCCGTTGCAACAAATCTCCGAGTATTGACAGCTTTTCCCACATCTTCCGCAGTTCAGTTTGTTGGTTCTTAATTCCACACACTTCTTACGACAACAATCACGGCCTGAACTACCTTTGAGACGACATACTTTGGGGCTTTTGTTACATGTCATTAATGCACTTGTACGGTTTCCACCGTTTTTCCTTTGTGTAGAGGCTATCAACCGACCATATCTGTCTCGGTGGTTCGCCTCAACACTTAGCGAACCGCTAAGTGTTGTAGCAATGGCTAAGACCATTATGAGCATCACAACGAAATAGGATATCTTGAATGTATTCATTCTTATTCTTTTGTTGTCTTTCAAGAAATTAAAGAAGAAGAAATTGCAAACAGTTTTTGTGTGTATCGAAATGTGTTTTGTGTGTTTGTATGTGTATGAATATATTTGGATGAAGAGTAACAAAGGACGTGAATGGTATTTATACACGAGGGAATGATGCCATCAGGCCAACGAAGAAGTTTTTGAAAAAATTAGGTCTTCTAAGAAAAATATTTGACTTTCTTATACTCTTTTAGTGGAGTGGTCAATTTCGAAGGGTTAACATTTCGGAAGAATAAACGAGTTAGGCTAGCGTAGAAAAAAATCAATAAATTTCTAAATTAGGCAGAACAAAAGTGGAACACATGAAATTCATTTGATTATTTGGAGAGATTTTAGAGAAATACAATTTTACTTTGGGTTAACCGGAAAATTTTGAATCAAATTGTTCTGGGTTAATTGGTTGACTATATTGATCTAAGTCAAATATTGATTTTCATCGAACAAAAATTATCTAACCGTTTCACATGTCGATTTTTAGACATGTAAAGTAACAAGAAATCCAAAATTTTATGGATTTCAAAGGTTAATTTGGACTTAAGGTTATAATGATTTTGGTTATAAAAAAACACAGGGAAAATTTGGGGCTAAGCCAAAACTAATCGTTATAACAACAGCTTCATCATCATTAATACAATTTCACCTATAACATATAATTTTTAATGCACATCAGTTCTGAGAGTATAAATGACATTGGAACATGTTTGAAGATACTATAGACGTAAATTAAACGACTAGTCTCGGTGAAAGTTTAGGATTGGACAATAGATCAAAGACAAAGCGTGTTATAATTTAGTTATGTGACATTAGGATATTTATAAGTCGCAAAGATAAATACGTCAAGAACGTGTTAATAAAACAAAATTTCTTCACAGTATTCATTTTCTTACGTACTAGTGTACTACGGTACTACCATTGCTATATCTATCAGCAGCTGTAGGCCTGTAAGACCACGTCCATTGGTGAGACTCAAGGAGTCTCTTAGCCCAAAAAAATTATAAAATAATGTGGGTCTCACATGGGGCCCACATTTTTTTAAGAGACCGTCTCTAAAATCTCTTATTTAAGAGATTCTCCTTAGCTCGGTCTCGCCACGTGTCGGGTGCCGATTGGTCGGGTTTTTTTTTTGGTTTTTTTTTCTTTCGCCTAAAAAAAAAAAAAATTAATAAAAAAATAAAATTAAGAGATCCACCCGTGTCTCACCAATGTGGGTGGTCTAAGACACGGAACATGAATCGCTGTTCAGAGTTGACATAACCTAACTTAAAGATGTTATAAGAGCACTGGAGTATGTAGGGTTTGACTGTTGGTCTTTGATAGAATAGGATATTCTGCTACCAATTTTGTATATTCATTCAGTTAATATCTCCCTGTATATTCTCCTGATTTTCATGTATCTGTTGTAACCTACTTTGGCTATTAATAGCCTCATCAATTCAACGATCCTCTAAAGAGGAATTCATCAGATTTCATGGTATCAGAGCTCAGCTCCTGATCCAAATTTTTTTCTCTTCCGCAAATCTCTTTCTCTCTTCTCGTTTTCTTCTCTCCATCGTCTATCTTCTATTTTATTTACTTACAATTCTCGGCTTGTTTAAGCTATGGCTGCTATTCCTCCAGCCCAAGAAAGAGCCTTTGGTGTTACCAACATCAAGACTCATATTCCGATCACTCTTAATTTAGAGGATCATAATTATGATGTTTGGCATGAGCTTCTTCTCACTCATTGCCTAGCCTTTGATGTCCAAGGATATTTGGATGGGACCATGCTTCCTCAAAACGATGCCGACGCTCTGTGGTTTAAGCGAGATGGTCTCGTTAAAATGTGGCTCTATGGTACTCTATCTCCAGATTTGTTCAAGTCCTCCTTCAAGACAGGCGGTACATCCCGTGACGTCTGGCTACGCATTGAAAACCAGTTCAGGAATAACAAAGAGGCGAGAGCACTGCAATTGGAGAATGAATTGCGATCTACCATGATCGGAGACATGACGGTTCGGGAGTACTGTCAGAAACTAAAACCCCTCTCTGATCTGCTCTCCAATGTTGATGCAAAGATATCAGAACGCTATCTGGTTCTATGTCTACTCAATGGCTTGAACGAGAAATATGACAACATTATTAATGTCATTAAACACAAGGAGCCATTCCCGAGCTTCGATTCGGCGAAATCCATGTTGGAGATGGAGGATCTGCGACTTAACATGCTCAATCGTCCGATCGCTTCACACAAGGATAACGCTTCATCCTCGACAGCCCTCACGGTCTCGACCAACACAAACAAGAATGATCAAGATCAATCTTATCAACCACAACGATTTAACAATAATCGTGGAAACAAGCGAAACAACAACAACCGTAACAGAGGAAGACACAACTTCCAGCCTCGGTTTCCAAGCTACTCCAACTGGTCAACGCCGTATCCATGGCACAATCAGTTTGCTGCGCCATCATACCCATGGTCTGGTCATTTCAATGGTCCGCAAGGTCAGTATCAACAGTGGAATCCGGTCTCGCCAATGAGTTCCTACCGTGGACAGTCTGGTTCAGCGCAACACAACAATCACCAAGCTCATCTCACTGACTTCAACCAGTCGGATCTAGCTCAGGCTTACACAACCGACGTGATGACAACACCCAATGGAGCGACTTGGTACATGGATTCTGGAGCTACGGCTCACCTGTCTTCAACGCCAGGTACGTCTCTGTATAATCTTAAACATAGCACCAGTCAATCTATCATCGTCGGTAACAGTTAGAACATTCCTGTCACTTCTATTGGTTCCTCTTCAATTTCAACTTCATCTCGACCTTTATCTCTTCCTAAAGTTCTTGTTGCACCTAAAATTGTTAAAAATCTTATCTCAGTTCGTCAGTTTACTAAAGACAATTGGTGTTGTGTCGAATTTGACCCGTTTGGCTTTTCTGTGAAGGATCTTCAAACCAAGAAGGTTCTGCTCCGATGTGATAGTGACAGTGATCTTTATCCGCTTCCTGCTTCATTCAATAAACCGGCTGCGTCGCCTTCTGCGGTAGCTCTTCTAGCTTCTTCTTCTGGCCTTTGGCATAAGCGTTTTGCTCATACAAACGAGACTGCTCTTCGTTCTCTTTGTTCTTCAAATTTCATTTCATGTAATAAAAACAAGCTTCCAAGCTCTTGTTCAGTTTGTCATTTGGGAAAATCAATAAAACAACCATTCTTTGATTCAATGTCTATTATATCAAAGCCTTTTGAAATCATCCACTCCGATATATGGACATCACCGGTTGCGAGTATTAGTGGTCTCAGATACTACATTTTGTTTCTAGATCATTATTCTCAGTTCCTATGGGTCTATCCTTTGAGAAGAAAAAGTGATGCTTATTCGAAATTTCTGCACTTTGAAGCTTACATTCAAAAACAGTTCAATGCAGAGATTAAATCATTTCAATGCGACAATGGTCGCGAGTTCAACAATGCTTTCTTCCACAGTCATTTCGATGGTAAAGGAATTCAGTTTCGTTTCTCATGCCCCCACACTTCTCAACAAAATGGGAAGTCGGAGCGAATGATACGAACCCTGAACAATACCATTCGATCGTTGCTGCTCCAAGCTCATCTCGCACCTACTTACTGGGTCGAGGCTCTCCATGTTGCAGCACACATTCTCAACATCACTCCTTCTTCTGCCATTAAAAATCAGATACCATTTACTCTTCTTTTCAAAAAAACAGCCAACATATGATCATTTAAGAGTATTTGGGTGTTTGTGCTTTCCCAACTTGAACCACTCCCATATGAACAAACTTGCTCCTAGATCAACTCCATGCCTTTTTCTTGGATATCCTAGCCATCATCGAGGCTATATATGTCTGGATATGAAAACAAATAAGATTATAATCTCAAGGCATGTTTCCTTTGATGAAGAGATTTTCCCATCGACTGAACAAGCGAGTCCAACTCCTACTGCTTATCAGTTTCTGGATCAAGAGTCACCTTCTCCTCTCTTTCGATCCATACTTGAAAGTCCCAGCCAAACACCTACTCCGTCGGTTCCATTAATAGCTCCAGTCTCTCGGTCATCAGTGATCACTCGTACTGCCAGAGCACAAGCTGCTCCTGTCACGCAGAAAATGGCTACGAGAGCTCAATAAGGTATTCATAAACCTAAGAAAATATTCACTCTCCTCTCCACAACTCATTCAGCTATTCCAAAAAGCCACAAAACAGCTCTTAGTGATCAGAACTGGAAACCGGCTATGTTAGATGAAATTGATGCTATGATTAAGACTAATACTTGGGAACTAGTGCCTCGTCCTTCGCAGGTGAATATTGTCAGCTCAATGTGGCTATTCAAGCACAAACATGATGCTGATGGGAAGCTTACACGCCACAAAGCAAGGCTGGTTGCTAATGGGAAGTCACAAGAAGCTGGTGTGGACTTCACTGAGACGTTTAGTCCTGTTGTTAAACCAGCAACTATAAGGACAGTTCTAACTATTGGTCTCTCTCGCAACTGGCCGATTCATCAGCTGGATGTGAAAAACGCATTCTTGCAAGGTGATCTTGAGGAGACGGTGTATATGCATCAACCACCTGGCTTCTACGATCAGTCTCGTCCTCACCATGTTTGCAAGCTGCGAAAAGCGATCTATGGATTAAAACAGGCACCACGTGCTTGGAATGCCAAATTTGCAACCTTTATCACTAACCTCGGTTTTAAAGCTTCCAGGGCAGATGTTTCTCTGTTCGTCTACAGGAAGGGACATGATTTGGCATACTTATTGCTTTACGTCGATGATATAATCTTGACTGCATCATCTGACTCTTTGCTGCAACAGATTATTGGATCCCTGAAAACAGCATTTCCAATGTCAAACTTGGGGAAAATTCATCACTTCCTCGGGATTAAAGCTTCATATAACGACCACGGTCTGTTTTAGCGCAGGGATCTTATGCCAAAGAGATCATTGAGAGAGCAAATATGGTTGACTGCAAACCGATTGCAACACCGGTTGACGTCAAATCAAAGCTCTCAGCCGAGGATGGTGAACTAGTAAAGAATGCGACAGAGTATAAGAGCTTGGCGGGTGCTTTACAATATCTCACATTCACTAGACCAGATATCTCGTATGCTGTGCACCAGATTTGTTTATATATGCACAATCCAAGGCAGCCACACCTTCAAGCTTTGAAACGTATTATTCGATATATAAAAAGTACTCTAACGCATGGACATCAGCTATATCGAAGTCGGATAGATTCTCTTACGTCATATTCAGATGCAGACTGGACAGGCTGCCCGGACATAAGGAAATCAACATCTGGGTATTGTGTCTTTCTTGGCTCTAATCTTGTTTCCTGGTCAGCAAAAAGACAACCTACAGTATCACGATCTTCATCGGAGGCAGAGTACAAAGGTGTGGCAAATGCTGTCGCCGAACTAAGCTGGATTCGTAATCTAATGCTTGAGTTACAGTTCAAGATCAATAAGGCTTCAGTGGTTTACTGTGACAACGTCAGCGCTGTCTACCTTGCATCAAACCCGGTGAAACACCAACGCACTAAACACATTGAATTGGACATCCACTTTGTTCGTGAAAAGGTGGCAGTTGGTGAAGTCAAGGTGTTACATGTACCATCCTCATTACAATTTGCAGATATATTCACTAAGGGACTGCCAACAACGCTCTTCACAGACTTTCGATCCAGTCTCACCGTCCATCCTATGGACGCTTTTACTGCGGGAATGTGATATAATAGGATATTCTGTTACCAATTTTGTATATTCATTCAGTTAATATCTCCATGTATATTCTACTGATTTTCATGTATCTGTTGTAACCTCTTTGGCTATTAATAGCCTCATCAATTCAACGATCCTCTAGAGGAATTCATCAGATTTCAATCTTTGGATAGATAACCTCGTTAACAAATATCTTTTTCTTTTTCTTTTTTTGGTCAACAAACAAACAAATATCTTTTCCTACCAAAAAATAATAACACAAGATATTTCCAGCAATCCTAATGCGAAATGCATTGCATCCGGGTTCACCTCTCGGTAATGGATAGTTTTTGTTTCTGTGTAGGAAACAGTAGAAATAGAATTTCAGCATTGTATCAACTCTGCCCTATGGGCAAACAACTTTTAACTCTAGTCTCAATGAAAACTGTTGACAAAAAAAGAGAGAATATCATCCAAATTCCATCGTCCATCATGATATAACACAAACGCTTCAATATAGGCCTAGTTCCATCGTCCTGTCCATCACATAATACAAATGCTTCAATCTGCTGTACCACATTGAAATGGCCCATGGCATGCTGACGTTTTTTTTCAAAAAAGGCAGCTCCATCGAAACGCAGCGTATAATCTACGTTTCCGTCTTCCCTTCCACAAAACCGTGACCAGAGATAGTGTGACAAAAATTTATTAGCCTTCGATGAACAATCTCGAAAACGAAGAAAAGCCCAAGAACGACCGGTCAGGACACGTGGCGGAACCGTCTATGGCGGCAGCAGCGATGGATGGCGTGGCTGCTGCGGCTTTGCAATCGGTGTTTCAACGGGTAAATCAGGCGGCGGAGAAAGCGGGTCGCGTGCCGGATCGAATACGGGTCGTAGCAGTAAGTAAGACGAAACCAGTTTCTCTGATTCGTCAAGTTTACGACGCTGGTCATAGGTCTTTTGGAGAGAACTATGTGCAAGAGATTATTGACAAGGCGCCTCAGGTTCTCTGGTTTGTTTCTATGCGAAATTTCTTTGAATCAATTGAAAATTTGAAACTTTTGGTACAATTGGAAGTCTGATGATTTGTTTCTTTGTGGGATTTGAAATTGCAGCTTCCTGAAGATATAGAATGGCATTTCATTGGAAATTTGCAGAGCAACAAAGTGAAGCCTTTGCTAAGTAATTTTGATTGCAAACTCAAGACTTAAAGTTCTGTCTCGTTGATACTGATTTGGTTTAATATGAGTCACCCTGTCTTTAAATCTCTTGACTCTCTATTGAGTGTAATACTGAACTTCTAATATGTCTTTAATATGTTCTGTTGTTAATATTTTTTTATTTGTTTGCTTGTTTGATCAGCTGGAGTGCCTAACCTTGTGATGGTGGAAAGTGTCGATGATGAAAAGGTAAATATTCATGGGTCTTTAGAGACTCGGACCATATGAGAGAGCTCAGCCTCTGGGCTCTTTGAAAGCAATCTTGTAACTCGTTATTTAGTTAGGGAAAACGTGAGGAATATGCATGTGACAGTCACTGGATATCTCTAATTACACTAACTTCATAGATTGCAAATATGCTTGATCGTGTGGTTGGAAACATCGGAAGAAAGCCTTTGAAGGTCTTGGTCCAAGTGAATACCAGTGGCGAAGAGTGTAAGAATCTGAGAATCTACATCTTTTTCTTCGTATCCAACCCAAATGCTTCCACTTCCACGTTTCTTGGTGCTATTTTACATGACAATCTCACTGATACTTGCAGCGAAATTCGGAGTGGAACCTTCAGGATGCGTAGGACTAGCAAAGCATGTCAAAGAAGCTTGCTCGAATCTTGAGTTTTCTGGTTTGATGACAATAGGGATGGCTGATTACACTTCAACCCCAGAGAACTTCAAGGTTGGATAATCTGAACTGTACGTCTGTACCATAGTGTTTGGTAATATTATGGGAAACACTAAAACGAGGCTCTTCTTTTTGTTTCTTATATATGTGTAGCTGCTTGCGAAATGCAGAAGTGAAGTGTGTAAGGAGCTTGGAATACCAGAGGAGCAATGTGAGCTATCAATGGGGATGTCCGGTGACTTCGAGTTAGCTGTAAGTATTTGTTGATTGAAGTAAATCAATCCCGGGTTCTGCTCAAAAGTTTAAGAGTTGCTTTTTATGATTTTTGGATTTGCAGATTGAACTGGGAAGCACAAATGTGAGAATAGGATCGACGATTTTCGGGGCAAGAGAGTATCCTAAGAAGAAGTGAAGTACCAAAACCAGTTTCAAGGAAGAATAAAACTGCTGTTTTAATGGTGGAATGATGTTGTATAACATTATATTATTCAATGCCAGTTTCTTCAGGCATAAAGATAAAGTTATAACACATAAAATTCAACATTGAGCTTTAGTTGCTTGAGTGATGTATCAATGCTATCTCCTACTGTACGTATACACTCGGTTGCTCAACCTATAAGATACGTTTGCCTTTTCTCAGTTAACCTAAAAACTTGCTTACATTGTTGCAGAGTTATGTCACTTATAAGGTTATGTTTTCTGATGATGATCCTATTAGTCCTTCGTTCACAAGATGCATAGCGGCTTCTTTGGTGAATTTCCTTGCAAAGAGAAAGCAGGGGACTGGTTTTGAGTCGGCCTTACACAATTCTGTTCTTGATTCAGACTCGTAATAGATATTGTTTATTTTCTGTTCCAATGAATAAAGAACCAAGTGATTAAATACTCAAAATGACAAAGATCCATTACGGTTGTGATGTTAATCCACAAGTAGGAGATTATGTACCTTTATTTCTTTAATTTCCTCAGGGCCGGAGTTTTCAAATGTGAAAGTGACGGGATGCCAAGATTTGGCTTCATATTTTGTTCCCGAAACGTTCCACACAGTGTATGTCACTGTTCTTCGTTCCATTTCACTCTCTAGTCCATGCATCTAAAAACAAAAAGAATCAGTTCGCTTACATGACTAATATGGAACTTTTTAGATGGAGAAGAGAGCTTTGTTTAACATAGGATTACCGTAAGCAATGTTTGCACATAGTGTTCATCGGGGATGCAGTTCCGCCGGTTCTGTTTCTGAGTTCACATCAAACGTCAAAGGTTTTTAAACATCCGTCATTTGATTGACAAAGAATAAGGCATATCAACGAAGAGTAGTATCATAGACTTCAAATTATATAATCCACATGAATCGATAATTCAAGCTGCTACTATTAATGGAAAAAGGCCAATGTTGAAATATCACTTACAAGAAACATCCATGATTCTTGGGAACCTAAAGGTGGAGCTCTCTGCAAATTGAAAGAGAAGTCAACAAATAATCAGTTGTTTCTTCAGCAAAAAGGAATCAAGATTGACTTTAGAACAATAAAAGATACCCTTAATGGCGATTGCTACTGAATGAAACCAAGCAGTAACAAATGAATGCACATAAAGCCTGATCTTTACCTTGCAAAATTTCTTAAAAACTGGGAATACGGTACGATCATTAACAATGACTTCGGCATGACTTCTTATCACAGATATCCACTGAAATAGATAAAGCTAGGATGAGACTAAAAATAATGACCAGCAAAGAACCCTTGTCCCTCTCTCCCTGGTGTTTAAATTTCCATAAGAAACTAGGGTAACTTAGTAAGCAATCAATTCTGTAATGTTCGTTTCAAATGGCGAAGATACCTGGGATCCTTTTCGCCATTTCTCTTCAGGTATCACATGAGACATATTCACACTGTACCGTGTCTCTTTAGTATGAAGAAAACTGCAAATACAGAAAAACACAGTTGTCAACATCTAGATTACTCCTCTTATTATACAGCAGCTATCAGTAGGCCATATAAGCCCAAGTAGTTCCTCTAACATATTTACAAGTCCCGAGAAATCTCAAAAACAAAAACAAAAACAAATCAGACTTGCAATTTACCTATCCACAAAACTCCTCGGTGAAGAGATAAGATATTTGTATATATAGCCAAAGTCGTATAAGGGAACACATCTGCAAAACAGAAAGTAGAAGCAAAGTGAAGAAAGAGGAAAAATTGACAAGGTACAATCACATATATGCTGAGAGTCAATAGCAATAAGGTATGGTCAGATATAAGGTCTAAAAGCGAAAGCTCAGAGTTTGAAAACACAAAATGAGAATACACATGTGTGTTTTGTACTTCACAAGTCCGCTCCTGTATCAGCAAGTTCACAGCTAAACTTAAGAAAAACTGTTATTAACCAGTTACTGCTGACTAATCATATGCAAAATCGAGTAAATAGATCAGTAGCATGCAATATCAAACCAAGGACGTGCTAAACCTTACTACAGGAAATCAATGAATCTTCTCAAATGAAGAAAAACAAGTACGCAAAAAGCAATTCAGCAAGGAAAAGACTAATGGTGCTCAGAGAATCGCACCTGTCAGAGAGAAGAACAAATCTTTGATTTGAATGATCCTCTAAAGCAGTTGCAAGCAACAATCTCTCTGCTGCAATCATGCTGGATTCTCCCCATATTACCTATAACCATGACACCCTAAGTTTCAACTCATCCGCGTAATCCTCAGGAAGAGTTGGAAGTAATACTTGAATCTAGTAAATGCCAAAAAGGCTTTTGCTTCAAGATCTCTACTTATACGTTCTCAGGCAATAGATACATTGATCTTTTACAATCTCAGCAACATGAACACATCAAATCCATAACAGATAAAAACTCTGTAGATCTTCGATTACATCCCCTGATGAGTTTCCCAGAAAAGAAAAACAGATAATGAACACTCACATTGATGCTATTGTTCAACTGGCGATCATAGAAATACTGTGATCTCGTGGTTTCCTCATCGAACACAAAACCAGGCTGTGAATGTATATAGACGGAGAAATTCGCCTGATCAGCACCCTGCCAGAAGCAACAATTTTCCAAATTTAGAAAACAAACAAGTGACAAGGAGTTAATCAAAGACGTAGTCTAACCTTGAAGAATCTGTCCCACAGAAAATCAAGAGGGAGATCACGCCGAGCTAAGAAAAGGAAAGCGACCTTAGGACAGTCGCCTGAGAATTGAGATCCCCCGACGGAGAGCGGCGCCAATGTAGTAACGAAATGGTACTGCAGGTGGATCCTGAGGAGAGCAAGAAGGCATAGCGCGACGGTGAAAGCGATAACGAGCTTCCATCCGAGCCACACGACGCCGCGACGTGATACTGGATGCTGCGTCTGCGGCAGCGATTTCCTCGTCATTGTATTTGTACCTCCGGAAAATTTGCGATCACTCACCGTCGAGCGATCAACATCCGGAGTCCCACTGTCGCTGTAATGGAAACTTAAAAACCTTTTAGGGTTTTGAAGTCAAAAATCAGGAGAAAATGGAAACCGAAAACATTTTGGAATTGAAAGAGAAGAAGACAGAAACTGAGGACGATGACGAGTAGACGTAGACGTAGAAACTTATAAACGTCGTCGTTTGCAATAGCCCACGTACACGTTTGAATTTCAGTGGGATACCACAAAAATTATACTACTCCCTCAGTTTCCGTTTCATAAAGATGTATGTTTTAAGAAAAAAACTAGATTTTGACCCGCGCTAAAGAAGCGCGGGTTTATTTTTCTAAAAAAATAAGTAAGTTTAAGTATTCACACCGCAAATTATATAGATAGTGGATTTGGACTTATGACATATTATGAATATAGTTTCTATGAATCAAGGATTTATTTAAGAATGAAAGTTGAAATGAATTTATAGAACGATAAGATCGAGTATTTCTGGTAGTATCGTTCTCGGACATGTTTTAGATGATCTTATTTGAATGAGCTTAATCTTTGTATACTTCGATCTTTCTGGTTTTTGCTCCACTTCTTTCTCTCCAACAACTAAGCATTTCCTTAGCTTACGTCACATAATTCCGAGATACGCGAGAATATTGCACTCTTAACCCGTTATTTATGGAGATTTTCTCATTCAGTTCGATTTTTGACCGATTACTTTTGAGAGTTCATTGAACTAAAGTTGTTTGAACGGATTCCTTTTGATAGTTCATTGAAACCTTTGTCCCAATCTTCATCTTATGGGTCGGGCCTTTTTCTTTATGTGCATTTTGTTGTGTGAAGTTCAAAACCAACCGTGTGAATGCATTAAATAAACTTATTTGAAAATAATTTTATAATAATTTTTTAATAAAATAATCATTATATAAGTTATTTGATATAAGTTTAATATGTATTATTGTGATTTTAAATATTTATTTTTTATAGAACATCATATCTTCATATATAGAATTTATTTGTATTTTTAATATTTTAATATTAAATTTATAAAATATTTTAATATTTTAGTTTTTCAAAATAAAAATATTTTATATTTGTAGTTTTATAATGAAGAATCATATTACTATATCAAATTTATATAAAGTCATAGTTAAATTATAGTATATATATATGTAGATATAGAAAAGAATATTAACAATACATGGTTACATTTATTGTAATAGAATAAATAAAATATAATATATTATGTTAAATATATTGATTATCAATATTATTATTTAGTTTAAACTATTATTTCAATATTATATAATAATTTATTAAGTTTAATGATTATATAATTTATAAAATAATTATGTATTAAACTATATAATTATATGTACCAATTAATTTAGTAACTTAATTATGCTTGATTTTATTTCTATAAATCAAATTTTAGTTAATAATAATTTATAATATGTATTTTAATATTAATTTCGAAATTAATTATTATTTTTACTAATTTTTGAAAAAGATTTTTGTTAGCTATAATTAAAATAGAAAAAAGAAAACCAAAGATATTATAAGATATTATGAATAAATCAAATATAAATTGTTTTACAGTTTTACCCTTAATGTCTTGTTTGGAAATATGGATAATAGAGAAAATGTTATATTCTTTAATTTTCCTTAATTAATATTAAAAACATCTTTAAATCTTAAATGGCACAAATTGTAAATAACACATACCCTAAATTTTAGTTTTTTAACGATTCTAATTTTTAATAGTATTGATTAGATGAATCGAATAGATTTTGATTAAGTGCGGGTTTAATCGTAAAAAGTACAATCGTAAAAACCTGCTAAGTATATTCTTTAATTTCTCTTAATTAATATTAAAAACATCTTTAAATCTTAAATGGCACAAATTGTAAATAACACATACCCTAAAGGTTAGTTTTTAACGATTCTAATTTATTAATTGTATTGATTAGATGAATCGAATAGATTTTGATTAAGTGCGGGTTTAATCGTAAAAAGTATAATCGTAAAAATCTGCTAAGTATATTCTTTAATTTCCCTTAATTAATATTAAAAACATCTTTAAATCTTAAATGGCACAAATTGTAAATAACACATACCCTAAAGGTTAGTTTTTAACGATTCTAATTTTTTAATAGTATTGATTAGATGAATCGAATAGATTTTGATTAAGTGCGGGTTTAATCGTAAAAAGTACAATCGTAAAAACCTGCTAAGTATAAAACTTCATTCAAATATTTTCCAGTTTGATGGAAAAAACTGCTAAAAAGTACAATCGTAAAAACATCAATCGTAATATGTGTATATATATATATATACATTTGAAACAAAATAAAAAGATATTAAAATATATTATAAATATATTTTGAATTAAATCATAAATTAGAGAATCTTAATTTATATATAATAGTTGATGTATAAATTATTCATTATATTTATCAATTAATTTGTTTTGATTTTAATTAATTAGGAAAGTAGGACATATTAGATTTTGGTTGTTTGGCTACATGATTAATAATTGTCTTGTTTGGAAACATGGATTGTAGAGATAATGTTATATTCCCTAATTACCCTTAATGAATGTTACAAATCCTAATAATATCAAGGGCAAATTTTGGGAACAACATTTATGTACCAAGGCCAAACTCCAATTTTTTAATAGTATTGATTTGTTTACAAAGATAAAAGTTTTGTATTTCTAATGTAAAATTTTGAATTGTTTACCTATTTTACCCATGTTAAATAAATGAGAATACATTTTTCAAGATAAAGTTGAAATTAATAATAATATTGTTGAGAGGTTAAAATTGGTATTACAAATAATTTCTTAAAATGTGTGAATATGTTAAAACATGTATCTTTATGAAACGGAGGGAGTATTTCGTTTGAGATTAGGCAAGATATTTTTTTTTGTCATCAAAATCGATTCAAAGGCCAAGGCCTTGTACAATACAAATGGGCCTGAAAACCAGTATAGAAAAACAAAACGCAAGCAAACGCAACCCATTCGAAGCCTTTAACGGAAGAAGAGACTACCACGTGACTACAGCAGAGGCGGACAGCGAGAGACACGCGTCAGGGAAAGAGGCATCGCCGGAGACAGTCGCAGAGCGTGGAGAAAAACGCCGGCGAACCGTACCGGACCAGATTTCTGCAGGGCGGAGAACCATTTGCCGGTCGATAGCTTCCCAGAAACACCATGGAAACACCTGCATCCAAAAAACACAGAAACAACAACGCCACCGGAATCGGCCAGACCCATGGAGACGCCGACAAGGTTAAGAAACCCGTTTGTATCCACCAGAAGCTTGTCCTCTAAAGCGGTGGTACGTGGGCGATATTAATCCCGGCGAAAAGGACGAGCGGAAGCAAAGCAGTTAACAATCATGGGAGACACGATGGGAGAAGAGAGAGGAAGCATGACCGTCATCGTCGAGAGACGAAAGAAACCGGTGAAAACCGGTGGGGTCCGAATAGTCGGAAAGAAACAGCCAGCCAGAGACATCGACTTCGAAGCTTATTGAAACGCATAGGAAATATCCGATCGAAGATCAGAACTATACAAACCGATCGAAACCAAAAGAGAAGCAAAACACCAGAGAAACAAGGTTGGATCGGGAGCAAAACATAGGGGAAAAAAGATCTCGATCTCATAAAGGGATAGAGAATCGAAATCAAAAAAAAAAACCCAGCTTGACGGCGTACCAACCCTCTGAAAGATGGAGGTCGGAGAAGAAGGCCGGATCGCCTCACCGAGAGAAAATTCTCTCACTAACCAAGAGAGAATTAAACTTATTTAAGGTAATTTGTTATTCAACAGCTAAATTGTTTTCCCAAATAAAAAATCAACAACGGAAAATTTGTCTAATGACCATTTATTTTAATGAAGAACATAGTATTAGAGCATGACCATCAATATGGGGGTTCTTAAAAAAAAAAAAAAAAAAAAAATTTGGGAAGAGTGTAAAAAAAAAAAAATCGAAAAAAAAAAATTAGACGAATGATAAGCCGCCACGTGTCATGAACAGTGTAAAAACCGGTTCTTAAATAAGGATTTTTAGGACCCGAGTTCTTAACTATTCACGTGGTCCTAAGAACCCTTGATAATCATGCTCTTATCCTAAGTCAACTTTTCAATATTATCCAAAAAGGTATAACAGTTTCTTTCTAACCTAAGAAAATCATTTTGGTACGTCATCACACCAAATTACCATGGTAGATAGATAATTTATTTAACCAACAAAAAAAATTCAAGCAAAATTCCAAGAAAGATGGAGCTAACCGAAATAAACCGAATTCGATTGGCTACATCTGATCAAATTAATTTGAACCAATAAACCGAATTAAACCTGAATAAATTGATTTAAATTTATTTGATTTTAAATGAGAATACACTATTTTCAAAGCTTAAAGATTTCATCAACAGCCACAACTATATTATGATATTCCAGTATCATAATTTTCCATATGCCAAAAAAGAATGGCTTCCAAGTTCCAATTCAAAATAACCAAAAAGTTACACCTACCAAAAAGAAAGAGAACCATTTTTCATAACAGCAAAAGCCAAGTAGCTAACTAGTTAACTACAACCGCCATGGCTTGTCAATCTACAAAATCTGCTGCTTCCTGCTATAAAGGTTTGGGTGTAACAACAAAAGTTGAAGCTTCTAACTTAATTCTGGGACTAGTGTCTCCAGTTCTTTCAAGGATTGTTCGACTGCGTAGATCACCATCTTCTTTATCTGTTTCAAATGACACAAAAAGAGTCAAACACCAGTCTGCATTAGTAAGTAACATTGATGATAACCACTGATAAAAATCACCTCAAGTTTGTCTTCTCTAGCTTTATGGTTCTTAGGGAGTTGTCGGAACTCTTCAGTCAAACGTAGACACTCATTAATGTTCTCTGGTGATACAAAATCAACAGCAACCTTTGTGCATGACTGTGTTCCAAAACAAACAAACCAAAAATCAGTTATAGTTAAGTTATGACAAAAAGTTAGTAACAACAGAAATCAATCAAAAGAACCTTGAGATTCCGAACTTGATGAGGACAACCGGCGGGAATAAACACAGCTTCTCCTAGCTTCTGAACAAATGTCCATGGCTCTATCCCTTCAATTCAAACAACCAAAACAAAAGCACATATGATTAAAAATGCCAAAAACCTCAAAAGTGACAGTTATTACAGTTACAAACATCATACCATATTCCGCCTTGAGTTTTCTTTTATGCTCCACGGTTAAGAAAAGAGATTGGTCATGAATAGGATGATAAACCTAAACAAAAGAAGCTTCCATCAATACAGTAATGTCCAGACTCAGAAAATAAGAACTTATTATTACCTTTGTAACAGGAGCACAGAAAGCATGTCTGAATTCTTTGGAATGCTTTTTAAGATACTCTTCAAGCTTTGGAACATCTTCTCTTCTAAATATGTCCCAAAGTGCACTTCCTGTTTCATCATGATGATCATGAAACCCATTTTCATCATTAACAATCTCACCTCTGTCCGAATCATTTTGCTCCTGAAGCTCTTTTTCATTTTGTTGCTTGTGTTTCTGCTTCAGAGCTTCGATTGCAGACAGCTGCTCCTTACTTAGTGTAACTTCAGCCGTATGCATCAGAATATTAACCTACAAACAAAAACCAGTTATATACTTTTCTAAGAAGAATTTGATTAACAGTTTGTGAGCAATTCAGGAAGAAGCTTACTGCATCTGACATGTCACAGTGCAGCTTAGTGACTGAATCGCCTCTCCCGAGCTCGTCTGCATTCCCGTACGCAATGTAAGTCTTAGGACCAAGATCTGGTTTAAGAAGTCCTTCAGGAAGCTTAGCAGCAATGTTGAGAATTCCTGATCTAGGATCGCTGTATTCTTGAAAAGGTAATGCTGAGATGAACTCATCGCAGTGACGAGGTAAAAGGTTTTCAAACTTGTCTGAAGGGGGCCAGTCTTTCAGCTTCAGCATCTCAGGCCAGAGGTTACCATATGTTCTTCCTTTGCTGTATCCTTCAAAGAAGTCTCGAGTTTTTATCTTCACCTGAGTTTGTAAGAGAAAGAAGTTAGCTGCTCGAACACCTTTAAAAACTGAGAAAAAACAGACTTTTAATACCTCACAATTAGCTAAACAATCGATTGCTTTGACGTCAGACATCTTGGAGCTAGTTGCTGAATCAACATCCTCGCTTAAAGCTCGCCACATAACCTTTGGCTCCCAGCTTAAACCTGCTGTGTAGTTAAGAGCGTTTCGAACGATCACAGGCTCACCTTTGGACCAATGCATTTGGAAATGCAGAAGCTCCTCTTGCTTCAGGACATCAAAAGAATCAGGACAGTAGATGTAATTGTCACTGGTTCCGTTCCTGGAAGCTGCTTTCCTCATCATACTCATCTCCAAATCAGAAGAACAACTGCAAGTTGACATTGTAGGAACGATGCTACTAGATGCAAAGAATGTCTCAACCTTTCGCTCCAAATCTGACATCCAAGTTAACGGTAGGATTCTCTTAAGCTCCAAAACACAATCACCGCAACCGCCTAGCTCTTTTGGTGCACACTTTATCCTCCCATTTTCATCAGCATTCCACTTAATGGATGGAGTATTAGCTTCATCCTCGGGAACAGAAGAAGAGCTCGGCTCTGCATCTTCGCCGTGTATATATCCGCTTCCTCTATTGACAAATGCTGGCTTGATTTCCGGTCGTTCTGAAAACCATCCTCCACGGATCTCTTGGCAACAGTTGAGACAAAGTTCATAAGAGCATTTTGGACAGCTTCTATGCAAGTCAACGATCGAGGTTGCACAGTGGTTACTGTACCACAAACAATACATTAGTAACATATAAATTATCACATACCTCTTTGAACAGTATCTAGAAGATGATACTTACCAAAAGACACGCTCTTCATTTGAGCATAGAGTCTCAGATATATCAACTTGAGAAGTCATTAATCCTGTAAAACATATCAACATGTTATCATGTAGCAAGATAAAATCTTGTCTTAGTATGGTAGCAGAAGATCTATATACCTTGAATCTTTGCCTCGGTTTGAATCTCTTCATCTTGCGCTTTACATAACTTTTGCAAGAAAGGAAACATCGATCCAATCAAGTACTGGAGATGGTGAAATCTTTCGTTATTACTGAGCTTCCTCTTTGATGTCTGTAAAACAAACGTAAGTAGATCAATCTAGCGAATCTTAATAAGAAGATAAGAATACAACCATACCTCGATTAGTCCACTTGACTGCAAACATATACCACAGTTGCAACTTCCACGACAAAAAGGACATTTTTCGAGGACATCATCCTGAGACAGCTGAGGATACCATTTCTTTATACATGGAAGACAATATAATTTTTCTTCACAGAAGGTGCAGATGAAAAGGTATCTTCTTTCTCCTTTAAAGCATTGATGACATATTGCAAGCTCTCCCAAATCCGCCTGTGTAAGGGAAAAAAACAAAATGAAATTCAGACAGAAAGTTTCAGTACATAATCACATAATGTAAGAAAACAATGTTTGTTACCCTTAAACTTCTTGTCATGCTTCTGCAGTCCTTAAACTTATCGTTTTCAACATGAGTATCAGACAATTCTGACTCAGAATGTGGACTGTTAACAGCAACTATGTCCAAATTCCGACTCCTGTTAGGAGTTGTTGTCTCGATGAAAGGAACTAGTTGCAGTTCCTGCTCCCTTTCCTGTGTCTTAGATCTTCTTTTCACAGAGTTTCTCTGCTTCGGTATCTCTTCACGTTTCTTTGCAGGTCTCTTCTTTCTTGAAGATTTGGCTTTACCTTCATCAGCTATAGACCGTTTCCGTTTTTCATTAGAAACTCGTCTGGGAGATCCAACACTGTTCTCTTCTTCTATGTCTGAGCAACTGCTTAAACTTGTTGGCTTAACTGGTTTCTTCTTCTCCGGCAAAGATTCCGGTTTACTCTTCTTTGAAACATTACGCTTGAGATTTCCTCCATTAGCAGCACCTTCAGCCTCCATTTTTTTCGTCACCTGCTTAATCAAAATGTCAATAACCAAAAGCTTCAGAAAATCAGAGTAATAGGAGACACTCAATCAATAATAATATCAAACGACTAATTCGCACATTACTATATGGATTATTGAATCAGATATGGATTATTGAATCAGGAAAACAATACTGGATTCAAGATGAAAATAAATGAGAAACTAGAAGGAGACATGAGGAAACAGGTTAAACATAGAGTAGCATCACCTTTCTAATAGAATGAAAAACAGAAAACTCAGGACTCAGCTACAAAATTTAACAGACATGATTCAAGGAAACGTTCAAATTTTTCTTGATTCACTAACGTAAAAGAAGAAAAAGATATTTTGAATTTTTTTCTCTCATTCAAAGAAGAACGAGTTTAATGGGTAGTAACACCATAATAAAAGTACAAAATCTAAATATAGTCAAAGAAATAAATAAAAAACTTTTAAAACAGCCGACACATACACCTATAAGCTTCTAGTATTTTAAAATTTAAATTTCTTACAGTTGATTAATATTTTCCTCAGTCTCAATGTACTTGAAAGGATTCTGTCAATCAAGTTACACTCTTCTCCTAGAAAAAAGCAAATATTCTTTACACTATATATGTAATAGATAAACGCAGATTCGAAATATCTATATTTTAATTTGACAAAGATATGTTTATATAATATATTTATATATACAACATAGTAAAATAAAATATAGGAATGTTCTTTTGGTCAGCAAATCCAGTTGGAAAATATAGAAATGTTTTTTTCTGGTCAAAAATAAAATATAGAAATGTTTTTCCTATTTCTCTCTCGGCAGAAAGGAAATATCTTTTTGGTATATAGTATGCACAATGTATATAAATCTGGCAAATAAAGGGGTTGATTGGAAGAGCTGTGGCTTTTATTTTTTTGTTGTATAAATTATGATGTAGATTTTTTTGTTTTGCCTTTAAATTTAATTGATGTAGGTTTTTGGTTGTGAAAATATTTTTATTTTTCACAACTCAATTTTTTTGCTCTGTATATTTAGTTTTGTACAGCCAAAACAAAAAATAAAAAATAATAAAGAGCTTTGGACAGAAAAATATTTACATGATTGAATTAGATTGTGTGCTTAGGCTTTAGAGAGATTCTAAAGTCACTACCAATCACCCCCAAAGTAAATATTCCACCTGGGTATTTACCCTCTACTATTTGCATTTATTATTATGGTGGTCAGAAAGTTTTTGATTTGATAGCATTTACAGAGACAGCTAATTTATTTTTATAAAGATTCTGCCATAAACAGTTTTCTTTTTTAACCCAAAATTGTGGTGTAGTGTTTTTGGCCGTTAGATTTATCATTTACTTATAGAACTTACGGCTTACAAGTTACAATCAACGCGTAATTTAAAATATATATATATATATATACCCATATCAAGTATGTTGTTTGTATGGTTGAGCATAAAATATAGAGTAGATTTCGCAGCATTTCTAGTAGTAATGATTTCGTTTCCTCGAAACTTTTAAAAAAATTACTGGATTTTCGGACAGTTTTTGATTTTTCTTAAGACTGAAAAAGCAACTCAATCGTCAAAACTAAAATAAATTCTCTAATAATATATTATATAATATATAATATACAAATGGAAAAACTTTAGGGCCAATTAATACTGACAAATGATCCGTTCAACGTCCAGTTGGGCTTGTCAAGAATGACCGTTTCGTTTTTGGTCATAATTGGTCAGACTGAAATGAACAATAATCCAAAAAATGTTCATGCCCGATAAAAACTATGTCCATTTGGACATGACCATGGACAACTCATTTACTATAATCTAAATTTGGTTGTCAATACTACTTAAAACTCGATTTTGCGATTTTAGCGGTAAAACTCCATTTTGCAATTTTTGGCTGGGAAAATCGATTTTGTGGTTTTGACGGAAAAATGAGATTATACAATTTTGATGGGGAAAATCGTTTTGCGGTTTTGGCGGGAAAATCGATTTTGCGGTTTTGGCGGAAAACTCGATTTTACGTTTTTTGCGGAAAAACTCGATTTTGCGATTTTGGCGAGAAAACTCGATTTTACGATTTTGGCGGAAAAACTCGATTTTACGATTTTGGCGAAAAAAACTCGATTTTACGATTTTGGCGAAAAAACTCGATTTTACGATTTTTGCGGGATGTCGTTTTGCGGTTTTGGCGGTAAAATTTGATTTTATGGGTTTGACAATAAAATATGATTTTACGGTTTGATAGTAAAAGTCAATTTTACGGTTTTGTGGGAAAAGTCAATTTTACGGTTTTGGCGGGAAAACTCGATTTGCCGGTTTTTGCGGGAAATTTTATTTTTTTTTGTTTTGGCGAAAAGTCGTTTTGGCGGGAAAATTCGAATTTATGGGTATGGCAGTAAAACTTGATCTTGCGGTTTTGGCGGAAAACTCGATTTTGCAGTTTTTGCGGTAAAACTTGATTTTGCGGTTTTGACAATAAAACTTGATTTTGCAATTTTGGCGAGAAAATCAATTTTACAATTTTGGCGGTTTCCTAGTTTTGGCGAAAAAAACTGATTTTTGTTTTGAAGTCGACTAAGTGACAAAAAATGAAATGGAAAAAATCTTTAAATTTATTTAACCTTAGATTTTTAATAATTTGGGAATGACCAATGTCCATTTGGTCTTGTATTATTAATGTATTGTTTTTGAAAAATGTAATTGTGCCTCCAATTTTGAATTTTTTAAAGAATTCCACTTAAATAATTGAAAATTTTGCCCAACTTAAATTTAGTAGAACAAGAGTATTTGTGAATTATATGTTTTGGAATGTGGTATGGTTTGTGAAGAAAATGCTAATAATAGTTATTTTTTATACTAGTGTGAAAAAACTAGAAAATCAATTTAGGAGTATTCTTTACACAATTACGTAATGGATAAATGCAGATTCGAGATGTCTATATAATCTTTTTATATAGACAACATAGTAAAACAAAATATAGAAATGTTCTTTTGGTCAGCAATTGCAATTGGAAAATATAGAAATGATTTTATGGTCAAAAGAAACTATAGAAATGTTTTTCCCTCTTTCTCTCAGCAGAAAAGAAATATTTTTTTCGGTATGTACAATGTATATAAATCTAGCAAATAAAGTAAAAAATCCACCTGGGTATTTACCCTTTACTATTTTGCATTTATTATTATGGTGGTCAGAACGTTTTTGATTTGATAGCATTTTTTTTTTATCGATGTATGGGCCACAACGGGCCGGTCCACTGACCCAGTCCTTCCAGCAGGAGGAAGGAATGTGGAGTCGAACTCCAGATGAGATGGACGCAGACGTAGACCACAACCACGGGACCACTTGCGACTTCTCAATTTGATAGCATTTACGGAGACAGTTAAATTTTTTTTAATAAAGATGTCCGCCAAAAACAGTTTTTTTTATTTGATTTTTTTTTAATACTGAAAAGACAACTCAATCGTCAAAACCAAAATAAATTGTATGTAATAATAATATACAAAATGTTGAGTGAACAACAAAGATCCCAACATGGTTAATTCCGTTTCTACTACAAGTATAAAAACAACCCGGTTAAGTGAAATCCAATGGTTCCCTATGATGGTGAACGCGAAGAACCGTGGCTAGCATGACTAGCCGCCGGCGTAGTTAACCGGGACTGACGTTTGGTCGGTACAGTAACACATTCTTCGTCCGAATCTCCGAGGCAATAACCAGAAATCTCAGATCGAGTATCTTCATAGTCGTCGTCTTTGAAAACCGGATGAATATATGCTTTCTTAAGATACGGTTTGAGGTTAAAGTTCGGTTCTCTTGCTCGTTCCAATGTATCTTTGATCATAGCTTCCTGTAAGCCAGGCCATATGAGATCAAATAACACAAACTTAAACAAAACCAGAATGTGTTTGGAATTTTACTGACCTGCAAGGGGTGGCGGAGAAATGCCGGTTCATACCGGCCTTTACAGAACCGGTGAAAGAAAAAGGTGAGGACCGGTAAGGCTATGAGGAATGGTGTGGACTGAGCAGCTCCTTTAGTGCTCATTAGTCCCAATAAAAGGACTTGTGAGATGATTAACGCTGATATTATACGTCCATGAATGTCTGGCCAGAACGCACCCGCACTTTCGTATTCTTGATTATACACATTGATGATCTGCAAAACGATCAAGTTCATTGACAACAAACTATCTTGAAGATGTTAAGAAGAAGAAACAGAGTCTTGTGTTTATTACTGACCTGATGTCGAAAGACGAGGTAAGCCAATGCGAAGAAGACTATAATGAAAGGGAGTAGAACCGGAGTAACTGGGGCATAGACAAGACCGAGGAGGAAGTAGAGTTGAATCCGAGGCTCTGTCGCATGAAAGTTAATCTGTCCTGGATTCATAGCTTCTTCTCTATCCTTCTCTGTTTTCACCAAGAAGAAGTTCTTTACATGGAAAAATATTAAAGGTTTCAGCCTCAGAATCTCTCCTGCAACTCCCGCCCAACCGTCCACCATTATATACGTGATAAAGAACGTTGCTTTTATCGGTATAGCTTCTCCAACCGTCCTAGGAATCCTAACAAGTGACAAGAACAACGATACATAGCTCCAAGATCACTAAAATGTTCTGAGGGAGAAACAGAGAAGGGGAAGGAAACTTTCAACTTACTGATTTGCTGGTTTTTTAAGGAAAGAATTAAGTTGTTCAAATGCAGAGCCGGTGATTATACTTCCGAGGAAGACATTAACGAGGTTGAAGATATAATATCGAAAAGCCGCTCTTCTTTCTAAAGATGATAATGATACAAACCCTTCGAACTTGGACATGACCATCAAAATACTTGGCAGGAATATTAAAAAGAGCTTCAATACAATACCAGGAAGAAAACCTTGGATAATCGATTTAATAAGATCCCTGCAAAACATAACAAACTCAGGCTTTCAATGGTTATTGAGGCACAATGGACTAAAAGTAAAACACTTCATTTTTGGGGCGGACACAATCCAGTGCAGACAAAATTTATTTATTTTCATAAAAGTGGTCCGCACTTGGTCTGCATCGGACTCTTTTGATTAGCGGAATAATCCGCCCTGACCACAACTACCATTCAAAGCCTCAACATCTAATGCATATAAAAATAGTCCATATAATTGATAGAGAGAGACTTACTTCTCTATGATGGGTTTGAGGAATGGAGCAGCCTTCTCTATGCCTTCAATACTCGCTAAGGATTGAACAAGGGCTATTGGAAACATGAAGAAGAAGGTGAGGAAGAAGAATGCAACGTGCATTATAAGTCTTCTTACTGTTAAAGAGACATAAGGAATGGCTAGGTTTGACCAAAACACTTCTCGTGCCTCGGGAGCCCAATCAGTTAACCATTCAGTCGGATTTCTAGACTGTTGTGTCTGTGCACAAACCGCAGCACCCCACCGTGTTTTAAAAGAGACAAAAGCTGCTGGCATTACGCTCTTGTCATCTTTCTTCACCTTCTTCCTTTCCTCCATTATCTAAAAAACCGAAGTTTCGATTAATTCCAACAGGTATAACCTTTGAAAGAAGAAAGGTGAAGACAATAATACTTACTTGCTCGTTTAGTTTCTCGATCTCAGCTATATAATGATCGATTGCGTCAACTTTCTTTCCCCATAGTCCGAGAAAACCAGTCTGGATTCCCAAAGAACACAGCATAAAACAGATTAGAGACAATACAAAAGGTTCTTTAAGTTTGTGTCTAAGAGATCACCTTTATCATTGGTCTTTGATTCTTGTTCCTTGTATACTTCAACTGGTAATAGTCAAGCCAGTTCTGCGTACTCCTCTTCTTCTCTACTAAATCCGCCAAATCATTTGCATTGTACACAACCTGGAAATTCAAGCTCCAGGATTTAAACGAAACCCGAGTTCAAAAGAAATACTGATTCTTTTTGAGCAATGAGCTATAATAACCTGATGTGTAAGATAATGGTCTGGATGGTTAACAAGGAAGAAATGCTCCACACTCTCACTAATGGACTCATCTGGATCAGCTGGTACATTCCTAACCAAAACCTGTGAAACCAAACCAGGTCAATCCAGTGTTACATCATGAACCAAAACTGATCATATAATAATAGCTTTACCGTGAACTGATCAGGACGCCTTTGCTCGGACTGAAGAAATGATAAACGCATGGAAGCTACTTTCTCATACTCTTTCATTAGAACATAGCAAGTCCAGAATGTGAAGGCGTAAGCCATCACAAGGTGAGTCCAAAACCTTCAAATATATAAAAGCTACAATCTTTAAACTCATAGAGCGAAAAAAGGAATCAATGTGAGATTATTGAAACGTTTGCAAACCTTTCTGATCCACGTTCAATATTTGAGATCGATAACTTATCAATATCACTAGATGTTACATTACGAAGCTTAGCTAGTTGCAGTCCATCGCTAGTCCAATTGACAGGTACAAGAATCGACCACGCAAGTAATGCTATCGGGACAAAGATCTTAAGCCTGTAAAAACATGACATAACTTTCAAGATGAAGCTATGCAAAAGCAAGAATCTTTCACAAGAAGAGGTTCAAAACATTAGTACCCTGTCAAGTAAATCCTCAAGTACACCGCAGAATCCAACCCGGCATGACTAATAAGCTCAGGCTCAGGCATCTTTAGAGCCGCGGGCATCCAGTTCAAGAACCGTAAGTAGGAGCCTAAGTCTAAATTGACAAACTTGCTGACAAGAGCACCTGAATGCAAAGGGCTGCTTCTGATACCTTTGAGATACCATTTGGGGAAGTAAACTCTATCGTTGAAAGGTTGAATCCTCAAGATTGCAAATGCCAAAAGGAAGATGATGGCAGTGAGTATGTTGATTGTTGCAGCTACTCCAATATCTCCTAGTGTTGCCATCTCCTAACTTAATGATCTATCAAATCTAAAATTCCGCTTTGAAATTGAATCCTTTCACCTGCAAAATATTGAGGACTATAATCTATTAGAACCCTTTGAATTCAAAGACTTCACCTACAAAATACTCAGCCATTAAGTCATTCAAATGGCGTGTGGTTTTATTTAAGCAGGAGAATTAATTATAGATATATACACAATTATTTTGTTTTGTTATCTTCTATGGAAATTTATATTTCATAGATTTAAAGTAAAATGAGAAAGTCCATAAAATCTTTCAAAAAAAAGGAAGCTGATTAAGAAGAGTTGGTAAGAAAAGATTCACAGCATTCCAAAAATAATCTCAATAAAATTGCATTCCTTAATCCTTAAGAAGTCCTTTGTTAGTCTCATTCTCAATATTCCTCTAATTACTCAATAACAAGACGAAAAATATATAATAAATATACATATGAACTAATAAAACAGTGACAAGAGTTCAGAGATTTGTTAAAGATAAAAAGACTTCAAAGTTGCAGACTTTTTATAATCATGATAGAGCATATAAAAACTGAATTGAATTAATCTCCTTGATCAAGATCTCTAAGAGAATCAAAACCCAGATTTTCATTTTGGCAATAACGTCTCTTTTTGGCAACGAAAATACCCTTTCACTAAAATTTCTCGAGAAGCAATCTAACTATTAGATTACACAGATATAAGGAAGATATCAACTGAAGGGAGGAAAGCTGAAACAAACCTAGAAAACCAACTTGCTCAATCGTGTAAGGGTTTATTTGGATTGTCACTCCACGACAGAAGCTTCAGAAGTATTCTCTTTTTTTTTAATCACAAGAGAAACCGGAGATATCGATTTTTAATCTTTGCACATAAACATAAATGGAAGAGATAAATAGTGGAAAACGCTGAATAAACACGGACGAGGAAGATAGAGGAAGTAGAAAAGTTTTTTTTCAAAACCTTTGACACCACTTTTTTATTTTTTTATTCTTTATAACAGTGGGTGAATGAATATTATAAAGTGACGTTGGTCCGCGTACAGTCTCTGGCTCTTTCTTCAAAGTTGAAATCCTGATAGCCTCTCTTACGTTTGCTTTAAATTCACTTTTTATTTATCTGTCACTTTCTTTTTTCCTATCACGATTTTATTGGATGAACAGAGGCCAACGTTCGAATGGGCCATAAGGCCGGTTAACAGAAGACTAGTGGCTACAACGGGACCTACAGATAAGCACGGATCAGCACGTGGCAAAACTAACGGCAATCGTAGCATGCAATCCGTGCATCACTCAGGAATCAGAATCGCCATGCAAACCACCGGCAACGTGGATGAAAAACGCTGCTAAAACCCATACTTTTAAATGTCACTTAAAAACCCATATTTTTATATTTATTGCCAAGTATCCCATATTCATTTTGTTACCTTTTTGCAATTTCCTAAACATAAAATACAAAATAATACAACCAACTATCTAAGTTTGATTAAATTTAATATTTAAATATTAAGATGACAGAATAACAAACTAGTAAGATTATCTAAAATTATGACGTAAGTAAATTAATTCTGAATGATCACAAATTATTCAGAAACGTGAGAAAGTTAGAGGAATAAACTGCAATGCAATGTAAATACTATAGCCAAATAGGGGGTCATCATGAAATAAATTAAAGTTAGCAAGTAGTTATCAATTAATTAGTCAATTATCATTAGATTTGATTCAGAAATTAGCTAGCTGCCACGTGGGGCGGCAAACAGTGGACTCCGCGTCCGTGTCACGTGGCCTTTTCTTATTATTCAAGCGAGCACAATGGAGTCTGTCACGCGCAGTGTGCTCAAGCGTGAATGTACTAAATCCAATTGTAAATGTTCTTTATTATCACAAGAAACGTTACTTTTGAAAGTCTGCTGAAGCGGGAATAGTGAACGACGACTTTGACCAACAAGAGGGCTTGTAAACGGTAAATACAGTTGAATAACAACTTGAGTTTGAAGGCCCAAAACCCAAATAGAGAGAACAAAAGACGTTAGCCCAAGAAAACCCAAAGGCGTTCAACGGCGTCCCCTGCATCCGGATAAGAAGACAAAAGAGAAGGATTTGCAGAGGACGTTGACATGGTATTATCTTTAAGCGTATAATCAAAACCCATATTCATTACAGAAACTCAACTCGAACGTTTTAACTTTTAAGGGATTACAATGCCGGAAAAAAAAATAACTCGGTTAAAACGTTACAACAGAAAACCGGAATGTTATCCGGCGTAAACCATCTCAAAACCAAAAAATCAATGTTCTTGATTATTGCACATACATTCTTTACATCTTGGGTAACGGTAAACGCTGCGTCCAGTAGGTCTCGCGGAGACATGTTTCGTCTGTCTAATCGCTTTCCTCACTCTCTTCTCAAACACGTTCCACTCAATCGTATTGTTCTTCATCAATATGTCCGAAAGTCTCCGTTTGTTCGGTCTAATCGTCGGCATTTTCCCACCTCCATAATAAATCCGATAACCCGACACAAGTGACGATAACTGGCTCCCTGAATCCGTCATCGCAAATGCGTTTGCCGCAGCACAACCGATGAAATCTAAAGCCGCTAGCTACAAATATAACGTTTTGTTTAAAATATATAACGCCAAAAAAGAATATTTTCGTTTCTTTATTTACCTGAGAAGAGAAGTTCTTGAAAGGTTGTAGCTCGGATGGAGAGAGTAGTTTCTCCTTGGTGACTAGATTCGGGTATAAGCTAGTTAACGCAGTTAAACGTTTTGATCCTCCGTATATATGTGCGCCAGCTACAAAGACTCTGGTTTCACGGTTGAAGCCAAGTGCCACGAGCATAAGCACGGCTTCTTCTGGTGTTAACGGACAAAGTCCTTCCGTCCTCAAAGCATCCGGTGATGGGAATCTGAAACAAAAACAGAGAAATTCCGGGTTTAGATTTGGAAACAAAGAAGACAATGCTCGAGTTCGGAAACGAAACAGAACAGACTTTTTAGTTTTGGTTAGAGACGAGAGGGATGGAAAGTGTTTCCGGCGATACGAGTCCAACTCTTTCTGTTCCCTTTCACCTCCTCCGAAGTAACAGAGAGAATGAGCCACCATGTCGATCTCAAACCGTAGATGGAGAGCAAGATACTTAGAAGAAGAAGAAGCTTTCTTTTGCGCAGGAGTATCAGACTTCTTGTCCAAGATTAAAGAAGCAGATTTAGGACCGAGGAGAGGCACATCAAGTGGTGCAAGGTAAGATCCTCTGTTCCTTAACCTCTTCACGAGCAACGCTCCTGTTTCTTGTATTCTCGGGACGAAGTTTAGTGCGTGGAAGTTACATCTGCACCGAAGTCTCTACTATCCAATGAAAAGTTTAGATCAAATGAGCTTATCAGAGATCCATATGCAGTTGGTTAAGGAGAAAATGTTTACCTGTAACTCAAACGGCATTGGATCAAAGGCTAAGCGGTTTCCGAATCCAACAAAATGGATTACTCTGTTCTTGTGTAGTATAGGGAGGATGTGTTTCATATAGAAACCTGGTTTGGCTTCTTTCATCACATCTGTATCCGTAACCTTTAGAGATAAAGTACCAAACATGAACAAAAAAAAGACAAGGAAGATGAGACTGTTTGTATTAAGAACCAAAGTAAACTCACAACGCTGCCGATTGCTTCAAGATCCAAAGATTGAAGCTTTCTTGGTAGTTCCTTTACTATCCGAATATCGGGTGACAAATGCTTAATAAAATGTTCCTCTTGATATATATCTCCGAACTGACTATCAAGTATCAAAGTTAAACACATTGTTACTGTTATTTTAAGGTGACTTAAATCTCAAGGTACTAACAATGGCACATTTTCTGAGCGAGCAAAGGAATTTATGGTACACTAAAGCTGTTTAGGTTTTTTTTTTTGTATCGAGAGAATGAAAAGATCTCGTTAAGAATTTATTTATTTATTGTATCGGATTTGAGACAATTTATAAAGGGGTCAAAGGGTGTAAATATTTAACACTTACAAAATATAAAAACTCTAAACCGAAGGATATTTGCCTCAATATCGTTTTCTCTCTAAAACGTTTTCTTCTTCTAAGGGTTACTCGAACTATATTCAACAGCTACAAATGTATATCTCTAATCTTTCTTCAGTAAATATGACTTCAAAATGGTTGGAGACAGAGAGAGAGGGCGAGGAGCTTACAATAGTTACCTTGCATCTGTCCAAACATCACTTAACATGAATTTGGGAATGACTAGAGCCGCATTGAGCAACCGGGCTACAACAACGATGTTACATACCTGTCAAAATAAATTCAGCTGTTAGAGATATTTCAAAGACAAATTGAAGGATAAGAAGAAGAAAACTTACAGCAACTCTTTGTTGATTAATCCCTCCGTTTGCAGTTACCATAATATATCCATTTTTGCCATCTAAAAACCAGAAAGATATTACTCCATAGGAAACAAGCTTGATCCAATTTTAAAGTAAGAAAAAAAGAAAGAATGAGACCGTCAGGAGACCAAGAGCGTGTATCAGCGCATGGCTTCCAAGCCAAAGCTTGTTCCTTTGGCTCCCGCCATAAGTCTTTTGGCTCAAGTTTGTTCTGTTCCAATCAAACACCATTACAATAACCCGTTACAACGCAAGTTCTATAAACAGTTAATGTTAGGGATAAGAATGGCCTTGGGAGGAAACATTACCTTTAGCAAAGCCTGAGCGGCCAAACCCAACATTCTATCATATGTTCCATTATGTTTCCTCTTTGATTTCCCAAACCATTTACGCTCATCGTTCTAATTCACAACAACTTTATACATCAATGAAACTTTCAAGCTCAAACAAAATACTATCTGTAAACCCCCAACTCTACATTAGAATAATTACCACAACTGTTTCATATCACATCTACCAATCTCAGACATAACTCAATTATGAAACACAATACAAACATTTTTCTGTTTTCTTGGGAGACAAGAAAGTTCAATTTTTTTTTCTTGGTACGTGAAAAATGAGTTTCACACAAGAAACGTAAAGTAATTATAATGCCAATCAATTTGACCTGTGTAGAAGGAACCCATATCGGGTTCGGGTTTGGGTTCTTTGGGAATCCTTTTCGAAGCCAAACCCTGCCTTCGTGAAGACGAGAGAGCATGAACCAATTCACAAGAAAGAAGAAACCCAAAATGGCGATGACACCGATGGCTATTTTAGCCGTCCTATGTTCGTAACAAATCCGGATTAATCTCTTCCTCTTCCCTCGCTTAGTCGTTTGTTTCGTATTCGGGTCTCCGGCGAATGTGAAGAAATGGGTTGGGCCGAAACGCGGTGGACCTCCGTAGACCGGAAGATCATATGACTCGGGTCTCTCTTCGTCGGGTATCTCTTGTCCCATGATCAACACAAGTCCCTTCCTATTCTGGTCTTTCTCTCTCCTCTTGTCTCTGAATAGACATACGGAGAGAGAGGATGAAAGAAATTGCCATAAATAAGAGCGCGAAAGCTTTGCCGAGCTTAACGAAGCTTCTGTTATGACAGATGTTGTCTGAATTTCAGTTTGTCTTAGTATTTTTGGATTCAGTTTTAGTTATATAAGTCCTTCGCTCCAAGTTTTCCAACATCATTAATGTTTGAATCCTTTGTTTTACAGTTAAATTTAATTTTCGACCCATGTTTTAAACTATATCCATGTTTTCCCTCTATAGTTTAGCTATTAACAGAAACAACCCAATACCTTTCCCGCTTTTGTATTTTTGCCAAGCCTACACTCTGACTATTTATCACCATACAACATTCCAAGTAACTCGAACCAGGCAATAAACTCTTCTAATAGGAACTTTCAAGTACTAGATGTGGGCTTAAGTAATTTACAAGTGAACATTTATTGAATATAGAAGCTTAAGATTTTCTTACTACAGGCTTAGAACCTGCTGTATACTATGTATCGATAGTATGATCTATATAGTATGTTGAAGAACACGATAGAAAAATAACAGTTAGTGTAATGAAAGCTTAACGGTAAAGATGGGAGGCAAATGTTTCAAGATAAAAAGAAGACCAAATGTGAAAGCACAAGAAAGCATAAAATCGCGAGAGTGAAAGAAATGCCGGTTACACGAGAGATTATTGAGCACCGAGTTCGAGAAGTAGAGTGTGGCTGAGAGCATCTGAACCAGGTCCCGTGAATTGGATTGGACCTGCAAGACAATTAACATTTCCGCAAAAAGAGAACGATGAGAACCAGAAACAAAAGTTGCCATTGTTTTAGAACACGAGTTGTAACGAACCAGGGCTGATGTATCGGTTCTTCAAGGCCCATTCCTCGCGCAGAGATGCAAACTTCTTAAACGGTGCACCTGCAGATTCCAACAAACAAAATAATACTTGGTATGTGACCGTTTAACCGCCGCATCAAAAACTATGAGAAACAAAAGAGAACCAAAGGGTCACCTTCAAGTTCCACCATTGCTTTCTTGATCACAGGCTTGAACTTACCTGCAAGTTAAAATCAACCCTGGCTTTTAAATATCTAGATTTTGAATGTTTCTTAGCAAACTTTATTGATTTATTTTCATACCGTGTCTCCTCTCGACATCCATCAAGGCTGTGAGAGCAGTCCCACCTACAGTCCATTCTTCCACAGGAGCAGCCAAGTTCCCGACCTGCGCCATTAAGTCACTCATCTCATTGACTCATTCTAAACACAAACTAGTTTATCAAACGCTGTTATGATCAACACTCAACAGATACATGAGATAGAGAGGGAGAAACTAATTTGAAGGGAAATAATGGAGTATATACCGAAGAAATCAGTCCGGTTTTCCCACTGTTGAGGAGTACTCCAGCGCCATAACCAAGTGCATAACAGTAGGTGGCATCAAAATTTGTAGGCAAACCGCATCTTCCTTCATAACTGTATTCATGTCGATGATAACAATAAATCCAGGTTGTTTACCTCACATTGATAAATAGGCAATTTATGATGCAGCTATATATAGCGATTTGGTTGGTTGACTGAAAAAAAAAAAATATGTGAGGAAGTACCCGAAGAAATGAGACTGTCCCATGAATTGTCCTTTGTATGAACCAACTTGCTTTCTTTTCTCCAATTCAGTTTCAACCATTTGGATAAGCATCTTCTCAGTCTCAATCTTGGCCACCTATCAAGATGTGGAACATAGTATTATTAATAATCCATGAGAGACTTAGGTAACTGCGTATGAGGAGACAAGATTGATCAATTACCTGGACATTTCCATGTGGGTCTCTCTCGAGCATCAGCTGTTCCTGAATCGCTTCAGGCAGAAGATCAAACAGCTTCAGGGATTGTTCTGTGAGCTTCTTCTTCCACAGTCCACTTTCATCAACCACCTCATTTGCCAGAATTTCATTCAGTTCTGCGATCAGCTCCTGGACCTGAGAAGTCAAAGGATAATAGTAATCATTAGTTAAAAACAATCATATTAATTGTCTTTAAGAAAAAAATTCTGTGTTTGCGACGGAAACACACCTCGGGAATAAAATCGATAAGACCTTCTGGAATCAGAATAACACCATAGTTGTAACCAAGTTCAGCACGCTTGCAGATAACATCAACCATGTAATCGGTGACATTCTTCAAAGTCTGCTTCTGGGCAGACACCTGCAAAAGGGTATTTCCAGATCAAACATGAGTAAATATAGACTGACCTACTGAGGCATATGGGACGTCTCTATGAACCAAAAACCCATGTTGAAATATATTATTTCGCTTCATTGGAAGAGTGTCACCAAAATGAATCTCATATGCAGTCTACTATCATATATTAGATACAAACATGTCTGTGGAGTAATTTGAAGTCAAACGGTAACACACCTCCTCTCCAATAATAGTTATGTTTGGGTGAGTTTGTAAAGCACACTCAAGCGTAATGTGGGAAGCAGCACGACCCATAAGTCGTACAACTGCAATGAAAATATGATACAACATTGCAGGCATCAGTAAAAAATAGGACACAAGGGAAATGATGGAAACTAAAGAACTTCTGTTCACCTAATTACTTACAATGATAGTACTTTCCAGTTGACCTTGCATCAATCATGACATTTCCGATCATTTCAGAGTAAATCTGCATACGCAATATAATGTTTTAATAGGCTCCTTCAACAATTTTCTCTTGATGAAACAAACAATTAAATACTTGATAATCAAAGCAAAATATTAGAATAAACACGGAGGAAAGTCTAGAATAATTTATCAAACCAGAAGCCAACCTTGCAAGCTGTATCAAACCCAAAACTAGTAGGAACCTCCTTGCATTTCAAATCACCATCAATAGTCTTGGGGCACCCAATGACTCGAGTTTTCAAGTTCTTACTCCTAACCACACAAGTAACAAATAACTCAAATGCTGAATCAGCAAGGCACTAACATTTTGTTCACATGGATCTTGAAGAACAAGAGCTTTAGACTAAGCTAAATAAGTTTCAGAAACAGAGAGAAAGATTAGACTGCAAGGATTACCTGAAGTTTTCAGCTAGGAGGCAAGCATTGGTGTTGGAGTCATCTCCACCTATTACCACCAATCCATCCAAATCTAGCTTCTTTGCTGTTTCTTCAGCTTGTTTAAACTGCACATGTGAGCCAACAAACAATTACACACTGCATACAAGTTTGAAAACAGTAATAAATCCCTTCAAAACTACCATAAAAAAATATTCAACCTGCTCAGGCGTTTCAATCTTGTCTCTTCCACTGCAGATCATATCAAAACCACCCTGTTAAAACCGAAAGAGAATTATAACCACATCGACATAAAACACAAGCATATTCAACCAAGGATTAATGTTCCACTAGTTGTGGATCATTAACTAGTAATGCTAATTTGAATACTTGAAAGTTGAATTAGGACGAAAATGATGATGTACTTCAAAATCCCAATCAATCACAAAGCCCTTGGAAAGGATCCATAGAGTATAGTGTCCAAGTACCTGGTTTCTGTAAGGCTGAATGTATTCTGCATTCAACTCAACATACTTGCATTTCATGATACCAGCTGGACCACCCTTGAACCCGTAAAATGTGCTTCCTTTGGCACGCTCCTGCAAGTAATCTAAAGCCGAAAAGAAAATTACAAATGACTGGACAATGTGAATTGAAATGCTAAGAAAAGCATCATTTGAGATAGAAATTAAACCCTTACCGAACAATCCAGATATGACATTGTGCCCACCAGGCGCTTGGCCTCCAGAGAGAACAACACCGATCTTCAGTTTCTGTCCCGACAAAGCTGCATTCTGGTCTGGAACAACTGATACGGAAGGCTGACCATATAAACCAGGAAACAACTTCGCAATCTCATCTGCAATCACATAAAAAAGAAACACTAATAAATCCTCCGGATCTCTTAATACACTCTATAGAACACAGATCTGTAAAAGACTATTCGATTCAGTTTCACAATCAAACTAATAAAATGCCATTCGAACTTTCGAAAACCACCATAATACCTCGATATCCTCACCAGACTAATACAAGATCTAGGGTTGTATCAGATCAAGCAGTGCTATACACAAACAAATCTAAATCGAAAAGTCATCAGATTAGATGGAGAAATTGGAATCCTAGGACTAACCTGGATTCCCGGCGGCGGAACTAGCGGGACCTTCGACGATTTTGAAAGCTCCTTTCAGTACAGAAGGTAATGGAAGGACGTTACTTATTCGGCTTGACTGAACTTCGCTGTACACCGAAGCACGTCCTTTCGCCGGAGCGTTCTCCAGAGATCCGGCGGATAGATCTCGATTAACGGCGAGTGAAGGGGCCATTGCTTTGGTTTCACCTAACTCTCTTCTCTTGGTTTGTTCGAACCTAACTTCCCTCTAGTCAGCGTTAGTGGAGTTCACTTGAGGTTGGTGTGAATAATATATAGTCCGACCCATGGGCTTATTAGTCAACTATCAAGATCTATTGACTCATCCTACAAGGCAAAGGGTATTTTAGGGAAAATAATATAATTTAAAAGGCCCAATCTTAGGTACTTTCTTTGTGTGAAAAATTTCAAAACTATCCCTAAAGCTTTGGTTTCCAGCTTTTTTCTTTCTCTTTTTATTCTTTGTATGGGCCGAACATTTTAGCCCTTAAGATTCAACAATCGGACATGGGTTTAAAGCTTCAACGGCTGATAAAATCAGAATTACATATCGTTAAGTATCGTATTTATGTAGTACCATTTTCTTTTGTCTTCAAATCCCAATGAATCGATAAAGATAAAAATTGCTGTTTATAAACTTAGAGAAAAAATTATATAAAACCAAAATCAGTATACACAAAAAAACGACTCCAATCCATATCTCACGCCTCACGGAATAGGTTTATATTTTCTTTTTCATTTGGAGAATGTAATGATGCGTGTAGACAATCAATAGACGTCTCAAATAAAATAAAGTTAAAAAGTATATGTTAAAGTAATAAATAGCATTACGTAATGTAAGGGTACTTTATTAGTTATTACTTGTGTAAAAAGTTATTTATTGCATGCACACGGGATCACTCAATATTCTATATATGCTAATCTGACAAGGTAGAGTGCGTTTGTGTTTTAGATTATCGATTATTATAATAATATACTATGAAAATACAAATTTATATAGCTAAAAGAACATCAAATTTATACGTAGACGCAAAGAAACAGTCGGAAGCGTAGTGTCACATTCCCAATTAGTATATACAGTAGCTAAATCAGTGTGATTTATATATGCACTATTCATATTTCATAACATATTATGATTAGACAATGTGTTCTAGATATCATCATATATGTCATTAGCAATTTACGGATGTCCCCACTTGATATTTTTGTTACAACAACGGCTAATCGTAACTAGCTTCATTAGCACGACTGATAAAAATACACACAAATGCATGCATCACGGTCCATACGATATGCGTAGACACGCACAGAAACATACACACGAATGCATGCATCACGATCCATATGATGCGTAGACACGCACAGGAACTAAGTTATTAGTTTCACCAAACATTCAATCAAGACAACAGCAAGAAATAAGAAGATTCTAATTAAGATAGTCAACCGTTCACCGCCTTAATTTAATGTGTTTCCAGTTAAAGATATACCCTTAGCTGTTAAAGCAATTTTGTAACCTCTTCTTTCTGTAAAATTAAGGGGAAAAACATTAATAAAAAGACAATAAGTAATGAATAATTAGACGATCTCTCACATCATTACCTTTTGACTTTGTTGTTTAATTTCTTGTAGATTAGATCTTCGTCATTTTGTGAGCTGTTTGTTGTTACTGACTTATACAAAGCTCAATATTTAGAAAAAGGTAACATTGTTTTTTTTTTTATAATGAGCTAGGAGTTTTCTTCACGGTTCATCATCATGCATGTATCTCAACAACCTCGCTAAGATCACCAAAGAAACATTAGGTAGCAGTAGCCACCGACCCGAAGTTCTTCTAAATTTGTGTTGTCAAATATTTTTGTTACATTTTTTTTTAATATGGTGTAAGTTTTAGAAATTAGATTTATAATTTCCATAAATTTAGAATTAGCCTTAAAAGTTCTGATTTAAGAAAAATAACATTATGTAGCAAAAATAGTTTAGACAAAAAACTAGTTTCTTTACATTATCACTAGATTACCAACATAAAATATGAATATGTCAGAAAATACAATAGATATAAATATTATTTTCTTAGTATTTAATACAACTATTTTTCATTAAGTATTCTGGATATGCAACATCAACTATTGCAACTTGGAATAATTAATAGCATTTTGTGTTGTTTTTATTTTCTACGACGACTTCTGAATTGTGATATATTGTTTTTGGGGCATCATTTAGTTAAAGCAAAAGAGAACGTATTATTACTTGAAACTTACTTTTATTTTTCTACTTCTTAGTGAGTGTGAGAATATTCTATAACATTGATTAATATATATACTTTGTATGCTCTTCTTACCAACCATCCGATCAAAGATTTTATTCATTTGTTAAAATTATAGAGGAATCCAAAGATAACTTATTGTAATTAGGTGGCTGATGCCAACCGATATTATTGAAGAAAATTATCAGCATAACCAAAAATATATAATAGCAAATCTATCTACTTTATTTCCAAAATTAACCAGAATCATCTGAAATTCAAATGGGTCAAACTCATTAAATTTAAGGTAATGATCTTGAGTTTTATTTTATCATCTACACAATTATTTATTACTGCGATTTGTGGATTGTAGTTTTCACAATTTTCATGACAACCCTAAAAACATCATTATCATGCCGCAGCTAAGCTAAACAAATATGAATTAACCTTATCATTTCATAATTTTATAATATTACTATATAAATCAGAATCTTATCATTTCTCTCATACATATATAAACACCTCTCCTTTTTAAATTGTTATATATATGAGACCTATTTACCTACATGGCTACATCCACAACAGGAGAGTAATAAATCCATTTACCGGGCAGGCAACTCTTAAATAAAAATAGCGGGGTTCAGCCTTTTGTTATATAAAATGGCCCTATAAAATATTCTAAAGTTGCAATTGGTATTTCAATAATAAGACATGATCCTTTCTGATCTGTCACGTTTACCATATAACTATTTGTTTGTATCCTCGAGTTGCTATTCTGAAGGATACGCAAAATAATTCGTCGAATAATAATTACATAATTAGTGTTTGACCCGCGTTTAACGCGGATTTATTCTTCTTTTTATTTAAATTTTTAGATTTAGTGGGACAATAATGTTAGAATATTTATCACTTTTTATTATATTACAATTTATGTTGGCTGGATTTAATTTTTTTTTATTGCTATGTTATGAATTAGTTTTTGTTTTGGTTTTTATGATTTTTAACACTTTATATCGTTTTGTCAGTTTTTAATGTTGTATTTTAGTTATTGAATTTACCCGCACGCTAGTACAATATTATATACTACTTTTTTATTTTAATAATAATTTATTAATTTTAATGATTATATAATTTATAAAATAATTATGTATTAAATTATATAATTATATGTACCAATTGATTTAGTAACTTAATTATGCTTGATTTTATTTCTTTAAGTTAAATTTTAGTTAAGAATAATTTATAATATTTATTTTAATATTAATTTCGAAATTAATTATTATTTTACTAAATTTTTGAAGAAGATATTTGTTAGATATGATTAGGATAGAAAAAAGAAAACAAAAGATATTATAAGATATTATGAATAAATCAAATATAAATTGTTTTACAATTTTATCCTTAATGAAGAATACAATTCATAATAAAATCAAAAGCAAATTTCGGAAACAACATTTATGTACCATGGTCAATATCCTGTTTTAATAGTATAGATAATTACAAGCTACTACAAATATTTTTTTTTCATATTTATTTGTACGCATATTAGATTATTTTGTACTCCTAACTTACTCATTCCTTAACCATAATCAGGGGCGGAGCTATTTGAGGTGGAAGGGGGGCAGCTGCCCCCAGTAAAATTCAATATTAATAAAATTTGTTAAGTGAATAACCAAATGTTTGATGGATAAGTTGGCAATGCTCCCCCCCTAAAATATCTGTGTGCCCCCGTGTTGGTTCGATGTTCCACTCTTACCATTTTTTTTTCAAATTTGTTCACGAATCCATGTACTTTTCTTTTTGACGTCACGAGTCCACGTACTTGCACTTAGTAAAACAATATTTAATGCTTTTTTTCCTCCCACATACAGAATTGGTTCATAAAGTTATTTTTATATCTTTCAATTGGTTCATTGGTTTTTTACGGCATCAATTGGTTCATTGTTTTTTTTTGCATCAATTGGTTCATTGTTTTTTTGTGAGTTAGTTAATAATTTATATATTTCTACACTGTATTTGTGTGTTTAATTTATTTTAGTTGGTGTTAACAAAAAACTATATATATAAATATATTTGTGATAAAAATATCAAAGATAATCCTTCTATTTTTTATTATTTGTCGTTTTTAAATTAAATTTTGTTTTATATTATTTTATTGTTTTGTATTTCCATGCATATTTATAGTAAAAAAAATAGTTTTAGTTTATCCTTATTTTATAATTTATTAACTACTTATATCAAACAAAATAGTGTACTAAATAGGGATAAAATCGAAATTTTAACTTTTTTCTTCTTAATTTGTGTGAAAATTTTCTAATTGACAAGTATTAGAAAATGAAGAGAGTATATGTTAAATCATATAAATTATATAACTTTTAATTTTTTAAAAATGTCTGCAATTTATTAATTTATCTAATATAAACAAACATTTATACATTTTAAATATAGTTTATTTAATATTTATTATTATTATAATAAATATTATTTAATTAATTTATACATCGATCACTAAATCAATTCAAATCCTTTCTATATTTCTCAAAATTTGTTGTTTTCGAAATTGCTTAGTAGTACACATAATTCCTAGCCTTTTTGTTGCATATAATTGAATTCCCAAAAGCGCAAAGCACAAAAAGTATACGAGTGTTTCTCTGATTTGTAAATTGTAACAACCCATAATCAATTATTCACAAAAACCAATATAATTGCAGAGAATTATAGAGATCGAATTGGAAAACACCAAATTCATCCCATCTCATCTCAAAAGGAAGAGAGAGTAGGATCCCACCAATTATGTTGCACACTCAAACACACCTTCGTATACAACTTCCACAAACTCTTTTCTTTTCTAGTAAGGAACAAAAAAACAAATTTATATCCAATAACTTTATCTAAATGGCACTATTATATAATCGCATGATATGATACTTATCTACAGTTATACATATATATATATATATATATATATATATATATATATATTGTCACAACATTTATATATTAATATATATTATTATGATATTTGATTTACTATTTGCTCCTATAAATAGCCACCCTCTCTCAATTCCTCAACTCACATTCAATAACACTAAGTTGTTAGTTAAAGAAAAAACAGAGACAAGTTTACATAGAGAGGGTCCAGAGTAATTATGGAGAAGAACATTAAGTTTCCTGTTATAGACTTGTCTAAGCTCAATGGTGAAGAGAGAGACCAAACCATGGCTTTGATCGATGATGCTTGTCAAAACTGGGGCTTCTTTGAGGTTAGATGTTCTTTGCTCTAACTTTTTTGGTATATGAAATATGAAAAACTTGAATCATTTTTCTCTTTGTTATTTTTCACCTCCTTTCATACTTTTTTTTTTGTTTGAAAAATGGGTTATTATAACTCTTGATATTTGTAATTTCAGCTGGTAAACCATGGAATACCGTATGATCTAATGGACAAGATTGAGAGGGTGACAAAGGAACACTACAAGAAATTTATGGAACAAAAGTTCAAAGAAATGCTTCGTTCCAAAGGTGTTGATACTCTTGAGACCGAAGTTGAAGATGTTGATTGGGAAAGCACTTTCTACCTTCACTATCTCCCTCAGTCTAATCTCTATGACATCCCTAATATGTCAGATGAATACCGGTACAAACACACACACAAAAACATTTGATATAAGCCTTAAATCACATCTCTAAAGATCTTGAATAAAAAGAACCATTGAATTGTTTTCCATGTCTTTTAACAACAGAACGGCCATGGAGGATTTTGGTAAGAGGCTAGAGAACCTAGCGGAAGAACTGTTGGATTTGATGTGTGAGAATCTAGGGTTGGAGAAAGGGTACTTGAAGAAGGCGTTTCATGGGACAAAGGGTCCAACTTTTGCTACAAAGGTTAGCAATTATCCACCATGTCCTAAACCGGAGATGATCAAAGGGCTTAGGGCTCACACAGATGCAGGAGGCATCATATTGCTGTTTCAAGATGATAAGGTCAGTGGCCTTCAGCTTCTTAAAGATGGTGATTGGGTTGATGTTCCTCCTCTCAAGCACTCCATTGTCATCAATCTTGGTGACCAACTTGAGGTACAAATTTCTTTTTATGTTTAGTTCCGGTTAATGATATTGAGTGAAGGAATATACGTTATTACCAAACTAAATATGTACACTAGTAAGTGAGAGTTTAGGTCATTTGGGTTTGGCAAGGATCTAAATCCGGTTTAGATAAAACCCGGGATCTAATCGGTTTACTCGGGTATTTCTATATAGGTGATAACCAACGGGAAGTACAAGAGCATAATGCATCGTGTGGTGACTCAAAAAGAAGGAAACAGGATGTCTGTCGCATCGTTCTACAACCCTGGAAAAGATGCCAAGATCTCCCCGGCACCATCTCTTGTGGATAAAGAATCAGAATATCCGAGTTTTGTGTTTGACGACTACATGAAGCTCTATGCCGGAGTCAAGTTTCAGCCCAAGGAGCCACGGTTTGAGGCGATGAAGAATGGTACAGCGGATCTGAATCCAGTGGTCACCGTCGAGACATTCTAATTGGATGTGGGGATTTCTATGAAGGCAAGAAAGATGAGAAGATAACAAAATGGGTTTGGCATGTGTGGTTAATGTCAATTAGTATTGAAGTTAATAGTATAATCAAGAACTAAGTGATTAGTTGTGATCACTAATGAAGCTGGTGTGCTTAAGTGTGGGAGTGTTTATGCAATAATTGTGTGAATGGTACGATTGATATCTATAAGATTATACCAAGTTTATAACATATGAAAATTGAAAAAAAGACTCATTGAACATAAAACTCGCAATGTTATAAAGATCATAAATGGTTGATGATCAGTAGGTTCCACAGTCGCACAAACCAAAAATAAACAAAGTTCACACATGATTAAAACTTAATTAGGAAAACCAATTCAATTGAAATAATCAAAAGGTTATAGCTTTAAGCTTATCCAATGAGGGGAAGTAGCAGAAACGCACCTCCCAGGTTTAGCCTTTTCCAATTTGCAGCCGTTGTGATCATGATGCTAGAGTGGCTCGGTCTTAGCTCCTATGATTGAATGTGTTCCATCTGATAAGGGTTTCACGACTCAGTTACCTTCTTCTCATCTCCTTCTACAGCTGCTTCGTTGGAACAATGGTTCTTGACAACAGTCGATATATCGGTTTCAGAAGCACCAGCAAGTTTGAATCTTTCAACTGCTGAGTCAAGATTCTTCTTCCAACCGCTTACAACTGATTTTGCATTCCACTTGTGATCTTTCAAACAGCATATTTCCCCAGAATAGATGGATCTGGGATCTCATAGCAATCGCTTGCTCTGCTGCTTCAGCTGCTGTGACAGCTTCAGAAGCCTCCCTATTTTCTCCATCTCCTTGTTTCTTTCTTCTCTTTGAAACTTCTTCTTTCTTGTTCGGGTTTTTCAGATCATTCATCCTTTGTTCTTCAAGCTTCTCCCACATCTCAGTCGCGGCTTTCATCTTCTCTTCTGCACTATCAAAGAGCTTTAATGTCTCTGTTGAATCCCATACCGATAAATCTATCTTTTGTGCCAACGCAAAAGACCAATGTAGCTTTGCCATCTCGAATTGCTGCTGTCCTAAAGCGAGCAAACCCTCATAAAAGTCAGGTTTGATTGACAAGGCCTGCTCATACTCTATCCTTAGCTAGAGTGTATCTCTCTTTCACCCACTCATAAGCAGTTTGAAGCTGTTCCGCTACCTTTTCCTTTCCAGCGGATTCTTCCAAAGGAATCCTCTTCCTAGCAGCGCACATGTGCACATTACCCCAGTTGAAGAAAGCTAAAGCAGCAACTTCTTGGAACTTTGCAGCAGCTTTCTCAAAAAGTGGTTGAGCTTCTTCACTAGTGACTGTTTCTTCTAAAGCCTCAGAGCAAGCCTCCATCCCTAACTCATGCAAGTCAACATGAGCATCGGGGTCAATACCCACATGAGACCGGAAAAGCTGAGCAAAGTCGAACAACCAATCATCCATCTCCAGTTCCTTCATCTCAGGATCTTCAGAAGAAGATGCTTTCTCTTTATCTGATTTCTCATTGCTGATCTCCGTTTCGGATACTGTCTCGCTCAGAGATGGTCGGATATCTTCTTCAACAGGCTTCTCTTCCAGTTCCTCTTCTTCTTCTTCCTCGGGCAAAGGTGGCTCTTGCTCAGGACTTACATCAACAACATGCAATCTCAGCATCCCAACAGAATCAGATTTATCGGATTCAGGCTCTTTTGTCAAAAGACCATCAGCAACAGTCTCTGCTAATCTAAGCTCAGCAGTGGATGTAACAGTAACCAAATCACCGTCATTGTCTTTATACTTAATCAACACCGACTTCGAAGATGGGAAACGAGTCCTCACAATTTCCCTCAATACCCTAAACCCACAATTCACCGGCATCTGACCCAACCTTATATCATGGTCATAAACAAACTTCAACGGCCTCCACCGAGTTCTCTTCTCTTGAGTAAGAACTACCACAGACGAAGAAGACTGATCTGCCTTCATTGTAACTTTAGAAGACTCATTCAATGGCTTCAACACAATTTTTGGGCATCTGGGTCTTGCCTTGGTGACCATTTTCTGGTACCGGATTCATCTGTTGCCGTTCTACCTTACTAGTGTTATTGCTAATAGGCAAAACAAGAGACCCAACAGGTGAAGAAGGAGAAGGAGCTACCTTTTTGTGGACTTGACGAGAAGGCAAACAAGGACCAAGACCATTAACTGGACCACCCAAAGCTGCAGAGGCACCAAGAGCAGCTGGTGAAGGCCGGCTCTGAGGACCTGGAGCAGCCATCATTAACCGCCTGGACATTTCCGTAGCGTCCTTGTGATTGGGGTCAGCTCCTAACAAGTGATTCACATCTTGCACAGCCAATTCATACTTTCCTACAGCTTCAAGTGCTCGAGCTCTTCTTAGCAGAGCCCGAGTGAACCCAGGCTGGACCTTAAGCGCCATGGAGCATTCAGCGATAACGTTGTCGTAATCGATTGGCTTCATCTGCATCAAACAAGCGGCTCGATTGCTGTGAAACACTGCTCGATCAGGGTGGTTCTTTGGGATGAGCTTAAGGGCATTAGAGTATTGCTCAAGAGCGCCTTGAAAATCCTTGTTTTCGTACTTGTTATTCCCTTCTTCCTTGAGCTCGTGAGCTCTTTTGAGGAATACGGAAGCATCGAAATCAACACCGCCATTAACAACAGGTTTCGTCGAAACCGTGTTTTCGGAGGAATTGACCGGCTTCGAACCACCACCACCACCGCCACCACTCTTCTTCTTCCTCCCGCCGGATTTGCCCATCTCAAATCTCCCACCAATACACTCACCCAATTGAAAATCAAAGCTAAAACCTCAAATTTATTTCGAAAATCGAATCGATTCTAAGAAGGCGTAACAGAATGTAAATATGAATCGGAAATGAGGGGAAGAATCTCGAAAATTTAAGTGGTAAAAAGATAGGAAATTGTCTGATATTGGAAAACCCTAAAAACAAAAAATAATCAGATACACTTCATCAATGCAAAGATCACTTTTCAGCCGTTGGATTGTTTCTTTCAGAACAGCGTTTACATTTACATTGGGTTAATATTAGTTGGGCTTTATACTTTGACCCACAGGCCTAAAATTGTTTACGAGAGGTTCTAGGGTATCATTCACTATAAATACTTCTCTGGAGACTAAGCAGAGGCAGATATTAATTGGCACCGGCGATAGATTCATCTATAGGGTTTAGTTTATATACCACTTTTCTGGGCAATTTTTGTTTGATTACGGTTAATGTCAGAATAAAAACCTCGTGGTTCTTAAAATCGGGCAAGAGAGAGTACGGTGTCTCTGAGTCCTTTGATGAACTCGGCGAGGGAAATCGATATGGCCGAGATATATCGTTTCAGTCGTCCTTTCTATCTGTGGACGATCTGATTGTTGCTCGTCCACATTTTTTTTATAAAACTATATTATAGTCGGAGTATCAATTTAATTATTTTCTTCACTTTGATCCAACTGGATAATTAGTTATATATTGGGCTGTTCGTTGGATCATTTGACATATCCATCCAGATGGTTCATTTAAATGATCCATCCAAATGATCCATCTGAATGTTGTTCGTTGTTTTTTCAATGTTTTTTTCGATGTTCATTTGAATGGATCATTTAGATGAACATGTGTTTGTTTGCTTATTTTTTTGTAAACTTCAATTTCATCTAGATGAGTTTAATAAGAAAATGACTAAACTATTCTACTTTAAACTAATTATATTTTTAGTTTTAATCTTTACTATACTAGTGATCTTGACCACCCCCGCGCACGCGCGGGGGCTCGTGTTTCGTAAAAATGGTATGAAATATATTTACTTTTGGTTAGCTATTGGTTGTGGTGGTTCTAGGTGTTCAAGTATTAAGGGTAGAAGTAGGTACCAAGTTAAATATTCTCTGGTTGGAGGGACATCCTCGTTGAGAAAGACTCTAGAGGAAGAAACGGAGCTGCGGATGTCTGCTTACGGTGTTTAGTTTCCATTAACACGAACTGACATTGATAGTTCAGAAAATTATACCAAACTAAACTTTAAAAAAGGAGAGCCCAATGAACCACAATTTGTTTCTTCGTTTTACTATATAGATATTACCAAAAAATGTCACTTATAAGAGGGAAAAAACCCGATACTGAATCAGTAACTAAGTTACGTACATATTTGAATCATTACGTTTTGTATACATAAAACGTAATGATTATGTATATAATATTGAACCAAACCAAGAAAAAATTGCATGATAGTGGGGTCACGTTAAGGCTGCTCCATGAATAGAAGGAGATACATCTCAAGGATGCATTTGTGACCCTGAATCTTTTCCATTGTCAAGCCAAAGGACTGAAAGAGCTGAACTGGTAGAACATGCATCAAGATTCAGTTCGACATGTTTTGACTTTATAAAAGACTCGATAACGAAGCGTTTGTTTGATTTCGAGGACGTACTTTGTTAGAGAAGCTCTGACAGTTGGCTGATTCGCATAAGCAGTAAGAGAAGGTCTTAGATCATGTTACTTCTTCATGATACTTTCAAGTTGAGGCATTGGTAACTGCAGAACAATACCAAAGACTCAATTCATAATTCCTATAAATACACTTAAACTCACATATTTTTCTATCACGTTTCTTGTATCTCTAATAAGACAGGGAAAGAATGTGGTTTTCTGAGACACACATTTCAAGAAGCCAGGCCACAATTTTGGTAGTCTCCATATCTGCATCCCAAAAAAATACCACCATAAGCACATCACGCCGAAATTAATATGAAAGTTGTTCCTTGTCTTGATCTTAAAATTACTCACCTGCCTACTCACCAACTTGGAAAGGAACTCCATGACAAATTCAACCTGTACAAAAAAAATCAGAAATCTCTTAATTCTGACCAAAAGAATCCAGACTTTGTCCTATAACTTAATCAGAATGTGTGTCCCGTCTCGGCTCTTCCGTCGCCGATCTAACGTAATCCAAGTGGACTCCACAACCATCGGATCCATCGCCAAACGCACCTGCAATCAGCTTCCCGTGTGCGTCCTCTCTCAAACGACCCACGAAGTCCTAGGAGTCCAGAGACTGGATTTTACAGTCATTGCACAAAATTGCAGTGTTATAGTTTCTGAACAAACTATTTCTTCTTGAGTCAAAATCGTTCTATGTAATATTATCCGAAGAGACTTTGTTTGCAGCTTGAGCCTCCTGGAGCTGTTCCAAGGCCTTCTCTGCTCTGTCTTTCAAGCTCTGATCTTAACACAACGAAGAAGAGATGATCACTAACTTGTCAAGTTGAAATTTTTATCTCTTAAAGTCTAGAGCAAAGTTGAATGTCTAATACCATTGTACCTGAAGTTGTGCAGAAATGGTATCAGTTTCCTTGTGTCTTCCATCTCTTCTCTGTTCAGCAGCCCTTAATGATGCCTGCAATAGATTTAAGTACTGCTTTTCAATAAATTTACTGTTAAAGTAAACACCAACATAAGCTCGTAGATGGAAAAGAAAGGAACTGCATGAACAAATGAGACAACATCCATTCAAATATGAATGCATTACTAACCTCTCTATGACGCAATGCTGCTTCTTTCCTGACGCGATGACTGTGAAAAAGACATTTTATGTGAAGGTTGCAATAAAGACAAAGAAAACCAAAGCTTGACGTCAAAATTTGCTCCTTCGCCACCTAGAGAAGCAATCTGTTGCAAATCATACCGAGCTCAAGAAGTAGCCATCAACATTGTAGTATATAAAACGTAGAAAACAATAATGAATATCATAATCACTTGTTTCTCTAGCTCTCTAGCCCTTGCTTCTGCTGCTCCGCGTCTTTCTTCAGCATGGCCGAGCTACGTATACATGTAACACAAGGCGATATGCATCAAATACATCAAGGCAGCATAGACAAGCAAATGAAGTTTATATTAGAAAACAAAAACTATATGAGTCTGCTGCTCTGCTTCGGTTTCGCTCCCTTTACCTGTAGAGATTCAAGTGCATGGTGCAGATTTTTGATATGTTCTGTTAAGGCCATTGACCCACCTAAGGATAATGGAATGTAGCTTCACCCATGGAGCCATAGCCCGCTTCTTCGCTGACTTTGACTTCTCACCATCCGCCATCACTTCACCTAAATGCACAAACATACCAATACATTGGAAATTATAACTCTTCTTTTAAGACAAAACTGGATCGGACACCAGGACATCAAACATGGGATTGTAGGTGTCACCAAGACTTTGACTTCAGTTAGCGTCAGTTTCAGAATAGTTCTACCTCACAAGCACATCAGTGACAACAGGCTTCGCCGCATCCATTGCTTCCAGACCAGAGGATCCCAGCTCTTGCTCTCCAGATTCCGATCCAGGATCTGAACCCCGTCCATGATTAATGGTCGGAACCTCTCTCGCTGACGAAGACCCCGTCCGGTTCCGCCGCTATGGTGTCCAAAAACAAAATCAGATTTAAAATTTCGGTTAAGAGAATCTAAGCAGCAATATAACAAAAAGAAACACCAAATTCAAAATCCAAGCGCTAGAAAAAGCGAAAAAAAGAATCACCGATTCGGAGAGGATAGGCTACGTACAAATTCAAGAGCAAAATCGTGATCTAATGCGGCGATGTGCTCCTTGTTTTTACAATCAGAAGGTGGAAGTAGAAGCGTCCGGAATGCGAAGATTCATGGTTGCTTTACCGTGTAATATTCAGGTGTAAGCTCTTCCTTACTGGGTTGAATCTTCTAATGGGCCAATTTTTCTTCAGCATAATATCAGCTGTAGAATAAAACAGTAATTGAGGCCCAGCTTTTTTTCAAGGATTTGGGACAGGTGTCATAAGAATGGAGAGTTTGGTTTCCCATTATATATAAGATTATTTTAAATACTAATCTAAAATATATTTACAATTAATTATTTTTTAAACTATTATTATATTGACATGAAAACACAATATTATAGATTTGGCGGGAAAATGTGATTTTGCGTTTTTAAGAAAAAATATGATTTTTACGGTTTTAGCAGGAAAACACTATTTTATGATTTTTGCGGAAAAACGCGATTTTACGGTTTTGGGGAGAAAACACGATTTTTTGGTTGTGACGAAAAACACGATTTTCGGTTTTGGCGGGAAAACACAATTTTTCGGTTTTGGCGGGAAAACACAATTTTACGGCTTTGGCGGGAAAATGCGATTTTACGGTTTTGGAGAGAAAAAGCGATTTTGCGGTTTTGGCGGGAAAAAGCGATTTTGTGGTTTTGGCGGGAAAAGCGATTTTGCGGTTTTGGCGGAAAAACACAATTTTGCGGTTTTGGCGGGAAAACGCGATTTTGCGGTTTTGACGGAAAAACGTGATTTTGCGGTTTGGAGAGAAAACGCGATTTTGCGGTTTTGGATAGAAAAAGCGATTTTGCGGTTTTGGCGGAAAATGCGATTTTGCGGGTTTAGCGGAAAAACGTGATTTGCGGTTTTGGCGGGAAAACAAGATTTCAGGTTTTTTGCGGGACAACGCGATTTTACGGTTTTAGAGAGAAAAAGCGATTTTGCGGTTTTGGAGAGAAAAAGCCATTTTGCGGTTTTGGCTGGAAAACCGCGATTTTGCGGTTTTGGCGGGAAAACCGCGATTTTGCGGTTTTGGCGGGAAAACGCGATTTTACGGTTTTGGCGGGAAAACACGATTTTACGGTTTTGACGGAAAAACACGATTTTATTTAGTTTATGTTCTTTTTTTTTTCGTGTGAAGTGATATTTTATATTAAACATGGTGGAATGCGGTTTTGGATTACAAGAGCCGGCAGAAGACATAACCTTCTCCGGAAACAAAGCCCAAAAAAGGCAACTAAACCGGCGGAATAAGAAGAAATCCCCGGAAACTATTCCTATAAAAGGAAACAAATCCTACGACTAAAATAGAAGACAATCGATAAAAACCAAAGCCAAACAGAAACCAACCGAACTTGCATAACTTGACCATAGCAGAGAAGCATGAGAGAGATTCACCGCTGTTGCCCACGGCCCACCAACGATAACATCAGCTACCCGAACAGATGCTGAAAGACACTCTTTCAGACTCATAGAACCAAGACTCCAAAACCCGACAAGAAAGGACCACTACAAGGACCTCTAAGATACTTTCGGATACGGCAGCGACGCACACCAATGCGCCCTTTAACACCTAGATAGAAGTCTAAACACAACCAAATCTCAACAGATTTGAAACACCTAAAGCCAAACCAGTCTAATCTACCCCAGACCCAAAAAGACCCAGAAAAATTAGACAAGCAATCACCCAACGACAACACACTACGAATCAAAAACAACAAGTTCAGCAGTTAAAGTTTGTCTGATAATCAATTGAAGACTGTTTAGAAAAGGCCGAAACATTAACAACAAAACCAAAAGACCACAACACTAATCCTAACCCGAACCGGAACCGGTACAAGACCGCACCTAAAACTAACCGGAAACCCCGACCGGACAACAGATCGACGACGCTCCAAGCCCTGTTTCACTCCAACAGCTGCCGGAAAGTCCTAGAGAAACAGAATAAGCACGGACTCACCAAACCAGGCGAGCGAGACTCCGGAGAAGACAGAGGACGCGCCGGCATAAGCTCCACGGCCGCGCACGAACCAGGCGGAGCGACGAACAACGAAAGGCACAGCCGGTGACAGAGATCGGAGAAGGCGGAGACGGAGATAGCAACCAGTAGAACCGTCGTCCATGGCAGAGGATAGAGATGGGTTCAGGCTCTAGACAACGACAAGGGTCCCTCCCCGGCAACGGCAAAGACGCCGGCCGGGGAGAAAGCGAGATTCGGACGAAGGCGGCTAGTCTCGAAAACTGGGCTTGGGAGAACTCTGTCTAGGGCGAACAACTGTTTTAGTTGTTGAGCAACATATGTAAAGTCTTGTTTTGTCAGTTTATGTTCATTTACTCATTTAAAATTTGCATTCAAATGATCTATTTAAATAATTAGGGTATATTAGTAATTTGTTATTTTTGGATGAATCATCTCCATCCAAATGATCCAATTTGGTTCATCTACATGAGTTTAAAAATTTTGCCTAAATTTTTAAAACTCATTCAGATGATCCATCTGGATGGAGATGAGATTCATCTGAATGGACAAACGAACAGCACCTATGTGGACAATATGCTGCTGACTGACGCATTCACTTTTCTTAAACCCTAAGTTGGAAACTTGGATAACATGACTACTATACTTGATAACAACTCTACATGAAAAGAAAATGATGCAAATAATAATGACTGATAATAAGACTAGTTGGCATTATCTATTCCATTAAAATTTTATTTTATCTTATATATTTGAAGGACATATCTGTTAAAACTATATGACTTCTATATAATCAAGAACATTGGTAAAAGGGAAATGAGCCGTGAAATCATAGTTCCTAAAGAAGCTGCAATGAAAGCTGCAGTGAAACAAATGATACAGATGGGCGTCGGCTGTTTATCATATCAAAAAAAGATTTAATTCAATTAACATATTAAAGGCCCAGTCAAAATCATAGAATCCTTTTTCACAAGCGGACAACGGCCCATCTAACTATTTTTTGTTTTGCCATGGTTTTTACTTTCTATGCAAAAGTGTTAGATCGGTTTTCGACAAACAATAAAAACAAGACTGCTCAATTGGTAGACAATTACGCAGCTATGGTGCTCAGATAACCCTAGTGATCTACCGTCAATAATAATAATGGCTTTAACGTTTTGACAAAAAAAAATCTAACCAAGACGCTGACAGACAGAACGAGTCAAAGACGTTGCGTTGACATTTTAGTCGCAAACACGCTTCCTCTGTCTGATGACATACTTTTTCCCGTCTGATCTGACACGCTTCCTTTAGTCTCAAAGAGTCAAAGACCTCCCAGTTTTTATTTTATTTAAAAAACAAACTAAAACTCGTCTAAATAGTAAATACGTAGTTAAACTTGAAGGGACCGATTGGTGAACAAAAGCGGAACGGTAAGATTAGCGGTAAGCGGAAGTGGTAAGCGGTTAGGAAATAGTGCAAAGCTGTAAGAACAAGCGGTTGCAGAAAGCCGTATGAAAAAGCTGAGAGAAAAAAAATTAATATTATATTTGCTAACGCTTTGATGATTGGTGACCATCAAAACGGTAAACCACTTACCGCTGCGGTAAGGGGTCACCAATCACACCCGAAATTATTAGATTCAAATAGTATAAATTTAGTACTCCCTCCTCTGTTTCACAAAGATACAATTTTTAGAGTTTTCACATATATTAAGAAAACAATTAATACTTAATCATAAATGCATCGATTTTTGTTACTCTACAGTTTCCAATATCTTTAAACCAATAGTAATTTAATAAATTTAATTAATCTTCTTAAAATTTTCAAAATATCATCATTAATTAATAAAGTGTACATAGAAAAGCTAAAAAATAGTAGTATATCTTTGTGAAACAATTTTTTTCTTCTAAAACATGCATTTTTGTGAAACGGATGGAGTATATAGTATACCAACAAAAAATTAGTTATCTTATAACTATACATTTTCCCAATTCCAACAAAAATACATTTTCTTGAACCTAGAAATGTGTGAGTAAAAAAAGTGTTACACCGAGACCAGAGCCATTGTGTCCCCACTTTCTCTGTTTATTTGTGACACCCAATGTTCGAATATCCGTATTTCGAGGATTTAAAGTTCCCTCGTTTTGTCTGGACAAACAAACCATAAACCCAAGAGACAAGAATGAATGATTCCATTATTTTTAATAGGCTTTAAGCTTTTGAATCGGATGATTTCAAATATGTATTTGTAATTATAACCAGTCTGTGTAAATGCTGCGGATTATAAATATCCTATCGATCCAACAAACATATGTTTTCTTCACTATGGTTCACGAGTTTATTTATTTATTTATTTGGAACTGAATTCGAACAAAATTTATATAAACACTTTTTTTTTATGTCAGTCATCTTGATTTAGCCAAGTTTAATCTGCTGGAGTATTTTTTGGAATCTCCGTTCCAGCGGATTATACTAGGTACTCTAGATAAGGGAAATGGATCTTATTCTCCAAGTTGCAAGAAATTCATAACAATTAAAATACTAGATAAATTAATTAAGGGTTACCAAATTTGAACCATGAATACCTAATTTAAATAGATGTTTAACTAAATATGTAGAATAAAAACCTACTGAAAATATAGCTAAGTAAGTTTTGTCAGACCTAAATTACTCAAATTTTGACGACCATAAAAGGGTTCCCATGTCTACAAAATTCTAAGAAATACATTTCTTGTAGATATATATTATTTGCAGATTCAAACAATGTCCTTTAAGAAAAAGAATGCTATTAGTTGGATTATATACTTAAAGAAGTATCAAATCTGATAACGAAGAAGTGGGAAGTCTAACACAACTCAATTGACATCTCTTGAAAAAATTTCTGAAATTATTATTTCCTTTATTTTCAATTATCAGCTTTACGTTTTCAAGTTTGAAGTTTATACTTTAAACTTTACGCTTTGATGAAAGGGATCAGATCGCGTGAACCGCAAAGGGCAAAAATGTATAGACAAATAATGTGACAACAACAATTCATGGGAGGCATAAAAATGGCCGTGGTGGTGGGCAGCACAAAAGATATCGTTGGACCCAAAAATATTACTATATAGTATTATTCTTATAGACTTATAGTACATGTTTGCTAGAGTACATTTTATAAATCAATATTCTAATAAAAGCCCATATCACTATAGATTAGCAGTTGCATTTTAAAGCAATTTACATATATGGTCACACCATGTATATATGCCTAACGTATTAAATAAATGCTAGTATTATACTTAATTTTTGACATAATAAAGAAGATGTTATAACACAAATGATATTTTTGTCGCATTATACTACAGTTAATGCTTACACATGAAAACTTTCGGGCAATCAAACATTTTGAGCCTACATAGATCCAAGTGAAACAAAAAAAACATTTCTACCATTTTATTTTTATGTTTTTGTAATTTTCACAGCCATTTTCTCGGCAAAATTTCCTTATCCCCAAACACCAAAGACTTTCTCACCAATGAAACTGACAAATCTCCTAACGGACCCCTTCTCCTCCTCCGCCGTTTCATCGTCAATTCCTCCGTCACGGAACACTTCCGTCGACTCCAAAACGCCGTTGCAACCACCAGTTCCATCAACCAGCTCGCTAGAACTCGAACACGGACTCGCATTCGACTCACTGAGTCGACTTGGAATCTCAGAATCATCCATACCAAAGCTAGGACTAGCTAGAGCTGAAGATTTTCGTGAACGCTTTCTCCTGTCTCTCTTCCCAGTTACGTTCTTCTTCTTCATTTGTTTCTTCTTCTCCAAGCTGTCTTCGAAAGCGTCGATGATTTCATGAATCAGCTGGCGACTCTGTGATGAGTCCCATCTAACCCAGTAACTCGTGTAGCAGCTGAAACAGTGGCAGTGGAAGAGAGGCGAGTGATTGTCGACATGAGACTTTTTGTGGGGTTTGGTCTTATTTAGAGTGGAGGCATGGTTTCGGTCGCCGGAGTAGGATGCGGTTGATATGAGGTAAGCCAGGACTTCTCGGTCTTCCGGAGAAAGAACCGCCGCTAGTGAGAATATGGCAACAGGAAGGAGAGGGAGAAGTTGGTCGTCGGATTTTATCTGCGGCGGGGACGGGTGTACGGTTCCTTTCCTGTAGAGCTTCTTCATTGCTTCGTTTGGAAGTGAGAGAGAGAAAGAGAGAGAGACTTTATTGAAGAAGAAGTTATTGAGACTTTAAATACCAAAAGGTTCATTAGGTTTTTATTTGTTTCATTCCCTTTTTTATCGTTTTGTGATTAATTAGTGTAGTATGAAACTAGGCTAGATACAAACCACACTTGATTGAAAGTATCTAGTTAAGATGTTTCATGTGTAATAAATACATCATAAAACATCGGACTCATTAGTTTCGAAATTTCATATAACTGGGCCAGTAATATAACGGGCTAAAATTTTAAAAGCCCACCTGAAAAGTTATATGGCACTGAATAGATAATTAATATAGACCAATCAACAGTTTTATAGTTGGATGCTTATTGGGCTAATATTAAAAGCCCAATAGAATCCGAAACCTGCAAAAGCAAAACATAAATCGGCGAAGATGAAAAGACGTGAAACTTTCTTCTCCGGGAGTCAATATGACGACGAATTGTTCTCCGGGAAACAACACTCCACCGTCTTCTTCGTCTTCCTCTTTTCCCTCCAGAGTGCTTGGATCCTCTAAGACGCCAATGGCCTACTTCAGGTCCAGAACTTCCCCTTTTGATTCGGACGTATCGAGTAGGTTTCGTTGTGTATAAATTATATTCCCCAGGAGTATCAGTGTAATGTGTTTGAAACATTGTGATCAATAGTAAATATGTGGAATTGGTGATTAGTTCTGAATTTAGTGCCACAAATAAACTATCTTCCTTTGCAGAGCTCTATAACATATGTCGCTCAATGGCTGGGTGATTCTTGATTATTGATTCTCAATCTATGAATACAGTGATCCATTTTATTGTATGCAGATTCTGAGTTTTGAATACATTGATCCATTTGATTGTATTTTATCCATGACGACAGGATATCTTGTCTGTTCTAAGGTTGTGTTCCTTCCTGATTCCTGATTTTCTAGTAACATAAGCTTCCATTTTGAGCTTGAGACTGTCTCTGGCCTTCCAATCTTTGGTTGAGAACAATGACAATTGATCAATGATAATCTTGTACCGGAGTAATGGTCATATGGTTGCTCTCTTTATCATCATTTTATTTGGTTTCATCTTTACCCTGACCAAGCATTCAAGCTTGGTTGGCTTTATATATGATAGATATCATAGCTATGGAGATTCAGGGGCAATAAGAATTTCTGCGGATATTGTAGTTTGCTTTCTTGTTTCAATCCTTGAAACTATCTTCTCGAGAATATTTGATACACTCTTTCAATTCCACATGCTTGGAGTTTTTATTATTATTATTATTATCGCTGTCTGGGTTCATTAATCAATATTGGTCATTGTTTGCTCTGTTTTAGGGACTATGCATCACCGTGGATCAGTCTCCAGAGCAGGCAAAATACTTAAAATATGTGCTTCGCCTTATTTAACTATGCTCAACACATTGCTTCAAACGGAGGTACTTAGCCATGGAAGCTCTAAACCTTAGCTCGACACCTCATTTTATGTAGAAGTACATATATCTTTTGATTTTCTTTAAACTTTGTTTGATCAGACGAATGGAGAACTTATTCTATGATTTTATATTCTCTGCTTGATGTAGCTAGCGGAACTCATGGCAGCATATATATAGTTTTCAAAACACTATAAAGAATGAAAACAGAGTGGTTGGGGATTATTCTACAAACCGAAACGATTTGAGTGTATGCGTGTTGCACATGTTCACATTTGGAAGACTTACCAGCTGGTGAAAAACTCATAATCATAGGATTAAACTTGGTATGTTCGTTGTAAGATCTAAGGAATGATGATAGATATACACGTTTTTGTGACAGACATGCGTCTAAGTTTTGTTCCCATTTGGTCGTGCGTGCAGGTTTGCCTTTCTTTGACCGCTTCTATTCCAGAGATCGTGCAGTCATGTCATTATGAGTTATAACACACATTGAACTGTATTTTATATGATTAAGCCGTTGACGTCTGATTATTTTATTCTGCAACATGAGAGAATCTCTAGGAACGTGCATCCAAGTTTGATAAAAATCGGTGACGATGGTTTCATCTCTGCGCAAAGGTCAGCTCTTTTTGTCTCCGCTACGTTTTCATCAACGTGTAAACATGTCACTACTTGACAAATTCAGTAAAAAATTGAAGAGAGAAAGAATATGACTTTGGTGTTTCTAAACTGTTTTATAAAGATGGAACACATAGAGATATTAGATGTCTTAATAAGTAAAAAGTGGGTTTCTTAACCCATACAAAAATGCTGCTCCCTCCTCTTCGTCTCGTTTACTTCCTCTTCCTTTTGCTCTCATCCGTTTGTTTATTACAGATCAAAGCTGATGGCCGCGATGAAAGCGGCTTGGGTGGTCATATCAAAGTAGACTCAAAGCTCAAGTTCGAGAACCCGAAGCTACGTGAAGCTTACATTGCTCTCCAATCATGGAAACAAGCAATCTTCTCTGACCCTTTCAACTTCACAGCCAATTGGAACGGCTCAGATGTTTGCTCCTACAATGGAATCTACTGTGCTCTTGCTCCTGATTCATACCCGAAAACCAGAGTCGTTGCAGGCATTGACCTCAACCATGCTGACATGGCTGGTTACTTGCCTTCCGAGCTTGGTCTCCTTTGTGATCTCGCTCTCTTCCACCTTAACTCAAACCGTTTCTGCGGTGAAGTTCCTCTCACGTTCAATCGCATGAAGCTTCTCCACGAGCTTGATCTTAGCAACAACCGATTCGTTGGGAAGTTCCCTAAAGTTGTCCTCTCTTTGCCTTCCCTTAAGTTCTTGGATCTCCGGTTTAACGAGTTTGAAGGCAAGATCCCGGCGAAGCTCTTTGACAGAAAGCTCGATGCTATATTCTTGAACCATAACCGGTTTCGGTTTGGGATTCCCAAGAACATGGGGAATTCCCCGGTTTCGGCTCTGGTTCTTGCAGACAACGATCTTGGAGGATGCATACCAGGAAGTATCGGTCAAATGGGGAAGACACTTAACGAGCTTATCCTCTCCAACGATAACTTGACCGGTTGTTTACCTCCTCAGATCGGAAACCTCAAGAAAGTGACGGTTTTCGACATCAGTTCAAACCGTCTACGTGGTCCGTTACCGTCTAGCGTCGGTAACATGAAGAGCTTAGAAGAGCTTCACGTGGCTAACAATGGCTTCGCAGGAATCATTCCTCCAAGTATCTGCCAGCTTCCTAACCTTGAGAACTTCACTTATTCGTCCAACTTCTTCACCGGTCGTGCTCCTATATGTGCAGCTCTATCGGTAGCCGACGCCATTGTGAATGGCTCCATGAACTGTATCACCGGTATGGCTCGTCAAAGATCGGCTAAAGAGTGTTTATCTCTGCTTGCGCGGCCTGTTGATTGCAGTAAGTTTGGATGTTTCAACATCTTCTCTCCACCACCACCGACGTTTAAGATGGCACCCGCTGTCCGGAAACTTCCTCCACCAATTTACGTTTATAGTTCGCCTCCACCACCGTCCTCTAAGATGTCGCCTACCGTCAGAGCTTACTCTCCGCCTCCACCACCGTCGTCCAAGATGTCGCCTACCGTCAGAGCATACTCTCCGCCTCCACCACCATTGTCCAAGATGTCGCCTACCGTTCGAGCATACCCTCCACCACCACCACCATCACCATCTCCACCTCCGCCTTATGTATACTCGTCTCCTCCTCCTTACGTATACTCGTCTCCTCCACCTCCGCCTTACGTGTATTCGTCTCCTCCACCTCCACCTTATGTATACTCATCTCCACCTCCGCCTCCTCCAAGTCCACCACCACCGTGTCCTGAATCATCTCCGCCACCGCCTGTTGTATACTACGCACCCGTTACACACAGCCCTCCACCGCCATCACCAGTATACTATCCACCGGTGACAACAAGTCCACCACCACCAGCACCGGTATACTATCCAACGGTAACAAACAGTCCACCTCCACCATCACCAGTATACTATCCACCGGTAACACAAAGTCCACCACCACCAACACCGGTTTACTATCCTTGGGAAACACACAGTCCACCACCACCGTCACCTGTTTACTATCCGTGGGAAACACAAAGTCCACCACCACCAACACCGGTTTACTATCCGTCTGAAACACCAAGTCCACCTCCATCAACACCGGTTTACTATCCGTCGGAAACACCAAGTCCACCACCACCAACACCGGTTTACTATCCGTCTTATACACAAAGCCCACCACCACCAACTGAGTACTACTATTCACCAAGCCAGTCTCCGCCGCCACCAAAGGGATGTAAAGACGGCCATCCTCCACAAGCATCACCAAGTTACGAACCGACTCCTGAATATTCATACACATCATCATCACCACCGCCTCCTTCATACTCCGATACGTCTCTTCCACCGATTCCAAGTGTCTCGTATGCTTCGTCTCCTCCCCCTCCGTCTTACTACTAGTTTCAAACTATGGAGGGAAAAAATGCATTGCCTTATGATTAACGACTACTCACAATTATATTCTTTTGGCTGCAAGACTTTAATTTGTGTGTGTGGTTGATAATATTCGAGTTATTTTCTTTCCATATTTTTTTTCTTTTGGATATTTTGTTTTTCTTCTCCCCCTAACACAATGAAGTATATAGTTTTTATCTCTGTTATCAACTATTTCTTGTTATTTAAAAATGTTGTGTATAAATAAATAATAACAATAAATACACTTTCCTTTCACAAAATCCTCTAATTCTCAAATTAAAATTGAATTATTTAATTGTAAACTGAAATCTTTGCAAATGTAAATATGACGTCAACTTCTCAGTGATCATCCCAAGAACGGCAGCTTAAAAAACTCTGTACCTACCACTTCGACCTCCCTTTATCTCTCGGATTTGTGGTTAGCTTCGGAATCTTCTCCGGATAAACATACGTCATCTGTTTCTGGTCCATGGCGTTGCTGAAGTCTTTCGTCGATGTTAGTCCAGACTCGCACTTTCCTATCCAGAACCTCCCTTATGGTGTCTTCAAGCCGGAATCGAACTCTACTCCCCGTCCTGGCGTCGCTATCGGCGATTTCGTCCTGGACCTCTCAGCGATCTCCGAAGCTGGGCTTTTCGATGGTCCGATCCTCAAGGACGCCGATTGCTTCCTTCAGGTTCGTTTTTTTCGATTCCTATTAACTCGGATTACTATGTAGTGCCCTGTGAACTTAGCCTTGGTTCCTGGATGATCCCGAAGTTGGTTAGTAGCTCTGGAAACATTTATTGTTCCATGCATTTACTCGTAGCTTCAATTTTTTGATCTGGCACAGTTCACTGGTTCGAAATTTTGTAAACTATAATTGCTGGATTTGTTGTCATCGTTTTTATGAGCTGATGGTATAGTTTATTGCTCACACTAAGTTATTTACAAAATTAATTCTGTTCTGTCAAGGTTATGTTATTGTTTTGAGATGTTCCCGGAGGAATTAAGTTTCTGGTGTATTTGTTTTGTTCCTGTGCTCTGTTTACAGCCTAATCTGAATAAGTTCTTGGCCATGGGACGGCCTGCATGGAAGGAAGCGCGTTCTATGCTTCAAAGACTCTTGTCATGTATGCTTGGTTTGATCCTATCGATTCATTTGGATTATGCGGAGTTATTGACTTTAAGGTTTTGGTTTGTTTGTTTTGATGCAGCTAGTGAACCCACCCTACGAGATAATGAAGTTCTGAGGAAAAAGTCATTCTATGATATGGTTTGTAGTGTGAAAATAATTCCTGAAACAGGCCAGAGACATTGTTTGAAGATCTGTTACTAACAACATTCATCGTTGTGTGGTGCGAATCTGCAGAGTAAAGTGGAAATGATTGTTCCTATGGTGATTGGGGACTATACAGACTTCTTTGCATCCATGCATCACGCCAAGAACTGTGGGCTTATGTTTCGTGGGCCTCAGAATGCGATAAACCCAAATTGGTACATTTAATGTTACTTTTGAGCTGAGGGTTTGTTGGTGAAGTGGTTAAATCGAAATGTTGAATCTGTAATGTACATGATATTACCATGTTTTTCAGGTTTCGTCTTCCCATTGCATATCATGGACGAGCATCATCTATTGTCATCTCTGGGACTGACATTATTCGACCAAGGTTAGGTTGTTAAGAATTCACATGTCATATTTGAAGTGATGCATCATGCAAAGTTTTATGTTTTGGCAAACAAAAAATGTTTTTGTTTTTTCAGAGGTTTTGTAAAATAGTAACTGGAGGATGGTGTGATTTCATGTAAAACCAACTAATAATGAAATGCTAATTCCAGCTTAATCTTTGTTGTTTTGATTTCTTCCAGAGGTCAAGGTCATCCACAAGGAAACTCTGACACCATATTTTGGACCTTCGCAGAAACTTGATTTTGAGCTTGAAATGGTAAGCATCCCATGCCTCAATTGTGTGGATTTGATTTAGAATTATTCGATTGGTGCTATTTAGTGTTATTAAGCATAACACCATTGAAAACTCAGCAACTGACTTCAACCTCTCTTTTGCAATTTGGTATTCAGGCTGCTGTGGTTGGTCCTGGAAATGAATTGGGAAAGCCTATTGACGTGAATAATGCAGCCGATCATATATTTGGTCTTGTACTGATGAATGACTGGAGTGGTATTCACTTTGTTATAGCTTTCTTTGAGTCATCTTTACCCTGACCTTGTGTGACCTGTTTTGTGAAATGTTTGTTGTTATAGCTAGGGATATTCAGGCGTGGGAGTACGTGCCTCTTGGGCCTTTCCTGGGAAAGAGTTTCGGTAAGGAATTAGTATCCAACTTTGATCTTTGGCTTTTAAAACTTCTTTTTCATCTACTCTAGTTGGCTTCAATGAACGCTGTTTTGTTGTGTCGTAGGGACTACTGTATCCCCTTGGATTGTCACCTTAGATGCGCTTGAACCTTTCAGTTGTCAAGCTCCCAAGCAGGTTGATACTTAGGCGTCACATTGTTTTTGTGTCACGCAATCATTGATTCTCTGATCTAACTTATGTGCTTGTTGCAGGATCCACCTCCATTGCCATATTTAGCCGAGAAAGAATCAGTAAATTATGATATCTCCTTGGAGGTAGTGTTCGATACTACCAACTACAACTTATGTTGGATTGAACTGAAATAAACATCATCTTTTTCCTCTTATAGGTACAACTCAAACCTTCTGGCAAAGATGATTCTTCTGTAATAACAAAGAGCAACTTCCAAAATTTGTGAGTTCCTTTTAAAGGTTTATAATCTCCTACACAAATCCTCCATATGGTTAACCAGTTTCCCTCCAACTCTTTTAAACTTATTGCGACAGATATTGGACCATAACGCAGCAGCTAGCGCACCATACCGTTAATGGTTGTAACTTGAGGCCTGGTGATCTCCTTGGAACCGGAACCATAAGCGGACCCGTAAACTCTTGTCTAACCAGTTTTAATCCTCGTCTAGTTTATCATGTGTTGCCGAAATCAACGTTGTTTCTTGATTCTAAAACGCAGGAACCAGATTCATATGGGTGCCTACTCGAGTTAACTTGGAATGGACAAAAGCCTTTATCACTAAACGGAACAACTCAAACGTTTCTTCAAGACGGAGACCAAGTGACCTTCTCAGGTGTATGCAAGGTAATGTTTTGTATGAGCTTATTAACGTAGATTCTTCTTGGTTTATTTAAATTATATTCCCAATTCATAGATGATTATGAGTTTGTCTGATGATATTTACGTTTACGCCTTTTAATCAAACCTTTTGTAGGGAGATGGTTACAATGTCGGATTTGGAACATGCACAGGGAAAATTTTACCTTCACTGCCTTGATGAGCTTGGGAAGGTAATTTATGTATAATTGGTGATTTTATCACAGTCCATAAATTTACTTGTCTATAAAATCAACTAATTAACTATAATCTACATAGATTTTTCCTACTTCTCTATAATATAATCCTGAAATATAGAGAAAAAATCTAGTTAATTAGTTTACCTGCTAATGTTTTTTCTCTCTTTATTTGCAGGACATTCATTGGTGGAAAGAAAGATCTTCATATTCACATCACCATTACGCACTTAATGATTAAGTAGATAACCCTATCCAATTAGTAAAATAAGTCATCTCGATATTGGTGTAATATGTTATTGAATCTTTTATCAAGAAGAAGACAACGGAATCTAATACTTTCTTTCTATATAAAAGCGATTATCATCGAGTGTGAATGGGTCCTTCATTAACGGTCGGTCGCTTAGACAAGAAGACTCGAGATATATATGAGTGGATCACGACCACTGTCAGAAAAACTAGCATCCATATAAAGAAAAAAAGGTAAAGGAAAAAAAAAAGATGAAAGGTTCAAGGAAGTTCTCATCGTCGGCAACAACTACCGTCGTACACACTATCTATAGTAACCATACTGCCCCTCCAGCAACCAAAGAAATCCCGATTGAAATCCCATCTCCAGCTGCGAAACCCACCGCCAAGACTAACGCTTCCGCCGCCACAGCCGCAGCACGAATCCAGTCTGGCTACCGTTCTTACAGGATCCGAGGTCTCTACAAGAAAATCTCATCCGTCAACCGGGAAGCCAAACGAGTACAGAGCATGATCCAACGGCAGGAAACGGTAGACGCCATCAGAAGCGATGAGAAGGAACGGCTGAGGATGAACGAGACTCTGATGTCTCTGCTCCTGAAACTCGACTCCGTCCCTGGTTTAGATCCGACCATCAGAGAAGCTCGAAGAAAGGTGAGCCGTCAGATCGTAGGGATGCAGGAAATACTCGACTCAATCTCGGAGGCTAAAGACGAGAATCAATGGTGGTCAAACTACAATCTCGGAGTAGACGTCGGACAAGGCGGCACGTGGCCTCTATACTGGGAAGAAGCGGTGGAGGAAGAGATGTGTAGAGAGAGAGGCGGCGATGAAATGGAGAGATTCTGTGCTCAGTATTTGGGTTTCAGATGTTTCCAGAGATTTCTCAGAGAATGACGGCGGTAATTATCCGGCCGACAATAGATTTACTTTTTTTTTAATTCGTCTATGTTCCGTTAAATTTACTAACGTCCTTTTGTAAGTATGTAAACGGAATACGCCCCGTCTTGCACTCATGAAAACGTCACGTAGTTCTTCTATACCAAGGTAGTGTAACACTGGTTATGTTTTTTACATATATATGAACTAAATGGTAGCATTCAACATATATAACATAAGATTAATTAAACGACAAAGATCCAACATTTGATACATTATTTGAACATGAAAGAGAGAGCATTAACTTGCTAACTTCCTAAGCCGCACAGCTACACTTACACCTAGAAACGCAGCGTTTACACTCCAGCAGCGAGGGCTTTGCGACGGTGTCGCTACCGCATGTAGTTGTGCATTTCCTCTGAGGCACACCGCCCCAAAGGCAACGAGCCATGCATTGGAGCACCGGCATACACTTAGGACAGTTGTATTTCATTTGCTCCGACATGCATGTCTTGCAGCTGTTTTGTGAGGGCGGATATCGGCAGCTGCTACCTGAGCTGACGGCGTCTGTTCTCGAAATTGGTAGGAGTGTGAAGAGGAATAGGAGGAAGATGAGAGAAGGGAAGAGGCTTTGAAACTTGTAGGTCTTCTTCATGTTGAAATTTAGTTTTGGTTTGTGATAGAGTTGAAGTTTGTATATTTGAGAATGTTATTGGCTTCGTTTATATAGAGGTTTCCTCGTGATATACGAAAACATTTCTGTTGATTAGGTGAGTATATATAGTGACTCCCACAAGAGTTAAGAGTCTTTAACTTAGACGAGATCGACAGTGCAGTGCCACAATATGCATTTAAGTAAAGCATTCATTGTTCTTGAAGTGTACAATTTCCTTAAATGCTCTCTTCAGGTTTCATTTATTTTTGGTCAAGTTATCTTCTTATTTCATCAATATACATATATAGTTATACTCCCTCTCTCTATATTTAAAAGATTAATATTTTGTGATTTTCATACATATTAAAAAAACATTAAATAGTTACAATTTTATTTATTTTTTACTTTTGTTTTCTAGCAAATATTTCACCAACAGATTTTTATATTTTAAATTATATATAAAATTTAAAATAAAATACATTAATTATAATCTAAAATATCAATCTTTTATAAATGATAATTTTTTAAAACATCAATCTTTTTTTTAAAAAAAAATTAGTTTTTCTGGTATTATAACAAATAATATAAAATTATTCAGCAGATTACAAAATTAGTTTTGGGATTCACAATTAATGAATTCGAGCAGAGCAATTACTCTTATTTAGCTCCAAATTCGAGCAAGATAATACTCCCTCCGTTCCTTTATGATTGATGTTTTAGAAAAAAATTTGTTTCAAAAAGATTGATGTTGTAGGTTTTCTATGCAACTTTTACTAATTAATGTTTACAAATTGTGAATTCCAAAAATTATATTAAATTGTTATTGGTTAATAATTATTGGAATGTGTTTTAATAAATAAAATATGCATTTATAACTAAATATTAATTATTTTTTAATATGTGTGAAAATTTTAAAACATGAATCTTTAAGGAACAAAGGGAGTATTTTATACTCCCCCCGTTTCTTAATAGTTGACGTTTTAGAGATTTTTTTTTGTTTCAAATTAGTTAACATTTTCAAATTTCAATATAAAATTTATTACATTTTTATGTTTTTGACCGTTTGTATTCTGAAATTAATTTTATTATTGGTTGAATTGTGTTTAGGTAGATAATTAATGATATTTTGTTTAGAAAATGTAAAAAAATAAATGGTTTTTTAATATATGTGTCCGAAGCTAAAACGTCAACTCACTCTACAATGATTAATCGATCTTTTCCCCTCAACATTACCTATAAATTTAGTACAATTTGTAATCAATGGGAGTTCTTTCTAAACCGGATTTATTTTGTCACTAAAACCATAGATCTAACCGGGTACTGGAATTTGGTTTACTTCCAACTTCCTCGATCTATAAGTTGTTCTTTCAATCCCATCAAGCTTTCATCATCCTAAACACTTTTTCAATGGTACAAAAAATGATTAGGCTGTCGTGTAGATTTCAAAAACCAAATTCAGCCACTATTATATAATATATGGTCAGATATACATAACATTAAAAGAATACAAGACAAATATATAATTAACATTTGTGACTAGCATAGCGGCATAGCCAAAATGCCATTAGAATTTTTGAAAATAGTATGAGAGAGCTCAGAACCTTGTCTTTCTCGAGCTGTTCTTTGAGAGCGGTACTGGGACCAAGTTCAAGCTTCTTGTCTTCGTCATCTTCAGTCGAAGACAAAAAGCTGTGGCTGTTCTTTCTGCTTAATTAACGTCCTTTGTCCCTTTGGATCTTCTGAAGATTCTTCATCTTTGTTCTCCTCATCTTTCAAACCCATCTTTGTTTTAGTGGTCTCTATTGGTTCTCTGATTTTATTCGAATATTACAAACTCTTTATGGTTAGAGTTGATTCGATATATGATTTCCTGGAGATGGTTATGCAACCGTATTCAATGTGGAGACAACCAAATACTCTTCAAAAGAACCCCAAAAATAATTAATTAAAAGGTTTTTTTTTGTTTGTTTTGTGTTTCCAATTCGAACCTCCTTTCATATTATATTTAAATCGGATTCTCTAAAGGCTTCGTATTTGTAAAAAGATTATGGATTTAAGGTACATAACTTTCACTGTATTAAAAAAAAAATGAGAGAAAAAACTTTTGGTGTGTTTTGTATGAGGAATGTTTAAACATGTAGTGTTCCCGCTCATATGATATACTTTCTAAAAATAAATGGTACAATATAACTAAGTAGGCATATACATGAGATGTACGTGCATGCATGTATATATCCAGATCCAAAACTGAATGCAAGTATGTCAAGTTCATAATTCGGACGATGTTGGATTTACAAGTCGAGTAATTTACTTATTTTTGTTTTTGTTTTAGGGTAAACTATAAACCATGCATGACTCATTGACAAATTACTCTTTCTAAACCGGATTTATGTGTCATTGAAACCATAGATCTAACCAGGGAACCTCGGTTGAACGAATTTGGTGACACTCAAATGTTGTGAAGTAAGATAAGTCTTATTGGGCTGTGAAAGTCCGGCCTCAGTCCCCTAACTCCAAAGTCCATATTTAGTTTTGTTTTTGGCCTGCATTAGTACTGATTATTGGATAATATTTTGTTTTGTAAATAATTTAAAACGGAAAATTTTGAAAACTAAACACAATTTTCTGCTAAATCCAACGTGCTGGACATTTTTTTTTCAAATTATAAGTTTTTTCCTAAAAAATGAGATTTTTTCTGAATCAAATACTAAACAAGTTACTTTTTTTTTTTTTATAATCCAGGGAGGATCCCAGACCGAGGTCCAGACTAATCTCTCTGGGCCCAGTCAGGCCGCAAGCCAGCTTCACCTGGGAGGGTTTTCCTTGGGCCTTAGGCCAGTGCCCGCGTTGTGAGCAGAGGAGGCATTTTTGTTTCCGCATGTAGTCGAACCCGGATGGTGTTTGCCACCACGGACCCTTCTACCACTTGGACTACCTCAAGTGCTCAAACAAGTTACTTTTTCCCATCCAGCTTTCCTTTAATCTTCACATTTTCTATTCATGATTTGATATTTTCAGATTTTTGGATCGAAGCCATCCTAACTCATTTACAATCAGGCCTAGATCAAGGACCGACACACTAAATCTTTACTTATTATGAGTTTGATACTCATAATATTGCATGTCGACCCTAGTTGCCATCTCGGATATCAATGCCCGGCCAAGTATTTTGTGAGCTTCGGATTCGGGTCAGGCAAAATCGGACCCTTTCCAGTCGATGACACATCTAAATGTTTCCCTAGTTTAAGTTGAAAAGAAATCCCATAAAAGCTCAGCACCGTCATGGCCGGATGGCCCCCAAGTGCCAACTATTTGGCTACAAAGAGATTCTCTTCTTTCAAAACCAACCCTACCATATGAATCCTCTACCGTCAGATTAAAAGCCTTTTTCTAAATCAACGGGGTAGAATGAATCGTATAATTCTAAAGACATATCCTTCCGTTTGCTCGGCTTTAGCGTTACACATGTTCAAAGACGTTCATCATAATTGAGATACCAAAAGTGAATTATTTACAACTTTTTCAGATCTAAATGATAAATATATTTATCAATCACGTCGGAAAAGTATATATTAATGAATTATGGGTGCGTTACTACGTTTAGTTTATTTCCAAACAAAATTATACAATAAGTGGGACCTGCTGATGGAGTCATCATGGCCGTCCAGTCCTTTTAACCAGCTTTCCTGCTGGGCATCTTTACAGATTGTAAGTACGTGGCATGTGACCTGTATTTTTCTTTTGGGGAAAAAATCATTTTCATTGGAAGAGAAAGTATCTTTTTCAATTTTATATTTCTAAAAATAAAATATAAATATATATTGTACATTCTACAAACCTAAACATAACCATAAGTTAATTAACTTAATAATGTTAGTTAAAACAAGTTAATCAATAATTCATTTCATCCCACCTTAAAAATATACAGTTAATGAATTGATGGTAGATTTCAACGATCAAATTATTTTTGTATTCTGTAATTTAAAAAAGAAAATCAATTTTTAACAGAAAATACAAAATGTAAAATTTCAATTATAATATTTAAATTTTGTAGTTGTTAATCACCAAAACATCCATAACCAAAAATATAATTAAATCAAAACATATTATATATTTGCACATTTGTGATTAAATTAGTAATGCACCAAGTATAACTGTATACGCATACAATGGGATTAAAAAACGAAAATAATATTATTAATAAATATATATTTTTGTTAATATATATATATATATATATATATATATATATATATATATATATATTTCATCTATTTTGTATTTAGCCTTTTAATTGTCCTCTCAAATGGCGTATTTGTATATTCGACCCCAAACTAGAAAAAGAAATGAAGAAGAAGCAAACTCTGTGTACGTGGGTCCACATTCACGAGGAGTCCTACCTGGCTCGCACTCCCATGGCCCGCTTAAACTTGTAACCACGTCGTCATTAGTCAAAGACGGTCGAATTTAAATAGATACTCTACCATTCGTTGATAGAAAGATTCAAGGGTTAAAACCATCAAAACATAACTAAAATTTGATGTTATGCTATCTTAGATATTGATGCTTCATTTAAACGAACACAGTTAAATTTCAACGGACAATCTAATCCACTCGCCTAAAATTAAAACATGCTAGAGCTCCTAAAAAGTTTACAAAAAGGTTCGTATATTATAGAGTTCAAACGTCACACCCCAAGTAAAAAGAACATTGATCATTTCGCTAATGAAGATGCTTCCGCAGGCATTAATCAATGCAACGTTTGACTGATAAAATTCCTAAAAGAGTTCACAACGTTAACATGAGAAGTTGTCACGTTTAACTTGGTAATTAAGAGTTCAACGTTAACAACATGAAAGGTTTGTTGTAACGTTCACTGAGGTAATACAAGAAGAAAACAAATACTTCTCAAAATATTATATTATTGCATATAATTAAGGATTTTTTTTTTTTTGTAAAGTAGAATTCAAGTTCTTAGCTGAAAAATAGATAGAACATTTATTTTTCAATTACAACTTGATGAGTAATGGTTAAGTGATGAGGTTCTATATCTCTGTGGCATGAGGTGTAAAATAGTACATAAGCACTTTTATATAAGGAAAATATATGCTTTCATGTGCACTATTCATCATCATGATTCTTTAGTGACATTGTATACCAAAAAAAAAATACAAATAATTTTTTTTGACATATATTTTGTTAAAGAAAAAATATAATCGTAAACCATTTGCTTCTACTATAAATAGCTCTCCTCTTGTGGTCAGAGCTCTTCACTCATCAAAGCATCCCATACACTTTTACTTCTCTTCTCATCTTCTTTATATTTTAATTTCCTCTTTAACTTTCTCGTTTCGAAATGGCCACCGTTGAGGTATGATATTAAGTTTTTATATATTAAGTTTATATATATTAATCAGATTCTCAATCCCCATCTATAGTTAATTTTCGGTGTTGATATTGGTTAGATTTGATCTAATTATTTGTACAAACGATCAGCTTATTTACATTTATATCATGTATAATGTCTATCAATAAAAACGGGAGACAGTGTTTTCTTTACTAAGTGTGTGTGTTGCTTCCAGGTTGAACAAGTGATTGCTCCAGCAGTAGAGAACGTGGAGGAGCCAGTTGTGGTGTCGGAACAGCCAGAAGAAGTCGTGGCCGCGACAGAGTCTGCTCCTGCTCCAGCCGAAGTCGAAGAACCAGTCGTAGAAACGAGCAAAGAAGTGGTTGTGGAAGAGGCAGAGAAAAAAGACGAAGAAGCTGAGAAGGAGACGGAGGAGCCGAAGGAAGAAGAGAAGACAGAAACTCCGGCCGTTGTGGAGGAGGCAAAGATCGAAGAGAAAGAAGAGAAGGAGGAGGAGAAGAAGACTGAGGCAGAGGAAGTCGTGGCTGCTGAGGAAGTCGCCGCCGAGAAGGCCGAGGAATAAAGATGAAGAAACTATATATATGACCTTCTTTGGTCTCATTTCATTGTCTTTTTAATTTATATTTTATCAAATTTTATATGTATTTTCTATCGTTTGTTGGGTTTATGATGATGAAATCAGATATTTGGTTTTGATGAAATCAGATATTTGGGTATTTTGATGGTTGCTACTTGCTACATTGTTTACATGCTTCAATCTGACTTTTAAAAAAAGTACATGGGACTATTTTCAAAGAACTACTCAAAAAGAAAGAAAGTTATTTCCAACATACCATTAAAAAAAAAAAGAAACCATAAACTAACCAAATATTCATATGCATGCACCAACCATAGAGATCTAGGGCACTGATCATATTGTTTAGTGTCAATTATCATGTACGGCCCAGCCCGTATTTAGCTAAGCCCGTTTAAATCTGGCCTATTCTTGATCCGCGATTAACCTATAAAATAGCGGTTTGTTGGGCTATGGGTGTGTAACATGGTATCTGCCAACAGATCAAATCTTCAGTACACTTACAAAATGAGGTTATCTCAATAGACGATATTTTCGTAAATAACATTCACGCAGTGAAGAAAAAATATTCCTTAGGGGATAGTGGGCTTGTTGTTTTAGGCCTATAGTTTAGCCAGTCTGCAAGACGAGTAGACAACATTGTTATATGACCCAAAAGGCCACCTTGCACATTGCACAATCATGTATGAAAACATAAAAACAAAAAAAAAACCGCGATATAACTGGCTAATTGCCATTCACATTACATAGGTATTTTTGTTGTTGAAATTTAAGTTTTAAAGAAAATGAGTTACAAGACTGAGACTGTATGAGTTTGTTACATATTATTTTAACCCAAAATTATTACGAATTTGGGTTTGCGATGGTTACACTATAAATAGTTTTTTTTCTTCTTGTGTAAGAACACTATAAAAATAATTATAATATGAGTTGTAGCATTACAAAGTTGCTAGGTATACATTGATCGGTCCTAAACACAGTCGGATAAAATATTGGTTTCGGCACTCATGTTTTTTTAAAGCTAATAAAAAAAATCATGGCTTCTAAATTGTTGAAAAAAGATTATTAATACTTATAGTAAAATATGAACGGTTCTAAATAGGATCATCTTCGGCTATCTATATTCTATACCAAAATTCCAACCATGTAAATATAAACATGTGTTATATATCAACTGATATAGTTCTTATTCATTTAGTAGCACATAAAATCTATGCCAGTCGGCCTGCTAATTCCGACCAGTCTACAGTAAAGTTGGGCATAATTACTCGTTATTCGGTTTGTATCACTATTTATCTCGTATTTGGCTTGAAAATCTAGTACCCAGCTTAGTCAAGACAAATATCAATTTTCACATTTTATTACTTGCAAATATATGTCAAGTATCAAATATCATTTTTTTCCTACTGCTTGATACTTGTTATTTGTCCCATACTAGATACTTGTTACCCGTTCAAATTACTTATTACTTGTTTGTTTGAATATTTGGTATTTTTATAGTTATAATATTAATAAACTGGTTATTGATCACATGGACTTGTATTTTGATATTTGAGACTAGTGTGTGTGTGTGTTGGCTTGTATTTTATTCCAAATTTACAAGTAATTTAAGTTCAAATAAACGGTATTAGGTTCAAGTAATGGAATGAACTAAGTAATATGGGCGAGTCAAGTAATTAACGAATACTTGATTTCAGATACTTGTTTTGAATATGTCAAGTATCAAGCCATAAAATAAATTAGTTGAACGGTGTCCAGCCCTAGCCTACAATCATGAAATGGTAGCAAAAGTTAACGAAAATGAACGGTGCAAAAAAAAAAAACATGTTGGAATATCCACTAGTTCTTTGTTTTGGATTTTAGCCAATGATACACGAATCGTAATCGAAAGATCGAGATTGCTTACTTCTTAATTAATATCAAAGAGTAAGAAGAAAACAAAGAGAGTTCACGGGATCACTATATGCATAGTGCATCCATCGAATTTATAATTACTCCTTAAGGGACCATCCAACTCTACAATGACACGCTATGCACCGTGACAGAAATCTATGATGACATAGGGGGTGTTCTTTGGATCATTTGACATATCCATCCAGATGGTTCATTTAAATGATTCATCTAAATGATCCATCTGAATGTTGTTCGTTGTTTTTTCAATGTTTTTTTCGATGTTCATTTGAATAGATCATTTAGATGAACATGTGTTTGTTTGCTTATTTTTTTGTAAACTTCAATTTCATCTAGATGAGTTTAATAAGAAAATAACTAAACTACTCTACTTTAAACTAATTATATTTTTAGTTTTAATCTTTACTATAATATTTTAAATACTAATCTAAAATATATTTACAACTAATTAATTTTTAAACTATTATTATATTGACATGAAAACACAATATTATAGATTTGGCGGGAAATGTAATTTTGCGTTTTTAACAAAAAATATGATTTTTACGGTTTTAGCAAGAAAACACTATTTTATGATTTTGGCGGAAAAACGCGATTTTACGGTTTTGGCTAGAAAACATGATTTTTTGGTTGCGACGAAAAACACGATTTTCGGTTTTGGCGGAAAAACACAACTTTCGGTTTTGGCAGGAAAACACAATTTTACGGTTTTGGCGGGAAAATGCGATTTTACGGTTTTGGCACGAAAACGCGATTTTTCGGTTTTGGCGGAAAAAACGATTTTGCGGTTTTGGCGGGAAAAAGCGATTTTGCGGTTTTGGCGGGAAAAAGCGATTTTGCGGTTTTGGCGGAAAAATACAATTTTGCGATTTTGGCGGGAAAACGCGATTTTGCGGTTTTGACGGAAAAACGGGATTTTGGGGTTTGGAGAGAAAACGCGATTTTGCGGTTTTGGAGAAAAAAGCGATTTTGCGGTTTTGGCGGGAAAACGCGATTTGCGGTTTTAGCGGAAAAACGCGATTTGCGGTTTTGGTGGGAAAACACGATTTCAGGTTTTTGGCGGAAAAACGCGATTTTACGGTTTTGGAGAGAAAAAACGATTTTGCGGTTTTGGAGAGAAAAAGCGATTTTGCGGTTTTGGCTGGAAAAATGCGATTTTGCGGTTTTGGCGGGAAAACGCGATTTTACGGTTTTGGCGGGAAAACACGATTTTACGGTTTTTGCGGGAAAACACGATTTTACGGTTTTGACGGAAAAACACGATTTTATTTAGTTTAGGTTCATTTGTTCATTTAGAATTTGCATTCAAATGATCCATTTAAATAATTAGGGTATATTAGTAATTTGTTATTTTTGGATGAATCATCTCCATCCAAATGATCCAATTTGGTTCATCTAGATGAGTTTAAAAATTTTGCCTAAATTTTTAAAACTCATTCAGATGATCCATCTGGATGGAGATGAGATTCATCTGGATGGATGTCGTTTTTGTTACTAAACGAACATCAATTTTCATCTCCATCCAGATGGATCATCTGAATGGACAAACGAACAGCACCATATATGTTACTTCTTTCGCTTTAAATTATTTGTTTTCTAAATAGTTTTTATTTGCTTAATTAATTAGTTTTTAGAGGGTGGTTAAAGAGAATGATCGTACGTGAAAGCAATCTCTAAAATTCCCTAGCATCTTCTGACTCTACGAGCTAGCATCGTATTACCTACCTCATATATATAACGATGAGACTGAATAAGTAAGATTTTTGTATCAGCAGTAACGATGCATTTCTCGTGCATCTTACAGAGAATGGATTAATCATCTGTGCATACCATATGGCGAGAAAGAAACTCTCGGAAGCACGGAAACAAACCGATCAATCAGCAGAGTCTGCTTCGGATGATTGACAAGTCTGTCCGCAACAGGCTTCAGTTCATTAAACGAAGAAGGAGCAGGGAAACTTCACGATGGACTACAAACTTGGTTCGGTATCAGGGGAAACACTCTTTCTCATTTGGTCAATAGTTAGCTCGATTCTTCGATTAGTTGATTTCTTTCAAACAAACGATAAAAAAAGAAGCACAAAATGTAACACAAGATTTTGATTGAATAAATTTTACATTTATTCAAAAAAAAAAAACAATATAAATACATCAATTTTTTATATTTCTGTAGGTTAGAACTCAACATACTGGGTACTAATTGTACACATCCAAGTACCCTCTTTTGCATAGTTATATACATTGTGAATTTTCTCCCTTTGAATTGCATGTGGTTTGGTCATACGTGGTTCGGAATCTTTCAACTTTATTGAATGTAGTGGTGACTACTCACCCGAAAAGACCAAACAAGTCAAAACACACACCTTTTGGTTCTCCACTTCCTTTGCTTCCTAGTCCCATGTGACGACCAAAGAGATCTTATAACTTACTCTTTGTTATATCTTTCACTAGATTCTTCATTCACGGGAAAGAATCGTATTTGTGTACTGTTCGATCACTTATCTTATATTTGATCATCATATAGACAATCTTGAATATGTTCATGATTAAAGCCATCTCTTTTTAGCTTCAAAATACTGTACACGACTAAACATGATATATGTACCCCTCTGCGTAGTTACATGATTATTTGTTCACAATTGGTAGCTTTATTTTCATAAGACAACATATCTTTATTCCAAAAAGTTTTTATGATTAATCGAATAAATCTCGGAATGAGTTATGATCTTTAGTCCTATGTTGCATGGAAATTCCGTCCGAGGACTGTTTTCCTTTTCGAAAACGTTTCGGAAACGGAAACGCAATGAAAATACATGGAAACGCGATGAAAACATGTTTCTTAAAAATTGTGATTTGGAAACGCGATGGAAACACATATCCATTTTTGGAAACGCGATGGAATGGACGTGTCCGTTTTTGAAAATAGTTTAATTGATAATTTGTTTACCATGTATTTTTTATATTAAGTTTGATAGTTTCAAAATTAAGTTAAAATGATTCATGTTTATTTGTATTTATAGATTTTTTCCAACTAAAGTTTGTATTATTTCAAATACTAATTTTTATAGAAAATATATATTAAGCTTATGTTATTTCATGGTTGGACTTTTTTTATGGTTGTTGTTTATTATATTTTTATTATTCTTATAAATATATGTACAGACGTTTTCAAAACGTTTTGTTATTTTTTAAAAAATTGTTTTCGCGTTTTTAGACGTTTCGCTTACCATACTTATTTCCGTTTCCATCCAACGTAGTCATACACATAGATCTTCAAAGTGCGTTTGCTTTTATATTGATGTATTGATGTTTTGTATCTATATAATATATATTGGTAATTTGTATACATAATTAAATGTCTTCCATTTGTAAATCATGTATTTAATGCCTTCGCATGAAGACAATGGTAATAAGGACGCAACATTTTAAAAACTGATCGAGACATCAGACCTGCTTGACCACAGGTTGAGACAGAGTGTCTTCTAAGATCTTTTCTTGTACATATGTCGCAAAAATAAATGGCTTAGTTTTTTTTTGAAAAAAAGTCGATTAAAACTATCGAGTAAATTTGATATATATATAACATATGTCGCAAAAATAAATGGTTTAGTTTTTTTTTAAAAAAGTCGATTAAAACTATCGATATATATATCAAATTTACTCGGTAGTTTTAATCGACTTTTTTTTTTCGAAAATAAATTTCTTGGTTTTGAAATTGCAATGTTTTGTAGGATTAGATGCTCCAAAGTGATAACAAAAAAAATCATAATGCATTTACAGTATCATTTAACATTGATAGTTTTAAAATAAATATTTAAATCTTTTGATTTGTAGAGTTCCTTTTGTTGTATTGTATTGATTGTCTTGTAGAGTGAACACATGTATCTTTGGGTATCTTATTCTCTATGATGTAGCATGTTTTTTTTTTTTTTTCTGAAAGATCCATGCACTAAGGATAAAACTTATTGAGGCTTATATCAAGATTTTGAATAATATATCCGACAACTAATTATTTCTATTTTATCATGGTGAATCTGATATATATGTGCATATATGTTTCTTTATATATATATATAATGTGCATTTTGTTTTCAGATTTCATGTTAAAATTATCATGATTTACCATTTCTGGCATGTAAGTAGTAGTAACCCATAATTTGTTGGTAGTATAACGCTTTAGTCAACATGCTTTATATTTTATACTGAATGGGTATATACAATTATCTTTTCGAATCACTTAATTGTAATTGCCACAATTTCCCACAGTTTTCAGAAATCAATCTACCATGACTATTTTTTCTTGTATGAAAATACAACTGGTTTTAAATATCTCGTATGACACTGAGTTTTTATCAATTAAAATAAGATAAAATGTAATGATAAAAGTATATATAAACCATTAAAAGTCATCTAAGTTTGAGAGTTCTCTTTAAAAATTATGATTAAAAAAAATAGGATTAATGATGACGAGGGTTTACAAAATTTTTTTTTTTTTTTTTTTTTTTTTTTTTTTTAAAGAGATACCGGTTTTCCGGTTATAATTAACCACCTCACAAAAGAGGTATTGTTTTACAAGATACGGGAGATAGCTGAAACATCAAAAAGGAGAAAACAGAGAGTGAACAATCAATAAGAGGGAGCTTAAGCCTGGAAGTATGAAAACCAAAAATGAAGGTAGGATCGATGGTTAGGATTAGAAGCTCTTCCAACACGACATTTGTTGTCTAAACCAAATAGTTTTGCCCGAACAAGAAGGTGGATCTCCTTGACTAAAGTTGCAGCCGGTCTTTGAATGCTTGAATGGAGTCTTGCATTTCTCTCCCTCCAAATAAGGTAAAAGGCTGCTTGTAAAAGAAAGTGACATATTGTTTTGACCCGGGGAATTGGAGAAGCTCTTGGTGCCCACTCGAGAATTGCTTCCAAAGACGTCGGCGGAGCCAGTACCTGCAAATTAAACAAAGCCAGCCAGATTTCCAACGAAAAAGGACAAGCAAAATACAAATGCTCTCGAGATTCAATACCATCAGAACATAACAAGCAATTCAGAGGGATCAATAAACCCCAATTACTCAACCTATCTCTAGTTGGGAGTCTATTGTGCATAGTTACCCAAGTATGAAAAGCATGCTTAGGAATGAAGTGTTTAAACCAGACTACTTTGTGCCAAGGTACCGAAATCAATTGAGGATTCAAAGCGTTCCAAGTTTGAGAGGAAGAGAAGTTACCGGGTTCACCATGATTTCCGTTCCGCCACAAGAAAGTGTCCGCTGAGTCATCTTCCAAAACCGGCGGACTTGAGGGAATGCTGTCCCGAAGAAGACGGGTCAGAGCATGTCTGCCCCGAGGAATCGTCCATTGTCCATCCCTGCAAGCTGCTGATAACTTTGCATTGATCGCTATTCCATTTACACGAGGACCGGAATCACCGACGAGTTCCAACAGTGAGCCCAGACCAGTCCAGTTGTCATGCCAAAACATAATTTGATTCCCAGAAGAAGCTACAGCCGAGATGAAAGGCCTTGCTAAGGATCGAAGCTTCATTAATCTTCTCCAAATCCAGCTTCCCACTCCCGAGAAATCCGCAGTCCAGAAAATCCGCTGCTTGATCAGATGAGCTTTTACCCAAGCAACCCAAAGGGAACCATCGGCCGAGAATAGAAGCCAAATCAATTTCAGCCCAAAAACTTGATTTGTTCCAACAAGCCTGCGCAAGCCGAGACCTCCTGATTCTTTTGAGGTGCACACCGTTGACCAAGCAATCTTTGCACCCCTTGCAGAATCCGCTTTCCCACTCCACAAAAAAGCATTACAGATTTGTTCCAACCTCTCGAGACAACCCTTCGGAAGAGGAAACACAGCAGACCAAAAATTGATAATCCCGAACAGGACAGTTTGTAATAATTGCAGCCGGCCTGCAAAGGATAAGCGCTTCGTTGTCCACGATGCAATGCGAGAAAGAACCCTGTCAATTAACGGTTGATAATCCTGAGGGGTGAGCTTGTGAGGAGAAAGAGGAAGGCCAAGGTATCGAACAGGGAGAGCTCCCGGAGATAAACCATAGGAGACGGCAAGATTGTTGGTCAAGGTTGTGTCATTTCCATTGAGAAAGAGAGTAGTTTTCTGGTGATTTAGAACCAGGCCGGAAATAGACTTGAACTCTTGAAGAACCTCCAGAATTCCTGCTAAGGATCTCTCAGAACCGTCGAAAAAAACTAACACATCATCAGCAAAGCTAATATGGGTGATTAGCGGGTTCCGACAAAGAGGATGAGGTCTGAATCTGTTAAGTCTAGCTGCCGTATCCAACTTCTTGGCCAAAAGATCCATAACCAGAATAAAAAGCGTTGAGGATATCGAATCACCCTGTCGCAACCCTTTCTTTCCCGGGAAGAAACCGCATAATTCCCCATTGATAGCAATTGAGAAATGAGGGGAAGATATGCAGATCCTGATCCAATTGATGAACGACGGCGGGATGTCAAAGGCATCGAGAATATTCAAAATGAGGCTCCAATTAACATTATCGTACGCCTTGGATATGTCAATCTGTAGACAGCCTTTCGAAGTTGGTCCATCCTTATTGAAATCCGCCACTAGCTCGGAGGCAAGGAGAACATTCTCACAAAGAAGGCGACCCTTAACGAAACCTACTTGATTATGCTGCACAGCATCCGGAGAAAAGGACTTGAGACGATTTGCGAGAATCCGAGAGATGACCTTGTACACGGTATTACATAAAGAGATTGGTCTGAAGTCTTTAAGTTTCGTAGCACCTGGAGTCTTCGGAAGGAGAGTAATAACTGTGGCATTGACCTGACGCGGGAGATTACCGTTCATGAAGAAATCCCGGACTGCTGAGACTAAATCACCACCCACGATTTCCCAGGATGAAGTGAAGAATTCAGCAGTAAAACCGTCCGGACCAGGAGCTCTATTCTTAGGCAAACCAAAAACAATACCTTTAATTTCCTCAGCCGTTGGTATGGAAGTTAGACCCGGAACACTACTTGCAGGCAGACGATAATCGTGAATAGATCTGATCTCAGAAACTGTCAAGGGTTCCACTCCAGTCGAAGGTGTTCCCAAAAGAGACGTATAATAATCTATCACAAGCTGCTTCACCTCCAAAGGATCAGTAACTCTGTTACCAAAGTCATCATGAAGAAAGTAGATAACATTCCTAGAAAGATTCGCAATACAAGACTTGAAGAAAAAGGCTGTACAAGAGTCACCGACGTCCAGCCATTTCACTCGGGATTTTTGTTGGAAAAACAGCTCCTCTGCAGTAGAAAATAACAACCAAGAATCCCTGGCCACTCTCTCCTCTTCAAACAATTCCGGTGATGGAGAGTCCATGACTCTTCTCTGAATATTTTCTAACAACTCAAAAGCTTCCTTAGATCTCCTTTGAATGTCACTGAAAGAACCGAGGTTAATGGCCTTACAACAAATTTTTGCTGCCCGGAGCTTGAAGCAAAGGTTGAGGAGAGGATTGTGAGAACAAGAAGCGGAACTCCAAGCTGCAGTCATCAAGGAAGTGTACTCGGGATGTAAGGTGAAAAAAGTGAAGAAATTGAATCTGGATTTTCTTCTGTTAACTTGATTGGACATGGTGATTAAGCAAGGAGAATGGTCCGAACATCCCGGGACATCAAAGAAGGCGATCGATTCAGGAAAGGTATGCTGCCAAACCTCATTAATCATAGCTCTATCCAGCTTCCTACACTTTGGATCTGATGGCGATTTATTTGTCCAAGTGAAAAAACTTCCTCTGCTGGTTAAGTCGAAAAGACCAGAAACCGTCATACAATCTCTCAAATCATCCATACCTTGCAACGATAGAGCTCCCTGGTTCAAAGAGTAAGTCTCTGAAACGGTCAGAACTTGATTGAGATCTCCTAGAAGAATCCACGGGGAGTTACGGAGCGGCGACGTCGTTGCAAATTCCTTGACTATATTCCATAACTCCTTCCTTTCCTCAACCGTATTACGAGCATAAACCACCGCCACACTGAAAGACTGCTGCGTAACTGGATTGTGGAAACCCGCAACCACAATCTGATCCGAAGAGTAATAAATGACAACCGATAAACTCGGTTCCCAAACCAAAATGATCCTTCCGTTTAATGCAGATGCACTATAGTTCCCAGCATACCTCCAGCCAGGTAAAATATGACTAATAACTCCCTCCACATTTGATTGCTTCACTCTAGTTTCTAAAAGGCCGCCGAATATAGGGCGGTTTGATGAAAGCCAACGCTTAACCGCTAGCTGCCGAGATTTCCTACAAAGACCGCGCACATTCCAACAAAAAAGACTCATCATGTATGCAAAAAGGGGAGTGCTAACGCACTTAATTTGATGAGAACGGAGGCGGAACCGTAACGGTCCGCTCCCGGGAATGAGATTGGTTAATTGAGGCTGTTGAATGATCCGGACTAGACAAACCACGACCAAGATTCTGGCCTGAGTCGGAAAGAGCAAGCATTTTCTGACGCTGCTTCTGTCTGAATTTCCTCATAGCTCCGGCAGGGAGCGAATTCAAGTGTGCTTCCTCGGCAGGAGAGAGACGCTTACGAAGGATGCTCTGGGCGTGCTTGATCACCTCTTCTTCTTCATCGAACTGAGCAGCAGTTACTTTCTCAACCGGAGAGTTAGTAGAAGAAATTACTGCAGGGATTATGGGACTATTAGTAACCGTAGTAGGAGCAACAGGAACGACAGGAACCCATGCCTGAGCAGACTTGGCAACAGGGCTGGAAGGGAGGCTTAGAGAACGACGTTGACGAAGAAAATCGCCAACCGCAGGCTCAGGCTCGACTATGCTCGGACTGGAAACTGTTGCAATTGGACTGGACGGGAGGCTAGCTGCGATACCTTGACGAGAGAAAACCTTTGCCGTGATATCATCCTGGCAAACATCAGAGCGGATAACAGAGCGGGCATTTACATTAACGTGAGGTAGAGAAACAATATCAACTTCCGGATTAACTTTCGCTTTGGAATGAGACTTAGAAGGAGGGTGCTCTTTATTCTGACTAGAGCTTGGAACGGGAAGAGGGCATCTGTGAACCAGGTGGCCATACTCTGCACAACGACTACACAGAGCAGGTAACCGAGGGTATGAGGCTGAGACCAACACCGAGTATCCTTGATTGTCCGTAACCCTAACAGCTGGGTATCTTGGCTTTGCTAATTCAACTATAACCCTCAATTTGACAATACCATTTGTGTACGGAGACAGAGTAGGAAACTCCGAGTGCACCGGTGTTCCCAATCCAGAGGCGATAGTACTAAAGCCGACGAGAGACCACAATTCCGGCGGAACATTCTTGAAAAGAACCCAGATCGGAGCGAATTCAAGCTTCTTCGGAGCTAAAGAGATGGTAGGAGACCACTCATTCACGGAGAAAGCACAGTTACCAGATTGCCAAAAGCCGACTTCAAGAACCCACTGACGAGTTGCTACACAAGGAATATATACCAAACAAATTCCAGGAGAATGATACCTCACAGAAATTCTACCTCCTTTTCCCCAGATTGGGTTCAGATCAGAGAAGATTTTTGCAGGAGAAGGGGGCAGACCATGGAAATAGCAGACAAGATAATCCTTCCACAGCTGTGAAGAACCTAGAGAGATCGAATCTGGTGCTTGAATGGTGGGGATACCGTCCTCGGCGACGACCGGAGAGGCGATTTTTGTCAATTTTGATGTCTCCGCTTGGAAAAGAGAAACCCATTTCACTTGCTGCGGAGGAGCCGACTTAGATTCTCCGGCTTGAATAGGCAAGGCAGGAAACAGATCCGCGGAAGGAAGAGGAGATCCACCGTTCGGAGGAGATGAAGGAGGCAAGGGCTGGAGAAAAAGCAAATCCGGTGGCATCGGCGGAGGTTCCGAACACGAGACCGACGAAGCCATAGAACCGAAGAGGAAGGGAAAGGAGGAGGACAGGAGGTTCTCGGCGGCCGCGTGAGGCAGCACCGCCGGCGAAACGGGCGACGGAAGACAACGGTCAAAAAACAGCTCTATTCAAGAGAGAGAAAACGCAGCCAATTGATCCGGTGGTTTACAAAATTATGGTTGTTGTTTATTATATTTTTATTATTCTTATAAATATATGTACAGACGTTTTCAAAACGTTTTGTTATTTTTTAAAAAATTGTTTTCGCGTTTTTAGACGTTTCGCTTACCATACCTATTTCCGTTTCCATCCAACGTAGTCATACACATAGATCTTCAAAGTGCGTTTGCTTTTATATTGATGTATTGATGTTTTGTATCTATATAATATATATTGGTAATTTGTATACATAATTAAATGTCTTCCATTTGTAAATCATGTATTTAATGCCTTCGCATGAAGACAATGGTAATAAGGACGCAACATTTTAAAAACTGATCGAGACATCAGACCTGCTTGACCACAGGTTGAGACAGAGTGTCTTCTAAGATCTTTTCTTGTACATATGTCGCAAAAATAAATGGCTTAGTTTTTTTTTGAAAAAAAGTCGATTAAAACTATCGAGTAAATTTGATATATATATATATATACATATGTCGCAAAAATAAATGGTTTAGTTTTTTTTTGAAAAAGTCGATTAAAACTATCGATATATATATCAAATTTACTCGGTAGTTTTAATCGACTTTTTTTTTTCGAAAATAAATTTCTTGGTTTTGAAATTGCAATGTTTTGTAGGATTAGATGCTCCAAAGTGATAACAAAAAAAATCATAATGCATTTACAGTATCATTTAACATTGATAGTTTTAAAATAAATATTTAAATCTTTTGATTTGTAGAGTTCCTTTTGTTGTATTGTATTGATTGTCTTGTAGAGTGAACACATGTATCTTTGGGTATCTTATTCTCTATGATGTAGCATGTTTTTTTTTTTTTTTCTGAAAGATCCATGCACTAAGGATAAAACTTATTGAGGCTTATATCAAGATTTTGAATAATATATCCGACAACTAATTATTTCTATTTTATCATGGTGAATCTGATATATATGTGCATATATGTTTCTTTATATATATATATAATGTGCATTTTGTTTTCAGATTTCATGTTAAAATTATCATGATTACCATTTCTGGCATGTAAGTAGTAGTAACCCATAATTTGTTGGTAGTATAACGCTTTAGTCAACATGCTTTATATTTTATACTGAATGGGTATATACAATTATCTTTTCGAATCACTTAATTGTAATTGCCACAATTTCCCACAGTTTTCAGAAATCAATCTACCATGACTATTTTTTCTTGTATGAAAATACAACTGGTTTTAAATATCTCGTATGACACTGAGTTTTTATCAATTAAAATAAGATAAAATGTAATGATAAAAGTATATATAAACCATTAAAAGTCATCTAAGTTTGAGAGTTCTCTTTAAAAATTATGATTAAAAAAAAATAGGATTAATGATGACGAGGGTTTACAAAATTTTGTTTTCCCCTTTTCTAAGACACGATTGAAAACAACAAACAATTTTAAGAGGATCTAATCCTTTTGAGGATCAAATTTTAGAAGACTTTTTTCTTGTTATACAAATTTGAACCCAAAATATTCACAAAAGAATGAATGCGTAACATACAAAATAAATGCTTTATTAATTCATAGAATCATAATACAACCAATACAACAATAATACCTTAATACAAGAGTAATTGGAAATAATGAAACTGTGAACTTCAAGAATATACGGATCACCCAGAGAGAAAAGAGACATAATTCGACCCCAACGAACGGCCATAACAGGAAGACTAGAACAAGAACACATAAAGATAAAGGACACAATAATAAAAGTATATAGAATCACCTTGTCTGTCCAAAGCAAGAAGATAAATATACATAAGTGTGTTTAAATTATATATGATATGGTTGATTAGCACTGGAAGCCTTGAGGAACTTTTTTGCTGCAAACATTGAGGAGAAGACTTAGAGAGATTGGAAGGTTCAAGTTGATTCCAAGAACGTTAGCCTTAAGAGCAGTGCAGAGACACACGGCTGCTTCAACATCAGCGAGTCCTTGGATGAGGCTGCAGCATGGTTCGACCGGTGGCTTGCCAAGGGTCAAGTCAAGGAGGCCGTTGAGCACATTGGCGCAGACACCGAGCTTGAGAGTATCTTTAGGGCATTTTCCCTTGCCAGAGCTAGGGCTTGGGGTTGGTTTAGGAGTTGGCTTTGGCTTTGGCTTGGGAGAGGGGCAACCTCCTCCGCAAGGAGTGCAGCTACCGCATGCTGAGATTGTTGTGAAGAAGAGAAGATTGAGAGCCAAGAAAAGGGCTATGGAGCTTGAAGCCATGTTTTGTTTAGAGGACACACGGTTCACTAGCTATGTTGTGTGTGTGTGAATTGAGTGTGGAGAAAACGAAGGGGGTTGAGGTAGGTTTTATAGTGTGGTTTCAAGAAAAGCCCAAGAGCGTACATAAGATATGTTATTGGGATGTGAAAATTTTATATTAAAATTTTGAATGATTGATTACAATTATCAAATATCGTTAAGGGAAATTACAATTACCAATTATTTCTGCATTTTCTTTCTGTCGATCTGAAAGTTAAACCAACATTTTTTTCTTCTTTATTTGTAAAATACATATATAGTGATGTTATGGTATGGTATGATAGTGAAGAGAAGGAGATATCATAATATTTTTTGATTATGGATGTTAGCTATGATATGATGTGTTCGAATTAGTAAGAGTAATTACAATCCCGATAATCATTTATTTAGTTCTCTCTCCTCTAAACTATTTATACATAGTATTTATCACCGAAAATTTTAGTTTATCCTAACTTTCAAAATTTACACCCTTATGTTTCTCTTTCTTTATTTTTCTTTTTTTGATGTGATAGTAACTTATTTAATTATGATGTGCTAATTAAATTAGCACGATAATTCTATATTTTTCTTGTCATAATAACTGATTTAACATATTTTTTCGATTATATGAAAACTTGTTTAAACGTTAGTTCATGAATTTTTGTTAACATCAGGTCCGACCCTGAGGACAAGCCAGCAAAGCAACCGCTTGGGGTCACCAATTTTTTTTTCAGATTTAGAGGCCACCAATTTATAATTTTATGATAATAATTAGGCATTTAAGGTCACAAAATTTGATTTTTCACATAGAAATAAAGTTTAAAAATGTTATATATAATTTTACATATATTTTTTAAAACTAAGTTGACCTGAGATTCTTGATAACAAATATTAAAAAGATCATAGATATTTTTGCTTGGGGCCACTATATGCATTAGGCCGGCCTGTTAACATGTTACAATTATTAATCTTATATTGTCTGGAGAAGAATTTTGAAAATATCCACGTTACAAATAATAAATAACTTAAATTACGATTCACAAATACCATTGGGGCACATTCTAAAACCACCTGTCTCATAAATGAATCACCCATGTAATACTAAGTTAAATCACCTAATTATTAATCTTATATTTTCCTGAGAAGAATTTTGAAAATATCCACATTATAAATAATGAAATAATTTTAATTACAATTCACATATACCTTTGGGCCACATTCTAAAACCACCTCTGTCTCACACATACTTATAAAAAAAAACATATCCCTTAACAGAAATCCAAGAAATATTATAAAACGGATTATTTCGTTTCCTGTCATGATTTATGTGGATTTATCATTATAATGTGTTTGATAAAGTTTACGTAGCTAAGACTATATTGCCTTGTCACATTTTGAAACTCGGGCCTAGACACTAGTCTGATGTAATTTAGAGATAGAAAGGTAGAGAATAGCACACACTATGACAATGTAAACATAATTCTGTAATCTAATTAAAAAAAACAATAGTGCATCTGACCATAGAAATATTAACAAATCATCTTTAAAAATATTGACAGAACAACCACACATTCAGTTCATTAGGGTGGATTTTACTAAATGATAGTGATTTTCATTAAAGATTTATTTTAAACCTCCGTTACAATTTTCATAAATACTTCAAAAATTTGGGGTGTTTAGTTTAGTATTTTGGGAGGAACATGAGTTTGGATTAGGGAGAGACTAATCTCAGTGGATCATATCAGTAAAATTACTATGTCACTTACAATACACCGTGACATATTTAAATTATCTATAAAAGATTTTATCCGCCACTTAGTGGTAATTATAATTTAAAGTGGTTTTGTTGATGCTTTCGTCGAACCGACTTAGCCAACGACTTAAATACACGACGAGGTCACAAAGTTTCCAATAAACTACCAAACTCCAAATTTTGTTTTAATAAAACTTCGTTTCCTCCAAAAACCTAAAACTTCCAATGATTTGATCACTAAGTTTCCCTTATTCTCCATTAAGTTATTTAAAATTCCTATGCTCTTTCAATTCAATTATCCAAATAATGAAAACTCTTAGCAAATTATGAATATATATCGTAATGCATGATTGCCATGGAAACCATGTGATAGTGACAACGCTGGTTCTCTTGTTCCCTTCACAAACGAATGTAAAACAAGATAAGATAGACCATGAGTGACAACGAGGCGACTTACTGCACACACATATACCAAGGATAATATCTTCTACAATCGTCTAGCTGTCGTTGAATGATTCACATTTTTTTATATAATCAAATTTTTATATATACAGAACTACAGATTGCTGATAAGGAAACATAAAATAGCATATATAGTTACCAAACATTAATCGGTTTAGTTAGCAATGGGATTAGGTCCGTTAAACTCATAACTTCAGTTCGCATTGCTAGGCTAAGTTTACTATACTGTATTTAGAGTTGGTATGCAATTTATCAAGTATTTGTGTATTGCTTGATGAAATACTTTGACTTCTAGCTAAAACTACTAAACTAGCTAGGTGTCCAACCTTTCAAGCAAAACATTCTAAGATAGAAAAATCACTAAATGCAATCCTATAGAAATCATAAGTAAAACATAAGTCCATGAGTGTTTTTTTTTTTGAACAATAATTCCATAAGTTTCACATGCATGCTCTATATTTTTTCCAAGTTGAGTAACTACTCACTACTCACGCATCACAAGAATCAAAGGACAACAATAAGAGAATGAGTTAAGACACGATTGAACGGTGATGAAGAATCTTCTCTAAACATCATGAGGGATATTCATCATCTGCAAAGTGTCACTAAACTAGTGTAAAGAGGATTTTGTAAAAGAAAAAGCTAAAGAAAAGTGAAAACCAGTGTTTAAAAGGCTAAAATGAGTTTAAAATACAAAATTTTCTGGACCGAGGAAATTAATTTGAAACAAAATTCTAGGTAATAGAACGTCTTTTTCGTAGCATCAGACAGAAGTTCCTTATACTGTCCTAATTTTTTTTAAAATGGAACTCTGTTGAAAGATGGCCATTTTATCAAAGCTTCCAGAGACTGGATTCACTTTATAAATTATAACTATTAGTTTCATTTGCAGCTCAACGTACCCACTTGCTTGTGTAGCTATCAGCTTATGGTAGAGAAGCTGAAGCATTCTCACTACCAAAAATATAACAAAAACTAGAAGCAGCAACGTGAGTATAATACACTACAAAAACATAGTTTTCACTTTTCACGACTACAGTTTGTGACAACATTTGCAATCACAACTTTTGACAACTAATTATCGATTAATTTGCGACAAGGCAAATCAGTTGCAAATTGATCACTAATATGCGATTGGCAAACAGTAATTAACTTTCAATATGTATTTGAAATTCATACATTCATTCCTCCCATTTGATGAAATATGGAATTGGTCATAGAATAAGTTTCTCAAATCATATAATATTGAAATATTAAAGTTATAGTAATTATCAAGAGTGGATGTATAAAAGGTTCGATGAAGCGACATGAATTTCTCAACAGAAGTTACAACGAAAGTGGACCAATTCATAGTATTTGCAAACAAGGCCAGTCTCTAGCGATTACATCTTAACGACACTCACACGTTTATAGTCGTTAATCGGTCGCTAAATATTCGAACTAATTAGTGATTACACCTTAATGACTCTCACACAACCACATGTTTGTCGCAATTCGGTCGCATTTGTAGTTGCATTATAGTCGCAAACATTAACAATCACAACATATAGCAATTACTTTACAACTATGACACAACAACACGTATATAGGCGTATACAACTGATTTTAGTGACTATATTTTTGTAACTAATGTATTTAGTTTCACATTAGCGACTAATGACTGTTTTGTAATCGCGAAATCACAGGTCATTTCCTGTAGAGATATACTTTTCTCCAGATTAAAAAAAAAAAAACAAATTTCCCATACATTTCTTCTGTTAAGTTAGTGGTAATTTTTATCTCTTAGTAGCATATATTTTCATCGTAATAGGTTTTAGGCTTTTAGCATATACTCCATCCGTTCCTTTATGATTGATGATTTAGAAAAAAAAATTGTTTTAAAAATATTGATGTTGTAGATTTTCTATGCAACTTTTACTAATTAATGTTTACAAACTGTGAATTCCAAAAACTATATTAAATTGCTATTGGTTAATAGTTATTGGAAAGTGGTTTAATTTAAATTCTAGTTTATTTGTCCAAACTCTTGTGGTCAAGTGGTTAGGGACGGGCCTTGGACGCTTGATGCGGGATAATTTTAGATTCCTAATCAATTACCCAAATGCACATGCCATTGTAGCATTTGAGATATCAATCCAAGGAGGCAAGAAGAGTAGCCAATCAAGAATACAAGATACTACTAGAGCTAAGCAAATCAAATAGAAATGTTTATCTAACAACCTAGACGATCTAGAAAGGAAATAAAGCAAGCAAGACACAAACAAGACACTAAACAAGAAGACAAACAAGCTAAAACAAGGGTCCTAGGATGAGGCTAAGGAGACTAGATGGTCTAGAGACAAACAATGATGCTTCAATCAATCAAACATTGCTAAACAAGGCTAAGATCATTATTAAGCTAATCACATTCTCATGTTCATAACTCCTATGCTAATCAAGCAATCATTCAATTCTCATTTGCAAATTACAAGATAAGCATGCATTAATATCCATCAAATACCTTTTAGCAAAGCTAATCCTTAGGCTAAGAACATTAATCATTAGACTAATCCAATATCTTGGTACTAATCCCTTTGACTAATCCCTAATCAAGATCAAATTATCATTTGTGATTAAGAATCAAGCAAGCATTAATTTCAAGTTCTCATTACCAATAATCACCTTAGACAACTAATCTCTTAGGCTAAGATATGAAAATCCTCTAAAAAGTTCATTCAAGCATTTCATCGAACACCTTTCGGGCATGAAAAAGCCTAGCATCTAGATTCAACAATTCCTTGCAACCTAGCATAGAGATCAACTAATTAGAGAAGGATCATTCAAATTCAAGTCCTAAGCATCACTAATCATCACATAAACCTCCTAAATCAACCTCATCCACAAAACCCAAAAACTCTACTCTCTAATCTTCATTGTTCCCACAAAACCCATAAAGATAGTATGAGATAACAAGATTAAAGAGAGATTAAGAGAAAAGATTAAGAAGATATAAAGAAGTACTTAAATTAAACTCCAAATCAAAGATTACAAGATTCAAATCCTAAAACAAAACTAAGGCTTAGGTAGCTTAGGGTTTTTAATCCCACAAAATGAGTATTTATAGTTGGGAGCTACGCAGTGGCATTTTCGTAAATAAAGCTGTCTGGAAATGGTCTTCACAGGAAACTGTATCGGGCAGTTGCCCGATATGCAGGCCGATATTGATTCTTCTGGGATTCTGTATCGGCCTGACTGCCCGATATGCAGACCGATATGCTTCAGTCGAGATCTCGTATCGGCCTGGTTGCCCGATATTGAAGCCGATACAGACTCTCGGATTAAATTTTGCATTTCTGTATCGGCCAAGCAGGCCGATATTGAAGCCGATATTGAGCAGTCTGATTTCTCCTCTTCATCCTTTGAGCTCCAATCTTGCTCCTTAGCCACACTCAAACTCCATAGCACCTGAAAAACACAAAGAACACTCCAAAAACAACCTAAAGAAGCTAAATCCTAGTCCTAAATGCAACTATACTCTAAACTAGACAAAGAACAACAAAGGAAAGAAGAAAGAAAGGAAAAGAGATCAAAATAAGCACAAATCACTATCCTAAATGAATGAAAACACATGAATATCAACGCTAACATGTTCCGGGTTCGATCCTCTTTCCATGCGAAACTAAGTCACATTTGTTTAAGGACACCCACATAGATATGAGCCTTGCTTTAGGGGCCCATTTGAATACCCGGAGAAAGGGTCTATCCATGGGCTGCATCTCCCCTTGGGGATTAGTCTGAATCCTTCCATAGGCTCGGGATACCCCAAAGTTAATCAAAAAAGAAAGTGGTTTAATAAATAAAAATATGTATTTATAATGAAATATTAATTATTTTTTAATTCGTGTGAAAATTCTGAAAACATCAATCATTAAGGAACAAATGGAGTATATATGAGGTAAGATATTTTTTTGGCCGGACAAATTAAAAATCAAAATTAGAAGTTGTACCTTTTTTTAAAATTGCAACTTGGTCTTCTGCCCCCACACATGATTTTAATTATTGTCATCAGAAACAAAGTATTTCTGATTATTTTATTATTATTTAGATATTTTTTATTGTTCACTTCACGGGATTGCAGACGAATTCTAAATCGCCCATTAGTTCGTCCCTGTGATCCAGACAGCCAAAATATTGATATTGAAGTATGTTTATTCTGGTAATAGTATAATAGATCTGTAAAATTATTGGTTGATTTTTATGTAAGGACCAATGTCGATCGGTTACTAGATAAAATTTGTTTTTGTCAAAGGGTTTTACTGATATATTTTTTTTGTCGGCAGTTATATTTTTTGGCAATATGAAAGAAATATTTTCCTATTAGGACTGGTGAAAAAAAAACATTTTGGTAGGCAAATTAGATAGTCGAATTTGGTTTCAAATGTGTTATTAGACAAAACATGGTTCATGAAATAATTTTCAGATATACGTGTGACCTATTTGTTTTGGAAAGAAAAACAAATGGGTAAATATTATAGCTTTTTAATTACTAGACATCATGCAAAGATATATATAGAACAAATCGCAAAAATAGCACAAAACATGCATTGTCACTAATATAACAATAAGAAAGAAAAATCATCAAAATAACATTATTAAAAGATAAAGACTAAACTAATTCTAATTTTAAACTTTAAATCCTAAACCGTAAACCTTAAATACTAAACCTTAAATAATTAAATCTTAAACTCTAAATTATATAATGCTATAAAAGTGTATCAATTAAAAATGTTAATTATTTTTTTTTGATATATGACAATATATATTTTTGTACTATTTTATGATTTTTCTCATATATATGACAAACCAGGGATCGATTAGATCAAAATTTGCTAAAGCCTACTGACCTATATAAGTTGTTATGAATATAGATTACTAAGATTAATTATCACACATAAATCAACATTGATTAGGGTTTATCAACTTGGAGATCGATCAATGGAATCCCACCGATCTTTTCACACAACGCTGTACCTATCTCTTAGTCTCATTTTTTCTCTTTTGCGTATGCAAGTGTGAAGTGGCTGCAAGACTTGCTTGCCACCTAAGCCGATCCCAAACCCTAACCCTATCAACAATCCTACAAATACTGCAGCTCGGTATAAAAATAGAAAATGGGAACCCGTGACGCGACCCAACTGCGTATACATGCACCACCTAAAGAAGTAAAGATAAGTAAACCAGACGTACGTGCATGGCTAGATTTTGACCCTTGTTCCATTATAAAATTATTCGACAAATAATAAAATACGCTAAATTCTGAAAACCTAAATGATGATGATGCAAGTTGTAAACTCATAATGATATAAATCCAAGATCTACAGCCTAGCTAGCTATATATAGTTGTAACTTACCATTTAGAAAAAAGAAGCAATGTCTATATCACACATGTCCATCACTTTCTAAGAATAGCCACGTTATGAACAAAAACAAAAATCTAAATAATGGAATTTGAAAAGAAATAAAAATTATATAGGCTTATGATCGTACATTAAGTGGACTATGTTTTGGAATTTGGGGTTAGTGAGGGACTCTCTCTCTAGAAATATTTATCTTCTTTTTTCTCAGCGCCAATCGAACTTTTCTTCGTTTCCGATCATTGGTGGCGGCGTTTCGTCAAACCAATGACCGGATTAGTTTTATAGCTCGCATTGAGAGGGATCCGGTTTTGTTTCGGCTAATAAATCTGGATCTTGTGCCCACTTCTTCTCCTGATATGTGTCGAAATCTTCTTCCCGGACATATTCCAGGATTGATAATCTTCTCCCCGGTGCTTTGCCAATTCCACACCGTGATTATCTTATTCTAATTGCCGTGCACTCAATCGACGATAGTTTTAATACCCGAACGAGTTGTACGGATTCGTCATGCTTTTCTTTCTCACGACGGTTTCATCTTTTGGATGCCCCTTCAATAGTGCGATAATTATGGTGATTCTGATGGGATTTCATATGCGGTTTTGTGGTGCTGGCTGCTTGGGTGGAGTTGATCAGCAGGTGAAACTGGTGCAGCGAGGACGGCGAACAAACAATTACCAAAAAAAATTTGTCGGTGAGATGCATGCATCAACTGCTTTTTCATATGATGTGTGGCAATGACTCACACTTGACCTCGTCATCTTCTGCCACCTATTTTTTGTTTCATGTTTCTTAGACTATCCACAATGGTTTTTTTTTTCAACACCCTCCACATCATCCCTCTCTCTTCAAAATCATTTTCTCTCTCTTCCACATAATAATTCAACACTCCCTCAAAAGTTTTATTCTACAATGGTTTGTTTAAAAAAAATTTCAACACCCTACCCCATTACTTTTAATTCATTATTTTTATTTATCTTTTATTTTCTTAAATTTAGGATTATACATTAAGACTAATAAACCGATTGAAATTAAATTAAATTAATTGAAAACTAAATAATGTTTTAATTTTTTCTTTCTTATTTTATATTTTTAATTAAAAAATACAAATAATAAAGACGAAATAGAGAGATTCTTTTTCAAAACAAATAAAATTACGAAAATCTTAAAATACAATACAATACATTAATAAGCACACGACATAACCAATAAAACACACATAACTTAATTAATACAATAGATTCAACATACAAACTTAAAATTATATCTGATCACGTAACATTCCGAATCTTGCCCATATATGTTTGACTAGATCTGCTTGCAATTCGTGATGTACACTTGAATCACACAACTCGGATCTAGTCCGCACATGATTTGCAAACGCAGGTAGCACCTCCATCGAGAATGGTTGTGGCATATTTTGGGGTTGGTTAGAAGATTGATTTTGAAACTGATAATTGTTGGGATTTGGGTAGTTGAAAGGGTAATTTGAAGAATTTTGGATATGAAATGAGTTTTGTTGGGATCAATTTCACTAAACTGATCCTCAGAGTTAAAAACAAGGTTTTGTTGAAAACTAATTGAAAGAGTATAGTAAAAAAACGATTTTTCTGTGTTCAAATCAAATGAAACGAGTTTCTATTTATAGAGAATAAAAAATGATGAATTTTGATATAAATATTATATATATGTATATAATTATTATACAATAATTGAAGTTAAATAATTGAGGGAAAAAACACAAGAAATCTGAACAACCAATCATAATATACTATCTATAATTATCTATATATTTTATTATGTTTTTTATTCTGGCTAATAGAAATGTGACACATGGCAGAAAGGGACCCAAATTTCATTCTTTCATGCGGTTGAAAGTATTCAACTGTGATTTTGCCACATAGATTTATTTAAAAATTCAACACACCACTGCATGCTCTTCAACTGTTGAAAAATTCTTTCAACACCCTTTTTTCGTCCACTGTAAGACTATCCACAATGGGTTTTTTTTTCAACACCCTCCACATCATCCCTCTCTCTTCCAAATCATCTTCTCTCTCTTCCACATAATAATTCAACACTCCCTCAAAAGTTTTATTCTACAATGGTTTGTTTAAAAATTCTTTCAACACCATACTCCATTACTTTTAATTCATTATTTTATTTATCTTTTATTTTCTTAAATTTAGGATTATACATTAAGACTAATAAACCGATTGAAATTAAATTAAATTAATTTAAAACTAAATAATTTTTTAATTTTTTATCTTTCTTATTTTATATTTTTAATTAAAAATTACAAATAATAAAGACGAAATAGAGAGATTCTTTTTCAAAACAAATAAAATTACAAAAATCTTAAAATACAATACAATACATTAATAAGCACACGACATAACTAATAAAACACACATAACTTAATTAATACAATAGATTCAACATACAAACTTAAAATTATATCTTTTCACGTAACATTCAGAATCTTGCCCATATATGTTTGACTAGATCTGCTTGTAATTCGTGATGTACACTTGAATCACGGAACTCGGATCTAGCTCGCACATGATTTGCAAACGCAGGTAGCACCTCCGTCGAGAATGGTTGTGGCATATTTTGGGGTTGGTTAGAAGATTGATTTTGAAACTGATAATTGTTGGGATTTGGGTAGTTGAAAGGGTAATTTGAAGAATTTTGGAAATGAAATGAGTTTTGGTTGGGATACATTTCACTAAACTGATCCTTAGAGTTAAAAATAAGGTTTTGTTGAAAACTAATTGAAAGAGTATAGTAAAAAACGATTTTTCTGTGTTCAAATCAAATGAAACGAATTTCTATTTATAGAGAATAAAAAATGATGAATATTGATATAAATATTATATAGATGTATATAATTATTATACAATAATTGAAGTTAAATAATTGAGGGGAAAAAAACACAAGAAATCTGATCAACCAATATACTATCTATAATTATCTATATATTTTATTATGTTTTTTATTCTGGCTAATAGAAATGTGACATATGGCAGAAAGGGATCCAAATTTCATTCTTTCACGCGGCTGAAAGTATTCGACTGTCATTTTGCCACATAGATTTTTTAAAAATTTCAACACACCACTGCATGCTCTTCTAACTGTTTGAAAGATTTTTTCGTCCACTGTAAGTAGTCTAGGATTTCTTGGGTCTCTGCCCAATTATAAAATTGTAATTATGCACTTATTGAACTTATTGGGCTTTTACTTCATGGGCTGATAAATTTCAATCGCGGTGAGAAAGAAAAGCATGACGGACCCACGTTGCTACAGTTATTAACAATGGGCTCACGTTGGTATTACTATTTGCTTCATGGGCTGATAAATTTCAATCGCCGTGAGAACTAGATCGATTTGGCCCACAATAATTATTGAGCCCATTGTTGATAACTGTAGCAACTAAATTGATGTGGCCCATCAGTATCAGTAAGAGTGTTTGGTCAATTGACTCGATTCTGTGGAAACAATTTAAAACGTTTTAAAGAAACTGCAAGCTAAATCTGAGATGCGAAAACCCGATCAAGATTTATTTTTACGTTTAACGTTAGAAGATGATGAAAATTCAATAGAATATCACATATATAAATTCAAACAAAATTAATATATGTATATATAAAGTTCATGTTTCATTGACGATATTTATTTTCTTGAGCGTCATTGTGAAGCGGAAAATGTAATATTTCAACGGCATTGAAATATTTATGTAATTATGGAAACTTTTAATTAATGTTATAACGTTGAAACGTCTATGTAATATGAGCTTCTGGCTAGTGTCTTTTAAATAACTCCTCGAAACGCAAATGGGGATGCCCGACGCGGAAACTTGCGATTTCTATGACAATTTGACTCATAATTATATGATCTATTTCAATGCTATTATATCAATGATAATAGTATCCGAATGTTTAATGTTATATAGTGTTCTTAATTTGAAGTCTTTAAGCTGAGCCATATCCCTCGTTCATGGAACCTTCGAACGGATTATTTAGCGAAAGAAATCCACCTTCAAGAGTGTTATATTTAGGTTCAAGATAGGTCAATGTTAAAAAAAAAATAGTGTTCTTAATTATATTAGTGTTTGAGTATAAATTCTGGATTTGAAAAGATTATATAAGATACAAGTTCAATACTTGATTATAACAAAACGTCTAGTTTTATGGGTGTCTGTGTACGTATGTATGTATATATACTCACACGTACCATGACGAGAAGAGATAAATGATGCATCAAAACTTGTAATATATTTTTAGCAACATTTACCTTAATTTAGAAGAAAAAACTACATAAATTTTAGTATCCAAGACGTGGAAACTTCATTGCAATCTAGTCCACATGAAAAACAGCTATAGCTAATCGGTGATGTCTCCTTATTTGAGGTGGGCTATAGATTACATTCAACACACAGATGTTATTAACAGATATCATCAATCTCAATATTAAGATATAATTCATATATACAGCTAATTATTAACACAAATTAGGTCAAAAGTTAAACTACTTACAAATTTATAGAAAATCAAGTTCACCTAAATGGTATATATTGGCCACATAGGCAATAATAAGTTCTGAAGAGGTTAAGAATCTGTAAGATCCGACTTTTCAAAATTTAAATAAATAGTTTTTTTTTTTTTTGGCATCAATAATAAATAGTTTCAAAAGGATCTCTTTTGGCAGAATGTGTTGGGCGCATACATATTAAGGTGTTTCCTGCCTGGTGATTGATATCTGGACACCTATATACAATCTCCTATACCAGTTAAGGTGTTATTTGCTTACCCTTTTTATAAGCAACCCCTGATATGAATTAAGCATTTTGTCTCCATCCATAAATAATATAATGTCATTGACAATATATACTGTATAATTTAACTATTATTTCCAAATTCAAGCTATATATAAATTAGGAAAAATATTAGGTTTCTCGGGTTGGTTTTACCCCCTCCCCCCAATTTTTTTTTTTAATGTCTCAATCAAAACCTTTATAGTTTAAACTTAATTTTCGAAAAACCTATTTTCTTTCTCATTTTCAGAAATTATTATCACTATCCATCAGTATTAATTTAAATACCAATTTTCCTATATAAAAGAGTCCTCATATATTTCTATAAATGAAAAAAACATCTCCATTTATTTTATTTTCATAAAAATATTTTAATATTCATTTTTAGTAATTTGGTCAGTCGAGACCATAGCTTATCTTTCTTATTAAATTAACAATAACCAATAAAATTAGGCCGACATTACTTTACCTTATACGAAAATAGAAAATTCAAATTTTCATAATTCATCAGCATCATCATTTAAATTATTAAAATAAAATTATTAATTGATTATTATTAAGTCAACCATTGGGAGTGGTATTGCCAACTTTGATATCCTTTAATTAATTTGACAATGTCGACATTAACAAACAATAATTAATAAATGTTAGCATGTTCTTACTTCTAAAAGCTTATCCAAAAACCTCTACTCTCTCTATTTTTTTTTTGTAAATGCTATTTTAGAGTTCTTTGTTTTATTTCAAAAGTAGTTTTATGTTTAATGTGTTTTTCACACTCAATTCCTATTTTTATCTCTTATATTTTTAAATCCCCATATATATTTAGTAAGTTGTAATATGAAACATTTTTATGTTTAATTTTTTTCAATATATATATATATATATATATATATTTTTAGTAAGTTGTAATATGAAATATTTTATATATATATATATATATATGCAAAATAACACTCTTTAGGAAGCATTGGGGCTAACAAACTATCACATTTAAAATTCAATTTTGTTCGGGTATTGGTTTGGTCCGCTATTCCCTCCGTTTCAATATAAGTATCGTTTAAAGTTTTTTCACATATGTTAAAAATACAATCAAAATTTTTGTTTTACTCTTAATCAATTATACTATTTAATGTGTTCACATTTATTAATAAATCAAAATATAGGGATAAAATTGAGAATTTATTTTAAAAACTACATTGAAAATGTAAAAGAACACTTGTTTTGGAAAAAAAAAAATTAGTCATAAAACTACATTTAATATAAAACGAAAAGAGTATTATGTTTTACATTTCATTTCAGATGCTAAAATCTGAAAATGCTAACGAACATTTTTCGCTTTAGCCTTCTAGGACATTGTAAACGTTTATAAAAACGACCCCAATTAAGTTGTCTCTGCCTATTTAAAATCAGGTAAAACGTATAATTAAATATAAATATGTCTTTTGAGAACATCAAAAGATCATATTATTAAAATGTGTGGTTCGTTTACAAAAAGTACGACGTACTTACAACAATTTTATTTTTATTTTGCACTGATGTAAGGTATTTTTTCACTTTCGATTCCCCTCTTCGCATTTTCTATTCGTAATCTTTCTTTATCTTATAATCTCTATCATTCGTTTTTAAACTAATACGCGAACAATAAATATATGTATGCTTTAGGGAAAAAAATACATGAATGCATGATAATAACTTTAAAGCGCCGGTTTTTTAATGAACATTTTGATCAACAAATGTATATATGTTCACTAGGTTTCAACAAACCATTGCAATGTTCGAATGTGAAACTTGAAAACGGACACCAAGTATTTCATTTAGTTTCATTAAATAAACATACAATCCAAATTAAATATGTTCATGCCCTAACTATAGATGTATTTTATAAGTTATCCATGAATCCAAATTAAAGATGTTCAAGTTCTTTAGTTGCAGCTTCTCTACCGAGGTGTGGACGGCTCTCTTTGGTACTGCTCATCTTAATCCTCCCTTGTTCTTTAATGATGTTTTGCTCTGGTTGAGAAATTGTTCGACTAATATAATGGTGAGAACAGTTTGCAAGCTAATTTTCCATGTTGTGATTTATGTGCTCTGGCGAGAACGAAATACAAGGTTGCATACATCCAAGTTGAGGCCAGCCCATGTCATTGTCAAGGAAATTCAGCTTCTTCTCCGAGCTAAGATGGCCGCTTTGGACCAGAGGAGGACAGCTCAGTTCACGCCCCTAACCAGCTCTCATCCGGATGATACCTATCTTCATACTTGGTTCTCTAATTTTCAGTCATAGAAGTATCTTTTGTCCCAATTTTCATGAGGTTCTGTTTTAGAATGTTATCATCGGCGGATAGGCCGCGTTTTGTAACAATTTCCCATTTATTTTGGGATAAATTTAATAATAAAAAAAAAAGTTTTTTTAAAAAACATGGTGTCGGTTCTCAAATATTGGGTTTTCGGATATTCGAACGAGTTTTGCATTAAAACATAAATCAAACCGATATACATGGATAATACACATTAATAGGGTATAATACTCATATCTAAACTCGATATGAACCAATTTTTTGGGATAAATTCGGGTTTGGGTTTTCGAGTCCTGGTATAATGTCTAACCATAAATAAATTTGTAAATCATCATTATAAATTTCAAAGATAGGAAACCTAAAGAAACAACTATAGTTTTATTTTGAGTGGATATTGTTCTCATTTTTCTGTGACCAAACGACGTTATGAAGCGGATTTGGTTGGTATAACCTTCTTTTCCTATACATCTTTGTATCTATAACCTCTCATAGATGTATGATGTATCTGATTCTAAACAGAAAATACATGTTCTCGTAATAATGCGTGGTAATATGTTTTGTCGCCCAAAAATTCAAATACAATATTTCAATTTTTTTAGTTAATTAGGATTTGACTTTTTATTATTATGAGAGAGCTTGTGCCGCCCATCGGTCGTCATATAGTTTATTGTAATTTATTTTCTTTTCTACGTTTTAAAAACTGAATGCGACTAGAGAGGCACCTAAATTATTGAATAACTCAACTACGGTTAATTTAGTTGGGTGAGTATCGTTTATCATTGTAAATTTGAGTTCGAAACTGGTACCATCTTCGTTATCTGGAAATCATAGTTCAGTTATTTCAATACTTCAAATACGATTAGGTTAACTGCCGCTAGATAAATTTTGTTTTATTATTGAGAGGTTTGAGTTTGAATATGAATACATGATTCTACTATATAACAGCTCTTCTTGGCCTAAAAATTACCTTAATTTATATTTACAAAAATAAGTGTATAATTTTAACAATAAATCAATTTATAAAATATAATTAAGTAGGTCATTTGGTAGTTTTATTGTTTTTTTTCAAAATTCAAAATCTCGCACACCAAAAAAAAAATCATTTTAATAGTTTGTAAATAAGTTATAGACTTCTTAAAAAACCAAATCAAAGACATGCAATTTTTTAGGGAGATTTTTTTTTTTATGAAAAAACTATCCAACTCATATTAAAACTATAGTTGTTTCTTTAGGTTTTCTGTTAATATTTGGAGTTTTAATGTTTTACAAATTTATAGGTTTGGGCAGGGGCGAACGTAGTAAGCAATTAACGGGGTCACGTGCCTCCGATTAAAATTTTGATTTTTTGAAGTAATTAACTAAATTTTTTAATTTTTCTTTAAATAATTAGTTTAAATCTATAACAATGCCCCCGATTACTTCAAAGCTTATGCCAATGCCCCCGACTAAAAATTCTCCTAGATCCATCTTTGGATTTGGGTATTTTACCAGAACCAACCCGAGAGAGATAACTGATATGTAGAATTCTTATAAACTTTACACAAAATTTACTTTCACAAGAGCATCCTTGAAATTGTTATGAATTTATTTTGTATATGCAAGTGCAACAATGATTTAATGGGAGGTTATTGGTTTTAAAATTACTCTCTTTTTGTATATATAGTGTTAAATTCTAGTTTTACCTATATCACATTGTTCGAAATGGTTGATTAATTCGTATTCTCTCCTTCTACAGTTGGGCTTATTGAAAACATTTTTCATTTACAAAACCAAACTCAAATTTGACGTCAGACAGGCAAAATATAGTAATTATTTCACCATTTTGTGACAAGTGGATGCCTACGTTACCATCCATGTCTCCTAACCACGTTGTTAACTAATTTTATAATGATGAAATCATCAAATCAAGACGCCCAAACCGATAACGCTAACATACTCCTCTTTATAATAAGAAGAAAACGATTTCAGAAAACATATATTTACAATACTGTCTAAAATTATATTATTGAACAAGTTGTCATTCTAGTGTTTGGTCAACCATGGCCTTTGGGATCCTCCGAAGGATTCATACCCAATTATTTTATTCCATACTATTCTTCTTCTTCTTCATGATTCAATCAATCTTTAAACAATTGAATCTGTATTGTTTTTATTCCCTCGTCACCTGCTGGAATATAAATATCATTTAGTTATAATGAAATCATTATGTTTGTCAATGTCACACATTAGACTCTACAACTTTATTTCGTTTTATCTATCAAGTTAGCAAAAATTGTTAACTTAAAATAGGTACCTTGGCTGACTTTACCTCGAGGGTGGTGGTTCGAGTCTTACTGCACAACAGCACAAGTGTTGGTAACAAGTTATGTAAATCACATCAAATCATGTATTCAGATTTGAAAAGTCACTTGGTTAACAACGATCTACTTGGACGGAAGTTGAGTATTTTTTTTATGAAGAATACTGAATTATGCTTTGCCAACTATTATAACATTTTTATCAAAAAAAAAAACTATTTGTTAGATGTTATTGAAAATAAAGAAGAAGGAAATGTCACTCTAGTAGTTTATAAAAAATTAATTGATTTAAAAATGTAATTTGGAAACTGAGCAGATTTTTTTGATTAATTCAATTATTAGCTTACAAACTTTAATTTATAAATAATAAAAATGTTATTTTTTGTCAAAACATTACATAAAAATGACATAGACAACGCTGTAAGAGAATCTCTGGTTGGCCCACAGCTCTCACGTGCTAAAAGATGGGCCCTGAGATATACCTATAAGCAAGCTAGCTCCGCCAAAAAATTATGATCCATCCATTTTCATCTTTATTTCTTTATTTTCCATTTTCGATTTTTTGTAACAAATTTTCCATTTTTCGAATTTTGGATTCTCATAATGTATTGATTAATTTATTCCATTTTCTTTTCTTTTCCTGAATGTATATATCCTCAAGTTAGTTCAATAGAAGATAATAAATTTGGGGTTCACACCACTCGTTCTCCTTTTCTTTTTAGATGGGACTCATCGTTGTCACTTGTCACCTCTGTTCGGTGTTCCCCAATCTTTGGATGGGTACAAAATAATGGATTGTTGGGGATATTTACGTAAATATAGCAATATGAACACTTAAAAGTGCTCCTTCTCTCTTTTGATGTTCGGTGGTCGCTGCCTCTTTGTTGTCTTATCAGCTTTTCTCGATCTGATCCATGCTTCTTTGTAGTTGTTGTTAGCCTGTTCTTTCTAGCTTTTGTTCTGTTTATTTGGTTCCGGGGATGTTCTTTTATCCGCCGATTTCTGGCTCTAGGAATAACCGTTATCCGCTAGCTTTCGTTTTCTGGAGGTATTGTTTTACCTGCCGGCTTTTGGTTTCAATCATGTGTAATATCTGGTTCGTTGGTTTGAGTAATGAAAATCCTTTAGTGAAAAAAAAAGAACACTTAAAAGTGCTCATTTGTGGGTATGAAGCTTCATCTACTTGCCTATCGATGATTCGGAGATCGAAAAGACATGACAAAAAGTATAATTTTTTGATTAACTACTTTTAGAAACTAATATAAATAATGTATGTTTACTATTATTCGTAGCATATGCATTTTCTTGGAGATTTACTTGTTTTAATTTTGTATTGGATATTTACTTATACTTTGAGAACAGTAAAACCACTTAAGCTTACTTTTTGTAACAATAGTTCACTTAAACTTAATTTCTCTTGCCAATTTTGGGATTGTTTAATTATTATATATCTGTGTTGGTTCTAAAAATTGTGTTGTTCTCGGTTGTTTCTTCTTCTTTATGCTCTTATTTTTCTCAAGGAATAACGAGAACCATTGATTTGCAAGGCTCAATAAACTATATAGTTCATGAAACTCATGTGACTATTATAAGACACTTTAGATCAATTTAGTTCACTTTAATGTTAAATAACTAAAAAGTATAATATTAATCATATTGCAGCATGACCCAATTTAGTGGCCTCTAAGAAGCAGACATTTTGAGCCATTAAATCTCAAGCTAGACTTTCCCATTAACACAAAAGAAGAAAGTTGGTACATGAATATGTAATGTAATCATACCAGTTCTACAAGTCTTTAGTTTCAATTTTGTAACAAATACCTAAATTTTAGCAACCAATAAAAACACAGATACCTAAGGTAACTTTTATTGACCATATATATATGTGTGTGAATTGACATATTTTCATATGATTTAATAGAATTCTTAAACACTATTTGATAAAATTATAGTTTGAAATGTAGAAATATTTCTGAAATTTCATTAAATGAAAATTTTGTTGATCTTTGGTATAGAATCGTCTATTGACATGCGAAAGTTAAAAAAACTTGCATTTGACTCTTTATTTAGAACAAAGTAAAAACCAGCATAATGATTTTTCTAAACAAAATAGAAATCTTATACCACTAGAACGCAAACTAGTATATAGATACTAGCTAGGCTTTACTTTTTAGTGCGCGATAGAGCCAAATTTTTATTTATTTAAAAAGTATAATATGCTCCCTCTGTTCTATTTTAATTGATGTTTTAACTAAAAACACAAGATTCAAAAAATTATAAATATTTTTAGTTTTTATACAAAAGTAATTATTTAGCATTTAGGTAAAACATTCTAACTAATTGTAAAATCACTATAAAATATTTCAAATTTTAATATATTAATTAGGTATAAAGTTGCATAAAAACTTGAAAAACATCAAATAAAATGAAATAAATAGTTTTTAAACATTTTATATAATTAGAAGGAACTATTATATAAAGAGAAAATATAGTACTATCTAAAATAAATTTTGGTTATGTGCTACGGAACAAAAATGGCCTATAACTAACATCGATAGACGAAGTTTTATGCAGTTTATGTATATCCGAGCAAAACTTAGTTTAAGATATATGAGAAAAAAAAATAGGAAATCAAAGACCAGAAGGATGAGATGAAAAAGGGTATGCCTCGACAACAATAATAAAATTGCATTTGTAACAATGCAAATCGAGGTCAATCGGACGGCGTGAAAGAGCTTATGCCGGCGGTTTACTAGCGACATGTTTTTGGTCCGGATCTGTAGTCTGGCGTAATACCTTAAAAGTTTTTCTCGGTTAGGATTTTCGGTAGCATCATTTGCGACGATTGTCTGGTTCTCGGTTTTATTGGCGACGAAAATCCCTAACCCAGAGATGGTGGAAGCGAGTTCGCCAAGATTAGCGGCTGCTATGTTCGTTGACTAGGATTTCACTAGTTGTGGACGGTAATTGTTTTTAGGAGGATTTTTGGACTTCTATTTGGTATGTTTAGACATATTTAGGATATAAAGTGGGCTGTATTAATATATAAAAACTTTTTATCAAAAAAAATGCCTTCAAAGAATTATTTATCCATAGCTCAGACGTAAATATTTATATTTCAATGAAAATAATTAAATAAATAATGATCGAGCAACGGTTTTTTTTACATATTTATTCTCCCCATTTTTTTTAAGGAACATAATAATTGCTCATGATGGCGGGTGAAATTGATGCGGTTGATGCCATTGAGTCACTGACAAAATGGTCTATGCCTTTTAACCTAAAAAGGTTATACCCACAGTTCCAAAGTCAGAGGAAGTGGTAATATTTGTCTTGGGTTCTCTCTCTCACACACCCACACAACTTTCTCTTCATACATATATGTATGTATATATTTACTATTATATGATATTTCTCTCCCCAATCAAACAACACTCATCAGAGTCACACATGTGTCACTTTTTTCTTCAATTTTTATTTTATTTTGTATAAAAAACTCTAAACCATTTCTTTTAAAATTGTGAAGTTTCCCAGTATAAATAGAGGCATCACAACTCGAAAGATGAACACATTTGATATCACAAAAGAAACCAAAAGCTTTAAAACAAAACTGCCTTTTCGCTTTGCTTGTAATTGTCCAAACAACCTTTGTCCCCATAACAAAACTGCAAAAAAAATCTTTCATCCATCTTCAAGATATGTCTCTTCCTGAAACTAAATCTCAAACCCTTCTAGATGCTTGGGACTTCCAAGGCCGCCCTGCCGATCGCTCTAAAACCGGTGGATGGGCTAGCGCCGCCATGATTCTCTGTAAGTATAGCAAAATATAACTAAAGTTCTACATAAAACCTACCAACGGTATATATGCATATAATAAAAATGAACATTTTATGGCCGTTTAGTACGTTATAAGTTTATTCAAAATAGGCTGGAGTTCTTTTATTGAGGGTATCAATCTTAATTTCCATTTTTTCCTGGATGTATCTAACTTCTTGTTTATGATTATTTAAAGGTATTGAGGCAGTAGAGAGGCTGACGACTTTAGGTATCGGCGTTAATCTGGTGACGTATTTGACGGGAACTATGCATCTAGGCAATGCAACGGCGGCTAACACCGTCACCAACTTCCTCGGAACTTCGTTCATGCTCTGTCTCCTCGGTGGTTTCATAGCCGACACCTTTCTCGGAAGGTTTGTCTATATATAATTTAAATAAAATCATTAGATTTTTCTCTTTTGCTCATGTTATCTGAGTAAATTAATTTTGCTTCATGTAGGTACCTAACAATTGCTATATTCGCGGCAATCCAAGCTACGGTAAGGACCTTACAAGTCCCTTTCATCTTACCAAAAATTATAGCTAAGAAAATGAATAAATTATAAATATTGACTATGCTAATAAACAGACGAAAACAGTAAACGACATAAGTCTTTATTTTTATTTAGTTTTCCATAAAAATTAATGTTTATGTTATGACTATGATTCTTAGGGTGTTTCGATCTTGACCCTCTCAACTATCATACCGGGACTTAGACCACCAAGATGCAACCCAACGACGTCGTCTCATTGCGTACAAGCCAGTGGAATACAACTGACGGTCCTATACTTAGCCTTATACCTCACGGCTCTAGGAACGGGAGGCGTGAAGGCAAGCGTCTCCGGTTTCGGGTCAGACCAATTCGATGAGACCGAACCGAAAGAACGGTCACAAATGACATATTTCTTCAACCGGTTCTTCTTTTGTATCAACGTTGGCTCTCTTTGTGCCGTGACGGTCCTTGTATACATACAAGACGATGTTGGACGCAAATGGGGATATGGTATTTGCGCGTTTGCAATCGTGCTTGCTCTAAGCGTTTTCTTGGCTGGAACTAATCGCTACCGTTTCAAGAAGTTGATCGGTAGCCCGATGACACAAGTTGCGGCGGTTATTGTGGCGGCGTGGAGGAATAGAAAGCTTGAGTTGCCGTCAGACCCTTCGTATCTATACGACTTAGACGATGTTATTGCAGCGGAAGGTTCGATGAAGAGTAAACAAAAGCTGCCGCATACCAAACAATTCCGGTACGATTTCTATTGTCTACTTAGCTCCTTTTTAACACTTTACCAAAAGAAACAAATCCTACCTACAATTCCTAAAGGTTGAAATATTTTTAAGATTCAAATTTGACAGTTTCTATATTTTATTAAAAGGGTTGATTTCAAATAATTGAGGTGTGGGTTAATTGAATGTGATAGTATAGACTTGAGAAATCAATACTATTAAAAAATTGGAGTTTGTCCATGGTACATAAATGTTGTTCCTGAAATTTGCCCTTAATATTATTAGGATTTGTAACCTTCATTAAGGGTAATTAGGGAATATAACATTATCTCTACAATCCATGTTTCCAAACAAGACAATTATTAAACATGTAACCAAACAACCAAAATCTAATGGGTCCCACTTTCTTAATTAATTAAAATCAAAACAAATTAATTGATAAATATAATGAATAATTTATACATCAACTATTATATATAAATTAAGATTCTCTAATTTATAATTTAATTCAAAATATATTTATAATATATTTTAATATTTTTATTTTGTTATATATATATATATATATACACATATTACGATTGATGTTTTTACGATTGTACTTTTTAGCAGGTTTTTCCATCAAACTGAAAAATATATAATTAATTAAACGGGTTGAAAAATTAATTAGCCAATCTCAATTATAATTTTTCTAAACAAAAATGCGCATATAGTAAATAATTTCAGCTGATATATTTTAAAATTAATAAAATATTAAAATGATTCCATACTTATATTATTCAAATATTTGAAGCGACAAATTATGTTTTATGTTTAAATGAAGTTTTAACGGATAGTTACATCAAATTTGAAAATTATATATACGACTACAACATGTATTTTATAAAATAATATTTTAGATAAATAAAATAACAATTAAACATATACCACATAACTTTTACAATAGTTGTTTTCACATATATATATTTTTTCCAAAATATGATCTTACGATACAACACAGATTAAAATATATAATGCGAAATCGTTATTTTAATCTCTTAATCCTTACGATATATCTCCTCCAAATAACACATAATTCATTTAAAAAAAACTAAATTGCTAACTCATTGTTTATAATGTTGGTTAAACAATTATAATCAAAATTAGATTACATAATTAAAAATCTAAACTACTATTAACAAAATGAATAAAAAGTAAAATTTGTAAAGAAAATTAAACCCGCACTTTCTAATTGCGGGTCAAAATCTAGTGTGTAATTAAAAGTGGGGCTGTGGGGGTGAGAAATAACTCAAAAAGCTCGTGTCGTTTAATTAAAAGGGGACCACAAATATTTTCATTTATATGCCTACTTGGCATTAGTATTTAATATTTTCCTTTGTCTCTTGTTATGGGAAAAATAAACTATTAACATATAATTATATTATTCCTCGACCATACAACGAAACTGGTCCATGCCAGGACATGAATTTTACAGCTAACTACAATATTTTTGGATTTTTTTCCTTATACAATAGTTGTATATGTGTTTGTGTACTTACGTTAGATAGCACGTCTAGTTCAATATATATACAATAGGTTAGAAAAGAAGAGAAGTTTCTCAGACAGATTTGATAAAACGAGATTAACGAAAAAGAAAAAGGAAATCAGTAGGGTTATGCAAGTGGGGTAATATTGTCCATCTTTAAAATGATTAATATTAAGAAAATTTGCACCCTCTGTTGGATTATTTGGTCTTAAAAAGAAAAGAAAAGGAGAGTAGCTTTGACCACAAATTGAGATTTTCAATTTGTTTTATTTTATTACTAGTATTTTTTTTTTATGTCACAAACTAGTATTTTAGTTTTTTGATCAAAAACTAGTACTTTCTCCGTTCCATTATATAAGGGGTTTTAGTTAAAAGCACGAAGATTAAGAAATTTACTTTTTTACAGAAAATATTACTAAATAAATAAACTAAAAACAATTCAGCCAATGACAATAAAAACTGTAAAATATAATTGGTCACACAGTTTTCAATAAAGTTAAAATTGTCTTAAAATATAGAAACCCCTTACATTTTGGAACAAAAAAAACCTCTAAAACCCTTTATAATTTGAAACAGAGGGAGTAGTATTTTAGTTTATCAACAGATTCTCTTGCTTTAAAACTAGATACCTGACTCGTGATTTCACCCCCTCAAGTACGGTATCTTTTACGCATCAATCCCTATGCATGCATAAATACTCACACAAGAATCCAAATTAAGGAATCCAATACTTTTTCTGAGAAATAAATCCAATACTTTTAAACCCAGATAATTTATAAAATTATGTTAACCAAATTTTAATCAATTTATATTTATAAAAAAATCTATTAACCATCTCTAGATATTTCAATTTCTCTTCGGTTTTTTTGAGGAATTTTTCTTTTTGTTTTGGAAATAATGAAAATAAATAAAGACGAAGAAAGAAACGACAAGTTAGGGAGACAGTTGTTTTGTCTTGTAGTGAGAAGGATCACGTTTCGTGTCGTAATACCTCCACTACTTTACACCTTCACCGGGCTAGACCCTTTTTGTGTGGTCAAAACACCGGGCTAGACCCAAAGTTGGACTTTAAAACCCTATCGCCACGTGCTTTGCATGCTCTTTGCTTCATTCAATTTCTATTTTGGGCATTTCCAAGTTTATTGAAAACTTTTGAAAAACGTTTTATCTTTTCCTTTTTCCATTTAAAATTATGTATTTGATTAGTAATTTTATATTATTTTAATTGTTACCAATCATACAAACAATATTAAAAGTTATTGTAAAATAATATATTCTTACTTTTTTACCAATTTTTTACATTATTACGATATTCTCTAACCGTGTACCGCTTCCACTAATAATTAGCATATATGTTCCGTTTTGGTTCACCCATCGGACCATTTATTTTATATATTATTATTTTCATACATTATTTTTATTTTTTTACCTTACTAAAAGCAATTATATATATGTTGATGTGTATATGTATATTTCTTGCCATGTGTGAATGGCATATCATCTTGGAAAGATTCCACGTAACTATCCACACATCATGTTGATTTAGTACTTAGGCTATATCCCAAAAAGATGATATATTAACGAGAACATACAAAATAAATAAAAATAATTCTTTTATACCCCTAATAACTAAATTGACTTTTGATATCCTTATTTTTTATTGGTTGATACTAAGGTTAAAGTAGGTAAATTATGTCAAAAATTGCATTGGAAATCTAAAACGACACTTATTTTGAAACGAAAAAATAACTTTACAAAGACACTTATTGTGAAACGGAGGGAGTAGTAATCAATGAAATTTCAAAAATAAAAATAAACTATAATATCTATTTCGCTATCAACAAGCCAACTCTTTCTAAGAAACACAAAGATATTTTATAATAATATACTCTTTAATTCAATAATATTTTTTCTCTATACAAATTTGAATTTTATATTCTAATTATTCCATATATCATTTTTGATGTCACAGTTCGTTAGACAAGGCAGCGATAAAGGACCAAGAAGCAGCAATGACCCAAAACGTATTCAACAAATGGACACTTTCAACACTAACCGATGTCGAGGAAGTGAAACAAATCGTAAGAATGTTACCAATTTGGGCAACATGCATCCTCTTTTGGACCGTCCACGCTCAACTGACGACATTATCAGTCGCACAATCCGAGACGATGGACCGTCACATTGGGAGCTTTGAGATCCCTCCAGCCTCGATGGCTGTCTTCTACGTTGGTGGCCTCCTCCTAACGACCGCCCTTTACGACCGCGTGGCCATTCGCCTATGCAAAAAGCTATTCAACTACCCACAAGGTCTTAGACCACTTCAACGCATTGGTTTGGGTCTCTTATTGGCAGCCATGGGTATGGCCGTAGCTGCTTTGGTAGAGATCAAACGTCTTAGAACCGCACACTCTCACGGTCCAACAGTTAAAACACTTCCTCTAGGGTTTTATCTACTCATCCCACAATACCTTATTGTCGGTATCGGTGAAGCGTTGATATACACAGGACAGTTGGATTTTTTCTTGAGAGAGTGTCCTAAAGGTATGAAAACAATGAGCACGGGTCTATTGTTGAGTACATTGGCGTTAGGGTTTTTCTTCAGCTCGGTTCTCGTGACTATCGTTGAGAAGTTCACTGATAAAGCTCATCCGTGGATCGCTGATGATCTTAACAAGGGCCGGCTGTACAATTTCTATTGGCTTGTGGCTGTAATTGTTTCTATGAACTTCCTTATTTTCCTTGTTTTCTCCAAGTGGTACGTTTACAAGGACAAGAGACTAGCTGAGCTTGGGATTGAGTTGGAAGATGAACTGGATATTCCCATGGGTCATTGATGACGATGATGATGATGAACACTGTGTCAGTGTTGATATGTATGAATTTGATTTCGAGTTTTGTGGTATATTTTTGTGATGATTTTCTCAATTACCTCTTGTTTCCGAGTCGACAAATAATGGACCGACCGATAAGGGATAAAGGTTAAAGTTTTCCCATCTGGGTCTGTATAAAAGCAGAAATTGTAAAATTTCTAAGTTTTAACGCAATTGACGTGGTTTTGTTTTTGTTTATATATACTAGATAAATATAATTGTACTAATATTAGAAGAATATAATATAGTAATGACAAGAGCGATTATAGAGATTGAGACAACAAGAATATTCTAAAAAGGACAAATTACTTACTACTTAGCTATTCTTTATTGTCTTTTGATAAATTAATGAATTATTGATTAAAATTGTTTGCGGATTGGCTTGATGTCCCTAAAAGTTAAACCCTTCATGCATTTGTTCCAAAACTATAGAAGATGAGCTAAATGTATGGAGCCTTGTTTTGCAATTTCCATATATGCTTACGATATAAAATAGCAAGGAATGTTCTGTCACGTTTGTTTGTCTAACTGTTGTCTCCCAACTCTTATCTAGTTTTCAGATGCAAAAATGATGCAAAAATGATCTCCACCCCAATCACGCAGCTTTAAATTCTGAGTTTGGACACATATACATGATCACTTCTAGCATGGACATCAAATTAATAATATCCATTCTTGCATATGAACAGTAATCCAAACCATCGATATATGAACTATGGTCCAAACTAATCTAATCATTTCCATCGATTGATGAACTAAAATCCATACTAATCCAACGATCTTCATATATTTATTTCACCAATCCGTTATTTTGGAGTGTGAGCTGGAAAAAGTGTATATGGTGAGAGATATCTAAATTTGTAATATAGCTGCATAATTAATTAGAAGCATAATTTCAATTTTGGGAGCATAATTTCAACTAGCTGAGTAAGATATATGACTAGTATTGTAACATACAGTATGTCTACGACCGCTATCTGCCTGTCTGATTGTTTCACTTTTCACTTCACTCACTAAGGTAATGAATGTTTGAGTTACGCAACATGCGTAATGAGAATAGTTCACCATTCAACACAAAATTGTGTTTTCTTTTTTCAATTAAAAATTAAAATAAAATAGGTGTGGTTCAAAAAAAAAAAAAAAAGCAAAACGCACCTAGCTAAGTAAAAACAACGATTTGGGTGTGGTTAAAGTGTGGTTTGCAGTAGTTTAATTATTTTTTAATTTTATTTTATTTTTTGAACAAAACTTTAGTTATATTAGTTACATATTTTTAATTAACCAAACATATATTTTATCTTAATTTTTAATGTTTTTTTTACTTAGATGCAGTTTCAAAATGAAAAATATTTTTTTTTAACATTTAATAACTATATTTCAGACTATTTAACAAATGATAGAACATAGAAAACTTATACCGATTTTATTTTTATATTTTGGTTATGATTCGGTTATCTAGTTCAGTTATGTTAATATTGAAAAATTAATTTTGGTTATCGATTTGATTCGGTTTAGGTTGGACGATTATATAAGTTATTTAGTTTTTTTACTCGGGTTTACTAAAATAATAAAACCAAATTAAACCAAACTAAATCAAATCGATCCGAAGAAACCAAATTTATTCAAAATTAATCTAATTTACTCAAAATAAACCAAAAGTAATCCATATTATTTCTAGAAACTGAAAGTTAGTTTCATTTCGACAAGAATTAAAATCCCAAAATAACATCGACCAAATTAAACCAAAATTTATGATTGTTATTATTAGTATATTTCAAAATTTTAAAATAATATATAAACTTTTAAAATAATGAATATGTTAAAATATAAAATAGTATAGCAAATTTAAATTTAATATATTTTATAGTAATATTTATTTAATATTTTATTTAAGTTTTCAATAATTTTTCCCGTATTTTTATTCAAATATTTACTTTAATACGTATTTTGCACTATTTTTTTTATCATGTTTACCATTCAAACATTTATCTTGTACCGTTGACAGCTTATTTTCACCATTCAATCATTTTTAAGTTCTGTTTGTTCCGCAGTAACCGCACTTGTTCCGCATAGTGCGTTTCTTTCGTACAAACCGCATTTGAACCGTTCCGCATCGACCGTCTGATCCGCTTATCCCGCACCGTCTAATCTGCTGTTACCAATTCGGAGCCTAAATTCTTTTTTGACTAAACCTTTATGCTTTTTTGAATAGTCTTACGGACGGAAATGGAGTTAGAGCAAGTCCATTAGGATATTTAGTGGGTTTTTGGGTGGAGTATCTTAGGCAAATTGAATTAAAATAATAATATATGTGGGACCCACTTAAGAGACAAGATGTTAAGTTGCTTGTTTAAGAATCCGTCTCTTACAAGTGGGGTCTCCTGATTGGTACTCCGGTCTTAGTAATACTTTGTACTCCTGTCTCTGTGTTCAAGTTTTTGGCGTGTCTCTTTTCGAACAGAGAATCGTCAAAACAGTTTACGAGATTTTCATTGTTTCTACGGTTTCGTAAAGATGTGAATTTGTCTATCTTCTCTTTCGTTATCCACTTTGATTCTACTGGAGGAGTACATTGGCACAAGTAATAAGACCTTGAAGGTTGATTGTGTAGTGTATTATTATTATGTCTTGGAAGGTGAAGAGTGTTGCTATTCCAGTCACTGTGTCTTGTGAGTCATAAGTGGTTTTGAATCCAGTGAGAATGAGCTGTTTTCAAACGGAGAAGAGTAACTGAGTGACATCGACTCTGGTATTGCTATCTGGATGTGTGTGTGCTCTTCGCCATTTTTTGTTTGGCTTTGAACGCCTTTTCTCTTGAATTGCATCCTATCCAGTTCGATCAAGACGTCTCTCATGGTAGGGCGATGTACTGAGTTCAAGCTCAAACACCTTCTTGCAAGTTTAGCTACTGCAAGGATCTCTTCTGGATCACATTCCTCCTTGATGCGAGCATCAAGAATGTCATGAAGTCTGTCATTTCTCATGGCTTCTAGGAAGAAAGCTCCCAACATCCTGAGTTATTGTGGCCTCAAAAGGGACACAGGTTTTTCTCCAGTTAGGAGCTCAATGAGCACAACCCCAAAGCTGTAGACGTCACTCTTTCCTGTGAAGTGGCTTGACTGGAGGTACTCTGGGTCTACATACCCAACTGTTCCTTGCACCATTGTCGTCAAGTGAGTATCATCTATAGGAATAGATCTCAAAATCCCAAAATCTGATACTTTTGCACAGTGCTTTTCATCCAACAATATATTTGTTGACTTGACATCTCTATGATAAATTGGGATAGATGCAGCTGAATGCAGGTAGGAGAGAGCATCTGCAACTTCGTATGCGATGCAGAGACGTGTTGGAATTGTGTCCAGTAATCTCGGTACTGTCTCTAGAAAGTAAGAGTATGTCAAAGATCAGACATAAGTCATATAATGCTGGGGGTCATGATGGCTTGCTAGAGTCCGCTCATGATCTATAAGTCTTGGACTTATTGCCTTTATTATATGATCCCATATGGGTCACACGCCTAAGCTAACGGGAAAATACGAAGGAACGGTTTAGCAGAAGTACGGTAAAAGTGCTAGGCATTTACTGCACTAAGAGAGTGTAAAGGGCCTGATTAAATCCATGGGATTTAATCAGAACTGAGAATTGGGCCCAAAAGCCCATGAGAACTAAAGGGAGTTTTAATGAATAAAACTTGACCTAAAGCTCTCTAATTCTCTTCAGCTCCTGCGCCTCTTTTCTCTCTGTCTGCGGCCTCTCTCCTTGCTGGTCTAGCAGCCAAATTCCCGGTGTGCGTGTGTGAGCCTTTGGAGGATTCATCCCTTGGTGTATCTCCCTGATCTCTGACCTGTTCTATTCCTTCCGCTGCAACAAACAGGTAAAAGGTGAGATCTAATGTTTCTAAATAAGAACACCTAGATCTGATGCATGTTTAGGTTGATATCAATATGAGAATTGAATCAAGATCAACTGAACTATCCAACAGTGGTATCAGAGCCATTGGTTCTTAGGTTTCTTGTTTTAGATTCATGTTTAGGTTGTTTAATCTGTTTAGAATTGTTTTTGAATCAATTACTGATAAGATAAAACAGTTAAGAATCAGAATTGAACTCTAAACACATTAATTGGATCACAAAACCGAGCTATTTGACTCGGGTTTTGGTGATCGGCCACGAGAAGGATGGGTCGGACGGACGGGGTCGATCGCAGGTCGGACGGTCGGGACGGTCGGATTGGATCCGATCGGATCGTTCGATCGATCACGATCGATCGTCGCGTCGCGTCCGATCGCGTCGTCTCGATCGCGTCCTGCTGGCGAGCGTCGCGTCCCGATCACTCGGCGATCGTGGATGCATCGTCCCGGCTGCACCGTCCCGATGGAAGCGTCCCGTCCCGACTGCGTATCGCCTCGATCTCGGATCGGTTGGTTCGCGGCACGGTTGGTTCGCGGCTGAGCGGCTGGCCGATGTTTTCTTGGAAAGGAAGCTAGGTCACGACCAACTCGGTTTGGTTCGTGACCAAATCGGTTCGGTTCAGGGTTCGGTTCAAAAACTTAATTAAAATTCTCATTCTGGTTTAATAAACAGATTTTAATAATTTTATTAAATCTGGTTAAACCAGGATAAGAAATCCAATGTCGAAAGAAATATTGGATTTAGTGCCTAAACCAGGAATTTCTAATTTGATTTGGTTGGACCAAATAAATTGAGAAATTCCGGTTTAGTAAATAACCGGTTGACAATTGTGGTCATCGTAGTAATTGAAACTTGGTTAGACCAGTTTTAATGAACCAGACCGGTTATGTCAATTAATTGGACAATTGGGTCATGTCTTGGACATGGACCAATTCTTGGGCCTCGGGCCAAGAAGTTAAAACAATTGGGCCAATTATTTGAGTCTTTCTTCAGATAAATTTAAAAATTTATTTTATAATATTATAAAGTCGATTTTAAATTAAAGTTTCCGAAATTTTTGAAATTAGAAAGTTTCTTAAAATAGAAGTTTCTGAATTTGCGGGTTTTGGATTTTAAAGAAATTTCTAAAGTTAGAAAGTTTCCGGTTTTAGAAAGTTTCCAATTTTAGAAAGTTTCCAAAAATAGTAGGTTTCCAAAAATAGAAAGTTTCCCGAAATAGTAATCTTCTATTTTGGGAATGAATTTTAATAAACCTACGAACCTCAAATAATATCAAGCCTTGGATGTCTTGTCCAGACTATGTCAGCTGTCAAAGCCCATTCAATTGCATTCATGGCCTTACAGTGTGAGGATGTCTGCTTTTGCGTGGGTAAGACGGTTTGTGATTCATAAATGTCATTGGGAGTCCCAGACATTAATGATTACATGACTGTATAGTCTGGTTTTCTTGACTAGGCCATCGGGAGTCCCGGGCCTTGAGACATCAGAGTGGATTGGGCCTCGGGCCCAGATTCACAACCAAGAATTATATCACGGATATAATTAGCCGATATAGGGCTTACCGATATAAGCTAAAGTTGGGTGACGGCCAGTGGCCCACTTTAATCTTAGTTATATGTGGATCTTGGAATCATTATATTCTATTGAGGGTAACTGATGTTATTGAATATAATGCGTGATTAATCATATTAAATTATAATACGAGATTAATCATATTGAACATATTAACTAAAATCCTTTTATCTTATATTTCAGTTATGACTAGCACAAACAATCAAAACACTTTCTCGATCCGGTCTGTTCTTGAGATGGACAAGCTGAACGGATCAAATTTCTTGACTTGGCCGCGGAACCTGAGGCTAGTCCTCAGACAGGAGAGAAAGGACTATGTCCTTGAGAGAGCTCTCCCCGTAAGGATCGGGTCCAATGCTTCTCATGCAGTATATGATGCTTGGAATAAGCATTATAATGATGCGGTAGATGTGCGTGGTCTGATATTGGCCACCATGGACTCAGACTTGCGGGAGCAACATGAGAACATGGAGTCGCCAATAGAGATGATCAGCAGCCTGAAATTGAAATTTCAGGAGCAGATACGAGTGGAGAGATACCAGTTGGTTAAGTCTCTCACTAGCTGCAAGCTACCGAATGATCATCCAGTGAGTCCTCATGTCAGTAAAATGATAGGTTATATTGATAACCTGAGGAAACTGGATTATCCAGTTAGCCATGAATTGGCAACTGAAATCATTCTGCAGTCACTGCCGTCAAGCTATGATAAGTTCGTAAGGAACTATATCAAGAAAGGCTTAACGAAGACGTTGACTGAACTGCATGATATGCTCAAAACGGTTGAGCCAAACGTGAAGGGTAGGTTTAAACCCAGTATTGACAAGGGTGAAGACAAAGTTGTCCAGATTTTGAATCATGGCAAGCGTGTGTCTTCCGAGCCCAAGTCAGATACCTCTTACGTTGGTAAGTGCTGCTACTGTAAAGAGACAGGGCATTGGAAGAGAGATTGCATAAAATTCATGGAAGACGATGAGGAGTTGAAGTTAATGTATGAGACTACTTCCTCAGGTATTCATGTTATTACTTCAAGTTCTACCTTGCAGGTATTGGATACTGGTTGTGGCACTGATATTTGTTGTAATATGCAGAGCCTAAGCAACAGTAGAACGTTGAAAGAAGGGCAAGTGGAACTGCATGTCTGGAAGGAGCTATGGATGCTACCTCAGTCATAGGGTTTTTCACTTGTAGATGCCTTCGAGGCTTGTTTTTGTATTAAGTAATTGCTACAATGTACCTGCTTTAAGCAGAGTTGTTTTTCATTTTCTTGTAAAGAATTTGAATGTTTTTCATTTTGATAAAAGACAAGTTTTGTTCTTTTGATCTTAATGAAATATTAATTGTAGCACCCTATTCAAGGAATGGGTTTTATATCTTAAACCAAAGAATGCCTAAATGTAACATAAATACCAAATTGGTTTAAATCTGATGAATTAAACCTGATTTTTCTTGGCATAAATGTCTTGGTCAAAGAGAGTAAGTCGGATTCAGAAATCCCATAGTTATGAACTGTTGGGCTCATTTGAATGAATGTCTTATGAGACTTGAATTCTGCTTACTAGACCAAAAGACAAAGGGCCCATCTTAGCCGAGCTAAAGAAAGGCCCAAAGGCTTATTGGAGATTGAACATACTCATGTATGTGGTCCGATGAGCAGTAATGCCAGAGAAAAATTTCTTGCACTTCATTATCTCTACTGATTATTTCAGTGAGTAAGACTGTGTTCATTTGATGAGACACAAGTCGGAATTCTTTGACATGGTCGAAAGAGTTCCAGAATGAGGTATAGAATCTGAGTGACAAAAGTATTAAGACTCTGGATTAGATCCTGAGTGAGAATACTTGAGTCATTAATGGTGTGATCATCTGAATGAGTGTGAACTCGTTTCACAGCTCAATTCTCCTGAAAACCTTGAGGTGTTTCTAAGAGAAAGAATCAGATCTTATTAGAAATGATTAAAGATGAGTCACACGAATCTTCCATGATATTTTAAGAATAACGCTCTAGAAATATCTAAGTTTACGCTAAAATAGTTCCTCAAATATCGGTTGAAAGACACCACGTTAATGTGGATTGGAATCGATCAAAATTTGTCTTTACTGAGTATTTGTAGTTGTGCTACTTCGCTGGCTGTCCTAAAGAAACTAAGGCTTGTTACTTTTACGTCCAATCTGTTTTCTAAGAAGGGAAGTTATTTTCCAAGAAGAACAGTGGGAGTAAAAGCATAACTCGAAGTTTTCTTAGGGAAACCAAGGCTCGGTATTTTTACGACCATTCTGTTTTCTAAGAAGGGAAGTTACTTTCCAAGAAGAACAGTGAGAGTAAAAAATATAACTCGAAGTAATTCGAGATATACAGGAGGCTGCTCAACCTGTTGAGGGAGAGCAACGGATGGATTTACAGATTTCTGTAGAATCTACACCCGTGGAGCCTGAAGTTCGGAGATATGAATGAATCAGTTACTAATCCGAGAGTGATTTCTCGTTATTAGTTGAACCTGATAATCATTGAAATCTGCACCTGTAGAGCCTGAAGTTCGCAGATATGAAAGAGTCAGTCGCTAATCCGAGAGTGAATTCTCGTCATTAGTTGAACCTGATGATCATTGTAAGTTCGAATGATCTGATGATCATTGAAAACGACAAATCTGCGAAATTCAAAGAAGTGAGCCCGGACTCCGAAGAATTACATTTTGTGTAAGTTGGCTTCATCGATCCATTCATGGATGGAAGCAAACATATCGGAGTTGGAATCTTCGTTCTGTTGGAGTAGTCAAGGTTTTGACTTTAACAGGAACGAAATGGAACTGAGCGTTTACTAATAGATTAGTGGGAGCGATATTGCATTTCTCAAAATGTATGTCGATGACATACTGATTCTCGGAAACAACGTCCCAATGCTGTAGTCGGTAAAGGACTGGCTTGGGAGTTGGTTTAGTGATTGACATGGGTAAAGCCACGAAAGTCTTGGATTCTGGATCTAAAGATAGAGATCCAGAAGAGCTGGTAGGACAAAGTCAGGATTCTTAAATTGACAAAGTCCTACACGTTTTCAGCACTCCAAGAAGGGGTTTTAAGCCAATGTCACATGGCAATACGTTAAGCAAGAAGCAGTGTCCTACGATAACTGCTGAGCTTGAATGCATGGATAGGATTCATATGCGACGGCAATTGGATCTATCATGTATGCCATGACACGTACTTGTTTTGATATTGCTTTAAGCAAAACAAGTAAAGACCAGTCAAATCCAGCAAAGAATCACTGGATTGCCGTAAAGAATATTCTAAAGTATTTGAAGAATACTAAGGATAAGTTCTTTAGGTAAAGAAGAAAGTGAGGTGCTACAAGTCGATAGAGTCTGAAAGGCAAATTTCCAACAGACAAAGATGATTTCCGGTCACAGTCCGGATATGTCTTGTGTCTGTCTGGCGGTGCACGGCACTGTTGCTGACTCCATGACTTAAACTGAATGATTCGCAGTTTGGGAAGCGGCGAAAGAGGTTGTTTGAAAGAATAGTTCATCACTGAACTTGATGTGATTCCCAGCTTAGATGAGACTAGCTGCACATCAAAGATCCAAACACTTAGTGGAATAACCTATTCCGTAAGATAAATGACAGAGATGTTAAGTAGATCAGCAAGTTTCAACGAATGAGAACGTTGCTAATCTATTAACGAAGCCACTCCTTGAGCCTAAGCACGAGTCGTGGACTGTTGCTGTAGGATAAGTGAAATTAAGATGTAGTCTTAATTTCAGTGGGAGTTAGTAAAGGGCTTTATTTAGTTATTGATATGTTCTTGTAAAACATATAACGATGTTTAATGAAATTATTATTTCAAGATTATTTTAACTGTGATGAAATAATCGTTCCAAAATGAAATGAACCATTTTATAGGTCATCGAAGTAAATGACTTGATCTTGAGTCATCAAAGTCATTTAGCTTGGTCATAAGACCCTATATTTGATAGATGGTTTATATCATCCTGTCCCTAGTCGAAGGTTGTTGAAATTGGAACACCAACAACCGTGTGAGACTGGATTGGTACGTGACTTATGACAAAGTCTTAGTGTGTCATAGATGCGCGGCATCAAAGTCAGTGCATAGGTGTATGTTGGGAACATACGACCGGACAAGACTCGACTATAAGAACTCTTCAGGATATTTATATCTGTGTCATAAGAGATTCTTACTACGACTATAGAGTATAGTCCTTAGACCTGAGTTCGCATGCATGTGACTGCACATGGACTGATGCACTTTGATCATTGTCTAACGCTATCGTTCTGCGATAGTTATAAGGACCTTGTTTGGGTACATTATGAAATGAGTAGTTTACAGTGATGGAACAAGACGGAATTTGTCCCTCCAATATAAATGGAGTGAATATCTCTAGGCCAATCGGAGATTTGAATACTGGAAAATGCATGGCCATGCTCAAACGGACTTTCCCAAGTTGTTTGGATTGTCAGTATCAAATCAGAGTCCGATGAACAAGATTAGGCTTTATAAGGATGACACCAATCTTGCCTTATGACTAATCGAGATATTGAGACAAAAGGATTATGAATACAGAGATTCCAGTACAAGTGGGAGATTGTTGGAATTGTGTCCAGTAATCTCGGTACTGTCTCTAGAAAGTAAGAGTATGTCAAAGATCAGACATAAGTCATATAATGCTGGGGGTCATGATGGCTTGCTAGAGTCCGCTCATGATCTATAAGTCTTGGACTTATTGCCTTTATTATATGATCCCATATGGGTCACACGCCTAAGCTAACGGGAAAATACGAAGGAACGGTTTAGCAGAAGTACGGTAAAAGTGCTAGGCATTTACTGCACTAAGAGAGTGTAAAGGGCCATGGGATTTAATCAGAACTGAGAATTGGGCCCAAAAGCCCATGAGAACTAAAGGGAGTTTTAATGAATAAAACTTGACCTAAAGCTCTCTAATTCTCTTCAGCTCCTGCGCCTCTTTTCTCTCTGTCTGCGGCCTCTCTCCTTGCTGGTCTAGCAGCCAAATTCCCGGTGTGCGTGTGTGAGCCTTTGGAGGATTCATCCCTTGGTGTATCTCCCTGATCTCTGACCTGTTCTATTCCTTCCGCTGCAACAAACAGGTAAAAGGTGAGATCTAATGTTTCTAAATAAGAACACCTAGATCTGATGCATGTTTAGGTTGATATCAATATGAGAATTGAATCAGGATCAACTGAACTATCCAACAAGACGGGCTTCCCAAGTCATTGGTAAATCTTCTGATGGGTTTTGTAGATGGTCAAAAAGGTTGCGGTTGGGAATGAATTCATACACCAACATAGGTAACTCTGTCTCTAGACAACATCCTAGGATCTTGACAACATTCCGGTGGTTAATCTGTGACAAAAGGATTATCTCATTGATAAATTCATAAAGATTCTCTTCTTCTAATGCTTTGGACTTCTTGACTGCAACAATCATCCCATCTTCCAACATTCCCTTATAAACTGTACCTTGGCCTCCTTGTCCTAGTATCCTGCTTCCATTGAAATCGTCTGTTGCCTTCTCCAGGTCACGAGAACTGAACAGTTTGATTCTAGTGACACTACCTTGAACGAAGGACGTTTGTTGCTCTAACAACAAACCTCCATTTCGTTTGAAGAACTTCCTCTTCTGCTTGGCTACTCTCCGGTTTTTATTAGCCTTGCATAGCAACCACATTCCAAGGATTAGAAGAAACAATCCAGAACTTAAAAGTTGCACCTGCATTTTAAGTTAAACTTCTTCATTTTCAATCAAGAAAGATGATGGGCTTTCGCATAAACTTACCTAAAATGGCTGGCAAAGTTTTCTCACATCTGTATGATCCAAGAACATTCACACACTTGTTCAATCCGCTGTTATTTTTATGTGGAAGTCTGCATTCATCAATGTCTTTCGAAAAAACAAGTTACACATGAGTGACAGAATGCTATACCACACTCAAGCTCTGTATTCAATCTGTGAAGGAAGTAACATACCTTGACATCCATCAGGTATGTAAGGATTTCCTTCGTAACCATCTGTACACGAACATTGATATCTATCTTCAAAAAATGTATTGTTCTTGCATAGCAAACGTTCTGAAGACCTGGAGGACAGATCAAGACGCCATTCGAGCTCCATGGTGGCGTGAACAAGGACCCTGATAAGGTGGATTGTGCCAAGAAGGCAACCTGACATCCTTCTTTACCTGGTTCCAGTTCCTCAACGGTTGAATCAAACACTTGAAGATCAGGTGGTATAGTCATCTGACAGCATTTGTAACCAATACAACTCTTGTTAGCATCTTTGTAAGACCGTATCTTATGCTCACATGTCGCTTCACATCCCAAGATTTGTAACCCTGTGGCGTTCATAGACGCCTTGTTGTTACATCCAACAGCTGTGAACATGTTTTTATCTGTTATGAAGAATGGACTTCCTGTCAAATTCAAGGATGAATTACCATCTCCAAAGGAACAACCTGAATGATGTAAAACTTGCTGAACACTGACATGGAGAAGAAGTTTCCAAGGTTGAAGGAAGTAACTTGTTGTTTGATCCTTGGCAGGAAAGGTTTTTGTGTTTGGTCTGATGAGTTCCTGCAAACAATCTGGAACCATTCGTCCTTGTAACAACCATGGCCTATCCCAAAAGGGTAAGGAACACTAACATCTCCACAGTGGTCTTTGCATTTAAGTAGTGCAAGAGGGAAAGAAAGAAGTAGAAGCAGCTGAGTGTACACAGATTTGCAACATAATCAATGCAACGAATGAACGTTTCAGATCACAACTCATTTTGTCTCTCTTTGAGGACTCAAAAGTTCTCTCTTCTGGTTCAGGTACACTCCTCTCTCAAACAGATAAGGTTCAACCATTTTTGTTTTATTTTGTGCATGATTACATCAACGAAGACATTGACCAATAATTCAGCCTATAATATACATTAGCAGTGGGCTCCGCTACATAGTTACACTTTTGGTAAGCTTCTTTGGACGAAACGCAGAGTTTTTTTTTTTGAAAAAAGGCCTTCATATTAAATAGCATAAAGAAAGAAAAAAAAGTTTCAAGCCCAAATGGGCTATAGACTTGCTGGAGCTCTTTATAAAGTAGAGCCCAATTAAAGTGCTTAAAAATAAAACCAGAACCCAGAACAAACCGACTTTTAATTAGACCAGGACCACATTAAATCATTGAACCAGACCAGCCAGATGCAGTTGGAAGTTAGCTCGCCAAAAGTTAATACGATCTCAACGAGGACGAGAACTTGGCCAATTCAGATCAGAAAAGAAGAGCGAGAGGATAACCCGATCGATGGTCAATCGGTCCCGCGAGAGAGAGATTGATAACAATCCGATCACCTGTTAATCAGAGAGCCACATCTGCATCATGACGGATGAAACAGATGGATCGGAGAGGCGATAGCTGAGAATACGATCCTTAATCTGCCTAGAGATTAGCTTCCTCACACAGTCATCAGAACGGTAAGTTTGCCTATGAATCCTATTATTCCTCTCTGACCAGATCCAATAGATAGTAGATTACCAACTTAGAAGCTGTTGGTCCAGACTCCAGACCATCACCATGAAACAGACGAAGACGATAGCTCAGTTTCCTTTTAGTAGTAAGTACGTTGTTGACTTCCACGTTTCTACTGACAAGCGACCATTATTCAGGGCTCATTAACCGTGGGGACCATAGTTAGTAGCTGAAAAAGTAAGCTTCGATGGATCTTTTATGTGTACGTCCAATGGGCTTAAAACTTGATGTTAGTCAGACCTTGTTAGGATACAAATTTCAAATCATTTCCAAGTATATTATCCTAATTTGTTTAGCTAATATTCAGAGTTATTAATACTGAAATTTCCAAAACTGGATTTCATGTAGTTTTAATAGTGTTGTTGTATCATCAATTCATCATCATATATTCGGAACAACTAATACATATCATTAAGACTAAGTGACTATTATGTGTTCAAGCACAAATATAACTTTTTATAAAGTAAGTTAGATCACAATAATTGATTATATTTTGCTTTCTTTTGTTTATAATTTGGAGTTATTCCGCGCTACGCGTGGATTTTATATTATATTTTTATATATTATTTGTATTATTGTTTTGTTTTTTGGTATATACTTTATTATTGTTTTTTTTTTTTTTTTTTTTTTTTTTTTTTTTTTGGTAAAAATGTTAAAATTTATTACCTTTTTCGTTTTTGACAGAAGTACAGAGATAACTGAGAAGACAGATTTAACAAAATAAAAGAAAACTAGAAACAGCCTCAACTCGAATACGAGACAACGAGCTGGTATTGATCGGTCCGAGCGTATAACTTAGAACCGAGTCGATTTCGGACGAGAGCGCAGCAATCAAACGAAAATCGTCGACCACCCCGCTCTTGCCATAGCTCCAAAGAGCTAGAGTTCACATCATAGTTGCCACGAGCATCCTCCTAAGGCCAGCCCTCAAAACCTTAAATGAAGAACACCTACAGCTTCTCCGAAAACTAACGGGGTCTCCGGAATCTATGATGGACTAATTTGCCGCTGTCGACAAGGGAGCCCAAGCGGGTTGTTGAAGCGTCAACTCCAATTACCATCTCCGAATGACACGGAAACCAGCCCCCACAGGAACAAATTAGCCACCATAAAAATCCCGGCGCCTCTACATCTCAAGTTCAGAACCAACCCACCTTCACCACCGGTTGAACCGGAGCCAACCCAAACACAAACCAACAACCAAATCACTAATCTTGCATCGAACAAGACAAAAACACAAGCCGATGGAACCTGGGCCACATCGGAAGAAGACAGCACCGGAGCTACACCAAATCGGAGAGCTGCCGCCGAGCCACCTGTCTTACCACCGCCGGGAGCCACCGCTTATGGATCCGTGCTGCCGGACGAGCGTGAGCCACCGCGATGTGGCTAGCCACGAGACAAGAGCCACCGCCGCCTCCCTTTGACGGACTAGAATCCGTCCTCGAGATTCCCAGCCACCGCAGAGAGAAGGCATGACAGCGCCGTCTTCACCACCTCTCCTCCACAAAACGAATCTACGAGAAACCACCCAAGCAGAGGGAGGTCGAACCAGAACAGAGGAGGAAGAACACCTCATAACCTACCGGATCCGACACCGAGCACGCCACACCGGAGCAAAGACACGCCGAAAGAGTCCGCCGGTGAGAAAAATAGCCGCCACAAACGAAGCATCGGCAGAGCTCGAAGCTAACGAAGAGGAAGAGGCAGAAGACGCCGACGACATATCCGCGACGCCTCACCTCCACCGCGGCCACCGCGACACCACGGAAGACGCGCCTCCTGCGCCCTGCGCCAGAGATCAGAACCGAAAGAACCTCCGCCGTAGCCACCAAACCGACGGAACCCGAGACCAAAAACCGCAATAGCAGATAGAGGGAAGACAACAGAAGAAGAAAGAAGGTCCGGCGCCGGTGCTGAGAGAGCCACCGGCGCCGGAAATGGAAACCAGATCTGAAACTTTTAGAGAGTTTTCTTTTAGGGTATTGGTCATGATTAACGATGTTCAATTATTATTGTTTATTTTGTAAGTGTAAGAAGACAATGTTTTTTTTTCTTTTAAAAACGTTTTATAAATATTAGCCTGAAATTAGAAAAGGGACAATTAGCTAATAAACCACAAACGTATGAAATATTAGGTAGAAAGGAAATTACCCAAATACCCTTCCAAAATTGACACGTAAGTCATCGTCCCACTTGCTCGCCAGAGAAGGATGACGTCGAAGATTTGCAAAATCTTCTCTTCAAAATATCTCTGACATGCACAGTATATTGTAAAAAAATTCGAAATGATTTTTGGCCACGAAATTGCCTCTACTAACAATTTTGATATATATGATATTTTGAATGTATATCATTAATATTTTATTTGGAGATGCTAAGATTTTATTTGGTACTGCTGACATTTTCGATATATATGTTATTTTATACTTGTATATCTTTATATTAATTGAGAAGTGCTTTTGGCCTTATATTCACTCTCAAAATGGTTAATTACCTTTTTAACCATAATGAAATTAAATTTTTTACTATATTAACCTTAGCTTATGTTAACAATATATAAAAAGTAAGATAATAAATACAAAAATATTTTTAAAGTATGATATTTAAATATTGATAAGTATGATATTTATTAAATTGAATTAAAAATTGACTTTCAATTTTGTTTTAAAGATATGTATAATCCTGGATAATTTTTGTTTTTAAAGAATCCAACAATAAAAGAGGAATATTCTGTAAACCCTACATCTGTTCCTATATAACTGTTTTGTGTCTTCTTTTTATATTGGTGATGTTTTTTTTTTTTTTTTGTAATTCCGCTTTAAGGTATTAGGTTTAGCTGATCACATAATCACGTGATAGGTTTAGGTTGGTATAACTTCCTCTCTTTTGTTAAATTTTATAGATGTGATATTCTAATTCTATTTTTTTTTTTTTGAAACATGTAAACGTCTGAGCGGATCTCTTCTGTCACGGGAGATTGAAGTAACGAAGTATAAAAGGTGCTCTACAAATTGATTAAATACTCCTGATAGTTCTTTTAGATATTTGTACTTTGATCTGTTATTTTCTTACAATCTGCTATAAAACCGATATCATGAAATTTGTATTTATAGGGTTTGTGTGGAAGGTTTTATCATTACAGGAAATAGTTGGCTATAAGGATCTTAATAAAACCTGTTATGTATGTTTTTTGTGAACCTGTCAGCCTTTGTTGAACTTTTTGAATCTCATATTTTAACTATATTTTGTTATAAAAGGTACTGGAAGGTCTTTAGAGCCTGCGAGAGCGACATAACATAATATAAAAGGTATTCGAGAATTCCACTAAATACTTGATCTTTTTTTAATCACCAAATTGTATATTTTTGTTTAGTTTTATGGATATGATCTTCTAATTCTGTTTTTCTCTACGAAACATATAAGATTTGAAGTACGAACAAAATTGTTGTCTTTGATGGTTTTAAATGTTGTAGATCAATTTTTCGTATGGGTCCTTTCTTTCTGCCTCTAAAACCGTTTTACAGCTACAAGATTGGGAGTCCTTGCTTTGCCAAACTATGCCTTCATAACCTTAGATCACATGGTGGAGAGCTTATACTATGTTTTGTGGAGTGTACAGATTCATGATTTTAGGTGTGTTCGTCTTGACAACGGTATAATTGAGAAACAATCATGGATCCTTTGGTTGGATTTGTGGTGTGGTGTGGTTGGTCTAATTTTTTTTCTGCTGCAATCTATTTGTATACAAACTTTGGTTGCAAAAGGCACATTCAGTATATGGACCTTGCTAGCTCTCATAATCTACTTTATATTTCTCTTCTCAATTGTTATTATTAAGGATAACTTATCCATTTAAATTGTTATTAAAATTTCTACACCCAACGTCATTTAGTCATATTTGGCTGACATTTATTAAGACAAAGCATTTTTAGACAATACTCATGAGTAAGGAGTCTTATATGCACTGTAGTAGTTCTGTAACTACATGTCTAAACAGATATTAAAAGATAACAAATACAAACGTAAAACTACCTTTTTTGGCTGTGAGTCTTTGCATCAGGTCTCTCTCTGTGTGTCTGTCTTACGTCTCTCTCTGTGTGTCTGTCTTACGTTTATGTCTCATGATGAGATTAGCAACGAATCTTTTTCAACCATTGCTGAGCAAGTTTTTCAACCCTTATAAAAATGGTGGTGTCCAACACAGGAAACTAGAACAACAAAAATGGAGAAAATAAGACAAAAATTGTAAGTTATTGTCTTTTCTCTCTTTTATTTATTCTTCTTTTTTCTCTTTATTCCTGTAAATTTGTGCGCAGGTCTGTTGCCTCTGTGAAAATTACAGAGAGGATGAGTTTTTCGGCGACTCTGTGGAACTAGTGAATCACCTAGCAGCCAATGAGAATGCAGACTTGTCACGGGAAGAATCCAGGAAGAAGGATGTGGAAAAACTGTAAATCTACATAATATTAGCTTGTTTTATGTAATGAGAAGGGAAAATATTAACATAATTTTGATAGCATTTTTTGTAAATAACTTAAAAAGTTGAGTATTTTTTGTTTTGTAATGCTGTTTACTGCACAAGTACTGCACAAATTGTTAACACAAATTAAATCACATCAAATCATGTATTCAGCTTTGAAAAGTCACTTGGTTCACAACGATCCATTTGGAGAGAAGTTGAGTTTTTCTCTCAATTTTGAGGTTGTTCTGTATGAAGAATACTGAATTATGCTTTGACAAATATTATAACATTTTTAGTTAGATTTTATTGAAAATCAAGAAAAAAAATTCACTCTACTTTGAGTCAATGACTTACCGTTATCAATTAAAAATCATCGTCATTTATGAAGCTGATCATTTTCTTGGTAATTGGCTTGTTTTAATTTTTGTATTGGATATTTACATAGACTTTGAAGCTGATCAGTAAAACCACTTAACTTAATTTCTCTTATCAATTTTGAGATGAATTTTATTTATGTGTTGGTTCAATTTTGTTCTCCGTTGTTTCTTCTTCTTTATGCCCTTATTTTCTCAAGAAAGAAGGAGAACCACTGTAGTTGCAAGGCTCCAAATTAAAAAGAGCAAAACAAACTATATAGTTCATGAAAGTCATGTGACTATTATAACTTATAAGACACTATAGATTATTTCATTTCACTTTAATGTTAAATAACTAAAAAGTATAATATTAATCATATTGCAGCATGACTCATTTTAGTGGCGACTTGGCGTTTAAGAGCATCTCCAATGAGCTACTCCATTTTTACTCCAAAATGTAGTCATTCCAAAATGGAGTTGAGTTTTATACTGCATTTTGGAGTAAAAAATGGAGTCATGAACAAACAAAAATGAGATTACTCTATATAATGTAATCATACCAATTCTACAAGTCCTCAGTTTCAATTTTGTAACAAATACCTAAATTTTAGCAACCAATAAAAAACAAAGATACCTTTTATTGACCTAATGTATATATGTGTCAATTGGCAGATTTTCATATGATCTAATAGAATTCTCAAACTGTTTGATGAAATTATAGTTTGAAATGTAAAATTATTTCTGAAAGTTCTTTGCATGTCATTTTTGTTGATCTTTTGGTATAGAATCGTCTATAATATGCGAATTGAAAAAACTTGCACATGAATCTCAATTTAGAACAAAATAAAAAACAGTATAATGATTTTTCTAAACAAAATAGTAATCAAATACCACTAGAATGCAAACATATAATATAGATACTATAGGCTTTACACTTTAGTCATCTATACCGCCAAATTTTATCAGTTAAGAAAAAACTATAACATATTTCAGAAGAGGAATAAATTATAGTACTATCTAAAACTAATTAAATTTGGTGATGTGTTATGGAAAAACAAAATAGCCTACAATTAGATAATAAGAGTGTATTTTTATTTCAAAATGAAATTATTTCAAAATGCAATTGAGTTTTATTTTAATCTCACTTTATTTTGGAACAAAAAATAGACTATTTTACAAAAAAAATGAAATAATCTCATATTTCATTCCAAATATAAAGTAATTCTATTTTTTTTTATTTTGGGATAAAGTTTTCCCATCTGGATCTGTATAAAAGCAGAAATTGTAAAATTTCTAAGATTTAACGCAATTAACGTGTTTTGTTTAAATTTCAAGTTGTCTGTTTTTTTTCCTTTCCATTTGTCTTTCTTTTTCGGTATAATTGAATGCATGACTCGAATTCTGAGAATCTATTGGATCGATTTGTCTCTCGGTGACTATTGGTCAAGTGGCATGAACTATTTGGGAGCTAGTCCAAAAATATCATGAAAACTATATGACAATGATCAATAACATTTATGATGGTCCCTCTTACATTACAGTAGTTGATTTATAGGATATTTCAACTACGTAGCTGATTGGTCTCAAAGAATTATCGGTGTCCCATACGGTCACGATGTGTTATGCGAAGAGATCGCGACCAAAACGAGTTAAATTTATTCATATGTAACATAAAACGAGTTCTGATGGCGAATTAATCTTTTGATTCAGTTTTATACGTCTTATATATCTTCAGTTATTCTAAAATTGTCTATACTTTTAAAATAAATTTTAAAGTTTCGAATTGGCTTGATGTCCTCAAACGATAAACCCCTCATGCATTTGTTCCAAAATATAGAAGATGAGCTAAATGTATGGAGCCTTGTGTTTACAATTTCCCTACATGCTTATTTTTTTTTTTTTTTGGTCGAACGATGCATTGATTACTTAAAAGAAAAGATAGAGTTAGGTGGCTACAATGAGGGAATTAAGTGCCCTCTTAGCTATAGTATCTGCCAACAAATTGGATTTTCTTGAAATGTAGAAAAAAGAGATAGAGATAAAGTGCGGCAACAACGCTCTGATGTCTTGAAGGACACCGTGAAGTGCAGTATAGCGCTCAGATGAATTCAGGAGGTTGACCAGGGTAAGAGAATCTGATCGAACTTGCAGAGAATGAGCATCCGATAGGAGGGCATGTTGCAAAGCTTTGAACATAGCCCAAGCTTCAGCTGCAAGAGCTGAAGAAACAAGAGTCTTGGAGGCAGAGAAGTCGCCTGCCAGGTTGAGGGGGAGAGATTCGGATGGGTGATAGAAGGTCCAACCGAGACCACAGTTTAGCGTAGCGGAGGACCAGGCTGCATCTGCGAAGCAAATCAGACCAGAGTCGTGGGGGGTTGGATGGATGATTTTCGGGATAGAGGGTTTATGGAGTGAAGCTTGTGCAGCGGACCAAGACAGAGCTTCTGTCGAGGCTTTTGTGAGCAGATCTGGAATGGAGTATGTGAGATCCTCGAAGAGGAGCTTGTTTCTGGCGATCCACAGATACCAAACAATCCAAGGGTAAACGGGAATCAGGCAACCAGAGGGAGGGAGGTTTATGGATTTAGAGGCGTGGGTCAAGAAGGTTTGGACAGAATCGTCCGGGGTGAATGGGATGGGAGTGATTGGGGCTGATGTCCAGACAGATTTTGCGAAGGAGCAATCAAAGAGGACATGCTCAATGGACTCACTTAGACCACAACGCTTGCAACCCGGGTAAACTTCAATTCCACGATGAATGAGCTGTTCCGTTACTGGGAGAGCTCCAGAGGCTGCTTTCCAAAAGAAAGTCTGGATTTTTGGAGAAGTTTTTACCTGCTAGACAAAACAATTCCAATTGAAAAGGGTTAGTGGTTGTATATGAGTTGATAAGGCAGAGATTGCATAACCCGATTTTGAAGAATAAATCCCAGATTTTGAATGTAACCAGGCTATTGAGTCATCACGGTTGGGATTAGGAGGGTGGAGTTTTAAGATTTCTGATTCGTAGGTGGGGATGATTGATTGGATTGCTTGAACATTCCATTGGCAAGAAGAGGAGTTAGCAAGGTCCGAGATTAGAGCATCTGACCACTCTAAGGGCGGGGGACCGATAGGGGAAATAGGCGAAGATAGAGATAACCATGGTTCAGTCCAGATGTTGACGGAGGAGCCGTTGCCTAGGAGCCAGCCACATCCCAGCTGGAGGATCTTTCTTCCTTCAAGGATGCTATGCCAGTCGTAGGAAGCAGAATCAGGGGCAGTGGCTTTCAAGAATGGAGTGGAGGGGGAATATTTACTCATGAGGACTTTACTGAGGAGGGAATCCGGTTCGTTGATGATTCTCCAGCCAAGTTTAGCTAAGAGAGCATCATTGAAAGTGCGTGTGTTGCGAAAGCCTAGTCCTCCTGCGTTTTTGGGGAGCGAGAGTTTGGTCCAGGAGATCCAGGACATGCTTCGAGAGTCAGCTTTTGTGTCCCACCAGAATTTGGTGTAAATGGATTGAAGTTGATTACAGAGGGAAATTGGAAGTTTAAACACTGATAGGGTGAAGGTGGGGATAGCAGTAAGCACAGACTTTAGCATAACAATTTTACCGGCTGGGGAAAGCAATTTTGTTGACCAACTATGGGATTTCTGTCTGACCTTGTCAACAGTGGAAGCGAAGATGTCTTTCTTTTTGCCATCGAAAGACTCAGGAACTCCAAGGTATTTACCGGAGCCGCCTTCTCTGGTTATATTAAGGATGGATTTAGCCTGTCTGCGTTGGCGGTTTGGAGTTTTAGCTGAGAAAGTCAGGGATGATTTCGCGAGGTTTATGCATTGACCTGAAACAGAGCTATAAGTGGATAGGATGTGGGATAGCGTGAGGCAACTTTTCCTGTCTGTTGCGCAGAAGAACATCGTATCATCTGCAAAGAGCAGATGATTGATGCGGGGGGCTTTTCCGGGATACTCTAATACCTTGCAGGGAACGATTTAGTTGAGCTTTATTGCATAAACCCGACAGAACTTGTGAGCAGAGGATAAAGAGCAGGGGCGAGAGTGGATCTCCTTGGCGGAGTCCGCGAGAGGGACGGACAAGGCCTTGGGCTGCACCGTTGATCAAAAAGGTATAGGAGACAGTGGATACGCATTCGAGAATCCAGTTAACAAAGATTGGGTGGAAACCGAGGCAGGTTAATACGGATCTGAGGAAGGGCCATTCGACACGGTCGAATGCTTTGCTCATGTCCGTTTTGACTGCCATGGCACCTTTCTTTTTTGCTTGGGAATGGCGGAGAAAATGTAGGGTTTCGTGGGTCAAAAGGATGTTATCAGCTATGGCACGGTGAGGGACAAAGGCAGTTTGGGTTTCGTCAATTAGTGATGGAAGGATCAGTTGGAGACGTTTAGCAAGGATTTTAGCAACAATCTTATAGTAAATATTACAGAGAGCAATGGGACGGTAGTCGGATACCTTGCGGGCGTTGGTGATCTTCGGGATAAGACGGATATGAGTCTCATTTAGTCTTGGTGGGAAAATGCTGGTCTCGAAGAACGATTGGATTTCTGGAATGAGATCAGGGCTGATAATATTCCAGAAAGTTTGATAGAATCCGGCTGTGAATCCATCAGGGCCTGGGGTTTTCGAAGGGTGAATGGCGAACACAGCTGCTTTTATTTCAGCGGGCTCGGGTATGCCAGTGAGGTCATCGTTCTGAGATTGAGAGACAATTGGTTGCAGGACCTCTTGGACAATACTAAAGTCTGAATTGTCATTAGAGGTGAAAATATTACGGAAGTAGGTCGAGATAATGTCAACAAAATGATGCTCTTCATGATGAGCAGAACCTTCTTCATCCTCAAGGACCGTAAAGCGGTTTATGAGCCTCCTGCTTTTTGTGATGGCGTGGAAGAAGGGGGTATTTTTGTCACCGTTTTGCAGCCAATTGATTCTGCTTCTTAATTGCCAGTATTGTTCTTCCGCGAGGTAAAGGTTTTCTAGATGGAGCGTGGTTGAAGCTATGAGGGCATGATCAGGGATGTCGGCTGAGAGGGCCTCGTCAAGAAGAATCCTGAATTTCTTAATCTCTTTAGCGCTATTCAAAGCTTGGTGTTTTGACCATTCAATAATCTCTGAGCGGCAGCGGTTGAGTTTAGAGAGAACAGAGGTGGAGCCTTCATCAGACCAGCATTCGTCAATTAGCATGAATATCTCATCTTTCTCGCGAAGTCTGTTATCGAAACGGAAGATGCCGCGTTTCTTAACAGTTGCTTCATCGAAAATATTGAGGAGGGGTCTGTGATCAGAGCCACCATAACGCAGGTACTGAGATCGTCCCGAAGGGAAAAGATCGATCCAAGTAACGTTTGTGAGTGATCGGTCTAGTCTCTCTTTGACGAAATGGGTGTGGCGCATACCCCGCCAGGAGAGCGGGTCACCAGAGTGTTTGAGCGTCCAGAGTCCATTTTGTGATAAGAAGCTTCTAAAATCCACAAAGGAGGATTCGGCGCGTCTAGGACCACCTTTTTTATCTTCATGATCCAGCAGATCATTGAAGTCGCCAGTGAGCATCCATGGAGCGGATCTAAGGGTGGCTAGTGCGGTTAGCTCAGACCAGACTTTCTGCCGCTTTTGGACATCCGGATGTCCATATGTGAAGGTGATGAAAGATGCCTTATCTTTGAAAATTAGTTGGGTGTCGATGAAGTTGGTTGAGGATTGAAGAATCTCAAGAGAGATGTCATGCTTCCAGGCTAGGGCTAGACCACCAGACAGTCCTTGGGGAGGGACCGTGAGGGTATTTGGATAGCCCATGTCTTGTAGCTTCTTTACAACGTAAGGATCCTGTCTCTTGGTTTCAGATAAGAAGAGAATGTCCGGATAGAGGTCTCGCCGGATCTCCTTTAATCTTGGAACTGTCAGTTTACTCCCCATGCCCTGGCAGTTCCAAGACAAAACAGTTAAGGAAGAGATGGTGATTTTGCCCGAAAATCCGATTGGGTTTTGCGAGCAGCTGGGATAAGGGTAATTGGAGGGGCCTGTGGGTGAGCTGAGGTTGAAGCAGGGTTGTTATCAAGACAGAGGCGCTTCCTAGGAGATGGTTTGGTTTTTGCAGCAGTGAGTCTTTTGCTTAACTTAGCACTTTGGATAGGGCTTTTGGAAGGTTTTTTCCTATTAGCTGGGGGTTTCGAAACCTTCCTCTTGCCAGCAGCCTTGGACTGGGGATTTGCTGGTGGTATGGTAATGGAGATGCTGTCTACTGCTGGGCCCAGTCGAAGCGAGGGATGGGTTCGATGGGGCTGGAGAAATTCACCCTGGTCATTCAGTTCACCACTAAAAACTTCAACCTCTTGAAGTCTACTTGATGAGAGGGAGGATTCTCGTATGCGAGGGCCCAGATTTAAACTTGGGTTAGAGGATCTTGTTTGAATGGGAAGAGAGGGGTGTTCAGGGGATGGTGAGGCTGAGTGTGAATTGGAGGGACGTTTTGAACTGGATCTAATACGTCCAGAGTCAAGGATGGATGGGGCAGAGGGGAGGGGTTGGGTGTCTCTAGGATTTGTCAGTGGGGAATGATGAGATTCAGAGGCGTTACTCGGATTAATGCGGAGAGAGTTAAGGTTTGGACGAGTGACTCGGTTGTTTATGAATCCAGAGGAATACTCGCTTAGCTCATGGGGGCGAATGTAGTTTGCTCTAGGGAGGGCTTTTCTGTTCGAGTGAGAATATCTCTGGATTCTATCCAAGACTGGCTTATGAGTGGTTGAGCGGGAAAGGGATCTTCTAAGGTCTGAGTGATTAACAATGGGCCGAGAGCTGGTAGTATGGTTTGGGGGGCTGAGGGGCAATCTTTCTGATCATGGAGGAGGGATCTGCAGAGCTTGCAGTGATTTTCTAGCTTTTCGAAGCCGAGAGTTACAGAGATGATGTCTCCGGATGGTAGGAGGATTTCCAGAGATCTTTCCAGGGGAAGGAGTCCGTTAATGGAGACTCTGATTTTGGCTTGATCAACGAGACAGTCCCCAGTGGGGCCCAACTCATCACCAATGGCCTTAAGGGTTTGAGCCGTGAGGTAATGCAGTGGGATACCTTGAATGCGAAGCCAGAAAGTTATGGAGGAGGGGAATGAGGCTGATACATTTGGTTCCCAGCGTTGAAGCAGGACCATCCAGTATTTGTAGTGGTATGGACCTTTGTCCAGGACGGATTGAAGGTCTTCTTCAGTTTGAAACTTGAAAAGAAATCTCTCCGGGTCTAAATCTCTGCCTCTAACTCTATCTTCGAGGCCCCATAGCTGGGGGAAGAAGCCTATGACTGCTTTTGGATGTTGGAAGGCCGGGTTAGTAATCCTGCCGATGAGAGAAAGAGTATTATCTTCAATGAGTTTGGCAGTATCACTGAGAGGGATTCGGATAGGGGAACGACGGCAAGGTGGTTCAGGACAAGACAGTCCTTTGCCTTTCTCCTGAGATGTGTAACGACGAGCCATGAGGTACCAAGAGAGACAGTGACAAGGAAACTGGAAGGATAAGAGAGAAGAGAGTTGAGAATGGTAGAGAAGTAACGACGGAAGGGATGAAGAGGAGACCGGAAGGGAAAGGCCGCAGCTAGGAGAGAACGGTGAAGTTACTGGTGAGAAAGTTCATGGGAGATGTCAACATCTGAAGGTTTTGAATTTGAAAAATAAAATAGCAAGGAATGTTCTGTGCACGTTTGTTTGTCTAACTGTGTCTCCCAGCTCTTATCCAGTTTTCAGATACAAAATTATTAAATATTATGATTTCTCAAATATCCTCCCCACCCCAATCATGCAGCTTTAAATTCTATTTTTTGGACACACACACATATATATATATATATGAATGATAACTTCTGGCATGGACATGAAATCAATTATATATCTATTCCTGCATGTGAACATCTAATCAAATCCATCGACTGATAAACTAAAACCAATATCCAACGATCTACTTCAGAGATTTCAATTTTGGACTGAGCTGGATAAACAGTATATCGTGAGGGGTATCTTAATTTGTAATGTAGCTGCATAATTAATTCATGAGAGGAGAGGAGGATTGGGGAAACTACATGAGCCAATCACATGCAAGTAATCATGAACTTTTGTTCAATTTAATGTGTCTTTCTTTGACTTACAAAAGACATGAGAGGAGATGGGGATGGGTTGGGCAGAGAGAGTTAATTTTTTTTTTTTTTTAAATCTTTTCATTGGTTTGTCATGAACTCAGTTATTGTCGTGTAGATTCCTTCAGATTCCTCTTTGGCAGAATCAACACTGTCGGTCAGAAGAACACTTCTCTAAATTGAAAATTCAAACTCTTAACTCCAAAGTGGCAGGATCAACACGGTTGGTCAGAACACCACTAAATTGAAAATTCAAACCACACTGATGTGATTATGGCAATAAGTCTTTTTTTTTTTTTTCTTTTTTTTTTTTAACACTGAGTTTCATTCAAATAAAACCTCAGAACAGGGGAAAGGGTTACAATCTCCTCAACGGAGGAAACAGAGAGTGAAAGCATATAAAAGGATAAACAAATACCAGTAGGTATTCAAACGTTTCCAAAATTAAAACCATAGACTGAGAGATTAAGCAATTTCTTCCTGATCAAGGATCATTCATACCAGTCTAGAGACTATCCGGGGACAATGCCGTTGGTCGCCTCAACATCAAGCCTAGAACGAAACCAACGAGGTCCTCCTCTAGCCACGTATGATTGTAGCAGTCTGATATCAGCAATGGCGCTGTGTGCTATAGACCTCGCAATCTCATTTCTTTCACTGACCACATGCTCGCAGCTAAATCTTCTGAACCAAGACAGAGTGTTGATCACGGAAGAGGAGAGAGTGTGGTAAGCCGGAAAGGAGTGTGCATTTGTCAAAACTTCTCTCGCCTGTTGCAGGTCCGATTCGAAAATCATGCTATGAAGACGAAGATCTTTCAGACTTTCTACAGCCCATGAGAAAGCCAGGAGTTCACTTTCTTCTAAGGAACCGACAGGATAGTAAGATCTGCGGCTATGGTATAAAACTTCACCGGTATGGTTCCTGACCACCCACGATGCTCCGCTGTTCCGATTATGGCAACAAGTCTATAACAACAATTTGAAAATGTAATAACGATACAAATTAGAGGCCTCTGATTTAAAATGGCCAAGGCCCATAAATTATCAGTTCTAATGTTGGATTACGAACTATGTTCCAAGATTCCAAACACAGAACACATTTCAGTTTATATATCCCTAACAAATCGTTAATGCACAAAACCACTAGCAACATTTTGAGAGAGAATGAGAAACAGAATGTCAACATTCTTCCTCTTATCAAACTCAAATGTCATAAGTTACATAAAAAAGAATTGAACAACATAGTCTCCTAAAAGATTACACAATGTTGAAGCAATTTTATGATAAGAATCCAAAACACATGACACTAAACATCATTCATGTTTTCGCCTTCTTTTACCAACGTTCCTCTGTAACACAGAACGTTTGTTTTTCGTGTTCACTCCAAATTTGACATCTTTAGTTTTCCCCTGCATCTTCTTATACTCTCTTGATCTCAAAACCGCTTCCAAAATGTTAATATCTTCGCGGATCTCGTGCCTAGAAAGCGACGTTAAACACGGGAGTATCTCCTTCTGAAAGTTCTTCATTCTCCTCCCTCTTCTCAGCTTGAGTCCCATCTCTTTGTTGCTATCTCTCGTCATGTTATTCAGCTCATCCTGAGCCATTGATGACACACAGAAGTCTTCTTCCGTGTTGGTTTCGCTTATACCTAATGTGTGTAGCTCATATGAATCGCAGGACCAACATCTTTGTTCCGCGTTATCTCTAAAGTCTTGATATTCAGATGAGCTGACAGGCTTTGATTCCAAGTCTTGATTTTGATATGAAACCGTTGATATGTGGACTAATGATTCAGCTGCCATTTGAATAACTTCAGAGAACTCTTCCTCCTCGTTACAGCTTTCGTTCTCTAGTAAGACTTCTGCAACAGGAAACTCAAGCCTGGTACGGCAAGAAGGATCCGAACCAATTCTTGAGTTGTTTTCAGTGGTGCAGCAAGAAGTATATGAAGCTGGAGATGCTGTACCGTCTTTTTCATTGACGTCTTGGCATTTAGGAGAGCAAAGCGGAGTAGGACCATCATCTATTACACTCTTCTCACAGCTCGTTTCTGTCTCCTCGATGTAAGGACAGTTCAGATCTTGTAAGAAACAGTAATGAGGCTCGGAAACACCCTCATCATCAGCAGGGGTTGTGTTAAGATCCAGTAAAGGTGACTCCATTGTTTTGTCACTACCATCCTCTACGAGAGATTGATGAGCCAAGAATGACGGTTTTGTTTCAGAATCTCTCACAGTAACATAGCTAATAGAATCATCTGCATCCTCTGTTGTGGGAAGTTCTTCAAGATCAATAACAATTTTTGGGTCTCTCTTGCCACTCCAATCTGTGGCTAATGCTGAATGAATTCCCATCTCTACGGTGTTTCTTGATCCACTAATGCCGTAAACTTTGCCAGAACCAAATGTCTCATGAACGTTATTACAAGGGTACTGATCTGCAGGAAGCCGAAGATCGATATCTCTCATCAGCAGCTTAGGGGAGCTTATTATCCTTCTATATTCATCACCGGAGCTCTCGCTTTTAACCGGATACACCTGAAATGAAAATCTCATCAAATACTGTTGTCCTAACAAGAAACACCAGAAAAGGTCAAGACTTGGACTAGACAAGAATCTGAATAAAGCTACAATCTTTACCTGTCTTCCAAATAGAGTGACCATACTGGTTGGATTTTGCTTGAAAGTCTCTTTATATGATACAACATGTTTCTGTGACAACACTTCTTCTTTGGACAAACCGAAGAAATACATGGCGCCTTCGTGGCCCGTCTCTATCAAATGCGAACACGACAGATACAAACAGCACAAATCAAACAGTTAAAAGGATCAACATTGACATTCCAACACATATAGAAACTACTAACAAGAGCATACACAGAACATTAATGGAAGCACAGTACATAACTAGACCAATTAATCAAATGGAAGCAATATCAGAATTCTGATTCTGTTCCTAATGTAATCCTATTTTCGATAAGGTTTTAAATCTTATTTTCTAACCCTCCTAAATCCTAATACTAGGCCCATTGATGGAAACTAAACCTACAGATTGATCATATAGAATCAGTATTGATCTAAAACATGCAAATAAGTAAATGCTGCAATGGAAGATTTCATAAATGCTTTACAAGATTTTCAAGAAAAAGAACCATGTGTAGCTGAGGTTCGTTATTCATATTAACATCGATATACAGTAAATGTATATAAGGAGAAAAGGAAAAGCATCAACTTCATGACGAGCAAAAACATACTACTACTTCGACTTTAGATTAAAAAAAAACTATAAAAATAATCTAATAATTCAGTTAATTGTTTTGCTTAAAATAAAGAATTACCCGTAAAAAAAGCTTGAAGCTTTCCTCCAATGGTCAGATAGAGGAACAGATCTGAGAGACAGGAAAGAAAAGAGACAAAAATATCTCAAGAAGAAAAGAGATCCATGGTCAGATTCCAATGGTTATTGTCTCCATCAATACAGATAGATAGATTAAACATCCACACATATAACGTGTATCTGTAACTATCACATAAAAATAAAAAAATGGATCATGAGGAACGAGAGAGAGAGGAGGCGACTCTCTCAAAATCTCAGAGGGAGAGAGAGAGAAAAGGGGAATTAGTGGTTAGTGTGGCAACATCGAAGGAGTTATCTTTTTCTGAAATTTATATTTTTAACTTTATTTTTTGGTTTGGTTATTATTGACAAAGTTTTTAGGTTTGTTTAGGATTCCTCACTTTTTTTCCTTTTTCCGTCTAATTATGATTAAATGGGGTTTGTTTAGTCATTTAGGTGACAACTCATGATAGATATATAGTTCATATAAAAAGTAGAGAGATAGTTAGGTCCGAATAGTAATAGTGTAAGAATAGTTTTAGAGTGAATTACGATTTAAATACGATATGTGTTAGAAGAACTATATATTTGCAGAATAAATATGATTTTTTTCAATTATATTGAATAGTAAATAATTTGTATTTGTTTTATAAAATTGTCGATCACAAAAATGTAAGTTTAAAATTAATTTTCAAAAATATTTGAAAAACGATTTTGGTATATCATCATTCATATATATATTCTGTTTTTTTAAAGATTGATGTTTTCAAATTTTTACATAAATTAAAAATAATTAAATTTAGTTATAAATACATATTTTTCATTAAAACATTTTTTCATAACTATAAATCAATAATAAATTAATATAATTTTTGGAATTTATAATTTATAAGTATTAGTTAACAAAAATTGAATAGAAATTTTAAAATATCAATTTTTTGAAATAATTTTTTTTAAGAACATCAAGCTTTAAGAAATAAGAAAATTGAAATGATGACAGAATTAAAAATAGAGCTTTTGTTGCAGCTGTCGTGTAGTCAGAGAGAAAGAGAGAGATTGGTCAGATCTGCGTGGGTTGAGGAAAGTAAGAGGACCAGGCATTAGTTTTTCGAGACAGTATAAGCTTTGTAGCCCAGTTTCCATCAGCTTTTGCCATCTATAATCATAATATTATAATTCTAACTACTTGCAAAATCCCCCACAATTTATTACTAATATCTCTCCTAAATTCTTATATATATTTCGTACGATATGTGTTTTTTTTAATACAAAGAAACTTGAATATTGTTTAAGGAATTTGGATGGGTCCGTCTCGGTTCGGTCGTCCTGAGCGTTCGGCGTACGGGATAGAATGAAGAAAAATATGAGAAAGAATTTTCTTTCATTTTGAAATGTACTTGGTCTTGGTTTCTACATTTTTGTTTAATGTTTTTCTTTCTTTAGTAACCATCCTCTTGAAGTGAGCTACAGAATAGTACTATTTAATTATACGTCACTCGTGAACAACAGTCAATTCAGACACAACACACCATCCATCTTAAGAAGACATGATTGAGAAGTCTATGCTTATTGAGCTACAATCCTTGATTAGATATTTGTAAGATTTTCACTTTTAACAGCAAAATTACTTAAATTGCGTAGAAACTGCATTCAAACGAGTTTCATGTTTTCAAAAGCTACTTCTGAGTTATAATTATTTTGGAAGTGTGAAGAAACATGATTCCTAAAAAACCCTAAATTTGGAGTCAATATGTTTTTTGAACAAAACACTAGAAAAGAAATTCGATTTAATCATTTACAACTTTTTTTTCACAGCAATATTTTTTTATTATATTATCAAGGTCGAATATATTTTTGAATACAAACAAACAAGACTAAAATCGGCTATCACAACTCAGTACCGAAGACAAAAGCCAAATAGCCAACATATTAATAGGAGATCGCCGAAGTCAATAGATAAACAAGATAACAAACCGAAATCAACTATCAACCATAAAATATAAAATTGATAGACAGTAAAAGCTAACAACTAATAAACAATTAGGATCAGATCGAAGACAAGCAAACATGATATCGAAGAGGCAGTGACCACCAAACACCGAGAGAGAGAGAAGGAGTATAACATCTGAAGTCGATAATTATTGAAGCTGACCTACCGACACTCATTATATTACTCAACCAATTGAAGCCACAAATAAATCGTATGCAGACCAAGCCAAGGAAGACGACGGACCAAACTGTTTACCAATCGCCACCGAACGACTAAATGCGAAGAGAACTGAAACCCCAATTCCTTAAAGATGGACATGAGAATCCTTGCCAGAGATAGAAGATCTGAGACAGAAGATAAAGAAAGGAGCCGCATGAACGATGCCAATGCAACCACCAGAATAGAAAAGCACACTTACAATGGAAAGAAACATCACACCCGAAGCCAGCTAATCTAATAACACCATAGCCAAACGGAAGACACCATAACAACGAACTAACCACCAAGCTAGCAAGAAGTCCTATCCACTGAGCTAATACTCTAAAAAGATTAAACCATAGAAAAATTATAGCCATAGCAAACCCAATCCACCTAGCAATATATAAGTCGTAAACCAAAGACAAACCAAAATAAACCAAGAATCCCAAATCCTACCCATAACCTCTTTCCCAACAACAACTCACTAGAAAATCAAAAACCTAAACGAAGAGGGGAGCCCAACAAGAGCCTCAAATCCATAACAGATCGGGGATACTCCAAAACCAGCCAAAGACCCTTCGCAAACCACCAAAGCCATACACAAATCACAACACATCAGAGAACGACAACAACAGGAGGAAGAGACTAGAGCCTAACCTCATACGCCTAACGAAGCACGTTGCAACACCATCCATCAGAACCGCAGAAGTAGAACGCTGAAAGTAGGGGAAGTCGACGAAAACAGGGGGAAAAGCAGAGGATGGACAACCGCAATGCAAGACAAGACACGACGTATCCCTCCTCGGCTCCGGCTTGGAACGCCGACCACCGGAGAAGCAACAGCAAGACGAAAAACGACGGTTGACGACAACCTCGAAATACAAACCCAAAAGTTTATAAATTATAGCGAACTGCCTTTTTGACTTTCGTTTTGTCTCCACTGAGATGATATTCTATTAATGAGTTACAACTTAAATGTTTAACAAATTTAGGTATTTACTAAAATCTGCCATGTTTTATCATATTAGTCATGTTAATTTGTCAACCATTTGGTAGCAAAAGCGGCAAATTGTTATTCGTTTTACTTTTTGTTGGCACCAGCGGTAGCGGTCAACATTCAACCGGAGTTTTCGCATCTAACACTGATTAAATCAACAGTTAAAAATTTAAACCGTAATAAAGTGCTTTTAGACACTAACTATAGCGACATATAAACGAACAATGTTGCCAGCAGCAACACATAAACGAACAACCTTATTGTATTGCTTTGGTTTATGTATGCACATGTTTAAACAAAAAGAAATGTATTCCCCACGCTTCTCGTCATTGTGTTGAACCGGACAATGGGGTTCAGAAAAACGTTATGAATAGTATGGGGTTGAATTTGGAATTTCCACTTAGGACAGATTATTTCATTTTGGTTTTGAGTTAGACCGTATCGGTTAAATTCAAATTGAAGACGCTCTTGTATTAACCCATTTGAACACAGACCGTCACATCAAAAAATGGCACCAGCACGAAGCCGAATCATCTCACTCCACGTGGCAGTTATCGGAGCCGGAGCTGCCGGACTCGTAGCTGCACGAGAGCTACGCCGCGAATGTCACTCCGTCGTCGTCTTCGAACGCGACACACAAGTCGGAGGTCTCTGGGTATACACACCTCAAAGTGAACCCGACCCGCTTAGCCTCGATCCGAATCGAACCATAGTCCACTCAAGCGTCTACGAATCCCTCCGCACCAATCTCCCAAGAGAGTGCATGGGTTACAGAGACTTCCCTTTCGTGACCCGACCCGAAGACGACGAATCCATAGACCCGAGAAGGTATCCTAGTCACAGGGAAGTCCTCGCTTACCTTCAAGACTTCGCGAGAGAATTCAAACTCGAAGAGCTGGTTCGATTCGGGACTGAAGTAGTTCGTGTTGAGCCTGAAGGTCTGAAATGGAAGGTCCGGTCAAGAAATTCCGATGGGATCTCCGGCGATGAGATCTTCGATTCCGTCGTTGTTTGCAATGGACACTATACAGAGCCTCGAGTTGCTCATGTTCCTGGTAATTAATTCAGTCTCAATTTTTATATATTGTTTGACACGGTCAAGAACTTTTTGACTTCGATGATTTCGAAGTAATTCATGTTTGATCGATTTGATTTTTTTTTTTTTTTGTTGCATGATTTGGGTTTTAGGCATAGATTCATGGCCCGGCAAGCAGGTTCATAGTCATAACTACCGTGTTCCCGGTCCATTCAAAGACCAGGTTTTTACAGAATCTCTGAACCCTTTACTAATTGCTTTGAAAATGTCATTTTCCGACAAGTCTCTTCCTTTTTTGTCAACTTTCCGACAAGTATCTTTGTTCATTATATACGAGGAAACCTAAAGAACAATATATTAGATTCATTTATCTTGCATTGTTGGCCTTGAAAGGTGGTGGTAGTGATAGGAAATTTTGCGAGTGGAGCAGATATCAGCAGGGACATTACTGGAGTGGCTAAAGAAGTCCATATCGCATCTAGATCGAATCCGTCTCAGACATACAAAAAGCTTCCCGGGTCCAACAACTTATGGCTTCACTCTATGGTAAGAAACACAATGAAAGATAGATAGATCAGAGAGAGAGAGAGAGTTTGATCCTATCACAAATGTCAATGATTCAACTTTATCCATATTTGTTTCTGCAGATAGAAAGCGCACGCAAAGATGGTTCGATTATTTTCAAGAATGGTAAGGTTGTACAAGCCGACACTATTGTGCACTGCACCGGTTACAAATACCACTTCCCATTTCTCAATACCAATGACTATATCACCGTTGAGGATAACTGCGTTGGACCGCTTTACAAACATGTGTTTCCTCCTGCACTTGCTCCCGGTCTTTCCTTCATCGGTTTACCGTGGATGGTTAAGTCTCTCATTCATTCTACTTTCTTTCAGGTTCTTTGTTGGATGGTTAAGTCTCTAACAGATTCTTTCTTTGTTTCCGCAAGTTAGACGTTGCAATTCTTTATGTTTGAGCTCCAAAGCAAGTGGGTGGCTGCAGTTTTGTCGGGTCGGGTCACTCTTCCTTCAGAGGACAAAATGATGGAAGACGTTACCGCCTTCTATGCAAAGCGTGATGCTAATGGGATTCCCAAGAGATACACCCATCGGCTTGGTGATGGTCAGGTTGATTACCTCAATTGGATAGCTGAGCAAATTGGTGCACAACCTGTTGAACAGTGGAGAGGTGAGGAAATAGAAAGGGGCTATATAAGACTTGCCACACAATCAGACACTTTCCGTGATAAGTGGGATGATGATCATCTCATTGTTGAGGCTTATGAGGATTTCTTGAGACAGAAGCTGATAAGTGTTCTTCCTTCTCAGTTATTGAAGATAATGTCTGAAGATGTTGTTCTTTGAACCATTTTCATTGTCTTTTTATGTTTTAATGTTGGAACAAAACAAGGTTTTATACAGATTGAATCAAGACCTAAGCATGTTGTACATTTTCTTTTTGACGCCACTTCCTCAATTCACTTTCCACTACACTCTTTGCAGCTTCTGCAGATTCAGCTGACTTCTGAGCCAACTCCGTTGCGTGCTTCATCTCCTCTATCGCTTTCAAACTCGCTTCTAATTTCTTATCTGCTTCGGTTTTTCTTGTGTTGATCTCTTCAAGCTCAGCTGCTATAGCTGCCAACTTCTTTTCGGTTTCAGTCTCTGTTTCCCCTGCTCCTCGTTTCAAAGATTCAAACTCTTGTACTGTGATCTTTATCTTCGAACCAGATGATGATTCATCATGTTTCTTACTCTCTTGCTTCTTAGATATCATCTTCATCTCCTCACGTACCTTCTCTTCAGCAGCTTTCGCCTCTTCGACTTCTCTTATTACAAGCTCTAATCTCTTCTCAGCTTCCTCAGCAGCTACCATAGCAGCATTGGTTTCTTTCTTCAGACTCGAGATCTTTCGATTCATATCTTCAGCTTCGTTTCTTGCCTCCAAAGCTTCTAACTTCATCTGCTCAAGTTTCAAGCTTTCTTCCTTAAGAGCTTCCAGCTTCTTCGTCTCCTCAATAGCTAACCTCTCTGCTTCTTTCTGCTGCAGCTCTTCGCGTTCTCTTCTCATGTCATCAAGTTCCAACCTTAAATCATTCACCAAGCTTCTGAGAGAGCATTCTTCATCAGCAGCTTCTTGTAGCCTCATCGTAGCCTCGTTAAGCTCGTTTGTAATGATTTTAACCGTGTTCATCTCAGATTCATGAGCTTTCTTCATCTCTTCACGTAATATCTCAATCTCTGAGGTTGTCTCTAGCAGTTTGGCTTCAAGAGTTCTTGAAAGCTCAGGCTGATATTCTTGTCTCAACACTAGTAGTTTCTTCTCTGCCTCCTCAACAGCCGTCTTGTAACATTCTCGTAAATCATCTTTTTCCTTCACAATATCCGCGTAATCTTGCAGATTCTGAGAGGCTGCTAGCTTGAGCTGATGAATCGCATCTTTCATATCAGTAATCTCTTTGGAAAGCTCGTTAACCTTAGCAGAGTTTACTTGTAATGCACGTTTGGCTTCTGCAGCCTGGTTTAAGGCCGTGGCTTTGAAGTCCATAGCGGAATCAAAACTCTGTCTAATTTTGTTGAGTTGTTGTTTTGCAGCATCAAGTTCAATGGTGGTTGAGAGATATTGTTCTCTAGCAACGTCGAGTTCATGGTGGTGAGGAGGGAAGCCATGAGACTTATCGTGTTCAAGCTGTTCTTCTCGTTGTTGGACGGTTTCTTTGGTGTCGATGGCTGATTGGTTAGACTTGTTAACAGTCTCGAGCTTGTTGCTAAGCTCCTCCATTGTTTTCTTTGCCTTTGAGAGATCTGAAAGAGCACGAGATCTTGTGATCTCAGCGTTGTCTAGCTTTTGCTTGATCTTGATGAATTCTTTGTGGGCTAGCATTAGCTGTGTTTCTTTGTCGCAAACGCTCTGAAACATTATGATAAAAAGGGGTTTCTAGGTTTAAAATGGTTCGAATATTCTTGCTATTCAAGGCATCTACAACCATGATACAACCCGTTCTTGAATGGTGGATTAATTACCTCAGAGGAAAGTCTAGACCTTCTTGGAGTACTTCTTTGCCTTGAGACGGCAACTTCACCGAACAAGCTGACCGCAGCTTTGACCGACTGGAACGGTGCTCTTGTGTCTATCTCTCCGACCTCCGTCCTCGGAGATTCCGGACCTTTTTGTACTCTAATAATGTTCACCATTCTCTACAGCCGCCTACACAACATTCTCAATCAATAAAAAACCCTAAACAAAGGCCATAATCGTCACATGATCGTCATAATCAAAGCCTTTCTTTAGCATCTAAATTCAATAAAGAAGCAGAATCCATGCAGATTGCATAGAATGAATGGATGAACAAAATAGATAAAAGGAAAGGAGACATGTACCTTGATCAGTTTCTCTTTGTCTTTGTGTTCCTCGTTATTTTTTTTCTATCGTCTTCTTCTTATATAATCTCTTCTTCTCTAAAATTACGGGACTTTTGATTGGTTGTTATCCAGTTTGTCTCTTGGATCTATATTTAGAAGCTTAGTTACTGGCACGACACCTTTCTTTCTTCTGTCTGCACCCACGTCTCTGCCTGTCTCAACCACCCTACTTATTTATTTGCTTCTGGCTTTTATGAGCCAAAGGTTGACTTTTTATGTAAACCAAACGACATTCTCCTCATGTCAAAAGTAGATATTACTCCACGCAGAATAGTAAAACTAAAATTATACATATTCTTAAACTATCCAATGTCTCAAAAAAAATTTTAAAGATCAATAATGCTGACATTCTATTTATTAATGTATTTCTAGACAGTCAACATTCTACTTAGCATTATTTGAGATAATTTTGAGAACAAAATATATATCTTGCGAAACCAAGTTTTGTGAACTATAAACTCATGTTATGAAGTGGAAGTCCTCAAAACCTAACCAGTATATATATATATATATATATATATATATATATTCTATTGTGATAAAAATTACGGAGACATATGCTCAAAACCGGGAATAAGAAAATAGAATCGCCGGTTTGACCATCAACATAATCTGTTTTCATTCTAACTCTCAATGTTATCCTCAATCTCCATTGCACCATTAAAGACTCACCCGCCATTCCCAACGATGAAAAATACTCATTCGTTTGGAAACTTTCTCTTGATACCGCAACACATTACAACTTCACCAACAAAGAGGTTAGTTCTGATTTTTTTTTTTGATAAATGTTAAATTATATTCACACCGAAAAATAAATATTTTTAAATAAAAAATGCATACTTTTTAACAAATCAAATGGATTTAAAAGAGAACTTCTAAATAACGATAATGAGCATGTTGCTTTATATTTGAAGTCTTGGTGCAAACCCGCTTTGGATTCCATCGGAGTATTGGTGGTCTCCAAGTAAATGAATTGAGCTAAAACAATTGCGCACTTCTTTATCAATCAACTTGATCATTGTTTATGTCGGTATTGGAACTGAACCATGCCTCCATTTATTTTGTTCCTTCCACACCATGTAAATCGTCAGTTGGGGAAGGTACTTTACCGTGAAAGTCTTCAACTTGCTTCCCAAAGGTTTCGATATAATCTGAACAAGGTCATCCCACTCCAATGAGAACTCTTGTAGGAAAATTCCTTTTGCCACATTTGTCTAAATCGTCTTGGTATATGGACATGAGAAAAAGAAATGATCTCTTGTCTCGATTGGAGCTCTGCTAAATATACACTTTGTCACAACATTTTGATTCCACTTTTGCATTCGATCTCCTGTGCTTAGTTGATTTTGATAAGGTGATCCAGGTGATAAAAGCAAATTTTGGAGAGTGATATTTGAACCAAACACCTTTTGACCATTCGACTGATTTCTGAACCTAACCAACACTGTTATAGCTTTTATTTTTGGCAACTACTTCTGGTTATAGCTAAACGCATTGAAGAGCTCTTTGGGAAGATTTAGCCACCTGACCTCCAAACACTACAAGAAAACAAGGTTTTAGCGACTGTAATTAGCGACTGCATTTATAGTCGCTAAATTTAGCGACTACTTAGCGACCGAGTTGCGACTAACTGTGCGACTAGAAGGATTTAGTCGCTATTTAGTCGCTAAATTGCGACTCCAAATTATTAGTCGCTAAATAGTCGCTAAATAGCGACTATTTAGCGACTAAATTTGTCGGGTCGCTAAACGGTTTCTTATTCAGTCGCAAAAAGTCGGTATATATCACGTTTATATTGTGCCACGGGTGTAGTACCTAATTTGTAACTGTTTTTTAATACAGTCGCTAAATAGTCGCTATATAGTCGCTAAACTTTATATATAAAATTAAGTACAACACTTAAAACCTTAAACATTACCCTTCAAACCCTATACCTTAAACCCTAAACAAACCCTAAAACTCTAAATTATAAATAAAAATATAAACTAAAACTCTAATTACTATTTAGTATATAAAATCAAGTACAACACTTAAAATCTTAAACATTACCCTTCAAATCCTATACCCTAAACCCTAAACAAACCCTAAAACTCTAAATTATAAATAAAATTTTAAATAACTAAAACTCTAATTACTATTTAATATATAAAATAAACTACAACACTTAAAACCTTAAACACTACCCTTCAAACCCTATACCCTAAACCCTAAACAAACCCTAAAACTCTAAATTATAAATAACATTTTAAATAACTAAAACTCTAATTACTATTTAATATATAAAATCAAGTACAACACTTAAAATCTTAAACATTATCCTTCAAACCCTATACCCTAAACCCTAAAAAACCCTAAAACTCTAAATTATAAACAAAAATCTTATAACTAAAACTCTAATTACTATTTAATATATAAAATCAACTACAACACTTAAAACCTTAAACACTACCCTTCAAACCCTATACCCTAAACCCTAAACAAACCCTAAAACTCTAAATTATAAATAACATTTTAAATAACTAAAACTCTAATTACTATTTAATATATAAAATAAACTACAACACTTAAAACCTTAAACACTACCCTTCAAACCCTATACCCTAAACCCTAAACAAACCCTAAAACTCTAAATTATAAATAACATTTTAAATAACTAAAACTCTAATTACTATTTAATATATAAAATAAACTAAAACACTTAAAACCTTAAACACTACCCTTCAAACCCTATACCCTAAACAAGCCCTGAAACTCTAAATTATAAATAACATTTTAAATAACTAAAACTCTAATTACTATTTAATATATAAAATAAACTACAACACTTAAAACCTTAAACACTACCCTTCAAACCCTATACCCTAAACCCTAAACAAACCCTAAAACTCTAAATTATAAATAACATTTTAAATAACTAAAAGTCTAATTACTATTTAATATATAAAATCAACTACAACACTTAAAACCTTAAACACTACCCTTCAAACCCTATACCCTAAACCCTAAACAAACCCTAAAACTCTAAATTATAAATAACATTTCAAATAACTAAAACTCTAATTACTATTTAATATATAAAATAAACTACAACACTTAAAACCTTAAACACTACCCTTCAAACCCTATACCCTAAATCCTAAACAAACCCTAAAACTCTAAATTATAAATAACATTTTAAATAACTAAAACTCTAATTACTATTTAATATATAAAATCAAGTACAACACTTAAAATCTTAGACACTATCTTTCAAACCCTATACCCTAAAAAACCCTAAAACTCTAAATTATAAACGAACCTTTTCTTTTCGGCACTAAGGATCTTAAATAAGTAAGAGCATGTACAACCTTGAACCCCCTCATGGGGTTCTTTAAAAAAAAAAAATTTTTTTTTTGGGAAATGTGTAAAAAAAAAAATTAAAAAAAAAAATAGACGAATGACAAGCTGCCACGTGTCATGAACAGTGTAAGGACCGATCCTTAGCTAAGGATTTTTAGACCCCGGTTTCTTAACTATTCACGTGGGACCCACGTGAATAGTTAAGAAATCCGAGCTTAAAAACCCTCGTTGTACATGGTCTAAGAGGATTAAACTCCATGATACTTAACCTCTTTATTTGCTTTATCTTTTTTTTCTTGTGTCTTGTTCATTACGGTTCCTCGTCTTAGACTTGGGCTACAAGATAAGAGACCTTAACCCTCGAATTATACGAACCAATATCGGACCGATATTAATACCCATCTCTAAAGAAACGTGAGTAGTGCCTGTGTATTTGATGTATGCTCTTTTGGCTGACACTAGGTCAAAATGTGGACATCGACATCCAAAATCCTAATGTTTTTAGGGGAAATATTGAAACTATTTAATTTATTGTGGACGATAGAGAAGGCTTATATACAAAAAATAAGTTGAAAATTATGTGTGGTACCAAATGATAAATAGCATGAAGATATCCAAGAGGATGAATATAAACTTATCCATCTCAGTCAGATAATATATCTGATCACTGGTCACTTCTCTATCAACCTCTAGTTTAATGACAAATTATATAATTCAGTAATTTACACACAAGCACAAATGTACAATTTAATTATCTAGTACAATAATTATCTTCAAAATTATACATTTTACACTGAATTTATTTGTTGACCAAAAGATACTGAATTTAGCTCAATCATATTTCTGTATGATTGAGTTTATATTTTGACGACGTGTGTGATTGTAAATTGTTGTGGGTTCATATCATTACGGATAATAACAATGGGATAGCTCGATTTCAATGCGATTTCATTGCGAATTGAATAATTCCAGTGAAATGGAGTGATTGACTGGTTGCATATCCTTGTGATTTATTTGAGGATAACAATTATTTCTTTTTGAAAACATTTTACGAAAATTTTAAGGTTCTCAAATTTGTGTTTTTGGAATACGTTTTTCAAAAGAAAAAAAAATTTAGAATTATTGGTTAGCAACAAATCAAAGATTCTATCCATGTCCAGAGGGGGGGCAGAGCACGTGGGGTCTGCCAGAAAACCTATCGGTCTTTTACATGTGGATCTAGTTTTCCCACATCCAACAATTATTCAAGATCTTGTCTTTTCCAACTTGGTGATTTAACGTAAAAGAGTGTAGAATCCATTGAATGGTGTTTGCATTTTTAACCCTTTGATAGAGGCGACCAGAATTGTAGCCTGAGGTTTGGCATGATATCAAGGTTATAGCGGTTTAGATTAAATGTGAAATAAACTATTTTTCAGGGTGGATCAATAATCCGAGACTGACTAGCTTTATTTGTTTATAAATGTAGTCTATTATTGGTCCCTAATAGATTTTTATTTTTTATACATATACTATTGCGAATCAAATGTTATAAATAATAAATAAAAACGATTTTTCTATTCGTAAACTAATCCACTTTAATCGCTGATATTATTCAAAACCTAAGATTTTTACCAACATATTAGGTCCGATTGATGAACAAAAGTGGAATGGTAAGATTAGCGGTTAGCAGAAGTGGTAAGCGGTTCAATAGTGCAAAGCTGTAAGTGAAAGCTGTAAGTGAAAGCTGTTAGATAAAGCGGTAACAAAAAGCTGAGAGTAACCGCTTTTACTGTAGCTTTGATAACGCTTTCGTGATTGGTAACAAACAAAGCGGTAAGCCTCTAACGCTTTTATTTTAACGTCATCAATCAGACCCATCGTAGATTAAGATTTTTGCCAACATATTGTAGACTATTTTACTCGTATTAATAGATCTTGTCGGTGATTTTTTTTTTCGTTTTTTTCCAGATTAACTTCAGCTTGAAAATGAAAATTATTCTAGTGATTTGTGTATCGCTTTAAATCCATCACCTAAACTCAATTTCTATCTAGTTTAAATCACCGACTCATGTTTATGTCCCGGACCGCAAAATTATGGTTTCTTCTACTATGGTCAATTGTTTTTTTTGTCCCAAAAGAAAACAATTTAAGAACGAAAAATTTATTAACAAAATAAAAATAAAGAAAATGAGAACGTGAATGTAATAAGAGTTGAGAGAGATCTCAGATCATACTAGTTTGTAGTTTACCTTTCAATCCTTTAATCCAACCATATGCAATTGATTTGTGGCTATAAGAGGTTTCACGTGTTATAATTATTTTTATTCTTTGTATAAATCGGTGTTGCTAAATTTCTTATCACAATTATTGGACATTGGTTCATGCACATTATTGTGATTGAGACAATGTTTAAACTTTAAACAAATGTTTCATGTGCTTGACCAAACTAACAAGTGGTGAAGTGTATATTTCATTGCTAACTAGTTTCCAAACCGAACTAAAGTTTGCTTCTTTCAAATCGTCGCTTGGATAAATATAACTTGTTTTATGTTCAGTAAATTTATATTTTCATATTTCGACCGGACAGATCAAAACAGTGGTTCAAAGCTGATTTAACTTATTATTTTTTTCTCTGGCAACTAAACTTTGAAAAGCTTTGTGTTCGATCTTGTTAATAATATTTGTGTTTCTTTCTTTCGACTTTTTCGTTTTTGTGGGAGATGGTTCTTGACATTGTTTTGGGCAGTTTCAGGAATGGAGGTTGGGAGCGGCTTCTCTGACTGTCCCTCAAGCTCCCGTGCTGCCAGGAACAGAGAAATTCAGTTGTTGTTTCTGGAGATCTCGTTAGTTCTCGGAGAAGTCATAGGTATCCTGCTTTGAAGTTTGAGGATTGGCTTCGACGGATGTTCGTGGCAACGCGATGAGAATTTCAACTCTTTGGAGCTACATAAATATGAGGTGGTTCGCATTTAGGCATGGATTGCTGCTTTATCAACTAGCGTTGGTCTGCTCTTTATGTTTCAGCTTTCCTTTCATGCCTTTATTCTTCTCTATGTGCCTCGCGATTTTTGTTTAGGAAGCCGTCGTTTTTTTAATTTTTATAGTTTTCGGTCTTTATATTTCTCTTTATTCTATTTTGTAACTTCTGTCTCAAATTAAAATTTGTATAAAATTTAACATTTTATTAAAAAATGTGTTTCAAGATTCACTATGGTAATATATATTCATGCAAAATATATGACTTAGGTTAAACAGGTTAACAAACAAGTAAATATAACTTCTTTGTTGTCTCGGGCCAAAAAAAGCTTTAATTCAACTTACGCTAGCAGTAAAAAGAAATTAAAAACGAATAGTATAAGAATAATGAAATTTTATTAATTTAAAAGATATTATTTTTCGAACATTAGTTTATAAAGATTTTAGTGTAGTAGGTAGTCATGTTATTGTATTTCTCAATAATTCTGTAAATGATTCTTAATTCGATATTACTTGCTCACTTTAAATTGGTGATATTCAATGCTGACCAATGAAAATTTTGTTCAAAAAACAAAAATGCTGACCAGAGAGAATAAAAGTTGGTAATATCGTCAATATTACACGGAAGTAAAAATATTGGACAATGGAACTCGGAATTACTAGTTTCGTGTAAAAATGAAAGAAAATTCGCGTTTGGAATCTCTGATCTCTTCATCTTCTGTTTTAGTCAATTTTAATGTTAATTTGTTTTATTTCCGGTATATAAGTAACACACGCATACTACATTTGATATAAAATTCCTTTCGTATTTTGAAATGTATGTAACTTAATCTTTAATACGCAACAATACTAATACAACTCATTGAACTATAAATTTCTGTCGTTGAATGTCTTTTTCCCCTACCTAATATTGTTTTTCAGATTCTTTTACAACAAATAATAAAAATCATCTAAATGGGTGATTTCGGACCAACGTAATATCTATTATAAAATTATGATGTGTTTATTAAAATGATAGAGCAACTCCTGATGTGATCCTATCCTTTCCGCAGCTCTTGTGTGACCATTCGATCCACATCCCTTGTCAGTGATTCAGTGAGATTCTGGATTGTTGCAGCAAGGCTTATCCCCATTCCCATCTCTCAAGTGACGATTCTAGTCTTGATCCTACCAAGTGGTGTCTGAGATTGATGTCCCTTGGCCAGGATCGTATCAACTCCTCTCTTTTTTTGTCACAATGATAGAGCAACTCCTCTCATGCCATTTTTCCTATTACCATGTGTTGCATAGAGTTTAAGTCACTTGACTTGTTTGGAGTGTTATAACCACGATTACGAAGCAAAGATAAACTCGTCCAAAATTTTAGAGTATCTTCTGGGGGAGGAAAATAAATATACTTACACCAATTATTGACAATAATAGTTAGAAGTTAGAACTAGTGGCATGCAATAAGCAGTTCAGAAACCAAAATTAGCATTTACTGCAATTAAACTACACGTCCTACATTTTTTAATAGTACATTTGAGTCGGTAATTAGCAGAAGTATAGGACTGTCAACTGTGTTCAGTGACCTAGTTCCATGGAGCTAGGGTTTAGTTGATAAATAATTGTTGTGTGTTGGAAACAACAATTGGTTTTGATGTTTTGGAAGTTAACTTCGATTCTCCTATAGATATTCAAATCCGATATATCAAATCAATATCTTTTGAGTCGATCATAGATCTGTCAGTGGTGTAGAGATTTTGTGAGGATGGAGATCATTGGGATGCAAGACGATCGTCAAAACTTAAGAACACTTTATGCCGAGATGGATAGGTTCCCTTGGCTTTGTCGTGCCTATAATTTTTTGTTGAAATAGATTACTTAGATTTGGTAAAAATGTTGGAGGTTCCGGAGAACTAACTAATTTTCACGTCAAAATATATGCATTTATTCTTCTAAGATAAATTTTTGGAATATGTATTTTCACTTATATCTCTCGATAGTTAAATGTCTAAACAAATTCTCCTGCAAAAAAATGTTTGCTCATGAAATATGCTATTCACCCTTATAAACCAGAAAACTTCGACGGAAAATACTTAACCAAATTCTTATCTGAGAAGATTTGATTTATCTTTTTTTTGTTGCTGAATTGTAAATATTATATAAACGAGGTTTGGTAACTTAACGGTCAAGTGTGTATATGCTATAGTATATGTTACTATGAAATATGCATTGCAAAATGTAAAATCATATTCGGATCTACATCTACCATGTAAAGTAATCGTCCATGAATTAATAACTTTTTCTATCTATGGATTTGTATAAAAATACGTGGACAATTCAATGTAGGACTCATATCATTGTCATACCCATTCAAACAAACGAATGGCTAATTAAACAGATAAGGACGAATACAATTGTTTTCCTTATGAAATTCTTTTACTCTATTATCAATTATGACTTTTTTATTTGTTTACGTTTTTATGACTAATCACCTAATCCAGTGTAGAATGATAAAAAAAAAAATACAGAACAAAAAACTAAAATAGAAATACAGAAAATGGAAAATTCAAATTTGTTTCTTTTTAGGAAATTTAAAAGCTAAATTAAAATTAAAATTTGTCTCTTTTTACTATAAAAACTTTAAACTATATAAAGATAGAAATTACAGTTATATTTTGAAGACCAACCTCTTTACTTTTGACATTTGTACACAATTCTCTTCCAGCGAAGCAGGAAGACATAAACCTATCTCTCTCTCTCTTCTTGTGTTATTATTACTTTTATTTATTTATTTATTTTTTCCCTTCTGATTTTCCAATATTATAAATATATAAAGACATCTACTCTCTCTTGCCATCGAAATCTCAGAGAGGAAGAAACTCGAAAACGAAAAAACCAATGGCGAGCTCCGATGCGCTCTTGCCAATCTCCGCCAGAGAAGAAGACCCATTATTATCCGACCCGAATGCGGATACCCATCGCCGTAGAAGACCCGTTAAAGGTCTCCTCGCCGTCTCGTTTGGGCTTTTGTTTATCGCTTTCTACGTCGTTCTCATCGCCACACACGACGGATCTAGTAGATCCAACGACGCTAAAATCGAAACAGATGAAACAGCGTCCACAACGTCACGTGCCCGTATCGCCGGAGTCTCGGAGAAAAGCAATGATCAGCTGTCGAAGCTTACCGGTGACAGAAACACGGCGGCGTTTGCCTGGAACAACAGTATGTTGTCATGGCAACGAACGGCGTTCCATTTCCAACCTGAACAGAACTGGATGAACGGTACGCTAATTATATAAAAATTTAAACTAATTAGTTTATTTTAATTATTTGTTATTTTAAAAGATGAAGAAAAGTCTTCCTTCTTTTTTTGCTACATATTCAAAGAATATTCATCCTTCCTTTTCATGTATATATTTCTTTCCATAATCGTGGAGATACTGTTGAAACCATTTCCAAATTTCCAAATTAATTAACAGTGATTCATTCATTCAAACTCTTGTGATGGTATGGTACATAGTAATTAGTCTCTAATTAGTTCTAATATTTTTGTTGGTTCTTTTTTTTTTTCTCTATATTCAATATGGTGTTGCTCCATGGCTTGCTTGGGCTTTTCTTTCTGCAGATCCTAATGGTAAGTTTCACTTTCCTTTCTCTTCTGAATTTGTTTGATACTCTTCATATTGGTATAGTTTATGTTTTTATTAATGTAAAATATTATAATATTTATAAGAAATAATTGGAGGGACAGGAAGTAGTAGATCCCAGAACATCATATCACACAACCCACGTTATAGCCAAAGTTAACATCAGTACAAAATATATTAACTTACACCTAAAAGTGTAAAAGGTTCACAGAATCAGAACAGAGTTACCTACTTACCTGACAACCAATTGTAAAATTAATATACTTTTTAGTTTAAATTGATTTTGCCAGTTTGTATCCCACGTGAGATTTCTATGCTAAAGATATCTTTAAAATCATTGGTTGCCATAAAAAAAGTAATCTTGATTATTGTATATATAACTGTATATCCTTTTGAATGCAAAATTTGGATCTTGTCTCAAATTGGATAAGCCAGTGGGGTATACTAAACTATGCTATATTTCGATTTAATCCCTAGAACTTTCTCATATACTAATAGAATCACCAGAACTTTGGAGTATACTCATTTTGACCCCAATAAAATAAAATGTTTCGCGTTTTGTCCAGGTCCATTGTTCTACAAAGGGTATTACCATTTCTTCTACCAGTATAATCCAAACGCAGCAGTATGGGGTGACATTGTTTGGGGTCATGCCGTGTCTAAGGACCTTATCCATTGGGTCCATTTGCCCATAGCCATGTTTGCTGACCAGTGGTATGATGCCAATGGTGTCTGGACAGGCTCAGCCACATTCCTCCCTGATGGCTCGATCGTAATGCTATACACCGGTTCTACCGACAAATCCGTGCAGGTATGTACCACCAAAAGATCTATTCAGGTTTACATTCATGATTAAACTTTTGGAACAGAATTAAAACAATATATCATACCTGTAGCACTATGGAAAGAACTAGATTAACAAATGAGATCATTAGTTGGAATAATAACTGAGATGATTAATTAATAACAAAAAATATTTTGAAATACTTTTATTGATTGTTAGGCAAATAGTAGAGTGAATGAGTTTATATAGCCAGATTTTTGGTAAGGTAGATACTGAACATGTAATTTAGGTTTAGTGAGTTTATCAATGAGACTAAATAATAATATAATGTTTTTTTCAGGTACAAAACCTTGCCTACCCTGAGGACCCCAACGACCCACTTCTACTGAAATGGGTCAAGTTCTCGGGTAATCCGGTTCTTGTACCTCCGCCCGGTATTCTCCCCAAGGACTTCCGTGACCCAACGACTGCGTGGAAGACATCATCCGGAAAATGGCGGATCACTATTGGTTCCAAGATCAATAGAACCGGGATCTCACTCGTATACGACACGACCGACTTCAAAACTTTCGAGAAACTCGATACATTGTTGCACAAAGTTCCAAACACCGGGATGTGGGAGTGTGTTGACTTTTATCCTGTGTCTACGACCGCGGTCAATGGGCTCGACACATCGGTCAACGGACCAGATGTGAAGCATATCGTTAAGGCTAGTATGGACGACACCAGGATCGACCATTATGCCGTAGGGACATATTTCGATTCGAACGGGACATGGATCCCGGATGATCCTACTATCGATGTTGGGATTAGTACTAGTTTAAGATATGATTACGGAAAGTTCTATGCTTCAAAGACGTTTTATGACCAGAACAAGGGTCGGAGAATCTTGTGGGGTTGGATTGGTGAATCTGACAGTGAGGCTGCTGATGTACAAAAGGGCTGGTCTTCTCTTCAGGTATGTTTTGTTTCCTTGACGTAACGTGCTATGAAAGTTAGGTTTTGTTATTTGCGGTGGTTGATTGTTATTCAAGGTTAGGCTAAAAATTAGGTTTACACATGATCAGGGTATCCCAAGAACTGTTGTTCTCGACACAAAGACAGGGAAGAACTTGGTTCAATGGCCAGTGGAAGAAATCAAATCCCTTAGATTAAGCAGCAAGAAATTTGATATGGAAGTCGGTCCCGGGACGGTGGTACCGGTCGATGTGGGCTCCGCGACTCAGCTAGACATCGAGGCGGAGTTCGAGATCAAGAAAGAATCTCTCGACAAGATCCTTGGAGACGCTTCGGTTGTCGCTGAGGCTGATGGATTCAGCTGCCAGAACAACGGAGGCTCCACCGTCCGTGGTGCTTTAGGACCGTTTGGATTCTCTGTTCTCGCCGATAAAAGCTTGTCGGAGCAAACTCCGGTTTACTTCTATGTTGCTAAGGGAAAAGATTCAACGCTCAAAACTTTCTTCTGCACAGACACCTCAAGGTAATATTTTTCTTAAAATTAATATAAAGCAATGTCTAACCGTAATACTGTATATTATTCATTGATGAAACTTAACATTTTTTTTTGTAACAGGTCATCTTTTGCAAACGATGTCGTCAAACCGATTTACGGTAGTTCCGTACCGGTTCTGAAAGGGGAGAAATTAACCATGAGAATATTGGTAATTTACTCAATCAACATAACTTCCATATACACTTTGATTTATAAATTCATTGATACCATACAATATGGACTGAATTTATGTTCTTGTTTTAATAGGTGGATCATTCTATAGTAGAAGGATTCGGACAAGGTGGCAGAACATGCATAACATCAAGGGTATATCCAACAAAAGCCATCTATGGAGCAGCGAAGCTTTTCTTGTTCAACAATGCTATTGATGCGACTATTACGGCATCGTTTAAAGTGTGGCAAATGAACAGTGCTTTTATTCATCCTTACTCTGAGGAGGCTGTCCGTGCTCTCTCTCGCACCTGATTACACACCCACCTCCAGCAATATTTTTGTGTTGATGTAGATTTACTTGTAATAAATATTATTATCTTTCTATTCTATTTCAAATTTAGTCGGTTTTTAATTATTCATATTGGGGTTTTATTTTATTCATCATATGTAAGATAAAAAAGGGGATTGTTGAGAAATTTTTCTCACTATCGTTATTAAAATTTTGGTGGAATAAAAGTTGTGTTATTTGTATTAAAATTAGAGTAACTGTAATCCATATGGATGGATAATAAGAAAATTAGGTGGAGATTTTGACAATTTTTTAAATGTGTGTTCGCACTATTAATTTACCAAATGATTTTTTATTTTTATTTTTATTTTCATTTAAAATAAATAATGAAGTTATAAAAATAAGAACATAATGATAAATATAAATGTTAACGTCTAGCTACTTATTTTTATTGTTAGCACATATTAAACAGATATAATGACATGTTAGATTGAATATTAACGTGTTAACTAAATAAACATAATAATTTATTATCTGATAATTAATAAACTAATCGATCTAACATAATAAACTATTGTAATAATAACGTGTAAGCAATATTAACTGATAGACATAATATGCTAACATATAAAAATTTCAAATAATATATGTGTTAACATTGTTACATGTATTAGATAGTATTGTTATCATGCTATAAATATCAGTTATTTTCGTTAGTTCACTTATAGTTATTGTTAGCACGATAACATTTTGTATAATAATGATAACGATGAATAGTAATTTACAATTATGATGAATAATGTTGAGTGTAATTATTAAAAATGTTTAATGGCATATTTGTAATTAGTTAAAAAGAAAAAGATATATATGACACAAAAATTGTTTTTCTCTGTTATTTTGTTAATTTTAAAATTATCAATGTCATATACTTAAATTTTTGGTTAACTATGTATATTAATTAAATTCACCCTTAAAATTATTAATTTTATATGAATTGAATGGACCTTCGGACGGACAAAGAGTGTTTGAGAACAGAGTTTTTTTTTTTTTTTTTTTTTTCCTTCTGGCTCATCGTCAAAGTATCGGAACTGTTCGTCCTCTTGCTACTGCAATGTGTTCTCTTCAATATTTCCCCTCCATCGCAATTCCCTTCGGAACCCAAAACTACCTTAATACCCCTCTCGTCCCCCGCTTATCTCCCATTAGGTCCCGTAATTATCCTGTAGCGTTGAGGGCAGCGACGTCTATTGATGAAATTCCCCCTAATGCCGTTCGCCGGAAAATAGACCGGAACTGGAGAGGTGGATTTAGTCTCGGCGTAGATTTAGGGTTATCTAAGACCGGAGTCGCTCTTAGTAAAGGCTACACCGTTCGACCTCTCACGGTAACTTGGGATCTCTTTATCTCTGGGCGTTTACGATATCTTATAAAGATTTAGTGAAGTGATGTGATTTGGGTATTTAGGTTTTGAAATCAAGAGGGCAAAAGCTCGAGACCAGGCTGTTAGAAATTGCTGAAGAAGAGGTATAATTTCGAATTATTTACATAATTTTTCAGAATGAGTGATTTGATTGAAGTATCTTTGCAGGAGGTTGATGAATTCATTATTGGGTTGCCGAGATCTTCTGATGGGAAAGAGACGATTCAGTCGAACAAAGTTCGATCTGTCGCTGGACGGCTTGCTGTTCAAGCCGCTGAGAAGTGAAGCACAGTCGCACATATATACACTCGTATGAATATATTGGCTAGATGTGATTGAATTGATAAAGATCTTGGCTTTTCAGGGGTTGGAGAGTTTATGTATTGGATGAACATGGGACATCATCAGAAGCTTCAGACAGAATGATTGTAATGTTAGTTCCTCTTCTCAATTTCTCTCTGTTCTTGGTTTAGCAATTCAGGTTTCATGTCTATAATGTTCATAAGCTTTAAGAGACAAGCAATCTCCTAAAACATTGAGGTTTCTGTTACATGTTTGGATGATTTGAAACTGATGATGTTCGAAAATTATAATCTTCCAGGGGACTCGGCAAGAGTGAAAGACAGAACAGAGAAGATGCATACGCTGCTGTGGTGAGACAATGAGAAGACGAATCTGGAATTCAAAAATGTAGTATCTGTTGGTTCTTATGCAATCTTATGTTACAGATATTATTGGAGAGGTATTTCTCTACACAAGGTCTAGGAACCGAGATCATACTTCCCAAGAGTTTAGACCTCCAAGAGAAGATCAAGAACAGTGCACCTGTTGACCCTGACTTTTTACCAGGAAAGCTCGAAGAGTTTTACAGATTCTAAAGTTGTTTGCTTTGAGAAATCGTGCGATTTCTATGGTTTTGATTCGTTCACGTAGACATGAGACATCAGTATATAAACACAACAGTATGTTTCAGTCTGTGACCTTGTTAGTGCACAATGACTGACCGTCTTGTTGAATATAAACCAAAGATCCGAATTTTTTTCTCTGTTTTTGTGCTCTGTTACAAAACAGAGTCAAGTAAATTGCGCAAGACTAGGAAGTTTAGAAATTAGAACTAAGAACAAACAGGTGAATACAAGTGACATACGTGTGCACATCTTGCCCAATCAAAGTGGATAAAGATCGAAATCTTTCACACGTATGAGATCATCTCTTCTTTTCAAAGTTGAATGTACCATTTCTACTCTGCAAAGTTTAAACCTTTAACAATGGCCCAAAAGCGTTCTGTCCACCATGCCATCATATGCCATGTCCTATTTTAAACTCCTTGGAGCTCTTTGCAAGCGCATCCAGTCTGAATTCACACGCTTTTGGTGGGATTCAAAAGCTGGACAGAGAAAGATTGCTTGGGTGGCATGGGACAAGCTAACAAAATCAAAGAGAGATGGAGGATTAGGATTCAGAGATGTTGAATGTTTTAACGATGCACTTCTAGCTAAAATCAGCTGGAGAATCATTGAAAATCCTAAGTCACTCCTAGCTCAGATTCTGCTAAGCAAATACTGCCTTGATAAAAACTTTCGAGATTGTCAACCTCATACATCTTGCTCCCATGGGTGGAGAAGTATCTTAATAGGAAGGGATCTAATAGCTTCTCACCTCGGATGGGCCATTGGTAATGGCAGGAATGTTAGTATTTGGAATGATTCTTGGCTGTCAACATCAGATAAATGCACTCCAATGGGTCCTCATACTTTGGCCTATGCGCATTACCTGGTTGCGGATCTGCTCCTCCCAAACTTTAGGCACTTGGAACCTGTCAAAGGTGAGAGAACTTCTCCCTGCATACGAAGACAGTATCATGAGCATTAAACCAAGCTTAACATTGGCTGATGACAAGAGAATCTGGCTAATGCATAAGTCTGGTACTTACACGACCAAGACGGGATACTTCTTTGTCCTCCAGAATGAGAAGAGTCACGAAGCTTCTAATCCTCCCTCCTTCAGCTGGATTCTTGAAATCTGGGTAATCAATGTAGCACCGAAGATTAAGCTTTTCCTATGGAAGGCCTCAATCAATGCTCTCCCTGTTGGTTCATGCCTCCAAGCTAGAGGTATACAGGTCAATCCCACATGTAAAAGATGTGGAGAACATGAAACCATTCCACACATTTTGTTTCACTGTGATGTGGTCTCGCAGGTGTGGAGAAAAGCCCCATTCTGCAAAGAAATGCAATCTGAAAATTGTGTCAGCTTCTGCTCCGATTGGAAAAGATTAAGATCATCTATATGTCTCCCCCCCCATCGGGTATTGCAAGCGGACCTTTAGCCCCTTGGATATGTTGGAACCTGTGGAAGCACGAAACAACCTCATCTTCAATGATCGAAATCTCTCAGCTGATGAAATTCTATCTAAATCGATCACAGAAGCAAGAGAATGGCAAAAATTATAAACATAAAAGTCAGAATTTTATGGTTATAAAAATAACAAAAATTATTGAATGAATAATTACTTCAAACTTTCTAAGATTCAAAAAAAAAAAAATATATATATATATATATTATGGTCTTGGGATTTGTGGCCCATAAAAAAACATACTAATGATGATACTTCACATGGTTTTGTCTCATATTATGCTTAATGTTACTCAGAATTTCTGATCAGTATTCAGCATTGGTGATTAATTGCTATTTAATCAAAAAAAAGTTAGAAAGGCTAATTAATTGTTTATTTATAGTCTACAATAATTAAAATTTGTTTGATATATATCCATCCAAGCTTCTCTGCTGGACCTTGTTTGTCAAAGGGCACGCCCAAATGATGATGTTCCTTGCACCAAAATAAATGCAGAAGATTTTCGATCGTTTTCTCAAATTTCTTTTATTCAAAAAAAAAAGATTAAGAACAATCCTACATCGGCAAATGACACATACTCGTCACTTTTTGACTTTTCGTTGGAATATCTTGCAGCACATCGATATGGAATGTCTTGTTAATCTATAACTATACATTTTCGCTAAAATATTTAACGCAGTAAGAATGAACGATCGAATCCGATTGATATGTAACATGTAAAACAGCCCACATTACGGTGCATGTTTTATCATGATTCATATATGATTGAGATGTATGTGTTTTTGGCTTGCATATAATTTTTTTAAGAAATTACTCTAAACTAAAGATGACTCTAAAATAATCCGTACTAGACAAGATATATGTGGACTTTGCAACTCATCTAATAAATTTAGTTTTGGAACTTTGAATATGTTGCATATTTTTCATTTTTGGATCTAACTATGCACTGGTATGTATAAAAATCGACAGGTGTAAATATTACCCATGCATGTTAGTTACTATGTTAGTAATATTTAATCCCAAATTACTCATGTTCAGAGGCATTAGAAAGATCACCAAAGTAAATTATAATCTACGGTTGCTTTTTGTGCCGACCTTGAAACAAACACAATAATTATAAAATTCTTCATGGAAAAACAAAAGTAAATGCCTTTAACTTCTTTTTGTGTCCAGATCAAGAAACAAAAAAGGTTATTCTTTCTTTTTTCCTCTGCCTGTCTCTATATAACATAATCTTGACTTATCCAACATCTCATTAAATTTTGTTGTATCTCCTTCAACCCACATTCTCTTCTCCATCTTCTTTTTTCACTATATATGGTTATACATATCCTTCAAGCTTCTTTGGAGTTTTATCCCCATGAACACACAACTCCGGTAAGTGATCCGTCCACATGTCTCATTTGAATATATACTGAATTTGCTATATATACTTATGACTTGTGTATAGATTGTGTGTATGTCACTGTTTAACAGGTTTAATAAATACATAATTCAAGCATAGTTTTCCAGAATATGATATTCAAGAATCTTGATTTTTTTTCCTTCATATTAATATTGAGCATTTCTAAAGAATAAATTGAGATGTCAATATAGTACAATTAGAATCTGAGACAATAAATTTGAAATAACTCTTTTGTGAGTATATTTGTACATATAATATATAAAATATATATATATATATATATATTTTTTTTAAATAAAGAATATTGAAAGACGAAACAATAAGAAGGGACAATTGTCTAGTAAAAAATAGTGGAGTTACATTTAGATTAGAGTTTATATGGTTAATCATATCGAGTACAAGTATATATGCATATAACATAAGTTCAATAATGTAGTAAGAATCAATTTAAGAAAATATAAATCTGTACCATCATCATCTACACTTGATTAGCGTTCGTGTGTACGTATATAGATATATGTATATATGCATTTATATGATATAGTCTTCTCTTTCTGCTCATTTCCATAGATCAATCTGACAATTCGAAGAAGTTGAAGCAGCATATTCTTCTCCCATGTCTGAAACCCTTTCCTCATCTTTTTCTTCATCAATTTGGTACTCCACCTTGCTTGTGTCCTTGCCATTCTTCTGTAGAGAAGCAGAAGCTGTGGCGGCCTCCTCGTTGCTTAGCTGAGAAGCAACAAATTTATCAAGAACTCTCCAGTCCGTGACTTGGTCGATCGCTTGCTCGTTCCCACTATTCATGTATAGAGAGCTGAAACCATGATTCCCTTGATTCAACTGTTCTTCATGCGCGAGATTCGACTGCTGCAAGTTACCAATATGACTCGAGTTATTATCGTTGTTGCTTGTTCCGTAAGGAAGAGAGTTGTAATTACTATTATCTTGTTGGATATTAGGGCTTTCTAGCTGAGGCAGTTGTTGTACCAGGTGGTTGTATTGTAGCTCTAGTTCTTGCTTGCATTGCAAGTTAGTATTGTTGATAGCATAAGCAGATGCATTGAGGCCATATGGAAAAGGCTGTTGGTGGTGGTGCTGCTGCTGATGATTGGGGAGGATCCGCCGTGGACCGTTTGTCTCAAACTCACAGGCCATAAAAGAGAGCTGGTCGTCATACCAATGAGAAAGAGATGAGTCGTAGTCTCCCATTCGTCTAACTGCAGGCAATCTCTTTTTGAAAACCCTACACACAACCCATCCTTCTTCCTACAATCATAGAATGGGATTAGATTAACATAAATCCAAATAAAATGTAAAGAGAAGTTGGAGTTTATGGTCGATATAATACTTGTGGAGTTCCATTTTCATCGGTTTCTAAGCGGTATTCGTGCATGATCCAATCGGACTTTTGTCCATTTGGGGCTCTTCCCTTGTAAAACACAAGTGTTTTCCTCATACCAATAAGACTATGCCTCAAGTATATAGCCTTATCTCTTCCAGTGGCTTTCCAAAACCCTGCTTTGGTTGCTCTATTGGTTCGAGTCCCTGTGGGATACTTCTTGTCTTTATGGCTAAAGAAGTACCAATCACTCTGCTCTTCATGTCCAATTTTGCACAACTCTATATTTTTCACAAAGGAATGAAATCATCTTAGGTAATTAAAATAAAGGAATGAAGGCTATAGAGATTGTAATGGTATTTGGCAAACCTTGAAGATCCCATGGCTCAATCTTATAAAGATCAATGTCCTTTATGAAATCGATTTCTATTCTCTTTGAAGCAACTTTTTTCCTTAGGTAGTAGTCTACAAGTTCTTCGTCTGTTGGGTGAAATCTAAAACCCGGAGGAACGTTTGAAAATGAATTCATCCTTTCGTCTTCGTGATGAATTAATAACCAGCTGCTTTGAAGAAAATAAAACCAAACAAATTGAAACAAATTAAATCATGAAATTAGGAACATAAGATATATATATATATATATATATATATATATATATATATATATATATCGCAAAAAAAAAAAGATATATATATATATATATATATTATAGCTAGTTAGATTTAATAAATAATTATGTGATTTTGATTATATGCTTAGTTATAAGAGGATAAACTACATTCAAATTTGTCAAACCATATTTTATTTATTGATCTGCTTCTTTTTTTATAACATCATCTTGGATATTTTATTGAGTGTAAGTATATATAACCAAACACGTAAAGTTCAGAAGATGAAGATCGAGGAGAACAATCTTTCATAGATGATGAGGTTGATTTTCTAGATTTTCGTATAAAATCCTATGAAAAAAAATAATTAACACAACATAAATTAAGTCTACTTCGTTGTTTATTTTATTAAATTAATATTTTAGATGTAGATGATATATTTGCTTTGCTTGTAACATCAGCAACATTGAGTATGATAAGATGAATATGATGATGATAATCAAGGGTGATTGATGAAAGTGATGATAAAGGATTACAAATGGTTCAAAAGAAAAAGAAAAAATTACCTAAACCATAAAAAGAAAAAAATAATTTTTGTGAAGGTAAGGATCGGAGAAAGAATAGGAGGTTGGTGGAGAATTAGGGTTTTACCTGAAGAAACTCTATATACAAGATGATTCAGCTGAAACCTTTTCAACAGCTTCAAACAAAACTTTATGATCGGCTATTGTATGCTCTTCTCATCAGAAGTTTGAGCACTTCAGCACAAGACTAGAGCGAGAGAGATCAAAAGGATCCCTGAAAGAGTGGCTAAGATTTGACAGTGCTCCTCGGGAGTAGGTTACTGGAAAGAGATATCAGATCCCGAGAGAGAAAGAAAGAATGATAGAAAGAATGAGAAAAAAAAAGAGAAAGAGAGTAGGGTTAAATAAAGAAGATCAATCGATGAAGAAAAGAAGAAGGAGAGCGCACACAAGACACAACAAAATCTATAGTATTTTACTTTCTTTCTTTCTCTCTCTTTCCCTATCAATCATACTTTGTTATTCTCTCTTGAGTCCTAGAGAGAGAAAGAGAGAAGGGGACTTTATTTGTTGCAAAAGCTTCGGGGGGGGGAAGAGAGAGGATGATAAGGGGGTAAAGTAAGATTTAGAGAGAGAGAGAGAGAGAGAGAGAGAGAGAGAGAGAGAGAGAGAGAGAGAGAGAGAGAGAGAGAGAGAGAGAGAGAGAGAGAGAGAGAGAGAGAGAGAGAGAGAGAGAGAGAGAGAGAGAGAGAGAGGTGGCAACATCCATTACCACCCACCAGCTCTTGATGGATAGGCTTGATCATCAACATTAAGGTTCTTTTATTTGTTTGTCCTCACATTAAGCTTATTTCTTTTAGCAGTAATTAAGCTTTTTGTTTCATTTTCACTTCTTTTATGTTCAGAAAATGTCTGATAGCATTACTAAAAATAACTTAACTATGTTTTGAACCCAAAGATATTGCTAGTTTGAGACTGTACAGGTTTGAGAGAAAATATTTGTGGAAATATCTATATACTTGTATATGTTAAGTTCTATGAATTTCCAATTTAAAAACCAGTTGGTGTTAAGTAGATTGACACATATATATATTATATATTATGTCGAATTTTTTTCAACGACACTATTTTTAATACGATTCATCGAAATAATGATTTTTAGCCATTAGTTTTAGAATGTTTGGGTAAGGATCAATAAACCAGCTTTGGAGTCTGATCAATATTATAACTTTTGTGTTAATTGTGAAATATCAAATATATTTATAATTTTTTTGCGAATTAATACAGTAATTTAGTTCCTAGGAATTAAAAAGTGTAGGAACTGATTACCATATATTAAAATGATACTGATAAATATTTTTTTTTAAAACGGATTTGCAGAAATAAGATTTGATCTTTTTACTTAATTTTTAAAACGCCTTGTAATGTGATGATTGTATGATGTTCTGAATCTCAGGATAACTACATAGTTTTTATGATTTACACCACCTAAATTCATAAACTTACAAACTCTTTTGTATTAGTACTCTAATATAAAGAAAAGAGAGGAAAGAAAAACAAAAAAATGGAGAAATGTTTTTCACGAAATTATGTGAAAAAACCAAGAGACTTGTTTCTAAATTTATGGAGAACTATAATGCTCATAAATCTTAGCGATTATGATATATTATGGAGCTACAAATATTCTTATCGATTATAGTAAATTTTAGAATTAAAAGCATTGTCTTGATTAATTCAACCATGAATTAATTAATTACATAATAAAAATTAGACACAAAAGTATAGATTATTAGACCGAAGGCTTATTAACCCAAACTCAACTTAAATCCGGCCCATCGTTTAAACTATAATATAGGATTTTCATAAATACATAAATACACATGTTTTAAAGTTATGTATGTTCCAAGAAAAAGTACTCTTTAAACTATAATAGGATTTTCATTAATTTGAAATTAGTTATTTGTAATCACAAAATATATGTTCTTCAGGTAGACAAAATTAGAACCATCGTTTTCCAAAATTAAATCTTGGAACATTGACCCATATATTATACCAATAACATAAAACATCACAAAATGATATGCCTTATTTTTATGATATTAGTTTTTTTTTGTTTTTCCAAAATTTACATAAAACAAAATATGTAGATACATGTAGGTGTACTTGCAATCACATAATCATTCCGACGAAATGAAATACGGAGACATATCGAAAATATTGTGAAAATTGTATGTATCTTGTTGAAGAATACCTGCAGAATAAAATTGTATGATACTTTTGAAAAGAAATTATTACTTTCTATATATTTACATTATTACATATCTGCGTATACTCCTCCTGAATATTTTCACCCTTTAGAAACTTCAAAGTAACAATATACAGATACCCGCTTCCGTTTTGGTTCAACGGATTGGATAAAGATGAATATTACTAATTATCTATTGTTATCATAAAAAACCTATTGATTCTCATCTAAAGTTTTACTTGGAACTCTTAGGTTAAATTTTTTGGCCATTGATTATTTTTTTTCTAATTCAAAGTTATTTTTTCTAATCAATACTAATCGTTAAATTTATATGCATAAATTATCTAAATCTTGAATTAATTAAGATACGATGCATCCAAATTGTAAATATAGAATACGAATACACGAAGTTGAACCCCCAAACGGGAAAATGATGGGCATTAATTTTAATTTTATCCTTTCTTGTCTTTTTAGGGCAACATGCATTTCTATCCCTTAAAAACAGAAAATCTTTTAGTTATTATTGGTATATATTTCATCTCTTATTATTATTTTTTTAAGAAAAGAAAAAGCAGAGAAGTTCTTCTCAAAAATAAAAGAGAACTACGACTAAATTAGGGTTTGTTGAGTGAGGTTAGTTGAGTGAGCTCAGCTCAGAGCCGAACCGGATCCTTGGTAACATTTTGACTCTGTGACTGACTGGGAAAAAAAACTAAACCATTTATAAATGAAAAAACAGTGAGGAGTTTAAGCGGGTGTAAGTGGAATGCGGGACCCAAGTGAAAGAAACGGAATGATGTGCTTACGTGGCGGCTGCTGGTCCGGCGTGAGCGAGCCCTCTATCATTATTGTCACGATTTGCTGTTGCAGGCCGGTTGGTCACGTGGGTCCCATCCCGTTTCCCCGTTTTCTTAACCCTCCAATTAACAATTACACTGGTCTTTACTACACTATTTTCTTAATTATATTTTCAAAGAAAAACAGATAATTGCTCTCTATTTTGTCTGTCACATATAGGCCTGGGCATTAGGGTATTCGGTTCGGTTCCGGGTAATAACCATTCGGTTCCGGATTTTTGATTTTAATTTTTTTGGACCCATCGGGTATATATTTTTTTTGGTCTGGTTCTGGTTCGGTTCATGTCGATTCCGGGTCGGTTCAGGTACATGTTTTGTAGAACCGTAAATTACCCGAAAAATGGTTATACTATGGTTCGGATACCCAATACCCGAAATGATGAATTTATAACCGAAATCAATAAAAAAGAACCGAAAATAAGTCCTAATAACCGAAATGGTACCAAAATAAACCGTAATCGTTACATAACCCACACACAAAGTTTGAAAAAGTTCAAAGAAACTGAAAGATGCAATGAAATAGTCTTGAAAACAAACACCAAAGCAAATACATAACTCAAGTTCAATAAGCCAACATAGAAGGCTAGAAAGAAGAAACACTTAAACACCATAGTCTCCGACCATACTCCATACTCCATAGTCCATACCCAACAAAAAACTGCATAAACAAGAACACAAGATCAAAGTATAAAGACATTAGTTGAGTTATAAACCTAACTTAAGATTTATGTAACAAAGTAAGTAAATAACAAACTAAAGAACAGAAATTCACTTACCAAACTTGTGCATTACTTCCTTGTTTCTTAGATACGACATATCCTTAATCTTCCAATCCTAAGTCTCCAAACTCTGCAGTTAAAATGATAACAAGAAATCAAAAGATGAAACTTGTTATCTATAAGTTAAGACTTAAGAATTAGATATACCTCTCTCAAGTTCATCTTGATCTTCAATGTCGTCGAGCAACTGTTCAATGGTAATGGAGCCTCTCTCAGTCATGCGTATCTCTGTCTTCAGCCACTGTTCTAGACACATCAACACTTCTATAATGTAATGGGTTAGACAACTTCTGTAAGGATCCAAGATGCGTCCACTTGTGCTAAAAGCAGATTCAGATGCAACACTTGACACTTGCATTGCAAGTATATCTCTAGCAACTTCTGACAGAACAAGAAACTTCAAGCTGTTCACCCTCCACCACGATAGAACATCGTATTCAGAGCCTGCGAATACATGTGGGTTTTCCACATTCTCTGCCAAGTAAAGCTCAAGTTCAGTAGTTGATTCTTGAAAACCCGAGTCCTGGACCATTTCTTTGTAAACCGCAGAGAGTCTGCGAAAGCCACCACGAGTAGACAATTTTTCTCTCCCAATACTAGCATGAGATCTTGGCTGCTCAGATGATGAAGATCCAGAGCTTTGTGCCTGAGAAGATGATGCACCAGTAGCAGATGCTGAGATCCTCCTATTCTGACTATACTCATCAAACAATCTCTTAAGAGTATCCATGGTTGCATCATACATCATTGTGCCCTTCAAGCTGTCTTTTCCATACAACTCATCAAAGCATAGCTGTGCGAATTTCATCTTGTTTCTCGGATCAAACACTGAAGCCACTATCATCAACTTATTCATCTCAGTTTCTTCTCCAAACAGATCCCAGTACTTACTCAACTTGGTGATCATGGCTTTGGCTTTCTTCTTCATCTCATCTTCATGATCAATGCTCAATTCAGTGAGATGCTTCTGAATGCTGACTATTTCGTTGTAGCACTTGTGAGAACACACACTGTTAGTTGCTGACAATTCAAGAGTGGATTCATAGTAGATAGCAAGAAAGTTTAGTAACCTGTCTGTTACATCCCAATCCTCTTTGACAGGTGGTCCAGCTCTCTTCCTACCATCAACTCCCTCTTCAAAGTAGTCATTGTATGGCTTGTCTTCTGCTTTCATCTTGTCAAATGCAACACGGAAATCCATGGCTCTATTGAGCATTAAGTAGGTTGAATTCCATCTGGTTTTGCAATCAAGAGGTAGACTTCCCCTACTCATCTTCCCAGTGTCCACTCTCAGCTGAAAAGAAAGTAGTCGAGGTGTTGAGGACCTTACATACTGAATCCCATTACGAATAGCAACCACACTCTGATCAACGTCTTGCAGTCCATCTCTCACAATCAGGTTAAGAATGTGCGTTGCACATCTGACATGCAAGTACTCACCACCTAGAATCAGAGTACCTTCACCAACTGTCTTGAAAGTTTCCTTGAAGTACCTCAGAGCATTACTGTTAGCAGTTGCATTATCCACCGTAATGCAGAAGACTTTCTTTATGTCCCACTCATCAAGACAATCCTGTAGAACTCTGGCTATAGTAGAACCCTTGTGATCAGTGATGTTTTTGAACCCGATGATGAACTTCTTCAGCTGCCAATTCCCATCAATGAAATGAGCCGTCACTACCATGTAACTAGCTCCAGTGTTTGGAGCCACCCAGATGTCTGTAGTCAGTGAGACTCTCTGCTGTTTCCCGTGAAGCACTCTCTTCATAATGTTCTTCCTTCTAACAAACATCTCTACTATATCCCTTGTAGTTGTTCTGCGGGACACCGGCTTGTAGAGTTTCACCTTGTTGCAGAAGTGCCTCCACGCTAAACTTTCTACAAAAGCTAGAGGAAGCTCACCTAGCACCAGCATTTCATTGGTAGCCTCTCTGAACACAGTTTCACTGACCTTGGAAACTTGGATTGAACCTTCACCATCTGGATTAATAACCTGCTGACCCTCTTGATGAGTTGCTCTCCACGTCTTATGCTCTTTGCAGGTGAGAAGATGCTTTCTCATGTTTGATGTCCCTGACGTTGATACACATCCCATAATCTTCCCACAGTAGTGACACTTTGCCTTTTCCAGATTAGCCTTTGTCTTAGTGAAGTGTGCCCAGACTTGTGATCTTAGTTTCTTAGTGACATTGCCCTTTCCCTTGTTACCACTTTGCTTCCTCTTTCCTTTACCCTTAGCTGAAACCGGATTGGGAGTCTCAGCTTCTGTATCTGTCTCCTCATGCATATCATCCATGTCAATGTCATCTTGTACCTCATTTGTAGCAGGATCCTGCGTAGAGTCCATCTGTAGACAATGAAAACATAACAGAATCCATCAGTAAACAATGAAAACAAAACTAAATTGTTATCGTTTATAAGAAATTAGATACTCTTAGACATTGTTTGATATGAAAACCTAAACATTTAATCGGTTAAATGAAAAATCCCCAAAATAACTTTTACATAAACCCTAATAAGAAATTAGAAACTCTAAGAAAAAGGTGGATTCAGAAGGTTTTAACTACGTTTATACATCGTTTGATATGAAAACATAACCTCTTAATCGATTACAAGAGAAAGCCCCAATTAAAATTCAACATTCTAAACCCTAGATTTATATTGAAAAATCTCAGAAACCTAAACTGGCTATAAACATACATTCTAAATCAATTCGTATTTAAAACCATAAATTGAACATCAAATTCGATAGCAGAACCAGAACACAATCGTTATGAAAAAACAACAAGAGTTCAAGCAAATACCTCCGATCGATTTCTTGAAACAGCGGTTGAAGCAGCCGGCGATGTTACCCAACGACGGCTAAGGTGAGACTGAGATTCCAGATTTACGAGTGGGAGAAGAGAGATGAAGAATAGAGGGTTTTTATGCTTGTCTTATTCTGGAACCGAGGAGCTAAAGCTTCGCATGCGCAGAAATGGAGTTGGGGAGTGTAAGGGTCCCGACAAAAAATGTTTAAGGTATTAATATACCTAAAACGGCTAGAAGACAATAATTTGATTCGGGTATATGGTCTGACCATTTGGTTCTCGGTTAAAAACCGAACCGGACCGATACCCATGGTTTGATTGAAATTGGACCCATCGGTTATTTAAGCCATAACCAAAACCGAACCAAACCGTAATTTTTGGTCCGGTTCCGGTTCGGTTCTCGGTTCCAAGAAATTATGCCCAGGGCTAGTCACATCAAGAGACAGGGAGTTCTTGTGTAACTAAACAATGATAAACGTTTAACACAAAGGAATTTTGCTAGACCGAGTTTCAGTAGATGGAAACAATAAAATGTAAACTCTGAGGTTGGAAATAAAAAGTATCTAAAATGTTGTAGAGTATACAACCATGTTTTTTAATAGTCATCTAGACATGGAACTACCAGGACCGGCTCAAAAAACTTTTGGACCCTGTGCTATATCAATTTTTTTTTGAAAGTTTCCGTAATTTTTTTAATAATTTGGACTTTTTTATTATTTTTACAAAAATCAGACCTTAAATCTTTAATAAAATTTGAAATTTTTTTTTTGATCCGGTGCAAATGCACCTTTCTCACCCCCTCAAAGTCGGGCCTGGGAACTAATGCAACTAAACAACTTCTATATATGCACTTTCACATACTTTAAGAGGCTATGTAGTTCTTATGATATACTCCAAACTTTATGATCGATGTATGAATTGAACATAACAAATTGGGTACACTTTAATTTCCAACCCCACATGCAGAAATTTCATTACAAAAAAAAAAAAATTGTGCGACTTATCAAATTTCATAGATATCCCTTCTAGAATAATCTAACATATATCCGTGAATGTTTAAATATTTGTATTAGTGGTTGACATGAACATATTATGTTTTTTCGCTAATATAGGTTTGATTCTCTATCATTTTAATTCAACGACGTACTGAGCCGCACATAGTTTTCTTTAGATAATTATTTACAATTGTTGAATTCTGTAAAACTACATTCAAATCTTTTTGTTCTAAGAAGATACTATATGAAAAATTGGTTCCTCTGTTAACTATATTTATATCGTGTAATCATTTAACTAATTAACTAACCAACTAACAGGATAATATTCTTAAAATACATATTAGGTAAGTTATGTTTATAATATAGGTATAGACTTATAGTTTGTGTTTAGGTAAGTTCTTAAAAATCGGATGGTTATGCGGCTGATGTTAGGGACTTCGGGGCAAAGATTTGGTGTCTAAAATATCATATCTTAATAAAAACCGCAATAAAGAATTACAAAATAATGAAGTAAATAGAGAGGAAACTGGAAATGTTTTGATTACTTATATATATATTTTTTTTGCTTTTGTGTGTTGTTGAAACGAAGCATAGAAGTGAAGCAAAAGTAAAGACCGTGATCCCAAAAGTGTCATTTTTGGTCCCACTTCGCCTCTTGTCCATTACCTATTTGATACTGAAACTAAATTATTATAAGTAGTTCCACACTTTTACTATTTGTATCTCTACATATTAAAAATGTGTTTTTAGTTCACAAGTTGATTACTGGAATATAATGGTCGGAGCTAATGCATAATGACCGTTTCATTAATTATTATTACTATTTTACGGATGTAATTTTGTTAATTTGTTATATATATATAGTATACTAAGATATTTATATAAGTTTTGGTTTGGATTGGTGAATGGTGAGCTCTCATTGGGCCACCTACCATATGTTGAATATTAAAATAAGAATAAAATACTAATTTATTTTTCATATTGAATCCAAGATTATACGTTACAATTAACCCACAAAAGGTCAATATAATACTATACACATATATAGATCCTGCTGAAATTGCAAGTTACAACTATGGATAAACATAATAAAGCTATTATTACAATTTTTGATTCTAGAAGAAGAAAATGAATATTTATTAATTCTACTTTATAACTTTTTAAATAAAAATTATACCATACTAAAAAATATTTAATAAAATACGATAAATTGTGTGTATAAAACCTTCAAGACAACTAATCATACTATCCTACATACGCATGGGCCAAGGTGGCAGAATTTTCTTTTTAAATCTATCCTGCTACTATATATTATCTTATAACCTACAATGATTATCATTACACATTAAGTATAAGGCCTGAAAAAATATTTAAACTCGATATACTTTTGTATAATTGAAATCTAAATGAACGGTCTAAGTCCAAGGCTTTTTAGTTTTAGGGTTTTGGACGGAATATGGCTCATGGCCACGTGGTGTAAATTCATTTGACGAGAAGATATACTTGTTCAACTTGTCCCAATACCCTAATCATTACGAAAAGCCCTAAGAATCGAACCACGTGGGAAAGTTTGTTCCTTTTGTCAGTTTCTTGTCCCATGAGAAAAACTTGTTACATGTGAAAACACTTCAATGTGAAAGATTCTACAATTATCGGTTGGTTTGATCTTACAGTTACCAAATGTTATGCTGTAAATAGCCAGAAGCCAGATGCCAGATCGGTCCAGTTATTCAGCTATTTAGAACTGAAGAAGCATATCAAATATGAATTTAAAAGAAAAAAACCCAAGAACAAATCTAAGATCGATTCGTAGAACCTCATGATATACCAAAAATATGCATATGTGAAACAAAAAGATATAGTTATTTTTTGAATTATTATTTATTGGATTGTATGTGTAAACTAGAAGGTTTAATATCACATATTGTGGAATTAATTTTTTGGTCCCGTATTAGAGTTAAGAATAATTTTGTAGAAATTTGATATCAAAAGTATACCCTGTCCCAGTAAATAAAATTTAGCCCCACCACCATGTATATGTAATTAATAAGCGCACATAAAATTCAAATAATTATTATACTAATTATCATTAATTATTATACGTAACGTAACACAATCTAAAATGCATGGCTTTAATTAATTACTATACCATGCACCCACTACTAGTTATTTTTGTGCGATATGAATCATTGAATATGAAAAATTACTAATGATTTACGATTCGACGAATACTAACTCAACTAATAATGACCGTTAATTAATTAGTTTCGATTGTAATTTCACTGCTCATTTCAAGAGATAAGAGTAAACCAATAAGATGCAGATATCTGAAATTGATTTAGAACGGAATTTTCAAGTTTTAGGAGAACAATTTGGAACAACCATCAGGAACATGTATATATCAAACTAGTATTTATGGCCTGTGTGTTGCACATACATTGATTTTTGTTGCATTAATTTCAAATAATGTTTTATAGTATGACTAACCGAAACCAATATCATGAAATATTCGAGTTTAAAGTTTACACTAATAACATATTAGGGATCATATTTTGGAATAATCATTAATGAAACACATAAAACAAAAAGATGTATCTAAAATAATTAACCTCACGTTCAATGAAAAAAAAGCTAGTGCCATAAAAAAGAAAACGTTCGTTCATATGTAGATGGATCTAAGGAACAAATAGTATTAAGACCTAAGACCGAATATATAATTAAGATAAACTGATGATGAAATGTATATATCAAATTATGTTTGAGTTGACTGTAAAAGTCAACATTTTGCAAAAACAAATACGCACACCGACCCTCATGATTTCACAGTTGGGCAGCTCAAGGCGTGTGACTAATAATAAGCGTTTCTCTCTCCTTGGAGAGACGACGATTTCCGGTTTGCCGGATTCGTCTCCGTTTCTGAGCGGTTTCTTCTTTTTCGTCCGCTCTTCGAGTTTTTTTTCTGACTCTCCCTCTTCTCTTTTCTAGATCTTTCAGAGGGCGTGGTCTTTTTCTCGATTTTTATGGGATTCACTTCGCCGGTTCGCCGGTGGTTCTCGGTTTTTTGTTTTGGTTTGCCGGTTTCTCGCCGGGTTTTGTCTAGTTTCCGGCTTTCCGGTTTCCAATAAACTCAGGTCTGCATTCTATGGCTGATGTTCTTTCTGTTTCATCGGATTCTCCGGGATTTCCCGGCCTCTCGTTCCGCGAGTTTCATCGATCCTGCTCTCTCCTTCTCTCTCCGCACCGTTCACCACCTGAGTTTTGTTGCAGAGTTCCGCTCGATCTCCTCCAGTTTGACTGGATTAATATCGTCTCCGTGTCCCAGCTTTAGAAGATAAGCGATTGGGAATCCTGTGAGGAGTTTTTCATCCCGGCGGCGGCGTCTCCAGCTTTGGTGGGTATCTCCAGAGCTTTTGGCTCTGTTTTCTCTTTGTATGCAGGTTGACTTTGGATGGTGGTTTTGAGTTGCGGCGATTGGCAATCGGTCTTCGCCAGTATCGACGAGTTGGTCCGGTGATGTGCAGCCGCGTTTTCTTCCACGCCGGTTGGCGTTTTCTGGCGGTTCTTCCTTCACGGTGACGGGTGTCTTGCCTGCAGGTGTTGCTTTCGAGGCTAACACGTGGCTATCTTATCGTCCTGTTTTGTAACCAACGCGTTTTTGTTCCTTTGTTGTACTGGGCTTGGCCCGTTTGTAACTGTACCTTGGCCCATTTGTAACTGTACCTTGGCCCATGAATGCAGCCTGTTGACAAAAAAAAAAAGGCGTGTGACTAATAATTACAAATTACATTTTATTCATATTCTTTTCATTTACATATACTTTATAATAAAAACGTGAGATGTAAATGAAAATGGGAGTTATGATTGCATTTTGGTTTATATGTCTTCTTCGGAACAAATAATACGAATTATCGTAGTAATCATAAGATAAAAATGAACTAAAATTAAAAGAGACTCGAAAAGTGCAAAAACACGACTATAAGTTTCTAGATCTATGCATGATGTGTCTATACACCGACATCGAATACTCTAGATTCAAAGTTTGACTCAAATTTCACTTTGGCTCATGGGAAATAATATAGACCACCACAAAGTTATTCAACTGCACTGAGAAAAGGAACATTCTCTGAGCTTCGAAAAGGTTATGTGCACATTTTCTCGGATAAGCTAAATATGTGTTCAAGGAAAATATTTCATTAAGGTTCACATGTTTGATATAAGACTTTAAAACAAAGTCCTAAAGAAGTGCAACAATTGAATTTATAAATTAAATCACATTATCATTCAATTTTTAGAATTCAATTTAGTTGTATGTGTTGAACATTTGTGAAACTGAAGCATTTTGAAATAAAATGATGTATATATGGGATCACAAACATATTTTATGCATCGGGTCCATTACGAAAAACGATTAGATATGTTATATACCCATCCACTTAGCAGGGTCTATACGTGTTCACTGGATAAATGGCCGGTCCAACAAAAGTAAACCAAGTCCATAAACGAAGATAGATCAAACGCCAAGTTCGTCACGTCCGGCCCGGCTCGGTTCACGACCTCGGATCAGCTCGGCTCCGTGAACCGACAAAAATGAGTACGGCTCGGCCCATTTCGTCATCGAAAGTTTGGCCCATCCGTACGAGCTCAACAAGGAGTCAACGGCCTGTATAAAGTATGACCGTATTTTACTATAAATAGGAATCAACACTGTACATTAATGTAAAATTTTGGGATTTGTGCACTTCTTACTCCTTTCGACCTGCTTGGACTCTTTCTCATTCCAAATACTAACGCGCTCGTTCCCAAACAACTTTCATGTTTTCATGTTCGTTTCCGAGCTTAGTCAATTCTCTCTCAAGATAAACTTTGACCCTCAGACCCGAGTACGTCAGCTCTTCCGAGCAAGACACGAGTTTTAACTTTGTGACAAGCTCGGTATGAAAAACTTGGTAAATTTTTTAGATATAAAAGGTTTTAGCTTTTGCATTAGTTGAACTATTATAATTAAGGAATGTATGAGAAATCCACCAACTGAAATACTAACACATAACATGACTGAAATCTAGGACAATGTCTTACTAACCATAGAGGCTTCAATATAAGAGAAGAAGACCAGAATACGTTTCAGAACATGGCTCTTCATCAAAACCATTGAAACTTACTTTTCTAATTAAATCCAGGACAAGTTGTCGAGACAGAGCATGAAACAATCAAACAGGTCAGGTATGAGTTTAGCCGGAACGTTTCCCACAAGTATAGAGCTTTAAGGAAACGCACAATGGCAACATAATTGATTTCAAACACTGCATTGCATAGTATTTCTCTTGAATCCATGTCGAGACAGACCTCCTATCGCCCGCCTTGTTTCACAAGCAACCCGTGTTTCTCAACTACTATGTGTAGTTATGTTTCTTTTATAATGATACGGTAAGGGCTTGAATAGCTAGACAAAACCGTTGGTTATCGACGTGTGAAGCTTCATGATCAGCTACACTTGATCTAATGCTGGCCGGCTACTTGAATGTATTTTACAGAAGACTTGATCAGCCGTATCTTATGCATATCTCTCTTACCCTTCTAAGTTCTCTGGTATATAGTTGGTTTCCCTCGTGCATATCTCATATTCTAGCAATCTAGCTTCAAACGAATGTTTCCAAACCTGGGCTCGGATATGCACTCATGATAGAGCTTACATATGCATCAGAATGATTTATTGACTTTTTGTTAATGGTTTCTTGTCACCAAAGCAACCACATAAGGCCGACTATGGGATAAGATACAAATATCCCATCACCTTCTGCTATGCCAAGAAAATGATTATAAGATCCTAAGAATTCGTATTCCAACAGTTATGTATACAAAGTAAGACAATCATCATTGTTTGTTTTGGACTATAATCTTCCTAACTCAATAGTCCATACCCAAATCCATTACCTCCAGAAGATCTATATATGCATGTTTTTCTTCATTCCAAATTGTCAATCTTATAACCTAAAATGGAAAAGGGACTGAGAATAATCGAACCGGAGAGTAAATCGTTGGTCAACTGACAACCGGAGATTCTATAAACGACGGCGTTTCTTACGACGTTATTATAAAACGCGACGAGGATAAAAAACATCTACTAACAAACAATAACCCTCGCATCCAAACAGTCCTTATTTCTCAAAAACCCCAAACAAAACTCTTTAACAAGTCCTCCCAAGTCTCGAGGAGAAGAAGCTCAAGCGACTGCATAATATCAGATTCAACCATGCCGGACGAAGCCAAAGCTAGAGGAAACGCCGCTTTCTCTTCCGGTGACTTCACCTCCGCCATTCTCCACTTCACCGAAGCCATCAGTCTTGCTCCAACCAATCACGTCCTCTTCTCCAACCGTTCCGCTGCTCACGCGTCTCTTCACCACTACGCCGATGCTCTATCCGACGCAGAGAAGACCGTCGAACTCAAACCTGATTGGGCCAAAGGTTACAGTCGTCTCGGAGCTGCTCACTTAGGGTTAAACCAGTTCCAGGAAGCCGTGGCGGCTTATAACAAGGGTCTAGAGATCGATCCGTGCAACGAGGCTTTGAAATCGGGATTAGCTGATGCTGAGGCTTCTGCTTCGAGGTCACGCGCTGGGTCTTCGACGCCAAATCCTTTTGGTGATGCTTTCAAGGGGCCAGAGATGTAGATGAAGCTTACGTCTGATCCTTCGACGAGAGGCTTTCTGCAACAGCCTGATTTCGTGAACATGATGCAGGAAATCCAGAAGAACCCTAGCAATCTCAATTTGTACTTGAAGGACAAGAGAGTGATGCAATCACTTGGAGTTCTATTAAATCTTAACTTCAGACCTCCTGCAGGAGAACAAGCGGTGGTTCCTGAGTCGGATATGGCTGAGGCTCCTAGGAAAGAGCCTGAGATTGTGAAGAAACGTGAACCGGAGCCTGAACCGGAGCCGGAGTTGAAGGAGGAGAAGGATAATAAAGAGAAAGCCAAAACGGAGAAAGCGCTTGGCACTGCTGCATACAAGAAGAGGGACTTTGAAACTGCAATTCAACATTACTCTACAGCCATGGAGATTGATGATGAAGACATCTCATATATCACAAATCGTGCTGCTGTTTACCTGGAAACGGGAAAGGTATAATCTTCTTATATATAGTGCTCTACGGAATCCGCGCGTTCGCGCAGAAACTCATTTTGAATAAATATAGTAATTTTTAAATATAAATAAATTTTAATTTTAATATTTCAAAACTATTTTTAATATATTTATAACTATTGAATATTCATAATTAATTATTTGTAACAAGTATGTATTCAAAAATATTTCTTCTTTTTTAATTAAGAATGTAGCTTGAAACATTAGCAATGACACTTGTAAATTGTTTTAACTTTTATAAACATTAAACACCAAAGACATAACTGTAAGGTCAATCCAAAAGAGTTTTGTAAACAATAAATTTATTCTTGACAAATCACCTACATCTAATACTTTTATTTTATTTGTATATTCTATAAACATTAGCGTCTGCAAAGAAAGAATTAATTGCATATTGAGTAACATGTTTTGTTATGACATTTCATGAAGTAAGAGAATCTTAAACTACTTTTGCTCTAACATATTTTCGTATGTGACATCATGAAAATTTGTATGGTTAATCATAGTGTCACAAATTTGTAGTGATTAATTAGGGGATTGTTGTTACGTACGATGAAATTAGATAATGATTCTATTATTCATAAAATTACATTTTAATTTATTTTTTCATGTTTGTCTTGGTAAAGATCGTCAACACCTCTTTTTGACAAGTTTTTCTTTTATTTTCTTATCACATCTTTATTAGATTTTGATTGACTATCCATAATTTGTTTTGACCATATTTATATTCCTGCTCATCTCATCATTTTTTTGATATAGAAGAAAAATGTTATAATGAATATATATGCATTTCAATTAACCAATTTTGTGACTATTGATTTCAATTATATGTATATTTTATTATCGATAAAGCTTTGATTAGAAAAGTAAATATATAATTAAAACACACAACTTTTGAAAAATTTAGAAACTATATACAAAAACATTTCAAAATAAAAATTCAAAAAACACAACTCTCGAATGTATATATTCACATTTTTATTATTAATAGAAATACATTCATTTTTTTGTCTAAATGACCACAAGGTTAAGAGCCTTGCGCTCTACCAACTGAGCTAGACGTGTTTGGTAGAAATACATTCATCATTAAACAATAATGAAATCGCAGATCTTGCACAATTAGTAATAGGAAAATTGGTACACGAAGAAGACAATTCCACTTTATGAGATTTTATCGGTTTATTATACGCTTAATAAATAAAATGTTTAACTTTATATAAATCTACTTTAAACTTGTGTATTTTACTTAATGTTGTGGGTAAGTTCTTTATATTTTTGTGGGCGTGAGATTTTTGAAAAATATGCTTGTTAGAAAAGAACAAAATAATGAATGGGTAGAGGAAACAAAAACAAAACTGATGTGAAAATGTAAAATCCAAAGACTTGTGTCCAAAACATAAATAAATTACATTCTAAACTATATATAGGATTTGAAAGGTTGTGAATAAACGATAAGTAAAAGACGTGACCATAAAATAAAAAACGCACATTTGGAAAAAAATAGAAGTTATATGCGAAAGTTATCAAAAGATTAATCCGAAAATACTTTGAAACTATGTACTTGGGATTAATATTGTGGTTAAGTTTTTGTATCACACTTTTAATTTAAGTACTGATTTTGTAAGTGCTAAATCTGGTTTTAATTTAAGATATGCTTTTTAGAGAGAAAAAAGAGTAAGATGTGTGAACAAAAAGAAGAAGAAAATTGATGTGGTTAGATGAATATAATAGAAAACCTAAATACTTGTGTCTCAAAAAATTGAAGATTTATATCTTAAACAATAATTGAGATTTCAAAGAACCGAGAATTTGAAGGAGGAACAAATGGAAACCAAAACACTTGTGTTAAAAAAAGATGAAGGATGTCTACAACAATATATAGGATTTGAAAGGTTGTGTATAAAATACACAATAAAAAGAAGTGACCGTAGAATGAAAAACACACAATTTGCCGATATAAATTTATATACGAAAAGGTATAAAGAAATTAATCTGGAAAGACATGACCGTTCCTTGGTATTTTTAGAATGTTATTTCTGATTAAGTTCTTTGTTTGTGTGTGTGATATTTGATTTTAAGTTAAATTATGTTTTTTAAAAAAAGAAGAAAAGCATGTTAGATGAATAAAATGAAAAACTCAAAGAATTGTGTTTAAAATTTAGAAAATGAAGTTTTAAAAATAAATATTATTTCCAAGGTTTTGAATAAAGAATAAATAAAAGACGTAATCATATAATAAAACGTACTTTTTGACGAAAGTAGAAGTTATATGCGAAAATATCAAAAAATTAATCTGTAAAAACTTGAAACTATGTACTTGGGATTAATGTTGGTGGTTAAGTTATTTGTGTTTTACGGGTGTGAAATATGGTTTTAATTTAAGATATGTTTGTTAGAAAGAACTAAATAGTAAGATGTGTAGATAAAAAGAAGAAGAAGAAAAATAATGTGGTTAGATGAATATAATAGAAAATTTGAAGACTTTTGTCTTAAAAAAATAGATAATTGATACCTTAAACAATTAATGTGATTTCAAAGAAGGAACAAATGGAATACCAAAAACTTGTGTTAAATAAAAATAGATAAAATATGTTTGAAACTATATATATGATTAGAAAGGTTATGATTAAAAGATGTGATCGTAGAATGAAAATACACATCATTTGACGAAATAAAAGTTATATACGAAAAGTTACGAAGAAATAAATCTGAAAAGACACGACCGTTCATTGATATTTTTTTAGATTATTATTACACAATAAAACATAACTGGAATTTCATAGGAGGAACAAATGGAAAACCAAAAGACTTGTGTTAAAAAAAAATAGATGAAAAATGTTTAAAACAATATATATGATTTGAAAGGTTATGAATAAAAGACACAATTAAAAAATGATTGTAGAATAAAAAACACACCTTCTGATTAAATAGAAATTATATACGAAAAGATATGAAGAAATTAATATTGAAAAACGCAACCGTTTTTTGGTATTTTTAGGCAATTATTTGTGATTAAGTTTTTTTGTCTATGTGAGTATGATATCTGATTTTAAATTAGGATATCATTGTCGAAAATAACAAAAAAATGAACGAACAGAGGAAAATAAGAAAATAGGTTAGATGAACGATGTTTAAAACAATATATATAGGATTTGAAGGTTGTGAATAAAAGACACAATTAAAAAGTGTTTGTAGAATGAAAACGCTCATTCTGATGAAAATATAAGTTATATATGAAAAGGTACGAAGAAATTAATCCGGAAAACACGATCGTTCTTTGGTATTTTAGACTGTTATTTGTGATTTTTTTTTGTCTATGTGGGTGTGATATCTGATTTTAAGTTAGAATATGATCGTAAAAAATAATAAAAGAAAGAACGAAAAGAGGAAAAGAAAAAAATAGGTTAGATGAAGGACGCTGAAACTATATAGGATTTGAAATGTTGTGATTAAAAGACACAATTAAAAGTCATGAACGTATAATGAAAAACGCATCTTTTGACGAAATAGAATTTATATATGAAAAGTCACAAAGAAATAAATCTGAAAAGACACGACATTTCATTAGTATTTTTAGATTGATATTATTATCTTAAACAATAGCTGAGATTTCAAAAGAGAAACAAATAGAAAACCAACAGATTGTTAAAGAAATAAATGAAGGATATTTATATATATATATATATATATAGGATTTGAAAGGGTGTGAATTAAAGACAAAATTAATAGAAGTGTCCTTGGAATGAAAAGACACACATGATGAAAATAAAAGTTATATACAAAAGGGTAAGAAGAAATTTGTTCGGAAAGACACGACCGTTCTTTGTTAATTTTTATATTGTTATTGTGATTAATTTCTTTGTGTCTATGGAGGTGCGATATCTGACTTTAAGTTAGGATATGGTTGTCACAAAAGAGCACAAGAGTGAAAGAAAAGACGAAATGAAGAAAAATAGTCTAGATGAATAAAATGAAAAGAAGAAAAAATAGGTTAGATGAAGGATGTTTGAAACTATATATAGGATTTGATAAATTGTGGAAAAAGACATGATCGTAAAATGAAAAGACGCATCTTTTGACGAAATAGAAGTTATATCTTAAGAGGTACGAACAAATAAATCCGAAAAGACACAACTGTTCATTGATTTTTTTATTGTTATTATTATCTTAAACAATATCTGAGATTTTAAAGGAGGACTAAATGGAAAACCAAAAGACTTGTTTTTTAAAAAAAATAGATGAAAGATGTTTAAAATAATATATAGGATTTGAAAGGTTGTGAATAAAAAAAATTAAAAAGTGACCGTAAAATGAAAAGACGCACATTTTAATGAAAATAGTAGTTATATACAAAAATATCAAGAAATTAATCCGAAAAAACACGCTCGTTCTTTTGTATTTTTAGATTGTTATTTGTGATTAAGTTCTTTGTGTTTATATGGGTGTGATATATGATTTTAAGTTATGATATGATTGTTAGAAAGGAACAAAAGAGTGGACGAAAAAGGGAGAAAAAATAGGATAGATAAATTCAAATGAAAAGAAAAAAAAAATAGGTGAGATGAATGATCTTTGAAACTATATATATGATTTGAAAGGTTGTAATTAAAAGATATGATTGTAGAATGAAAAACATCTTTTGACGAAATAGAAGTTATATACGAAAAGTTACGAATAAATAAATTCGAAAAAACACGACCGTTCATTGGTATTTTTATATTGTTATTAGTATCTTAAACAATAACTGAGATTTCAAAATAGAAACAAATTAAAACTAAAAGACTCGTGTGAAAAAATAGATGAATGATGTTTAAAACAATATGTATACTTTGAAAAGTTGTGAATAAAACACACCATTAAAAGATTTTTAAGTGACCGTATAATGAAAAAGCGCACATTCTGATGAAAATAGAAGTTAGAGAAAAAGAAAAATAATAAGATGTGGTTAGATGAATATAATAGAAAATTTAAAGACTTTTGCCTAAGAAAGAGTTAATTGATACCATAAACATTAACTGTGATTTCAAAGGAGTAACAAATGGAAGAACCAAAAATTTGTGTTAAAAAATAGATAAAAGATGTTTGAAAATCTATATAGAGTTTGAAAGGTTGCGATTAATAGACACAATAAAAAGATGTGATTGTAGAATGAAAAGACATATCTTTTGACGAAATAGAAGTTATATACGAAAATGTGAGAATGAATAAATGCGAAATTTTTTTTAATTAAGTTATAATATGTTTGTTAGAAAGAACAAAAGTAGGGTGTGTACAGACAAAATAATATAAATGATGGGGTTAGATGAAAGATGTTTGAAAATATATATGGGAATTCGGCCATAAAAATCATCAACTTTGCAGGAATGGCCAATTGAGACACCAACTTTTTGTGTGGCCAAAAAAACACTAGACAATTCATTGACTTCCGTTAAAAACCTAAACTTTAGGTTGACTTGCCATTTAAAGCACACCGTTAACTTTTTTAACGGAAAATTAAACACCATTAACCTCACCGTTTATTATCACCGTTAATGAAAAACGACGTCGTTTTCTATTACAAAAAATTTGCCATAAAAATCCCCAACTTTGGAGGAATGGTCAATTAAAACATCAACTTTTTGTGTGGCCAAAAAAACACCAGACAATTCATTGACTTCTGTTAAAAACCCAAACTTTAGGTTGACTTGCCATTAAAGCACACCGTTAAATTTTTTGACGAAAAATTAAACACCATTAACCTCACCGTTTATTATTATTAAAACGACGTCGTTTTTCTATTTAAAAAAAAAATATATAATCGATCCAGCCATGGATCAAACTCGAGACATAAGGCAAGAGTATACAGAACTTTATCATTGTGCTATTGTTCATCGTCGGTAATATATGAAACACATTTCATTATATCACATATTAATAAGTCTTCCGGGATCAATTACAATTACTAAATCAGCCATGGCATCTGATTTTCAAATTCGCCCTCTGAATCTGAATTAGAGACGTTTCTTGCAGAGTTACGAAAACGAACGGAGACGGATTCTGGATCGAGATACCGTCGATTTGACTTGAGAATTATGTAAAACTCTTTAGCTAGATGATTCATGGAGTTCTTCATCAGATTCTCTGCTCGATCTAGCTTTGTCGATGCTGGATTCACTGAGACGAGCCTCATCATTCAAGAGTGTAAGCTAAACGATTCATCGGAGATGAATTTGAGAATCAGATGTCATTGCTGATTTAGTAATTGTAATTGATTCCGGAAGACTTATTAATAGGTGATATAATGAAATGTGTTTCATATATTACCGACGATGAACAATAGCGCAATGGTAAAGTTCTGTATACTTTTGCCTCATGTCTCGAGTTCGATCCACGGCTGGATCCGACGTCGTTTTAATAATAATAAACGGTGAGGTTAATGGTGTTTAATTTTCCGTTAAAAAAAGTTAACGGTGTGCTTTAATGGCAAGTCAACCTAAAGTTTGGGTTTTTAACAGAAGTCAATGAATTGTCTGGTGTTTTTTTGGCCACACAAAAAAATTGATGTTTTAATTGACCATTCCTCCAAAGTTGGGGATTTTTATGGCAAATTTTTTGTAATAGAAAAACGACGTCGTTTTTCATTAACGGTAATAATAAACGGTGAGGTTAATGGTGTTTAATTTTCCGTTAAAAAAGTTAACGGTGTGCTTTAAATGGCAAGTCAACCTAAAGTTTAAGTTTTTAACGGAAGTCAATGAATTGTCTAGTGTTTTTTTGGCCACACAAAAAGTTGGTGTTTCAATTGGCCATTCCTGCAAAGTTGGAGATTTTTATGGCCGAATTCCCAAATATATATAGAATTTGAAAGGTTGCGATTAATAGACACAATAAATAGACGTGATTGTAGAATGAAAATACACATTTTGATGAAATATAAGTTAAATACGAAAAGATATGAATGAATAAATGCGAAAAGATACGACCGTTCATTGGTATTTGGACGAACAAATTGAAATGAAAGATCTAATTTTTGTATTAAAAATGAATGATATTTGAAACTACATATATGATTTGAAAGGTGGCGATTAAAAGACACATTTAAAAAACGCGGCCGTAGAATGAAAAAAAAACTTTTGACTAAATGGAAATTATATACGAAATGGTACGAATAAATAAATATGAAAAGACACGACCGTTCATTGGTATTTGGAAGAACAAATGGAAATAAAAGACATAAATTCTTGTGCTAAAAATGAATGATGTTTGCAACTACATATAGAATTTGAAATGTTGCGATTAAAAGACATATTTAAAAGACGCAACCGTAGAATAAAAAGACACATTTTTGACTAAATGGAAATTATATACGAAAGGATGCAAAAAAATAAATACGAAAAGTCACAACCGTTCATTGGTATTTTTTAGATTGTTATTATTAATAAATATTCATTAGCTGCAATGGTGATTAGTTTAAATGTTCGCAATGTGTTTGATTCAGTACAACGAGTGCATAGAGGATTGTGACAAGGCAGTGGAGAGGGGTAGAGAACTTAGATCAGATTACAAGATGGTAGCTAGAGCTTTAACTAGGAAAGGAACTGCTTTGACCAAGATGGCCAAATGCTCAAAGGACTATGAACCTGCAATCGAAGCTTTCCAAAAAGCTCTTACAGAGCACCGTAACCCTGAAACATTGAAGAAACTGAACGAGGCAGAAAGAGCAAAGAAAGAATGGGAGCAAAAGGAGTATTTCGACCCTAAGATCGGTGATGAAGAGCGTGAAAAAGGTGTTTGCTTCTGCAACTAATCTTGTTGCGTGTGAGAAAATATTCAAGAACCACAACTAATCTTGTTTTACTGATAAGAATGTTTGTAATACAGGTAATGAGTTCTTCAAAGAGCAGAAGTATCCTGATGCAATAAAGCATTACACTGAAGCAATCAAAAGGAACCCAAAAGACCCAAAAGTAAAGCCACTTTGTCATCCTTGTGTTTATCAGGTTTTTCTACATTCGACTGTTTGATTAATTTCCCTTTTTTTTCTTGTGCGCACTCATGTTAGGCATATAGCAACCGAGCTGCTTGTTACACTAAGCTTGGTGCCATGCCTGAAGGATTAAAAGATGCAGAAAAGTGTGTTGAGCTTGATCCAACATTCTCTAAAGGATACAGCAGAAAAGCTGCAGTTAAGTTCTTCATGAAGGAGTATGACAATGCAATGGAGACATACCAAGAAGGTCTCAAACATGATCCTAATAATCAGGAACTGCTCGACGGTGTTAGAAGGTATATATTTATACACAAATATGCACAACGAGTTTACTAACCTTTTTATCTATTTGCCTAATATGGTTCGAATCTATCCTGCAGATGTGTACAACAAATTAACAAGGCTAACCGCGGGGATCTTACTCCTGATGAATTGAAAGAGAGACAGGTTAGACTCTAATTATTCTCCTGTATATGTCCTCCTCTACCGATTAAAAGATTATCAGGTTCTAAGCTATGGATTTTCTTTTCACTTTTTTTTTTTGTAGGCAAAGGGGATGCAAGACCCAGAAATCCAAAACATCCTCACAGATCCTGTGATGAGACAGGTAAAGAAACAGACTTCATCGTTCAACTTGTAAATTATGATTATCTGATGCAATCAAAGCTGCAAAAAAAGTTTTCAATCAAATGTCTTACCACCGTTGTTGTGAGGGATCGGATTTGTATGTTAGTATACCTCTTAACAAATCTTAAACCTTTCTTCCCCAAACAGGTACTGTCCGATCTTCAGGAGAATCCGGGTTCAGCACAGAAACACATGCAAAACCCAATGATTATGAACAAGATTCAAAAGCTTATTAGCGCTGGGATCGTCCAGATGAAATAAACTCAGTAGAGTGGTTCTTTTTGTATTGCATCTGGTATGGTCAGATATACCAAGACTGTTTGATTTCTTGCTCATTTGAGTCTCAAATCATGTGAAAAGCTTGTTCATTTTGAAGAGCTTGTCCATTAAAGAGTAATGGTTGTCATTGAAAACGTTTGAAATCATTGTATTACCGCACATAACTATTCGGGTCCAAAGAACTTGAAGAAAGGTGCGTAACGGAGACTAGTGGCTTCATCGACCAATTCAAGCCTTTCGAACCATTCTTCCTCTTTGTATTTAATAACAAATTCTTCAACTTTGACAACACTTTCAGAATCCAGCGGAAGCTTTCTCAGCTCTGGACACTCTGTTACGTGGATCAACTTCTCTTTTTCCATACGATAATCTTCAGGAAACAGAGAGCAGTATAGGGAACTCTGATAATTAAACTTTTGGACAATTGGCAACTCCGTCATTTTCACTTTCAGAATTCCCGAGTAGCTCAAGAACCTCAGAAATGCATACAAGCTCACAAAACCAAATTAGTTAAAACAGCTTATTCACAGAAATTTTAGGCATCAAACTCAAATGATGAAACAGATGGAGGTAATACAAATCCAATGAACACTAAACCACACAAAAGTGGTATAAGAAAGGGGAAGAACAGAACAATACAACTGAGCCCTTGCTTAACCATAGTCGGCAAAGTCAATACTCTGAATAATTCTTCCTGAATCAAGCAAGAACTCACAAAATGTGAAACAAACAGAAACAAAGACAATATAATCAAAACGTTGATAGCACTATGCCATTCATAGCTATACTTCAAGATTGGGAGGATTTGGTCCATGCCAGAAAATTCTGCAGCGTATGAACTCAAAACGTTGATAGCACTATGCCATTCATGTACCATCCTTTTGCATGCCATGGTCTCGTCAATGATATTAAGTGCCAATGGTAGACCACAGCATTTTCCAGCGATTATTCTTGCGAGATCAGGAATGTCCGGATGGTTTTTCAATGTGTTTTCTCCAACTTTCCTTTGAAACAAATCCCAGGTTTTGTCAGGTTTCAGACAACTGACTTCCATCGGGTCATCAACCCCCATATGACCACACACTTCTCTAGAACGAGTGGTAAAGACTACTTTGCATCCCTTTTGATAACTCGGATGGGGGACTCCCAGCGCTTTTAAATCTACTTTCTCCCATATATCATCCAGAAACAGCACAAACTTTCTCCTCTTGAGGACATGTAATATTAAGGGCTCTCTGGTTTTCATTTTTTTGGTCCCATTCCTCTCCCCAAGGCTTAGCTTTTTTTTTTGCGATGTCTCCTTGAATCTTATGGATATCTCGACTTTTAGACACCACAACCCATATCCAACCTCGAATCCACCACATGTTTCAGAAAACTTGTTGTTGATTTGTGTGAGAAGGTTGGTTTTGCCTACTCCACCCATGCCATACATACCCACAATCTCAACTCCGTCTTTCATGAGATGAGTCCATACCCTTTTGAGCATTGTTTCTTGACCAACAATGGTGGGTTGAACATGCATCTCATCCACCGTAGCTACGGAAGTTATCTCAGACACCACAGAAAATTCTCCTTGAGAACTGAGACTCTCTACCTCCCTCAACAACATAACAACCCTTTCCCATAAAGATAGCTCATCTTCATATTTTTAGAGCAGAACCGAAAAAGACACAACCTTTGACGCTCAACGGTATTAGTGCTAAGCAGATCATTGAATGTGTTCTCGGTCTTCATAACAGTCGTAAGTCATACCTGGACATGAGAAAACCTTTCTCGACGCCCTGTAAAGTCTTCTCTAGTTACCCTTCTTTGCACATCATCTCGCTTTGTCTTGAGACTTTCTATGTCTTTTTGCAGAGCAGCTAGATTCTCGGAAAGGCTGTAAATATAACCCCCTTTGACACAAAGACATTGAGAGACTTGATTCACCACTTGATCACATGGCATCGAGATGGATAATAAACCTCCCATTACCGCAAAGAGAGATGAATAAGAGAGATTCAGAAGGAAAAATCAGAAGCTGATTTCAGTGAGTGACAATTATTAAACAGGATGAATAGATAAGACACATACTTATATCAATGTTTCAACCACATACAGTGCAAAGGTGTTACTGTATAGATATGTCACTGATTGCATTGTGGAAAATATCTTTGATTACAATACTTAATTACCACTTGCTTTGCAGCTCACACATGAATGCTCAGCATATAAGAATAAGACTTTGATAACTGTATTTTTTGGAGAATTGGCAACTCTATCATTTTCACTTTCAGAATTCTCAAGTATCTCAAGAACCTCAGGAAAGCATACAAGCTCACAAAGCCAAGTTAAAACAGTTTATTCACAGAAATTTTAGGCATTAAAAACAAACGATAATTCAGAAAGTGTTAGCAGAAAGGGAAGAACAGAGCAATACAAATGTTGAAAATACAATTTTTATTTAACCAACATACTGAAAATCAGCTTTGACTCATGGAGTTACCTCAACAAGCTTGCAGGAATGTAAGAAACGGAGTTGAGTTGTGAGTTCTTAAATCAAAACTGATATTGAAAAGAATTTAATCCTTTTCTTTGAGAATTATCTTGTATTAGAGGTTTTTGTGTGCTTTGTCTTGAGTGGATTCTCTTGAGGCTTTAAACACTCATGTACTATATCACGAATCTATGTGGTGGCGGTCAACCCATTAAAACTGTGTGTTTTGAGAGTTCGGTTGGCTAAGACTCCAAAACCAATTCCATCCATTTGCCCCATTTCACCAATTCCTATTTTTTTCAAGGTAAGTGTCTACTGGATGTCGAGTTTTGGACGATATGTCTACAAGTGGAAGTTGTTATTTTTTTCTTGTTTATCAACTAAAAGATTCACAAAGTGATCACAGAAACGTTATTTTGGTAACTTGAAATCATTACCAACTAGTGCTTGCTTGAAAAAAAGAAACTATATGACTTAATAAGAGAAAAACATAGTAATAACGTTTTGTACGCACATTTTTCTAAGACGATATAAATTTTTTGACAAATCATTCAGAACATCCAAATAAGTTCGCCAGGCTAAGGCGAACAAACCAAACCAAGTTTTGTATTTTTAATTTTTTTCTTCAATAAGATGAAGTTTCAGGGCTTAAATCAAGCAAAGAACTCAGAAAATGTGAAACAAACAGAAACAAAGACAATACAATCAAACACTCAAAAAGAAAAGAAAATTTTCAAAGACAGAGCAATTATTGATAGCCTTTAGGAAAGCTTGGCTGATGTGATGGGGTTTTATTATACCAACTTGCATTTAGGTAAGAAACGGAGTTGAGTGGCTTCATCCTCCCATTCAACATTTTCTATCCATTCTTTCTCACAGTAATTAATGCCAAATTCTCCAACCCTGTAGACACTTTGTGAATCCAATGCAAGTTTCCTCAGGTTGGGACACCTTTCTATGTTGATTTCCCTCAAACATGGAAAAGGTAGAGTATTCCAGTAGATGCTCTTCAGCATAGGTAAATTCCGTAGCTGAAGCTTTTCTAGTTTGAGAAAAGGGATGATAATACCTGCCTCATCATCTGTGACATTACTCAAGGCTTTCTCCTCCCTTATTATATCCTCTAGTGATGAACCAGCAACGTCAAGATCTGTAAGGTTAGGAGCGAACAACAGCCACGTCAAATCCTTTAGACCATAGCAGCCGCTTATTGAGACAGTACAGAGGCTAGAGAAGCATGGACTTTCTGGACTTTTGTTCAATGGTGCAGATGTCTTCACTATCTTTATCTCCTGCATTGAGCTGTATGACATCCAGATACGAATAAAACTCCCCGTAATCGGCAAAGTCAATAGTTCATCAAGGCATTTAAAACATACTTCTTTAGTACATTGCATCAACCTGTCAGAGCTTAAGAATTTATGTGCAACCAAACTTGAGCTGATTTCAATGGTTAGAACTTCTAAATTTTCCAAGTTCTCCAGCTCATTCACTAAGTTGACATCTAGAACGACTTTGGAGCCTCGCACTCTCAATATCCTCAAACTCCGCAATTTTGATATCCCGGAAATACTCTCAAGTTTCCACGTGAACTCCAGATTCAGATATATAAGCTTCCTCAACTTTTGTAAACCAACAGGCAATTGCTTTATTTTTGTCAATGACAAGTCAAGATAGCGCAAGGAGACTAACTCTGATATTTGTTCCGGCAGTTCCCTGATTCCTTTATTCTCTGAGAGATCCAAGACAACGAGCATTGGGAAACATCGGAAGAATTCATCCGAGATATGTCTCATTGAAGAACCGTTTTTCTGAAGGAACAGAGTTGTAAGTGCTTGGCACTCGGGGCTTCCAGATACCATTACAATCCTATTTTGCATGAGAGACATCCTTTTTACAGCTCTCCAATCCTTTACTTTAGGTACTTCACGTAAACCGACACCAGCTTGCACAATGCATCTTTCTTTCTGCTTTCCAAGATCAGATGCTATCCATAGAGCCATCTCACGAACCACATCATGCATTTTCACTAGTTCTTTATCGATTGCTTCTTCCAACAAACATGCACGGACAAGGATACCAATTATCTCATAACCTTGACTTAATGCTCTTTCTATGGTTTCATTCTCATCTATGAACCCCTCACATATCCAGTAGTCTATCAACTTCTCCTTTTCCATACAATAATCTTCGGGAAACAGAGAGCAATATAGAAAGCATGGTTTCACCTGCTCCATGTTTAAGTTATCATAGCTATACTTCAAGATGCGGAGAACTTGGTCCATGCCAGAAAATTCTGCAGCGTATGAACTCAACACGGTAATGGCACTACGCCATTCTCGTACCATCCTTTTGCATGCCATGGTCTCGCCAATGACATTAAGTGCCAATGGTAGACCACAACATTTTTCAGCGACTATTCTTGCGAGATCAGGAATGTCCCGATGGCTTTTCAATGTGTTTTCTCCAACTTTCCTTCTAAACAAATCCCAGGCTTTGTCTGGTTTCAGACAAATGACTTCCATTGGGTCATCAACTCCCATATGACCACACACTTCACTAGAACGAGTGGTAAAGACTACTTTGCATCCTTTTTGACTACTCGGATGGGGGACTCCCAGCGCTGTCAAATCCACTTTCTCCCATATATCATCCAGCAACAACACAAAGTTTTTCATCCTGAGGACATGATATATATCAAGGGCTCTCTGGTTGACATCTTTTTTGTCCCACTCCTCTTCCGCAAGGCCTAGCTTTTTGGCGATGTCTCCTTGAGTCCTGCGGATATCTGGACTTTTAGACACCACAACCCATATCACAACCTCGAATCCGCCACGTGTTTCGGAAAACCTGTTGTTGATTTGTGTGAGAAGGGTGGTTTTGCCTACTCCACCCATACCATAAAGACCCACAATCCCGACTCCGTCTTCCATGAGATGAGTCCATACCCTTTCGAGCATTGTTTCTTGACCAACAATGGTGGGTTGAAGAGGCATCTCATCCACCATAGCTACCGAAGTTACCTCAGTCACCGCAGTAAATTCTTTTTCTTGAGAAAGTCTCTCTACCTCCCTCAACAACAGAACAACCCTTTTCCCATAAAGATAGCTCAGTTTCACATTTTTAGAGCATAACCCACAAAGACACAACCTTTCAAGCTCAACGGTATTAAGGCTAATCAGATCATTGAAATCATCCTCAGTGGCCAGGACAGTCGTAAGCCATACCTGGACTTGAGAACGCCTTTTTCGACGCCCTGTAAACTCTTCTCTGTTTATCGTTGTTTGCACATCATCTCGCCTTGCCTTGAGTGCTACCATGGCTTGTTTCAGAGCCTTTAGATTCTCGTCGAGTCTACAAATATGGCTGACTTCGTTACGAAAGCAGCTACAGAACAAGTTAACCACGTATTCGGTTGCCATTGCGATAACACCCATCTTACACTTAACACACAAAGAGAGAGATAGAGAGAGAATTATCAAAAAGGATTCCCAATGAGTGACAATTATTAAAAAAGGATGAATAGATAAGGCACAAGAGTATATCAAAGTTTCGACCACATATATCACTGATTGCATTGTGGAAAAATATCTATAATAATTAGGTTATCTAACGACCACTTGCTTTGCAGATCACACATGGGTAGGGACCATTAAGACCTGAATGCAGTTGCCAAGGTCACTCTCCCATTCTGCACAATTCGCTGGAACCAGCTTCATTGACACGCTTAGTTTTGGACAATTGGCAACTCCATTTTCACTTTCAGAATTCCCAAGTAGCTCACGAACCACAGGAAAGCATACAAGCTCACAAAGCAAAGTTAAAACAGCTTATTCACAGAAATTTTAGGCATTAAACTTAAATGATTATTCAGAAAACTAAACCAATGAACACAAATGTGGTAGAAGAAAGGGGAAGAACAGAACAATACAAATGTTGAAAATACAATTTATTTGTCCCAACATACTGAAAATTAGCTTCGAGTCATTGAGTTACCTCCACGACCTTGCAGGAAGGTAACTTGGCTACGCTGTCTGTAGCAATCAAAAAGCTCAGCCTGAAATTAGCCTTTGTAAGCAACAACATAACGAGAGTAATCATCAAACGTTTGACTGACCAGCATGATACCTTATAAAATGCAGTCATTTTGATCTCAGGTGCTGGACTTAATTCACAGAGAAACATTTACAAGAAAATGAATTACCTGAAAGAGAGAGAGAAAAAGGACGCTCTCAAATTCTTCATCAAACACTTGGTGTCTTAGTGTCTACTCAATTCCACAAACTCTACCCCAGCTTCGGACAACTCGAACTCCATTTGTTTCCTTTTTTATATCTGTTTTTGTGGTGGGTAATTATGGCCGTTTCAACTTTCAACGGTTAGCCTCTGCCCATGTGTTTTGATTGGGCGATCCAAGTATCGTCGCAATTTGCTTTTCACCTCAATTGAGAGCTCATCCATTACTATTAGAGAGCTGGTCACTATCATCATTGGATTGTCTTCTTATTTGAACCGATATAAACCGGAAACCGGACTATGTTTATTACCATGACTCATAGTCTAATTAAACGAATCTTTAATGTTTTTGTTCAAAATTTGTAGATATGAATTGTGTGTATGTGTTGAGATTGAGAATCTTACTTTGATTCACAACAAAACAAGTAGGGTTCTTTTTTATTAACTGGGATATTAGGACTAAAATTTTCAAACAATTCAATTAGTTAAAAAGATCACGTGGAGTATGCATCTATCAAAATAAAAATTTGAAACTTGCGCCAGAAATTTCGGTTGTGCTCTACCATCTATATATAATAAAAATACCATAAAGGACCAACTCCTGAGCCAAGAACCAAGAAGCCGAGACAAAACCTAAACTACAATGTCAGGACTAAAATTGATCTGACGAGAAACTTGTATACATTTCATTTATCCAGCAGCACATGATTAGCTTCAACCCATGCACACCATGTGAAGGATACCAAAAAAGCTTAAGAGCAACACAACAGTCCTGGTTACAGATCAGGGCCACGCAATGGGTATGAACAAGAAGATAGTATCCCATTAAAGAAGGGTAGATTGTAACATGAAATCAATTCATGAATAGAAATCAAACACATTTCGAGAAGTAACACACATTGGACTCAATTAGATTCCTTGATCCAAACCAATGAATTACAAGGGCATAAAGAGTGGAACTTTTTATAGAATAGGAATCACCACCACAAAAGAAACATGAAGAACAATAAAGTTAGTACTAATCCCAGGGCAATTCCCAATTGCAAACAAACCCTAGGAATCAACAGACAAGTAAAAACAAATAAATTCGAACCCAAATTCAAAAAATTCAAACTTCAAACAAAGGGCTATTAAGATTAGATCTCACTTAGCGACCATCCTGGCAATGAAGTCCTCATACCGGATCTTCCCATCGGATCCGACATCCACCTCCTTGATCCACTCATCAAACTCGTTAGGCTCCAGCTTCTCGCCGATACTGGTGAGAATATGCCTCAGATCCGCCACGGCTACGAATCCCGTACCTTCCTTGTCGAGCACCTTGAAGGCATCGCGGAGCTGGCGATCGAAAGGTTCCGTTTTCAGGTGTTTCGCCATGAGATCCAGAAATCGGTTGAAATCGAACGGAGCCGAGAGATTCTCGGAGGTGGTGATGGATTTCAGCTGGGCTTGTGTCGGGTTTCCACCGAGGGATCGCATGAGGATCCCGAGCTCAGCCGGCGCGATTTTGCCATCGCCATCGGTGTCGAAGAGCGTGAAAGCCTCCTTCATCGACGAGACCTGGTCGTCGCTCAGACCATCCTTGCCCATTTTCTCGATTCTTCCGGGTTTTTGGGTCAGATTTCGGGTCGAGATTCTCTAGAAAACAAGCTCTTTGCTTTTTTTTCTTTTTCTGTACAGCGAAATTGAGATCGGAATGTGTGGTGGCGTTTGAAACTTTTAAGCGAAAGAAAGTGTCGATACAGCATATCTAGATCTAAGGCCCAATCAAGTCTGGCCCATTTTATTTATGTCACTCTTTATCATTTTGGAGAGATGAAAGAAAGTCATTACACACACCAATCTAAACACAAAAGAGTGAGAGACTATAAGAGTATAGAGTTTCAACATCAGATCAAAATGTTAGCTAGCTTGAACATGTATCTTAAATGTTCATGAGTAAATCTAGATGTTTAACTAGATAAACGAGTATCTAAATCAAAAAGGCGTAGGCCTCCGGTAATTTGGCGACTAAAAGACGCGTAAATGCACTATTACGTGGTGGAATAGTAATTTTCGTCAATTTATTGTAACAGAAAATCAACTTGTATCAACCAATCGACTTTATTAAATAAGTTTTGATTATGTCATTCATTTCGTTATCTTCTTATCTTCCATACAATAAACCAAGAGCTGGATTTCGTAAGAATGAAGAAATTTGATTTTATGATTTATAATTTTGATGGTTTTCCTTTTTTATCATGTAGATCACCTAGCATGAAATGTTGAATTGGAATATACAGTACTAATGTGGGAAATGAACAAAAGAAAGGGAGAAAAGAAGATGAATGTTGAAATATATTGGAAAATCAACTGCTTAAAATGCTTAACTCCACCATACAGCACAATGATTAAGTTTAAGAAAATGAGGATAAAAAGGAATAAACATGACCTAATATTTCTTTAAACCATAGCCTATAGAGTCATTGTCAAAGTGATATAAGAATTATAAAAAGCTTCCATTTGTCCCACATAGTTGGATATATGGGGCGCAAAGACAATAGCTTAAAGGCCATTGGTCACCATCAATGTATATAACATATGATATCATTATGTGATTTAAAAGGTACCTTCCACTTTGATTATATTCACATGTTTTAGTTCTTCTATACTTTATGTTTCTTTAGTGATCTTTGAATTATGATTCACTTGTTTGAATTTTGTGCATTATCCTTCACTATCTCCATTATCAGTGGATAGAAAAAGTATCCAACACTCCTTATCAACGATCAATGAGATATTATCTATTATATCTAACTTAGGACAGATTAGTCAATGTATTTTTAACGATTATTCAAGTGCACATACCTTAATCATTTAGATAACAACCTATGTTGGTGTATGATCAAATGTGGACAATGACTGTTTTACACGTCACAACATTGACACATATGTATTATCAAACATTATATATCACATTAATTGCAGGACATAGACTATATGTTTAAGAGTTGGGGACGTGTTTATATACAATTTAAAATCCCAGCAAGTGTTTAAACCAGCCAAACAAAAGCCAAGACGTGTAATATGGTGATTTGCATTAGTGTTGTTGTTGTGTCACTATTTAGATATCGTATTATTGAAATATATAGATCTTATGTTGTTTTGATTATGAATTCATGACGTGGGTGTCGTATGAATGAACAAACATGTTTTGTTTTAGTTATGTAATCTTACAATAGCAAGTCAATGCAACACAGTCTGGTTAGCATTTAGTATTGGAGAATATTCCAAAACTTAGTTATTACTTTTAACAAACAAAAACAGTTGGTAAATTTGACTAAATATAGATCAGTTAGTTTAAATCTCGTTATAATCCAAAACTAAGCTTCCACACGTCTAATTTGCCTGGAATAGTGTCAACGTGGACAATCTAGAAACACAATCCTATCTTTAGAAGGGGAAAAAAATAACAAAACACAAATCATTTTTACAAAATTTATTTTATCACCCCACCCCCACATAATACACAAATTCTAATCTTACCGTAAACCCCAATTTTAGTATAATACTACTTTATATCTATCTCAGTTAGCTATTCATAAGTGCATTCTCTATGTTGATTTTCGAATTTTCTTGTTATATATTCGAAAAAGAGGATAAGTAAACAGTAAATAGTGGATGTACTGGTTAAATCCAATAGTATTGGGGTAAATCCGAAATCAGAACTAAAGTACATGGACCATATCCAAATGTCCCTAATAAAAAGACGAAAGGAGACTTGCCTTGTTGTCAAAGTGTTCTATAAAAGCAAGACTAAAACCCAAACAACACGAAGAACTCAAGAGACGAGAAGAAATGAAATTGGTTTGGTCTCCGGAGACTGCATCTAAGGCCTACTTAGACACCGTTAAATCGGTAAGTTTTTTGTTTTCCGGTGAATCGTATCCGGAAAAACTCATATTTCTTAACATTCACGAGGATCGTATTGAAAGATTCAATCTTGTAATAATCTGTTTCATGTCTGTTTTTGTTTTTCTTCAGTGTGAGAATCTTGAAACGCCTAACGCGGCGGAGCTAATATCAGCGATGGCGGCTGGATGGAACGCGAAGCTGATCGTTGAAACTTGGTCAGACGGAGACGCAATAGCCTCAAGTATTGGCTTAAACGTCGCGAGCCAACATTCAAACGCTAAACACATATGTATCGTACAAAACTCGAGATCAGAATCGGCTTATCTCAAAGCCATTCAAGAATCCTCAACTCCCTTGAACTTACCAGAGATGATCATCTCTGAAGAGCCAGGAAACGCGATGAAGGAGATTCAAGGAATCGATTTCCTGGTCGTGGATTGGCGTTACAAGGAATTTGCAGCGGCTGCGTTGAGGAACGCTGCGTTTGGAAGCAGAGGAGCGGTGGTGGTTTGTAGAAACGGGTACTCGAGAAGTTCTTCGGGTTTTAGCTGGAGACGGGCTTTAAGAGATCGGAAAGTTGTTAGAACGGTGACTCTTCCGGTCACCGGAGGTATTGAGATAGCTCATGTGGCGGCTAGGAACTCCGGGAAGAGTGAGGACAAGAAGAGAAGATGGATCACACATATTGATCAGATATCAGGAGAAGAACATGTATTTAGTATTTAGAAAGTAAAGAGACAAAAGACAAATATTGTGAGAAATGTTTACCTGGATTCTTGTATTTTACTTTGTACATAAGATTCCATAGATGCTAGTATCATACTTGTCTTAGATCTCAGCTACAAGTAATGATATAAAAAAAAAGCTTGCATTGGTTAAGAGATTGAGAAAATGTTGTAAATCTATTGATGCTATTGTCTAGTTGTCGTAGATGATATTGTAATCTTCTTCTCTTCTTGTGTCCCACAGAAACTGAAGCTTCTGACTGCAAATGAGTTATCTATAGACGATCTCCAAATATGAGAATCCGGATCTAATTTGTAACCAAGTTAAAGACATGAAAAAGGGACAAAAATCATCAGATAATGAGATCATTGACTGTAAGTCTAACCTTATTGTTTGTCGTCTAAAGATGTAAACCAACTCATAAAGTTGACTTCTAGATCTTTGGCAATTATCTTTGTAAAATAACCCTAAATCATTCTTTTGATATCTCAGAACAAAATTATCTAACAACAACAACAACAAGATGTTTCAAGTTCACTTTTTTTTTTTTTTTTGGGTCAAAGGTTTCAAGTTCACTTAAATACTACTACTATATAGCTTTCGGATCAATAGAGTCTCTGGTGAGCTGTTCTTCAGCTTTCCTCTTCTTCTTTGTTACTGACACCAAACTCTTGACATAAGAGATATAACTATCCACATTGAATTTCCGTTTGCAACCAGCGTAGTTCATGTACCGTATCTTCCCAAACACCGGCCTCTCTTTCCATCCCTAAAACCCCATAGAAAGCACAAACCAATAAATCAGATTCAATCACACTCTCCAATCTACTCTACCATCACTTTTAGTAGTCATGTGAGATAAAGGGGAAACTGAAAGAACCTGATCATGAACACCGCATATGGACCACATACACCCAACATATCCACTCGGGTCACGACCGTCGATCTCATACTACATCAACATATAAAAATCTAAGCAACAAAAACAAAATCCATGGAAGATAAGTAGATAACATTAAGAAAAGGGTTGTAAGTAAACCTTGTTATTTAGATAGATGGATATTGAGAGAGCCTCTTCAGGACCTTTAGTCCATTCAAGAATCTTCTTTGCCCAATACATTCTGCAAGTAATGTTGATCAATGTAAGTTTTTTACCATCGCTGCCACTATAGCTGTTTTTTAAAGCACAGCCAAAATCGAGATAGATGATTTTACTTGCCTCATGAAACCGTGCATTTTCCCCTGATAAACCATCTCTAATTGTGAAGCATTCCATAGCTGCCCATTCAACAACACACAAAAAAGCTTAAAATGCATATTAAAAACAAAGCTACAGACAATTTGGAGTGATGAAATTAGTGTAACTTACAGGATCTGCTGTCTGTCCCTTCTCTAACTGCTCCAACCTACAATTTCAATACCCTTTAAAGCCTAAATACACGATAGATTATCTTTCCAAGAGAATTGAGGACTATATGGCTGAAACATTACGAGTAAATGTGTTCTCTCTTATCTAAAGCATGATCCATCAGTGACTTGCGTGCCCACTCCCAAGCTCCCTCCAAAGAATCATAGTGAGGTTGATAGTAGCAAAAGTTGTCAGAGAGTTCTCTCCGCACGATCAACTCTTCCAAGAACGTATCAACTGCCTTTAATGAACAAACAAAGAGTATGAACAAGATTTAAGAAACAGAGAAAACTACTGATATCGCATTCAAAAGTATGATAGCTTTATGAACCTGAGGACAAGCATTCCGGACTTTACGTGCCTCCAAGGCACACCGTTGAGCTGATATCTGTCCAAAATGTAGATAAGGAGATAGACCAGAGAGCGCTTTCGGCTTTACAGGATTATTCCGGTCAGTTGAATAATTCTTCAACCTTTTCGTCAAGAATCCATCTTTGTTCCCCATCAGTACTTCCATGCCTGCATCTTCTCCCGGCACAAACCATTCTATTTCAGGAACTTCTGCACCCTCCCTGTTCATACACCATGAATTGGAACAAAATGTAAAACTCAAATCCAAAAAGGAGGAGTTATTCAACAGATTAAACAGCACCTAACCTTACAACTTTATGGATGAGGCTATCCCAATCAACCAACTTATCCATCATCCTTGTCCACTTCTTCTTCGGTGGTTCAAGCTTAGGAAACTCAATTAGGTACTCAGGTAATAGTTTGTTGATCTTACCCCGTATTGTTCTAGCGCTGTACTCCAATTTACCCGAGGCAGTCCACATTGGAACTACATTGTGCGCATCAACTTCGTGTATTGCTAATGAATCACTCGTTAACTTGAGAACCTCGTCTTTACAGCTTCTAATTTCTCGTAAAGGCGAGAAATCAGTGACCAGATGTGAAGCTCCACATTCAGTGATGAAATTAGGGATTGTTTCCTTTGCATCCCCCTGAATTGTTACATCAAAAAGTTCATCTTTCTCTTTAATAATAACCATCCAAACTTGAGATAAGAAAAGAACAGATGTGTACAACTAAATTTCAATAAAACCTACCAAATTCTAATGTTATTCAAAGTATCAGTATTTCATTTCCATGTAGCAAGAGCATATAAGAACCCTAATTTTTCTCCTTGATTCCTCTAGTGTTAGTAAATTACTACCGCAAAGCAAGTTCTTTTAACATGGGTTTCGTGTCTAATCGAGTTATGGACTCACCTGTAGCAGAAAGAACGGAATTTGAAGAGATTCGATTTGCCGGTGAAGCTGGCGCAAACCCTTTAACATAAACCCTAATTGCCTCGCCTTTGCGCCCAGAAACTGATCGAACAAATTGAACACGACGGCCACCGGCGTGTTCATCCTGTTTGCCAGATCGATGGCGTGGATTAAAGCCCAGTTATCTCTCAACCGTTGATCTCTGAACATCCAGTAAACAACGGGACCCACCGTTTGATCTGACGGTTGCCAAGAGCCTTTCCTGAGGACCCGGATCCGACCCGGTTGAACCGAGATTGTCGACGCCATAGGGAAGAGGAATAGACGGTGAATGATGATTTTTTCGGATTTCACTAACGTCCGCCGTTTATGCGAAGATAGTGCAGCGGAGGAGGATGCTCAAGCGGCAAATCGCGACGTCTTCGAAAAATGGAGGGAAGGCAATACACTGTTTGAGTTTGTGGTTTGAATTAAACTACGTGGATGATTTACTATCCTCACACGTGTCAATTTTTAATTGCCCGATCCACGAGATTCTTTCTTCTTCATCGGCCCAAACCTTTATGAAAATACTAATATATGAAAATTATATGTAAAATTCTTTATCCAGATATTGGATACGATTGGTGAACAAAAGCGGAACGGTTAGATTAGCGGTTAGCGGAAGTGGTAAGCGGTTGAATAGTGCAAAGCTGTAAGTGAAAGCTGTTAGCGAAAGCTGTTAGAGAAAGCGGTAACAAAAAGCACTGTAGCTTTTAAAACGTTTTGGTGATTGGTAACAAACAAAGCGGTAAGCCTCTAACGCTTTAACTATTGTGTCACCAATCGGAGCCATTGAGAAGCAATTAACACAACTTCTATTCCTTGGATGTTAGACAAGATCCACCATTTTTTTTTATCAAACTATATACAATTCAGTAATAATAATCACTACACTACTACATATCTTCTTTTTTTTTTACATATGAGACAACATTTTCAAACAATGAAATGAAATTAAAGAGTTCGTAGCATCACCCCTCATGGCGGAAGCGACAGCATTGTTGGAAGCCTTGAAGGATGCTTGTCAATTGAATATCCTCAATCTCAAAGTTTCATCTCAGCAACCTTGATAGAAGCTATCAATGAAAGTAAACCTTGTCCGGAATATTTCAGACCACTAAACGACATTATCAATATGTCAAAATCTTTTCTAAGGTGCATATTTTTATTTTGTACCAAGATTTAAGACCGGAAAAGCTAATGAAGTAGTTAGAATGACACTAGGGCAATCCGAAACCTCAATGTTTGTAATCGAGTAGTGTTTGTTCTAATGGCAAAATCAGATGACCCAAAAAAAACTACTACATATATACAATCATATAACTTTATATATATAGCGTGTCTAGTGGTTTACTCTATGCAATTGGGCAGTATTCAATTGTGCAACTACTAGTAGTTATACTGAAATCACTTGGATGACCACCAATCTTTATATAGTAGTATTCTTCTTTGTTGTGACGTATACATGTTATTACTTCTTCGATATTTGGATCTATCGTTTTGGTATGCATTATATGGTCTAGAATGTCTTAACAAATAACTTGATTGATTTTTTGTAATTGTTAATGTTGAATTGCTAAAGAGATGAACGTGTAAGTTTCTTAACGAATCAAAACTTATATGATGTGTGCTGATTAAATGATTAATGATTACAGTAACAAAATAAATGTATTGACTTTGTATATAGTCCTGGTTTCATCATTTCCTTTAAATAAAAGAGACCTAGAGCAAATGATTTCATCACATGGTCGATCGTGCCTATCTAGGGTTACACTCATATAAATCTCTTAAATGCATGATTGGAGACATACATTCTCTTTTATCATTATACTTTGATATATATAAAAGTTCTATAAATTAATAATATTGAAACATTTTTTTTAATATTGAAACATTGATACTTTGTTAATTTAGAAAATTATTAATTTATTAAAATAGTGATTAAATTAACTATATTTTGGACTGAGAAATTATTATTTATCGTATATATTAATTTATCGAATATTAATTTATAGAATTTCTACTATATATATTCATTTAGTATGCATGACAAATGATAAATGCTCTTTCCAAATAATATAATTTAATCGATAATTTCTAAATTCATTACTGTGAATGGTTACCTAGCTATATCCTATGAACAAAAGTCGCAATTACAGTTTATATGACATCATTTTAGAAAATTATAAATAGCATGGCAATTAAGTTAGCAAATATTGGTTTTGGTATAAAATTTTATAGAGCTAATATGTTTAAAATTTGTGGTCTCTAAATGATTAAAAAATATTAAAAGTTATTTAAAATGTTTATGACCATTTAAAATTTAGAACCGACCCTGCGTCGACCAGTGAACTTGGGTGAAAATATGTATTTGGTAGTTAAACAAGTCAAAACATTTACAAACAGTATATAATATGTAAAACAACAGAACAAATGCAACTAACACACTTGGGTTGGGTGAGTTAATTATTTGTCAGACCTAATGACAGCCATGACTACCACTGCACATAATCATTGTCTTATATACCTGATTTTTAATCTATCAACTTTATAGGGCGACAAAATCTGATAGCTAAAGAATCAAAAGATAGATTATGTGTATTTGTTTGACTTTGTCGTATATACTTTCTCATTTACTACTATGACAAAACTAACTATGGTTAGCTAATGTGTCATAATTCCCAAACTAGCCAATAACAAAATTTTGTAATCGTAACTTCAAAATCGTAATGATAAAAATACAGATTTCATAAAAACTTTCTTTTGTCAAAAATATATTGTAAGCTTTATATTTTTCAAAGACTGGTGATATATTGTTTATCTTTTCAGTTCGAAATTTGTTTTTATAAAAAAAAATATGGTTGTGTTGATCGTTATATGTAATAGTACCAAACAATGATTCATATACGGATATTCCAGCCTTGTTTCAAAATAATAACAATATTATGCATGCATGTTACATATATCACAAACAAACAAAAAGATAACAACGATCTTACATGAAAATGGAAGTAGGTATTTTGAGGTTCAAAATAAATTAAGGTATATACTGGCTAAATAACTCCACGGAATAATCCAACTACAGGTAGGTTCTTCTTTGAACTTAATTGTAGGTAATACACTATTGAATAATGAATACTAATTTCTTTCATTTTTAATTCGAATTATTTGTTAGAGAGTTAGTTATCGAAATTAATTTAAAATTAGTAGCGAGATAGTGCAAAATAGAAGCAATCATTGGGATATTGTTTTTAGCATAATTGTGTCCGCTCTAATATTATTATTTTTATTGCAATATATATGGACAAAATATGGATTTTCTCTAAAGATTGTTTTGCTTTAGTAATTAAAAATCAAAATGCTGTTCTGGCTTAGGAGATGTGGTTGTTATCACTCGTTATGCTTGAATTTAACGTATCAAACACTTGAAATATAGAACTAAATATAGTATTTTGAAAAACAATTAGTAAAGGTACGTATCAAACACTTGTAATATAGAACTAAATATATTATTTTGAAAAACAATTAGTAAGACCATGTCCAACCGTGTTATCGCGTGTGTTTCTTAACTATTCAAATTTTTTTTTTTTTTTAAATCTGTCGAAAAAAAAATTAAAAAAAAAAAGTTGACCAATAACATCGCGGCACGTGGCGTGAACAGACGACACGAGGAAATAATAAAGACTTTTGTCGGTGAAACCGAAACTTTAATTTGATCGCAAGTTTTGTTTTTTTACTGGGTGGAGACACTATCTCCGACGAGAACATGTACTCTTAAACTTAACAGTAACACGTCTCCCAATCCAATTAGACTGGAGTGTCAGTGGCAGTGGATTACCGAAAAATCAAACTGCGGTGGCATACGAACGCAATGATCTCCGAGTCATTGATCTTGCCACATGTAGGTTCATTAATTCAAAGTTGGTTTAATCATCAAAATTATAACCAACCAGCATACTAAAAAGTCCATTGATCTTGCCACATCTAATATATATAATTCACAAGTCATGTGAGAGAAAAAATCTCACCTCCTCCAATCAGAACATCAGATTATGCTGACGTGTCAAGCAATTTTAATGACTATTCTTCAATAAAATTTGGTGACTACTCTGGAAAAATTTTTTTCTTTCACGTTCACCGTTCTCATCTCTCTCTCTCTCTGCGAAATCTCCTCACCATCGAAAACTAAGCTCTCCATCTCTCACAGTTTCTAGGTCAGAAACAATCTTCAGTCTCCGATTTACATTCCTTTCATCTCGATTGATTTTATGTTTGATATGAATCTAATTCCTTGAATTTCTTTATCTTAAATTTACAGGGATTTGGGGATCTATAAAAATCAGGAAATATATGGTGATTGCTCTTCAATTCTCAAGAACAACCCGAAGCCGAATCATCCAGTTCTGATTCATGTTTGTGTTCAATCCCCTGCTCGATTATCTTATTATATTTTCATTACCCTAACCCCTTTTTTTGTTTGTTGCAGTTTATAAACCTCTGAAGAACATCCTATTTTCGGTTCGTCTTTATTTCCCCAGTTCTATTTCCTTTCAGGTGCAACTCTTCCCTCAGTTTATTGTTAATTTTATCCTCTTCTCCCATTTTTGATTGTGTAGCATCTAATTATATGGAGTATTGTAACCTAATCTCCCATTCCTCCGTAGCAAATCAGGTGACTGGAAACACCAGATTCATGAAGCTGCTGGAACCTGAACCTTACTCGGATCTTTCCTTTACCGTAAAACACCCATCTCGGTGGAAGAAGCTATGGGAGATGGCCCTTTCGCTATAGATCTTCAAAGTTTAGAAAATCAGTGACTGTGGAAACTCCAAAGGATGGGTAAATGAATTTTCCACTCTCTTCTAAATTCGTTTGAAACCTTTTTCTTCTTATGTTTACTGTCAACTCACTCTTGATATCCATATGATTTGTTGATATCCGTCTCTTTCAATCTTCATCCTAACACCTATTTCTGTTTCTCGCAGGTTAGAAACCGATGAAGAAGTCGAGATATGCAGATGAAGGAGTCGGTCAAATGCGTGTAAACTTATTGGATTCGGGAATAAGATTCAGTCTGCTGAATTTAAGATGGTATCTACACAATCCTATATCTTACTTACTGTTATAGATTACTTCACTTAGTACACTATTTTAGTCATGTCTATACTGTGCGCCCGATGTTTTTTATTCTGGTATTCGATTTCTTCAATAGATGTTTTGTGTTTATTTGTTTTTGATCGTGTCTGCAGGTTAGATGAAATTGTAACGAGATCGAAGCTGAATTTTCTAGAAGTTCTCTTTGTAGATCTCAGAGAAGAACAATCGGGTAACTCCAATTCCTCATCTGTTGATTAAATTTCATAGAAAGATTTCATTTTTCTTATGCCCTTACAGCCTGTCTTAGTGTGCATGTCTAAAGTGGATGGAAAGTTCTACTTCAGTCCTATCAGTGTCTACTTTTTGACAGAAATTGCAAAGGTTATTTTGCGGTTGTCATGCTTCTCATCCAGGTACGTTTCTGAATTGCTTCAGCTCTTGCGAAATATCATTTCTATTTGTTTGTCATTAAAAATTATTTCTTGCATCTAGAACTAGCTGGTAGCTGTTTCGTCTGCACTAGAACACGAAATCATTGTGTTGTTAGGTCATAACCAGCCTTAACGTGCATTTCTCTTTTTTATTTGTTGCAGGTTTAAGTATAGCAATTGTGACTATAACCACTTCTACTACAACTCTGCTTTCGGTTATTTGATATAGTCGTTGAGGCTGGTGATGAGATAACAGACAATCAAAAAGGCTAAGATATGCAAATGTCTAGCTGAAACAGATAAGGTGAGACTTCTATCTGATAGATGATATTTTGCTTCCTTCTGCCCCTATGGAGTTAGTTAAAAGACCCATGTGAGAATAGTTACACTACAACTTCTCATGTGTCTGGTGCTGAGTTTAACTTGCTGAGTTTTCCTCTACATTTTTTCAACTTTTTGTGTTGTTTCTTATGATGAGGGATCAAGAATTATCAGAACTTGCGTTATGTTGTGTATGATGCAGGAAGAGAACGAATGTGGGATAAGCATCAAAATTTGAGTTCACTTGAGAATGGCCTTGATTCTTGAGTCTTATGAGGGCAGAAACCACACTTTCACTCAGGTACGAAGTAACAATGTTCATTTTAGACCTCTTTTCTGTGGGAACAGAAAAGTAACAGTGTTTAAAAATCTTGAAACAGTTTTTAATCAGCCCCGATGAAAGAAGATAACATTATACATTGAATGTGAAACTACTTGAGAAGAAGATAAGTATTTACTATCGACCTAATATCCTTAGTCTGGATAAAAATGGTGTCTGTTTTTATTATAGATTTTGTGCATTTGTGCTGATTTGATTAATTGTTTTTTATGTACAACCATTTGATGATGATAAAATCTCTGGGCAAGTTTATGATTTTTTAAATAAATCGAAGGCTTCCTTTTACAAAGTTCAGGTATATTTTTTTCTATCATAGTTATAGTTATCCACGATAAATAGAAAAAATGTATTTTTTTAAAACAATGAACATGATCTTAAAAATTATAACTGCTCCATATTTTTCTCCACCTCTCACGTTCCCCACTTCTTTTTCTATTTCGGTTTCTCCATAACCATAGCCGCAACTAAATTCTCTATTTACTCGAGAAACAACAAGGAAGGAGCAGTTTTCCCCACAAAAGTTAATTCACTGGATCCTTCTATCTCCAAAAGGTAATTCGGTTTATGTTCATTTTGTTCATCTTTCTTTATCTGTAATATATATATAAATCCCGAATCATTTACATCATCTTGCTTTCTATCTTTTCAGATGCCTTTAGCCTTTAAAGCTATTTCTCAGCTATTCCCTGCAAGATCAAAGTTCTTGTGGTTACTGCTGGCAAGTGTCATATTTGTGCCTCTATTTCATAAAATTCCTCGAGGTAAGTTTATGTTATTTCTCCAATGTATCCCTTTCCCTCAAACTCCAATTTCATGCTCTCATCAGTCGAAATATTTTTCAGTCTCTCAATCATGTTGCATAGAGATTAATGTGGTGTCTTGATTGCTTCATCTACTGCAATGTATAGGCCCCCATGTTCTTGGGTATTTGGCAGCTGGAATTCTGATTGGTCCTTGCGGTCTTTTGATAATTCGTAATGTGCATGCAACTGAGGCCATTGCCGAATTTAGAGTTGTTTTTGTGCTTTTCAACATTGGACTTGAGGTACTATTTGATATGTGTGACTGTCCGGTCCAAGATAGCAACCTTCTAGCCAATTTTTAGCATCTTAAATAAGTTTTTGGCTCACCATATTATTCTATACATTGTGTTGTGTCTAAGATTAAAAGAATAGTGTTCTCCCAGTTTTGTAATCTTTCGAGTTTTATTACATGGTTCAATTGCACTACCTGCCATTTTTCTCAACATGAAACTTTTTTCAAAATTAGTCAAGAGTACTTAATATGATTTATTAAAAGATTTATAAAAACTTAAATGATGTCTCCATCTAAAAATATATTAAAATACTATTCAAACAAAATATTTATAAACTTTCAAACTTTTCACTATTTTTTTTCAAAAAAAAAATATTATAATCAAATTAATCGAATGCTATATTTGAAGGATTATTGGTGTTCTTCCTGGTTTAATTCTCGTATTACAACCTAACACAAATCCTTAACAGATCTAGGTTCTTGATGAATGAATCATAAACCAAACCTTTGACATTACCTATTGATTTGCACAGCGGATTTGACGGTAATGACAAGATCAGGTAGAACAGATGGATCACATATTCCTCCTTGAGTATCCACACTCTTACAAGCAAAGGATGAGGTTGCTAGACCAAGTTTTAGGAAAAACAGAGAGAAAAAGGACGGCCAGATCAGTTTTTCACTACTCCCTATCGAAATAATAAGATACACACTTATATATCTCGACTCGTCAGAAACCTAAATTGATATCTCGGTTTCGCTGCTGTGTCGACCGACACATATACCCGTGTCGATCGACACCAGTCCTTTATGTCGATATGGGCCCAAGTAATTCAACTAACGGCCCAATTCTCTCTCTGTCCAAATACAGTAAATGCTTTGCATCTTACGGTATTAATTCCAATTTAACTTTCCCATTGGCTATGGTGTGTGACCCTTAGGGATCATACAATACTGGTAATAAGTCTTAAACTTATAGATCAAGAGCGGACTCTAGCAAGCCATCATGATCACCCAGTATTTATGACTTATGTCTGATCTCGACACTTATCATACTTTCTAGAGATAGTACGGTAGATTTCAGGACATTCCCAACAATCTCCCACTTGTACTGGAATTCTACAAAGGACATTCCCAACAATCTTCCGATTGTACTGGAATCCTACATTCCCTAATCCTTTTGTCTCAATATCTCGATCTGGCATAAGGCAAGATGCGTGTCATCCTTATATAGCCAGACCATGTTTATCGGACCAGATTTGATACTGACAATGCAAACGACTTGGGCAAGTCCGTTTGGGAGTGGCCACTCTCTTACCAGCTATCAAGTCTCCGATTGGCCTAGAGATATTACCTCCGTTAAACGGCATGGACAAATCCCATCTTGTTCCATCACTATGAACTACACACTTTATAATACACCCAACCAAGGTCCTTATAGCTCCCAGTTACGAAACAGCGTTAGACAATGATCAAAGCGCATCACTCCATGTGCAGCCACATGCATGCGAACTCAGGTCTAAGGACTATACTCTATAGTCGTATATGAGAACCTCTCATGACACAGATATTAATATCTTGCAGAGTTCTCATCAGCGGGCCATGTCCGGTCATATGCTCCCCTACATATACCTATGTGTCGACTTTGATGCCGCGCATCTATGACCCCTCGAAACTTGGTCATAAGTCTCAACACAATCTAGTCTCAACAGGTTGTTGGTGTTCCAATTTCAACAACCTTCGACTATGGACACTATGATTTATGTCACTTCGTTAAATATGGGGTTTCAGGATCAAGTCTACTCATGTACTTCGATGGCCCATATATAGTGACATGAATCATTTTGGAACGATTATTTATATCACAGTTAAAATAATCCAGAAATCATTAGATTTCACAAACATAAAACATTATGTTTACATGAACCTTTCAAAACAACTAAGTAAAGCCCTTTACAAACTCCCACTGAAATTAAGACTACATCTTAATTTCACTCATCCTACAGCTACAGTCCGCGACTCGTGCTTAGGTATAAGGAGTGGCTTCGTTAATAGATTAGCAACGTTCTCATTCGATGAAACTTGCTTATCTACTTAACATCTCTGTCATTTATCTCACGGAATAGGTTATACCTATCCTCAAGGTGTTTGGACCTTTGATGTGCAGCTAGTCTCAACTACGCTGGGAATCACATCAAGTTCAGTGATGAACTCTTCTTTCCAAACAACCTCTTTCGCCGCTTCTCAAGCTGCGAAATGTTCAGCTTAAGTCATGGAGTCAGCTACAGTGCCATGCACCGCCATATAGACACAAGATATAGCCGGACTGTGACCAGGAAGTATCTTTGTCTATTGGAAACTTGCCTTTCAGACTCTATCGACTTGTTAGCACCTCACTTTCTCCGTAAACCAAGAACTTATCCTAAGTATTCCTCAAATACTTCAGAATATTTTTACGGCAATCCAGTGATTTTTTGCTGGATTTGACTGGTCTTTACTTGTCTTGCTTAGCATTAAAGCAACATCAAAACAAGTACGTGTCATGGCATACATGATAGATCCAATTGCCGTCGCATATGGAATCCTATCCATGCATTCAAGCTCAGCAGATATCGCAGGACACTGTATCTTGCTTAATGAATTGCCATGTGACATTTGCATAAAACCCTTCTTGGATTGCTGATTACATGTAGGACTTTGTCAATTTAAAAATCCTGACTTTGTCCTACCAGCTCTTTTGGATCTATATCTTTAGATCCAAAATCCAAGAACTACGTGGCTTTACCCATGTCATTCATAAAACCAACTCCCAAACCAGTCCTTTACGGACTGCAGCATTGGGACGTTATTTTCGAGAATCAGTATGTCATTGACATATACTTTGAGAAATGTACTATTGCTCCCACTTATCTTTTAGTAAAGGCACAGTTCCACTTCGTTCCTGTTCAAGTCAAAACCTTGACTACTTTAACAGAACGAAGATTCCAACTCCGATACGTTTGCTTCCATCCATGAATGGATCGATGAAGCTAACTTTCGTACAGTATAACTTTTCGGAGTCCGGGCTCACTTTTGCTTCTTTGAATTTCGCAGATTCGTCGCTTTCAATGATCATTAGATCATGCGAACTTTCAATGATCATCAGGTTCAACTAATGATGAATAAATCACTCTCGGATTAGTGACTGATTCATTCATATCTGCGAACTTCAGGCTCTACAGGTGTAGATTCTACAGAAATCTGTAAATTCATCCGCTGCTCTCCCTCAACAGGTTGAGCAGCCTCCTGTAATTCTCGAATTTCTTCGAGTTATACTTTTACTCCCACTGTTCTTCTTGGAAAATTAACTTCCCTTCTTAGAAAACAGAATGGACGTAAAAGTAACAAGCCTTGGTTTCCCTAGGACAACCAGCGAAGTAGCACAACTACAAATACTCAGTAAAGACGAATTTGGATCGATTCCAATCCACATTTACGTGGTGTCTTTCAACTGATATTGGTGGAACTATTTCAGCGTAAACTTAGATATTTCTGGAGCGTTATTCTTAAAGAATATCATGGAAGATTCGTGTGACTCATCTTTAATCATTTCTAATTAGATCTGATTTATTCTCACAGAAACACCTCTAGGTTTTCAGGAGAAATGAGCTGTGAAACAAGTTCACACTCATTTAGATGATCACACCATCAATGACTTAAGTATTCTCACTCGTGATCTAATCCAGAGTCTTAATACTTCAGTCATTCAGATTCTATACTTCATTCTAGAACTCTTTCGACCATGTCAAAGAATTCCAACTTGTGTCTCATCATATGAACACATTCACTCTCACTGAAGTAATCAGTAGAGACAATGAAATACAGGAAATTTTCTCTGGCATTATTGCTCATCGGACCACATACATTTGTATGTTTAATCTCCAATAAGCCTTTGGGCCTTTCTCTAGCTCGGCTAAGATGGGCCCTTTGCTCTTTTGGTCTAGTAAGCAGAATTCAAGTCTCATAAGATATCCATTCAAATGAGCCCAAAAGTCCATAACTACGGGGTTTCTGAATCTGACTTACTCTATGTGACCAAAACATTTATGCCAAGAAAAATCAGGTTTAATTCATCAGATTTAAACCAATTGCGGTATTTATGTTATATTTTAGGCACTCTATGGTTTAAGATATAAAACCCATTCCTTGAATAGGGTGCTACAATTAACATTTCATTAAGATCAAAAGAACAAAACTTGTCTTTTATCAAAACGAAAACATTCAATTTCTTACAAGAAAATGAAAGACAACTCTGCTTAAAGCAGGTACATTGTAGCAATTACTTAATAAAACCAAGCCTCAAAGGCATCTACAAGTGAAAACCCTACGGCTGAGGCAGCATCCCAAGCTCCTTTCAGACACGCAGTTCCACTTGCCCTTCCTTCAACGTTCTACTGTTGCTCAGGCTCTGCATATTATAACAAATATCAGTGCCACAACCAGTATCCAATACCTATAAGGTATAACTTGAAGTACTAACATGAATACCTGAGGAAGTAGTCTCATACATCAACTTTAACTCCTCATAATCTTCCATGAATTTAATGCAATCTCTCTTCCAATGCCCAGTCTCTTTACAGTAGCAGCACTTACCAACGTAAGAGATATCTGATTCGGGCTCAGAAGACACACGCTTGCCATGATTCAAAATCTGGACAACTTTGTCTTCACCCTTGTCAGCATTAGGTTTAGTAAACCTACCCTTCTCGTTCATGAGATTGTACAGGGTACTCTTCACGTTTGGCTCAACTGTCTTGAGCATGTCATGCAGTTCAGTCAACGTCTTCGTTAAGCCTTTCTTGATATAGTCCCTTACGAACTTATCATAGCTTGACAGCAGTGACTGCAGAATGATATCAGTTGCCAATTCCTGGCTAACTGGATAATCCAGTTTCCTCAGGTTATCTACGTAACCCATCATTTTACTGATATGAGGACTTATTGGATGATCCATCGGTAGCTTGCAGCTAGTGAGAGATTTAACCAACTGGTATCTCTCCACTCTTACCTGCTCCTGAAATTTCAATTTCAGGCTGCTGATCATCTCTATTGGCGACTCCATGTTCTCATATTGCTTCCGCAATTCTGAGTCCATGGTAGCTAATATCAGACCACACACATCTACCGCATCATTATAATGCTTATTCCAAGCATTATATACTGCATGACTGGCTTTGGATCCGATCCTTTCGGGGAGAGCTTTCTCAAGGACATAGTCCTTTCTCTCATGCCTGAGAACCAGTCTCAGGTTCCGCGACCAAGTCAAGAAATTTGATCCGTTCAGTTTGTCCATCTCAAGGACATACCGGATCGAGAAAGTGTTTTGATTGTTTGTGCTTTTCATAGCTGAAATTTAGAGATAAATAGAGTTTTAGTTATTAAGTTCATAAAAGAGTAATCTTAACAACTTATAAGAAAACTCGCATCGTATTCAAAATTTCTTTGTTTAACCTCATTAGAATACAATGATTCCGAGACCCATGTTTAGCTAAATCCAAAGTGGGCCACTGGCCGTCACCCAGAATTAGCTTTACTTGGTAAGCATACACACAGCTAGTTATAACCAATAACTCTCGGTTGTGAATTGGACCCGAGGCCCAAATTCACCAGATGTCTCAAGGCCCGGGACTCCCGATGGCCCAGTCAAGAAAACCAATCTCTTACAGCCAAATAATCACTAAAGTCTGGGACTCCCAATGAAATTAGTGACTATATACTACTTTACTTATGCGAAAACAGACACCTCACACTGTAAGCCATATCTGTAATCGAATAAGCGTTAAGTAGCTGACAAGATTGGGCAAGACATCCAAGCTTGATATTGTTTTTGAGGATTTTCAAGTTTTATTTCCAAAAATAGAAGATTTCTATTTTGGGAAACTTTCTTATTTTAGAAACTTTCTAAATTTAGTAACTTACTAAAAATAGAAATTTCTAATTAAGCATTTTATTAAAGTTTCGGTTGGGTCACAAATTATAGGCCCAATTCTTGGTCCGAGACCACAGAATTCCAATTGGCCCAATAATTTGACATAACCGATTCGGTTTATTAATTCTGGTCCAAGACCAAATTAACTTTCAAAACCATCGGTTATTTACTAAACCAGACCAGTTCTAAATTATTTGGTCCAACCAAATCAAACTTAGACCAGCATTCGGTTTAGGTTAAAATTCAATTTTATGAATTTCAATCCGGTTTAACCAGAAATTAAATAATACCAAGTATTAAATAATTTCCAGTAAACCGCGATTTGGGTTAACCGCTTGAACCATCAATAAATTGATCGGTTCGGTTAAATCCAAAATCAGGAAGAAATTAATTGGTCTAACCAATCAATTTTAGCTGATTTTGACCTAACTTGCGGGATTGGCTAAATCTGACAATAAACCAATCAAATTGATTTCGGTTCATTGTCGTGGTTAGGGTAAGAACAAATCGCGAGGCTCGGTTGAACCGATTGGCTACTCGCGGATTGTTCAACACGCCAGTGTATCGACCGATACAACGCCATTGCATCGATCGATACTCACGTGTATCAGCACTTATCGATCGGGTCAACAGGACAGCGAGAAAACAATCGATCCGACTTGTATCGATCGATATCACGCTCCTGTCGATCGATACTAGCGTGCAACAGCTCGATGTGATCAGGTCATCGGGTCAGCGACACGATCGATCCGATACGCATATCGATCGATATCGATCCAATAAGCGTATCGACCGACATCGCCCCTCGTCGATCGACACGAACAACCAAATCGCACACCGATGGCTTTCAATCGGATTAATGCGATTTTATTTAGGTTTTTTAAGATTCTTCATCAAATTTTATCAAACAAATTCGATTCTAATCAGTAAAACAACCTAAATATGATCCAAATTCACAAGAAACCTAAAACCTAGGCTCTGATACCACTGAAGGATTATTGGTGTTCTTCCTGGTTTAATTCTCGTATTACAACCTAACACAAATCCTTAACAGATCTAGGTTCTTGATGAATGAATCATAAACCAAACCTTTGACATTACCTATTGATTTGCACAGCGGATTTGACGGTAATGACAAGATCAGGTAGAACAGATGGATCACCTATTCCTCCTTGAGTATCCACACTCTTACAAGCAAAGGATGAGGTTGCTAGACCAAGTTTTAGGAAAAACAGAGAGAAAAAGGACGGCCAGATCAGTTTTTCACTACTCCCTATCGAAATAATAAGATACACACTTATATATCTCGACTCGTCAGAAACCTAAATTGATATCTCGGTTTCGCTGCTGTGTCGACCGACACATATACCCGTGTCGATCGACACCAGTCCTTTATGTCGATATGGGCCCAAGTAATTCAACTAACGGCCCAATTCTCTCTCTGTCCAAATACAGTAAATGCTTTGCATCTTACGGTATTAATTCCAATTTAACTTTCCCATTGGCTATGGTGTGTGACCCTTAGGGATCATACAATACTGGTAATAAGTCTTAAACTTATAGATCAAGAGCGGACTCTAGCAAGCCATCATGATCACCCAGTATTTATGACTTATGTCTGATCTCGACACTTATCATACTTTCTAGAGATAGTACGGTAGATTTCAGGACATTCCCAACAATATTATGAGTAAATAATACAAAATAATAAATAAATATATTTTAAACATTAATATTTTATTTTATTTTTTCAGAACGCCTTTTGGATTGGTGGAAGACATTGTAAAGCGTTTTTTTAACTATTCTTATCTCTAACTTATTTTTAAATTTCAACCAAGTTTCTTAATTACTAAAAGACGGAAAATATGACTAAGAAGAGATTAAAAAATATATATATAAAAATATACGTTGAGGTAACAAACGTTTGTACACCTACTTGACCAATATAATTGGTAGTTGGAAAACACAACAACAAGGTAAGAAACAAAATTAACACTAAAAATAATATTGATCAAATTTGAGAAAAGAATGAGTTAATATTAATAAGTATCGATTTTTAAAAGACTACCAAAATACACGCCTTATCCACCATGTAGAATATCATATTCAAATAGATGCAAAATACAATAGTAATAAGAGAATAAACAGTTTGCACGTGTACGGGTAAACTATCTTATCATAAACAACTATACAAAAATACACAAATTTATAAATAAACAGAAATTATTTGTTATATAATAGCATTTTTTACTCCATCTAGATTATCCATATTATCAAAATATATTTTTAGAAATGGACCTCACAAATACATTAATATCAACTTAATATCATTAATTTTTAATAGTTAATTACTAAAAAAATATCTATGTATATATGTGTGCATTAATTTAATTACTAAAAAGGGCATAACAAATAATTAATAATTATACATTTTAATTCTGAAAAGATAAAAAATATTAAGGTTCTTTATAGAAAGTAAATTATAGACTTTTAAAATTAGATCGAACAAAAAAAATAGAATCAAAGATTTAAACGAAATTAAAAAAATATTAGCTCACATAGATAGCAAAAAATTACATTGAGAAATATCTTCACCAAAATAAATATACATGTGAATAAATAATAAAAGAAAGTCAGATAAGATCTATGTAAAAAAGAGAGGAATTTTAGATATGGAACCAGGAAAACTAAATAAAAGCAATTCATGAAACAAATGAAATATACTGAACATACTAATCTGCCTAACAAATGTTTTTAACATAACCTCAAGCAAAAAAAATTCTGAAAAAGTAAAACCAACGTCATAATAATAAAATTCAATAGTTATTTTAGTTAGAATAAATAGTTATACCAAATACAAATTAACCATAAAAAATAAAATATATGAATTTATAATATAAAAGGGAAAAATGATACAAAAAATTGTAAAGATATTTTTTGGTGAAAATATGAAATGATCCATATTATAAAACTGAATAAAATCCAAATAGTGTAGTATAAAATAAAATAAAAACACTGTAAACAAAATAAAACACTTAACAATACAAAAGAGACAATAAAGACCAATATTTCCTTAACATATATTGAAGATGAATATCAAGACGAATGTACGAAAAATATATAATATATTTCAGTTTTATATGAAGAAAAATCAAAATAGATACAAATAAAATAATTATGAGTTTCACGATAAAAATATTATAATATTATAAAATACACAAATATAGTCTAAAATAAAATAATTATAAAACTCATACATAGCACAAGGCAGTTCAGTTTTAATATAAATAACTATTAATATGTATTTGGACCAAAAATATTAATCTACAACAAATTAGTCACTAAAATTATATAATATATTATGGTATTATTTTAAGCTGAATAAAAATATTCAATGTTATTTTAAATTAATGAGATATAATTACAATGTCCGTATATCTTCATAACTGTTTGCGTCTTTAACTATTTTTAAAAGAAGCCTCAAGAAGTAAATCATTACTTTAACTAACAAGGATGTAGCCTCGGTATTTGTTTGCTCATGTAACATCTTCAAACTGCAACTGAAATATGGGGAAGAGAAAGCAAAATGTGTCAATATTTGTGGAAGTGAAGATCATATTTATAGTAAAAGTATACGTAAACAATTTCTTGATAATGTAAATCTAAATCTAGATTTTTGTTGTTGTATTCAAGGTTCTTAGCTTAAAAAATGGGTATTATTTTGACTATACATATTTAAATAAAAAATTTAGACCAAAACCAATACTAATTTAAATTTTGCATATTATGAGAAGGAATGAAATAGTCATAATTAATTATAAGATTATAGAGTTTATTATGTCTTCGAATGTTGGTGTCTGTAGATTCACAAAAATTTCTGGTATAACCAAAGAATTTTTTAAACATTAATATATTTCTCTCTAAATTATAGGTCATCTCATATGTTACAACGGATTAATAGAAAATCTCTTTTTTTACCTATGAGAATAAAGCATAATAGACTTATAATAGAATTCTTTTTTATGTGGATCCAGAGTTCAAATTATATGCAAATAATATGTATAGAGCTAAAACTTTTAAATTCTTAATATTTTTTTGATGATTAAAGTATGTTTTTCTAATTTTACTACCAAATTTAAAGTATATTGATGAATGTAAATTGTTTTTTTTTTTGATTAGCCATTTCCCTCTTTTATCTGTTTATTTGTACTAAAATAATGTTAAATTATATTTTAGCTAAAATAAAACTTGAAACACATTCTTAATATAAATTTTATAATCTTCCATATTAATGTATTGCTTTGTCCTACTATTGAATGTAAATTGAAATAAATCTATGGAAATACAATGTCCGTGCAACGCACGGACCAGAATCTAGTACATATATATATTATAAACAGAAAAGTGCTTTATTCCATTGTTTTAGGGTTTTTTTACGCAAAGCATACGGTTACACTATACGTTAATGAAACATACCTACTGCCATATTCTAAGAATAATGTGCACTATAGTGTTTAAGTTTTTGATTATTTTAAATTAAAGTATATATTTTCCTCTTGCGAATCATTTAACTTATTTCTTCGTGTTTTTTACTCCTTTCAACCTTTTCTAAAAAACATTTAACGCAAAAAGAAAAACATATACAGATACCTGTACACATTCATATAATCTAAGAGAGATTTGGTGAGAAGTCAGCATTGCCGACAGGAAGATCTGCATCACCACCGAAATGGTGAAAATACTGAACCAATAATTACGATAACTTTTGTTTAGGTTGTAGTTACATGAGTACATAATTACAATAACTCTTTTTTTCTTTCACGACATAATTACAATAACTTTCACTATGTATACTATAGGTATATACACAAATTTATATTTGTTTATAGAAAAATAAGCTTAGAATTTCTTATTTTCAAAAGGAATTATTTTGACTAAAGATAAATTAAACGTTTTTGTACAAAACCATAGCTTAGCTGCGAGATAGTGCTATATCTTCCAAATTTCTTTTAAATGTATATGCAGAATAAGTGAGAGTCAATATATATTATGTTTTGATTTTTTGAATTGTATTTTTTTATCAACTACTTCGTTTATTAAGTTTGGGGATAAACTTTCATCTAAGAAAAATCAAACAAAAACCGATGAAATTATATTTAAAAAAAAATAACTTCTCGTGTTATAGCATTTTTAACTAGGCAATCAATACAATATTATCGTGCCTATTGATATATTTAATACTAAAATTAGAAAACGATCTCCTAAAAATCCAAAAGTCTTCCAATCTTCATATTTTTGTTTATTGTTTAAGTTTAAGTTTTGATCTTCTTGATATTAATTGTTAAGAGGAGGTAGTTGAGGTGAATCTAATGCCTGCTAGAAAGTTCAAAGTTATACATGGAGAAAACAATAGTGTATTTGAAAACAAATAAAAGTAGTATACTTTGCTTTTTGTGGGGTATAAATATAATTATTGACTTCTACTTTTTGGTTTTGGCATAGTTAAAACTACCACCCCAATAAAAATGATTCCTTGTTAAATAATTGAACTTTCAGATTGATTAGTTAATTAGCATTAGTATGTAAATACTTCTTAAATATAACAAAATCCTTTATAATGTAGTAATATATATATATATATATATATATATACATATATACGCATGCATGTGTGTATGTAAAAAAGAGGTACTTGACTTATCTATTTGTCTATAGCTTAAATGGAAAAAATATCATCTAAATAATTGTATTCTCTTTACTATTTCTAAATAATTGTTTGTTTTTCCATTGATATCACTGTATTTACTTAATTTGTGTAAATTCACTTTAGCTGTCCGGTCAGTCCATTTATGAAAATCTTGCCACTAGATTTCAAATTATGGTACTATTGATAAAGTTATGATTTACAATAATATAAATCATGGGTTACAGATTTTATTTGTTTCTTCAAAATACCCCACAAAGTACAAACCATTGGCTCATAGAAATAAAGATGAAAGATATCTACCTTTTTAACTATTCATAGCTGTATTGATCATGTGAATTTAAATCATACAATTGCTAGAAAAAATGATTAACAAGACATGTAATAAGTAGCTTCATCCATAAACATCAAATAGGGTTTGTAATCTCAGCAAACATATATGAATTTAAGGGTTTATTGTTCTCCAACGTTTGTATTTTGACAATTTTACTTTTCACTGCTTCAAAATGAACTCATATACAACAGCAAAAACCTCTCCACTGAACTTGCTTTCATGGTGGGGGATCCACATTTTTGTTCTTCTGAATGTTAGAATAATAGATTGATAGTTATACATATAGATGCATAATTGTAATGATAATCACGGTTGAAATGTAATCGATACCCCGTTAATCAGGTTTTGTTCTTCAGCTAATCTAGATGGCAAAGTATTCATCTATAACTCTGTTATTGCCAACAACAAACGTTATCATGAAGAAAGAACATTAAACTTTCAAAAGTTTTGAAGTCTTTTCTCGAAAAGTAAAGACATAGTATGTTTTTAAGTCATGATTAAGAATATGAATTTCGATGAAAAAGTAAGAGGGATCATTACACTTTGTACCAACAGAAGCAGAAGCAGCCAAAGAGTCATTAATTACAGTTTCTAAACTTCTAACCGGTACATCTATGGTTATGACTTATGACAAGAATCTGAAAGATACAAAATGTTTCATCGACCATAAAAGATTACTAGAATCAATCTAAGCCTTAAGGGAAATGATGGAGCTTTGTATGATTCAAGACTATAACTTTAAAAACTATGGTATATATAGGCTAAAGAAATACAATTACTCAATCACATATGGATGATATAAGTACACAAATTGAATATTAATGATATTAAGGGGGTAATAGTAAAGAAAAGAATCCAAACAATCCTACAAAATGCCAAGTTCTAATAAGCTGAAATAGAATTGATCAAAATGTCACACCGAGGATGTGTCAACAAGAACATCATTTAGCAAATTGTCATCACCATTAGCCATGGCAAGCAACTCAGCATCCCTATCCTCCTCATTCGAGAAATCTCTTCTTTCAAATTTCGAATTAGCAGATATAAAGATCAGCTTCTGAGCTCGATCTATGGCTGCATGTGACCGTCCATGCGAGTTAACCCATTTCAAAAGAGATGAATTGCATTTGAACCCACAAGTAGTCGCATGGAGGAAAATGAGCCTTACAGCAACTTTCCCTAGTGACCTGAACTCACTAAGATACGTCTCCCAAACAAGTCTACTACTTTGAGGATTAGCTATCCTCATCTTTCCTGAAACCGGGTCACGTTCCTTCATTTGAACCGCCCGTGCATACATAGGATCAAGACCTTCGGTTCTCCATTTCATAAGCTCCATCAACGCAATGTGTGCCTCGTCTCTAGACACAAGCCTTGTAATCAACTTATCTACATCTTTCTCTTGCTCGTGGGATAAGCATTTGAACGGAGGAAGATACTTCCCGGTACTATCTCTTATTAAGTAAAGAGGGTCTAGTATGAAAGCCGCAGCCCAAGCCGGGTGATAACTTTTCTTGAATCTTCTCTCAACGAGTTTCTCAACATGTCCATCCCCTACGTTGAACTTAGAATCCCAATCTTTAATCTTGGATCTTAGCTCGTCCCATAGAGGTAGGCATTGGCCAACAAGCAGCTTCTCTTCCTCTATTCTCCGAGCCACCTCTTTAACAAGCTTGATCAAAGAATGAACCGCCTCTACCTCATTCCAAAACCCTTCGTCTCCAACCATCTCTCTAACCTCCCTAGCTATATGATCCTCCATTAAAACAGCCTTACAAGCATCATCAAGCATTACCAACTGAATTGCTCTAGCGGAACTCAACACATCCTCAAGAAGATTATACAACGGCTCGATGAAACAAGCCTTGCTACTACTACTACAATGTAAAGGCAACCGGAGCATTATCGATTCACCGTGTACCTGCAGCTGATACTTACAGTGTGCGGTTCGTATCTGAGCCCTGTTGTTGATGAACTTGGCGAGCCTGACGCAGTTTTGTGAGACGGATTTGAATAAAGGCAGCTCTTTTACAAAATCTTTGATTAAACTGTTGAGCCCTTGAAACTGACAAGACAGGTTCACCATCCACTGATGCTGGCTCTCGAGGTTCCTCAGTGCTTTGGTCTTAAACTTATCAGAGACTATCCCAACACATCTCTGAGGTGAATTTCCGCAAATGCCCTTCACCGTCTCTAATAAGAGCTCCTCTGCGTAGTTAGACGGCACAGCTCCGTTCACCAGAACCGCTCTTCTGTACAGACTCGTCCCATTGGGTAAATTCACGATCAAATTCACCAGATTCTCTCCGGATTCTCCTGATTTCCAGCCGTCCGATGCGATTTGGAGGAACATTGCGTCTCGGATTCTTGATTCAGACTCTGCTTTCGCCTCCTCGTACTTCACGTCCAGTCTTGTGGTGGCGAAATCTCTCTTGGAGATGATCGGTAAACCGACTTGGGTTAGAAAAGCTCGAAACTTTGGATGCTCCAGACCCGACAGAGAAACCGACCCGCAAGACTCGAAGACCCAATCGGAGAGTGAATCCAGAGCTGATTCTATCTGCGATCTGGTAAGAGATTGCGTGTGCAATGTTTTGGGACTCTTGAGCTTCTTCACACTATCTTCAAGCATAGCTAACGGACCCAAATCATCTTTTCCGCCGGAGAGCATCAAATGCGGCCCGATAACTCCCGGCGGAGCAGAGTACTGCAATTCTCCGGCGCAGAATCTCGAAGGATCGCAGACGGTTATAGGCGTCACGTTGTAAGAGCCTCCGATGGGTTGAGTATGAGAAGGAGGAGGATTGAGCCGGGAAGGAACCGCGGTGGTGACGGCACCGGAGGAGTTTCGTTTCCGGTGATGATGAGAAGTGTGAGCGAGAGGAGAAGACGAGGAAGAGGAAGGAGAAGGGTTGACTGTGGAAATGGGAGTGACGGAGTTGAAATTGGGACACGTGCCGCGTTTGAGATGCTCGGAGGCGGTGCGAGAAGGGTTAGAGGCGGAGAAAACGGCGTCGCATAAGGAGCATCGGAGTTTCACGGCTTTTGGGAGACCAGTGTCGGTGTTGCGTACGAGGATTGGTTCGAGATGAGTCCAATACCACGCGCCTTTACCTTTCACTGCTTTAGTCCTCACCGTCATCAACCCTTCGTATCTCTTGTTCAAAGCTTTTACCGTTAGATCGTCTGTCGTTGACCCATCGATCGCAGTTATCGGAGGTGGTGGCGGCGTTTGTTGCTGCTGCTGAGTCGCCGTTGGAGTGTTCGTCGTCGTCATTCTAAAGACAAAATCGGAAATTTCGAGGTGGGTTTGAGGAAAAAAAAAGTTTTGAGATTTTTTTTTGTTTTCTTCTTTCTTTCTTTCTAAAAGGGTTTAAGCGGGAGTTGCCTCGTAAAAAACGTGTGACATTTCTTAGCCAGGAAGATTCGCCGGACGATGGCTATCTTCAATGTCCCGGTGACTACTCCACGCCATTTTCCGGCGATCAAGAGTAATTCACTGCTCTGGTCTCTCTTCTTCACTGATCGCCCTTTTTTCTTCTGATGTGTCTGAGAGATTTTCGAAGAAAGAGACAGCGAAGAAAAAAATGGAGAGAGAGAGAGAGAGAGAGAGAGAGAGAGAGTTAAAGAGGAGTTGAAGGAGGCGCGTGGAGAAAAAGAGTGTAAACGGACGTTTTGAAAGGAACAATGTGAAAACAGAGTCCCACGTCGTACGAGAACCCAAACGTTACATTGGCTTATACACTCTCTCACTTCCCCATCATTGGAGCGTCCTTATCACGCGCCTCTTTGTGGTTTTCGGACATTGTTTTCACTTTCGAAAATCCCCTTTTCTTGTCTCCTGCTTTGTTAAAAAAAAAAATAATGGAACTAAATTTTGGGACCTTGATTTAATGCAATTTAGATTTTCGTAATCTATACATTTTTTCTTGTTCTGCTGTACTAACCATTAAGGTAAAAGAATCTAATTTGGTATAAAAAAATCTAACTGGGAGTATGATTTATAAATTATTAAGAATTAGTTATACAAGAATTATAAATTATCAACCATTATGAAGGTTGTAGTTTATAACTATTAAACATTTAAAATTGCAGTAACTTTCAAGACACTTGAGCCTCTCTCTTTTTCTATTAGGTTACAAATTAAATTATTAACTGGTGAGTGGGATTTCCATTTATGTCTTCTTGTCTACGTGGGATGTGTTCAGAATTTGGACATATTAAAAGGGCAAAGTGGGAATTTCATTTGTTTCTAGATAGACAGTGAAGGACATTAAAGTGTGAGTGAGAGTGTGTTGTGTTGACTATTTTTGTTGTTGACTCAAAAGGACATTTTTCGTTTAACTATTTTTTTGCCCTTTTGGAAGTTGAAAAACTGATAGCTGTAATTTTGTAATTTGATTGAATTCTTTTAGAACTTCCATTTTTTACCGACAATTTTGGTTCCTATTCTTACCATTTTCTAAATTTTATTTATTTATTAAACTCAAGTTGAATTAATATTTGGTTGCTTGGTTTTCTTTTTCATTGATTTTGTGTGAATGTTCATTAGCATGACTGCATGAGTGTCACCGGTCGTCGCTAGCAGTTTGAACTTTGAAATCATGACGAACCACACCCTTTGTACTCTTCTTCATAGCATTCACATTTTTTTGGCAGTCAAAACAAAGAACAATACATTTCATCTTTTAAAACAATGTTCACTAAGAGTTAACCAAATTGGAATTAGTGCAAGACAAGTTTTAACTGGATACCAACCAGTCTCTAACATTACTATATGTAACACCAAATACCCAAAGAAAAAACTTAAATTTTACTTTAAATATGTTGTGACCCAGACACAACCTACAAATTCGTATTCGCTGATGGAAACCAGATATAACAAACACTACTTTCTTGGTCGACTATTTCCCTAACCCTAACACAAACATATTTGATTGATGCGTTTATACTCATACTCCAAAAAAGCAAACCCTAAAACATACACCAATACAAATAACAATCCATATATCGTCGTGAAACCATATAATAACAATTCACAAACGAATATAGCACAATATTTTGCGATGACAGGGTCATTTTGTCAATTTTAATTTTTTCAATACATCGCTGAAAAAGAATCTTGATCACAAATCTTGGCCACTGATCAAATATAACCAGTTATATGAATTTAATTTTAACCTCCTATAATTCAAAAAATTTGGGGGCTTAAAGTCCATTCAACACGATATAGTGTATGTTGCATTGAATAGGCTTACCCCAGCCCCAAGTGTCATGTATACTGTCTCCATTCCAACATAATCGATAGTATTTCGTAAAATTTATAATCAATAAAGCATAAATTAATCTTAAGTATTACAAAAAACATTGTAAATACAAAATCAAAATAAAGATAACTAAAACAATAATTAAAGTAAGAAGTGGAGGTTAGTAGGAGTCAAGTTTTAATTGGTCAATAAATAATGTCTATAAAACCACCTGTCACAACTGTCTCCCACTTTCTGATGTATGCATGCTTATATATATGAACGATCCATGGATTCTTAAGTTCAAAATATACATATTCCACCGATATTAAAGGAATAATTCGATTTTATTAGCAGAAAATATAGATCAGTCCAATTTTAAAAGATGGATCGTACTATCTATAAGAATGATATTGTCCGTTGCATACCAACCACCCAAAATTCATGCATTATAACATATTAATTAACAGTATATATAGTTTGATCATGCTGTAAAACACTTGATCAAAATACACCTAAGTCTAATTACTGTGAGTCTGTGACCACGTGATTTGCTTGATTCACAAGATTGTATGAGAGTTTTTCTCAACAACTCCACTATGTATATCGTGTTTAAAATATACATAAACTTTGACAAAAAGACAAATAAATATACACCATATGTAAGAGTAAATAATCGAGACACAATCTTGATATACTAGTAATAGCGATAGTAGTGTATTTACTGAAACTTTGATAGTTTTACTAGCATAGCCTTGCATAGGAAGAAGTATTACTACATTCATTCATAAGTGATGATATGATTATTGATTTTGAAAACGGTTTAAAGTGAAGTTTACGTATTTGGTAAACCGTATTTATAATTTTGTTGATAGGAAGAAATTTAAAATAAACAGCTGGCTTTTATCAATCAGATGATTGAAAGCTTTAGTCGAAAAAAAGGTTTGTGAACCCCATATTTTCATTTTCTCTTAATAAAAAATCTCTAAAATTATAAGACTTTCGTGCCCTATTTGTATCTGAATTTCCAAACCCAAAACTATCTAAGATTTGTTTAGGCCGTGTTCAATAGGCCCATGGGCTTAGAAAATCCTCCCTGTTATTAAATTATTAAACCGGCATGGAATGGTACTTCGGTCAAATAAAAAAATCATTTGTAACCGGAAGCCAAACCGGAACATCGAGAAACAACAGAACCGGGAGTCTCGTGCCTCTTCTAGGCTTTTTTTACTTGCGCACCAGTTCTTTGTTCCGAACTGAACTATCGAATCTCGCAGACGACGGACTTGCTGTCCTCATCGAACGTTGAATAACACGAAATAGCGGGGGAATAGATCCGAGGAGATTGTCGAAGCCAGAAGGAGGAAGATGGGAGATATTTGGAGTTAGAAGTTAGAACCTTCGGTTCCAGTTTTGTCATTATAAGATAAAACGATTCCAAATCCTATTTTTGTGCATCTTTGGCGATCGTCGTCGAGCCATAGGAGGAATATCGTTAACAAGGTGATATCTGTCTCTCTCTGTCTCTCTTTCTCTCACATACAACACTTCATCTTTTCGAATAAGCTTGTTTCATCGATCTCGATTGGATAGTTGATAGATCCCAGTTGCTCTCGTTCCACCGCACCTAGATTTCGTGTAGGATTTAATCATAAATTTGTAGATTTGGGAATCGAAATCTATTGTGATGTTTAGGTAGCTGAAACTCAGTTATGGAATCGTTGTCTTCTAGTAGGAAAAACCCAAAATTTTGGTTTCCCTGAATTGAAATAAAGTATTAAGCTTTAATTTGCTGGTATGATCATTTCTGTTCAAGAAGCCTAGCTAATGATGTTCTGAGTTTCAACCAAATATTATTAAGTAGCTTCTGATGAAGAATGAACCCAGATTTATTCAGTTTTTTTTTTACAGGTTTGTTTTCCTTGTTTCAGAGAGCTTAACTAATAAAAAAAAACTCAATGGTTAATGCTATCAAAGGAGTGTTCATCACCTGGTACTACTTTTCTTTTGTTTATCAAGCAAATCTTGTAGAAAATTATAAACACAATTTTGAAGTCATGATTAAATTCAATTTTCATTTTCTGTTCTTTGCGTGAGCAGTGATATTCCGATGGCGCAATTCATCGTGAACATGAACAATTCGATGCCTTCGTCTCAGAAATTCATAATTCACGTACTTGATAGTACTCACTTGTTTGTGCAGCCACATGTTGAGCAGATGATTCGCAGCGCCATTGCTGAGTTTAGAGATCAAAACTCTTACGAGAAGCCTACTTAAGAACACCCCCATCAAAAGTTTTTTTTTTTGTTTGTCAGATTGAATAAAACCTTTATTAAGATCGAGTGTTGTGCAAGACTAGATTACTCATTGTCAAATTATACTCTCTGCAGGGTTAATAATCAGTCTATTTCTCTGGTTATGTTTTTGATTAGTTTGAGAATTGGACTCGAATAGTCCACGTCTTGGTGTTACCTGGTCTGGATTTATAACACGCTACAGTTTCCACAACTGTGCAGTACAATAGGAGGGAAAGTGAACCGCTTCAAATTTTAAACCGGATTAAGATATTAACATCTGAACTTCAAATGTCCAAAACTCCAAATGATCAAAAGGCCATAAAATTCTGTAAGAGAGACAGGTTCAGGAAACAGAGCTCGGAAGTTCTCAGTCCTGTTGTCCCATAAACCAAGTAAAACCAAAAACTAATATAACCAAATACAATGCACATGTAAACCAATCGGTTGAGGTAAACCAATATAGCTGATATTTTGGTAAACCCATTCATCTTCTTCAACAAAGTACCAAATCTGTAACTTCTTCCCCTTTGTAGGCTGATAAAAAACACAAATTCAGTGTTCGGCTCTAGCACGCTCGACGACCATGGCGGTCTCGTTTAATACAACTATCCATCAGTCTTCTCTGAGTCCGAGGTAATCTCTCTTAAATTGACGTACTTATGTCTCTGATTCTATATACACACAAACTTGCATCTGATTGTTTTTATGGTTTTTGCAGCTGTAGCATCAAGCTTTACTCCGGGTTGAAGCCTCAGTCTGCAAGTTCGTTGCTTTTCTTCTTAATCTGCTCGAAAGTTTTTATTTTTTTTAATCGAATTGGGTTAGTGCGATGCTAGTGAACTGATTATTTCGTGTTACTGTTCTCGGAATTGTTCAGGCTTTTTGGCGAATGGGTATCAGAATTTGAATAAGGAGTTCTATGGCAGAGTCCACAAGAGTTTGCAATCCGGGTAATATCAAAATTTCTTCTTTTGAAGAATTGATTTTAGACTTGGCTTTTACTTGGGGAATTCTCATAATGCATCCTTGATTAGTAATTGAAGTTCCTGTAATGGATTTTGATCGGTGATAATTGAGCTAAGATGCAAAACGGCTTGTTGATTATGAATTACATGAAGTAGGTTTGCCTTTGAATATGATGATTCATTAGCTTTGTGCTTCTTCTCTTCTAGTCTCTGAGTGGTAAACTCGATGTTGTTTCTGTGTTCTGCAGGACTGGGAAAGCAAGTAGGTCACGAGTGAAGATGATGCCAATAGGTACACCTAGAGTTCCCTACAGAAACCGAGAAGAAGGCACTTGGCAATGGGTTGATATATGGAATGCCCTTGTACGTATATTCAACTTGTACATACGTATCTTTATGGCAAGTGAGAAAGAAAAGAAAATGCATAACTTTGATTCTTTGTTGCAGTATCGAGAGCGTGTAATCTTCATTGGACAAAACATCGATGAAGAGTTTAGCAACCAGATATTAGCAACTATGTTGTATCTTGATACTCTTGATGATTCGAGGAGGATCTATATGTACTTAAATGGACCAGGCGGGGATGTGAGATTCTCTTTCATTCTTTACATCTTTTGTTCTTTGCTTTTACTTCTCTATGTTTTTGAAGCTTAAGATATACATTTCTATCATTTGTAGCTTACTCCAAGTCTAGCTATCTATGATACAATGAAGAGCTTGAAAAGTCCAGTTGGGACACATTGCGTTGGGCTTGCCTATAACCTTGCAGGATTTCTTCTTGCAGCTGGAGAAAAGGTAATTTATTTTCACATTTTCTTGAATCATCTATGCATCTTGAAGTTGAATTCTTGTTTTTTTTTTGTGTTTCTGTGAAAGGGTCAACGGTTTGCGATGCCACTGTCAAGAATTGCTCTCCAATCACCAGCCGGTGCAGCTCGTGGTCAGGTAAATAAGCCGCGCCTCCCTAGCTTTAGACTATTAAAATCTTTATGCAGTTCATTATTTAGATGGTGAAGCTATATAAATTACAAACTTTCCTCAGGCTGATGATATCCAAAATGAAGCAAGAGAGCTTTCAAGGATAAGAGATTACCTCTTCAACGAGCTAGCCAAGAATACCGGACAGCCTGCGGAAAGGGTTAGTTTTGTTTTCATATTAATAATCAAATCAAAAGTTTACATTTACCATTGTTGATAAACATTTAAACTGCTGATGATGATGTTGATGATGATGATGATGAAATAATGATGATACAGATCTTCAAAGACTTGAGCAGAGTGAAACGGTTCAACGCAGAAGAAGCTATGGAGTACGGACTTATCGATAAGATTGTTAGACCACCTCGCATCAAAGAAGACGCTCCTCGCCAAGACGAAACCACAGGTCTTGGTTAGTCAAAGTTTTACCATCTTGAAGTTGTTGTTCTTGTGTAATTGTTACCGAATAAAATCACTTTTGTTGTTATTTCATTCCACCGATTTTCTGAGTTCTATAAATATTGTTAAGAAGATATAAAAGGATTGATTTTTCTAGAACAAAAAAAAAATCCGCCAATAAGCCACCATTGCAGAAGCTGAAGGCAAGCTGAACTTTTGCTAATCTCTGGCTTTCTTGTCTGGTTGGTTCTGTGGTAACTCACACGAAAGCACCCTACCAAAGCGAAATGTACAAACCGAAGGAAATGCTTTGTAATGTTAATGAACATTGATCGAAGATTAATCTTCTAGTCTGTCTGATTTTATACAACCATATTGATAAACGGATTGTCTTGAGGGTAGAGTTTCTGAAGCTGTGGCACTAGTTTATCGAATGGTAGAAGTGGGACGTAGACCCGATCTCATAACGCTTAACACTCTGATCAATGGACTTTGTCTCAACGGTAAAGTGTCTGAAGCAATGGATTTACAACACACTAATACGAGCTCATCTCTGAGGCAGTGACATAAGAACTTCAGTTGAACTAATAGAAGAAATGAAGAGATGTGGGTTCTCTGCATATGCTTCCACTATGAAGATGGAAGATGGAAAGATAAACTCAGTAGCCACATACAGTATAATTATCGATAGTCTTTGCAAAGATGGGAGTTAGAGATGCATCAGCATTTTCAAAGAAATGGAAAGGAAAGGGATCAAAGCAAATGTCATTACCTACAACATTCTCTTAGGAGGCTTTTGTAGCGCTGGAAGATGGAATGATGGTGCACAATTGTTGAGGGAGATGATCACAAGGAATATCACCCCGGACGTCATCACTTTCAATGCATTGATTGCTTGTTTTGTGAAAGAGGGAAAGCTTACTGAAGTTAAAGAATTGTACAATGAGATGATCACAAGAGGCTCTAGATCCTGGACCATTTGTATAATTCTTTGATATATGGATTGTGCATGGAGAACCGCTTAGATGAGGCCATCCAGATGCTGGATCTGATGGTTAGAAAGGATGCATCCTAATACTCTGTTTTACCTTTTATCATATTTACATAAGTGGATCTAACCAATGCTCATTAACCAATCTGCAAAACCGGCTAACACAATTAATCAGATACAGAGCCTTGGAATTCCACAGAGTATCTCTAACACTTAGGCTGACAGAATTATTCTAAGACCAAGAATGAGCTGAGAACACACCTCAACACCTATGAAAAACCCGATGTAATTTAAAAATAAAAATAAAATTGAACCAGCTTTAGATATGTGATGATCGAACCGGGTTTTCTATCCAAAGCTCATACCTCGATTAAACCAATTCCGGTATATGTTATAACCGACCGAAATTGAACTGGTTTGGTCGGTAAGTTGCGGATTTTCATTTGAAGCAGGTGCCGTGGCTTGGAGGACAGACAGAGATTGAGCTCGGAAAAGGATCGATTGAGCAGTTGAGATGATGTTGATGATACGCCGGAATGCTAAAGCTTCGAGATTTGTTCAGCCTCGTCTCCTGGGGACAGGTACCCTGAGAACTTCTTTATTCCACTGCCCATTCGAAAGAGACTTTTCTGGTCTCACCAGCGATAGAGATCTCTCTTACAAAGAGAGATTGAGAAGTGGGCTTGTCGATATTAAGAAAGATGATGCTGTTGATCTGTTTCAATCAATGATTCGGTCTCGTCCTCTTCCTAGTATCATAGATTTCAGTAAATTGTTTAGTGGTATTGCCAGAACAAAACAGTATGATCTCGTGTTAGATCTCTCCAAGAAAATGGAATTGCAAGGGATTGCGCATGACAACTACACCCTGAGTATTTTAATCAATTGCTTCTGCCGGTGCCGGAGACTCGGTTTTGCTTTTTCTGTTATGGGTAAGATCTTGAAACTTGGGTATGAGCCTGACACAGTCACGTTTAACACTCTACTCAATGGATTATGTCTCGAGGGTAGAGTTTCCGAAGCTGTGGCACTTGTTGATCGAATGGTACAAACGGAACATAGACCAAATCTCGTAACGCTTAACACTCTTGTCAATGGACTTTGTCTCAGAGGTGGAGTGTCTGAAGCAGTGGATTTAGTCGATCGAATGTTGGAACACGGATGCCAACCTGATCATTTTACCTATGGACCGGTTCTAAATAGAATGTGCAAGTCAGGTAACACTGCACTGGCCTTGGATCTTCTCAGAAAGATGGAAGACAGAAAGATCAAGCCTCAAGTAGCCACATACAGTGTAATTATCGATAGTCTTTGCAAAGATGGGAGCCTCGGCGATGCACTGAGCCTTTTCAATGAAATGGAAATGAAAGGGATCAAAGCAAATGTCATTACCTACAACACTCTCATAGGAGGCTTTTGTAATGCCGGTAGATGGAATGATGGTGCACAGTTGGTGAGGGATATGATCACAAGGAATATCACCCCCAACGTTGTCACCTTCAATGCATTGATTGATAGTTTTGTGAAAGAGGGAAAGCTTATTGAGGCTAAAGAATTGTACAATGAGATGATCACAAGAGGCTTAGATCCTGATACCATTTCATATAGTTCTTTGATATATGGATTGTGCATGGAGAACCACTTAGATGAGGCCTACCAGATGCTGGGACTGATGGTTGGCAAGGGATGCGATCCTAATGTCGTGACTTATAGTATCCTTATAAACGGATATTGTAAGGCTAAGCGGGTTTACGATGGTCTTAAACTCTTCCAAAAAATGTCTCTGAGAGGAGTGGTTGCCGATACAGTCACTTATAACACTCTCGTCCAAGGGTTTTGTCAATCTGGAAAACTTAATGTTGCCAAAGAACTCTTCCAAGAGATGGTTTCTCAAGGTGCTCATCCTAATATTGTGACCTACGGTATTTTGCTGGATGGGTTGTGTGACAATGGAGAACTAGAAGAGGCATTGGAAATACTTGAAAAAATGCAGAAGAGTGATATGGATCTTGATATTGGTATCTATAATATCATCATCCACGGGATGTGCAATGCTAGTAAGGTTGATGATGCTTGGAATTTATTCTGTAGTCTCTCTATCAAAGGATTGAATCCTGATGTCAAAACATATAATATAATGATTGGAGGACTGTGTAAGAAAGGCTCGCTGTCTGAAGCAGGCTTGTTGTTCAGGAAAATGGCAGAGGATGGGACTGCGCCAGATGGAGGTACATACAACACACTAATACGAGCTCATCTCCGAGGTAGTGACATAAGAACTTCAGTTGAACTCATCGAAGAAATGAAGAGGTGTGGGTTCTCTGCACATGCTTCCACTATGAAGATGGTTATGGATATGCTATTGGATGGTAGATTGGACAAAACCTTTTTGGATATGCTTTCTTGAATGTCTGATCTTTTCTACGAGATAGTCCAGGTTAGTGTTTACGAGGTCATTGAGTTTATGTGTTGAGCCAAGTTCTTTTTTGTGTAGAAGTATAACTAACTAGCATATGTACTAATTTGGTATGTGTAAGGGTTAATTTGGGTTCTCAAGTTCGGTCAGATATTATAGTTATATTACAACATAAGCATTGTTTTTGCTTTGTTTATGCTTTTTTCTTGGCTTAGGCAAAGGTTTTGGGAAAATTTCTAGATACTAATCACAAACGGAGAACAGATTTCATGAGTCACGCACACACCCTTCCCCTGTTCCACTTTGTTTATCTGTTTATATATTCAAATCTTTTTTCATAAATCTGAAGCTCTGCTATAAAATTTTGCAATGCTTTTGAAGGAAAATGTTAAAGAGAGAATATAGACTTGTTCCTCTACTGTCTAATGTCCTTCTCTTATGTAGACTTGAAACATAACAATAGGATGGTATACATGGCACTTTGTTTTGCTCTCTCAGAGTCTGAACTTGCAGGGAATGCTCACAGGAAGCCATGAACTCCAATTCTCTCGTTCAGTCAAGTAATGAGTAGCGATCTCCACTGATCTTGTTTTGCAGATTTTTCTCATCAGCTAAAGGAAGCTAGTCATTCAGTGCGCAAAAGTAATTGGTGACGAAGAACTTGCCGAGAAACTTTGATACTAAGATGCTCCGAGTAAGAAATATTTCTTGTGTTTAGCTTGCAATGATCATTGGTATGAATGTCCATGACCTGTCGTATTTCTTGGTTAATTATATCTCCAACAGATCCTGGTGGCTTGAAGTTGATTCCCGGTTCCTGAACGATTGTGTAAAGACTGGTTTGGTGGCGGTTTAATGAGTTGCTAAAGTTGGTTATTAGCCTCTTGAACATACAGCTTAGATAGGGCACATTGTGACTGTTCGGTTCACTGCATTGTGTTGAGTTGATGATACTTCCTGTCTCTATGGGTATAATTGTAACTAACCGGGTTTTAAACTATATAAACCAAACCAAACCAAAACTCTAATTGGTTGTTAGATGACCAAAATCATTAATCTGAATGTTACACACGAATAAATTAACTTGAACTGGTTTTGTATATTTCTTTAAGAAGAAAAGACTTGAACCGGTTTTTGATAATATGAAAATTCACTTGAACTGGTTTTGTATATTCTGTAAGAAAAAAAAGACTTGAGCTGGTTTTTAATATATGATCATCGAACCGGGTTTTCTTATTGTCTCCTCACAAATTGATTAGGTTGAAGATTTTTCGATTATTTACCTAATTTTCAATTCTTTTGGCATTGTTCACCTAATTAGCTCCAAATTGTTTGCGTGACCGTAACACGACCAAAACCGAATTCCCGTATATGCTTTAAACCGACCGGAATTGAACCGGTTTGGTCAGAAATTGAACGGGTTTTCTTTTGCCTGCTCCTGAAGCTCCTGCCGTGGCTATTTCGAGGGTTTGCAGACAGTGAGCTTGATTGAGCTGGGAAAACGATCGATTCAACAGTTGAGATGATGTTAATGATACGGCGGAGTGCTAAAGCTTCCAGATTTGTTCGGCCTCGTTTCCCGGAGACAGGTACCATGAGAACTTCTTTATTCCACTGCCCATTCGAATTCTTGCATCTCTGCGAAAGAGACTTTTCTGGTCTCACCAGCGATAGAAATCTCTCTTACAAGGAGATATTGGTAAGTGAGCTTCTCGATATTGAGGATGATGATGCTGTTGATCTCTCTGCTTACAAGGAGAGATTGAGAAGTGGACTTGTCGATATTAAGAAAGATGATGCTGTTGATCTCTTCCAATCCATGATCCGGTCTCGTCCCCTTCCTAGTATCATAGATTTCAGTAAATTGTTTAGTGGCATTGCCAGAACAAAGCAGTATGATCTCGTGTTAGATCTCTCCAAGAAAATGGAACTCAATGGTATCGCGCATAACCTCTACACCCTGAATATTACAATGAATTGCTTCTGCCGGTGCAGGAAACTCGGATTTGCTTTTTCTGTTCTTGGAAAAGTCATGAAACTTGGCTATGAGCCTGACACCATCACATTTTCAACTTTGGTCAACGGATTGTGTCTCGAGGGTAGAGTTTCCGAAGCTGTGACACTTGTTGATCGAATGGTACAAACGGAACATAGACCAAATCTCGTAACGCTTAACACTCTTGTCAATGGACTTTGTGTCAAAGGTAGAGTGTCTGAAGCAATGGGTTTAATCGATCGTATGGTGGAACACGGATGCCAACCCAATGATGTTACCTATGGACCAGTTTTAAATACAATGTGCAAGTCCGAGCAAACTTCCATGGCCTTGGATCTTCTCAGAAAGATGAAAGATAGAAAGATCAAACCTCAAGTAGCCACATACAGTATAATTATCGATGGTCTTTGCAAAGATGGGAGCCTCGACGATGCACTCAACCTTTTCAATGAAATGGAAACAAAAGGGATCAAAGCAAATGTCATTACCTACAACACCCTCATAGGAGGCTTTTGTAGCGTCGGAAGATGGAGTGATGGTGCGCAGTTGTTGAGGGATATGATCACAAGGAATATCACCCCCAACGTTGTCACCTTCAATGCATTGATTGATAGTTTTGTGAAAGAGGGAAAGCTTATTGAGGCTAAAGAATTGTACAGTGACATGATCGCAAGAGGCTTAGATCCTGATACCATTACATATAGTTCTTTGATATATGGATTGTGCATGGAGAACCGCTTAGATGAGGCCTACCAGATGCTGGATCTGATGGTGAGCAAAGGATGCAATCCTAATGTCGTGACTTATAGTATCCTTATAAATGGATATTGTAAGGCTAACCGAGTTGAAGATGGTTTGAAACTCCTCCGAATAATGCCTCTGAGAGGAGTGGTTGCGAATACAGTCACTTATAGCACTCTCGTCCAAGGGTTTTGTCAACTGGGAAATATTAATGTTGCCAAAGAACTCTTCCAAGAGATGGTTTCTCGTGGCGTGCCACGCAATGTTGTAACTTATGGTATTTTGCTGGATGGGTTGTGTGACAATGGAGAACTAGAAGAGGCATTGGAATTACTTGAAAATATGCAGAAGAGTGATATGGATCTTGATATTGTTATCTATAATATCATCATTCACGGGATGTGCAATGCTAGTAAGGTCGATGATGCTTGGAGTTTATTCTGTAACCTCTCTGTCAAAGGAGTGAAGCCTAATGTCAAAGCATATACTATAATGATTGGAGGACTTTGTAAGAAAGGCTCGCTCTCTGAAGCGGGTCTGTTGTTCAGGAAAATGGCAGAGGACGGGATTGCGCCAGATGATTGTACATACAACACACTAATCAGAGCTCATCTCCAAGGCAGTGACATAAGCACTTCAGTTGAACTCATCGAAGAAATGAAGAAGTGTGGGTTCTCTGCAGATGCTTCCACCATGAAGATGGTTATGGATATGCTATCGGATGGTAGATTGGACAAAAGCTTTTTGGATATGCTTTCTTGAATGTCTGATCTTTTCTTTGAGATAGTCCCGGTTAGTGTTTACTAGGTCATTGGGTTTATGAGTTGAAGCCAAGTTTATTTGTGTGTAAAAGTTCAACTAACTGGCATATGTACTATTTTGGTATGTGTAATGTGGGTTCTCAGGTTTTGTCAGATATTATGAGGTTTCTTGGCTCTGGGCTTATGTTTGGTAAAATTTCAAGATATGAATCACAAACTGAGCCAAACTCGTTGTAACTACAACAAAGAATTTCCGAAGTTTGAGAATCGGAGAACAGACTTCATGAGTCGCACACTCCCCTGTTCCACTTTAATACTTTATTATGTATCTGCTAAATAACTGTGTCGATGCTTAAGCTAAAGGTTCAATATCTTCTGATCAACAACGGTGTATCGTGTATGTATCATGTATGTCCTTTATTCCTTCAACACATTGTAAACAATGATAATTCTTGGCAATATCAGTGGAATTTAGCAGGCAGAAAAAACTAGTCTTGTGTTCTTATCGCTTTGGGAGCACATCTTGTTATTTTTGTCCGGACCAGTCTGTAGTATCCTCATACAATATCTCCTTCCATCCGGACCGTGTTAAGGGTGTACTGATAAATCATTCGTAAACCTAATAGATTTCTTTGAAATATGTTCTTCAACAAATTCTATTGTTGACCTTCTTGGCGCATGATTTGGCAGAGCTTTTTATATTCTTTTTTGTAATGACGTCTTTTTCTAAACAAATTACAAATTATCGATTAAATCTTTACACTTTAAACTATTTATAATTAAAATAGAAAATAAAAATTTCAAAAGAAAGAAATGATGTTTCCAAAAACGGATATGTTGTATCTGTTGCGTTTCCAAAAATGGATATGTGTTTCCATTGCTAGGTCTGGGCGTTCGGGTATTCGTTCGGGTTTGGGTTTTTTGGGTTTTCGAGTTTTCGGATCTAGGCATATAAGACCCATTCGGATATTTTATAATTTTAGTTCGGGTTCGGTTCGGTTCCATTCGGTTTCGGGTCAGAGTAAACATAAAATCATAAAACAAAAATAAAAATTGGTTAATTTGAACAAAAAAATTGTTAAAATGAGACAAATATAACAAAAAAATTTGTATATTTCATTTATTTTGGATATTTTAGCTATTTTGATTTAAAACTAACAAATATATATGAGTTTGTAATTATAGTTTTAAATAATTATGTTATGTTAAATCTAAATATAATTAATATTTTGGATACATAATTGCAGTTCGGATATTTCGGGTACCCATTCGATTCTCGGTTCGGGTCGGATTCGGTTTCGGTTCTTCAAGTATAGAGATTTAGGATCCATTCGGGTATTTTATCGGTTCGGATTCGGGTTCGATTCTTCTTTTTTGGTTCGGTTCGGTATTTTGGTTCCAGATTTTTTGTTCAGCCATATCCATCGCGCTTCCAAATCATAATTTTTATAAAACGTGTTTAGGGATGTTAAAGTGGGTATTTGCCCAAATGGGTACCCAAAACCCAAGGAAAAGTTCAAACCCAAAACTCTACTATTCTAACAGAAAAAGAGTTTAAAATGGACAGGTACCCATTTTTTATGGGTTCACAATGGGTTCACTTAATTGGGTTTTGGGTACCCATGGGTTTTTAAATTACATCAATGATCATAATTTTTTATAATTAACCATTTATTAAATTACATCAATGATCTTATTTTTCTTTAAAAAAAACTTAAAATTCTATTTTCCCGCCAAAATATAAAAACGTAAACTCTCATTTTCCCGCCAAAAACGTAAAATCCGGTTTTCCCGCCAAAAACGTAAAATTATATTTTCCCGCAAAAAACATAAAATCCCGTTTTCCCGCCAAAAACGTAAAATCATGTTTTTCCGCCAAAAACGTAAAATCCAGTTTTCCCACCAAAAACGTAAAATCACGTTTTCCCGCCAAAAATGTAAAATTTTGTTTTCCCGCCAAAAACTTAAAATCACATTTTCCCGCCAAAAACGTAAAATCATGTTTTCCCGCCAAAAACGTAAAATCCCGTTTTCCCGCCAAAAACGTAAAATCTCGTTTTCTCGCCAAAATCGTAAAATCACATTTTCCCGCCAAAAACCTAAAATCATGTTTTCTCGCCAAAAACGTAAAATCCCGTTTTTCCGCCAAAAACCTAAAATCATGTTTTCCTGCCAAAAACGTAAAATCCTGTTTTCCCGCCAAAAACGTAAAATCACGTTTATATTTAGACTCGTTTAGGCATGTCTGGTTAGGCCCGTCTGGTTAGGCCCATTTAGGCCCGTTTAGGCCCAGTTATATTTAAGCCCATTTAGGCCGTCCGTTTAAACCCGTTTATATTTAGACGTGTTTAGGTCTGTCTGGTTAGGCCCATTTAGGCCCAATTATATTTAGACCCATTTAGGTCCGTTTAGGCCCGTCCGATTAAACCCGTTTATATTTAGACCTGTTTAGGTCCGTCTGGTTAGGTCCATTTAGGCCCGTTTATATTTAGACCCGTTTAGACCCGTTTAGGCCCGTCCGTTAACCCGTTTATATTTAGGTCATTTAGGCCCATTTATATTTAGACCCGTTTAGGCCCGCCCGTTTAGTCCCGTTTAAAAATAAGAAACCCCGTTTAAAATTTTTTGAAAAAAAATAACGGACTAAGGAAATGTGTCAAAATATTAACATTTAGTACAAAACAATATTAGTATCAAAGTATGGATGTGTACCCATGGGTAGGCCTGGAACGGATCCGGATATCCGGCTTTTTTGGGGTATCCGGATCCGGATCCGGTTTCACCGGATATGTAATATGACTATCCTGATCCGGATCCGGATCCGGTTGTTCCGGATATCCGGTTCTCGGATATCGGTAATAATACCGGATATCCGCGGATATCCTCGGATATCCGGATCATATCTAGAATTTGACTAAAATTTTTTAGAATTAACATTTTTCACACAAAAATCTTTTTGGGTTGAGCAAAAATTATAATTTGGGTTTAAAATAAACGAACGACTGCTATACTTCATAACTACCACATTCCAATTAAAAAAATATCATTATGGACATATATAATTCAATAATTTATTGCTAATACAAATAAATTTAAGATGTTTACTATAACATATATAATAAAAACATAATATAATATAATATAAACGGATAGCGGATATCCGGTTCTGAAATTTTCTATTATCCGGATCCGGATCCGGTTTCGACGGATCTGTGATTTTAATTCGGATCCGGATCCGGCACCCCGGATATCCGCTTTTTCGGAGCGGATCCGGAGCGGATACCGGATCGGATCCGGATCCCGGATAATAATCCCAGCCTTACCCATGGGTATACCCAAAACTTAATAAGCTATACATGGGTATTACCCATTGACAAAAAAAAAATATTTAAGTTCATTGTAGATTGGGTTTTTATTAGTTGGGTTTTTGTGGGTTGGGTTTGGGTTGGGTTATTTTACCCATATTAACATCTCTAAACGTGTTGTCATCGCGTTTCTACGTATTTCCGTTTCCGAAACGCGAAACGATCCTCATATGGAGTTTCCATGTAACATAGAGCATTGTTTTGTTTTGTTTATGCTTTTTTCTTGGCTTAGGCAAACATTTGGGAAATTTTCAAGATATTTACCTAATTTTCAATTCTTTTCGTATTGTTCACCTAATTAGCTCCAAATTGTTTGCGTGACCGTAACAAGACCAAAACCAAATTCCCGTATATGCTTTAAACCGACCGAAATTGAACCGGTTTGGTTGATAAATTGAACGGGTTTTCTTTTGCCTGCTCCTGATGCTCGTGCCGTGGCTTTTGGATGGTTTGCTGATAGATTCGACACTATCAACTCCCTGTATTTCTCTCTTTCTCTCGATAACTCTCTGAACAAGATGAAAGAATAAGAATCTTTATTGAATGTAACCGAATGTAAAATGCCTTCAAGAAGTCAGTCTCATAATGACTAACAAACTCAGACTCATAATGTCTAGAGTTCTCAACTAATCAAAAGCATAAAACTAAATATCTCGGTTACAATAGTTATTTATAGACTTGCATCTTGCGATCATGCTGAGTCAGCAGAGTCTCCTGACTCATCTCTCTCTATTTGGCTTGTTCCCTTCTTTCTTCTTCTCACAAACACTTTCCTGAGCTTATCAATACCCCCCCGCTATCAGACGCAGCTTGTCCTCAAGCTCAAAAGAAGGATACTGTGATTCAAACGCAGACGCTTCAAACCAAGTAGACTCATGAGAAGGCACATTCTTCCACGAGATTAGTACTTCCAACTGACCCGCAACATTGTATCTTGTGTCGGTCACTGCTACAGGTTCCAAGACCAATTCACCAGCATCCGTAAACGTGTTTGGTAATTCAGTGCATACCTGTTGATCCCCAATCACTCGCTTGAGCTGAGATACATGAAAAACAGGATGTATCTTTGATCCTTGAGGTAAAGCCAACCGATACGCGACTTTGCCTATCTTCTCCACAATCCGATAAGGCCCGTAAAAACGAGCTGCTAGCTTCTGACACAACCTTTTAGTTACTGAATGTTGTCGGTAAGGTCTAAGTTTCAAAAACACTTGAGTCCCAACTTCAAATTGGACGTCACGTCTGTGTTTATCCGCATACCTTTTCATCTGTTGTTGTGCCCTGTTCAAATACTCCTTCACCTGTGCTAGCATCATGTCTCTATCCCTTAACATTGTCTCCAACTCAAAGTTTTGAGTAGATCCCTCTTCAAAACGCAACAGTACAGGCGGGTCTCTACCATAAACAACCTTGAAAGGAGTTGTTTTGAGTGAAGTATGAAAGGTGGTATTGAACCAATATTCTGCCCAATGCAAGAATTTGTACCATGTCTTAGGGTGACCTGAAGCAAAGCATCGTAAGTAAGTTTCTAAGCAACGATTAGTCACTTCTGTCTGACCATCCGTTTGAGGGTGAAAAGCTGTGCTAAACTTGAGCTTTGTTGCTGCCAATCTGAAACATTCATTCCAAAACCTGCTCATAAAGATCCGATCACGATCTGAGACTATAGATGCTGGAAACCCATGTAAGCGAACTATTTCTTTGATAAACATACTTGCCACGTCTGAAGCAGTGAATGGATGTTTTAAACCCACAAAATGACTGTAGCGGCTCAACCTGTCAACCACCACCATAATGACATTGATTCCAGCAGAGGTTGGTAATCCTTCCACAAAGTCCATACTAATATGCTGCCAAATCATATCAGGTATAGGTAATGGTTGTAATAACCCAGCAGGAGCTAAAGTTGTATACTTGTGTGTTTGGCACACACCACAAGCTGATACATACTGCTGAAACATATCCTTCATACCACTCCAGTAGAAACTCTGTTGGATACGTTTCAAAGTCTTAAGGACCCCTGAGTGTCCCCCAGCAACTCCATCGTGGAACTCTTGTATGATCAATGGAATGGCTACTGACTTGGATGGAATTACCAAGCCGTTATTATAGAACACCTTTCCACCAATCACGGCAAAACCCTTCTTAACCGCTGTCCCAGATTCAATCTTCTGTTTCAACTCTTGGAGATACTGATCATGTTGAATCTCTTCATACAACTCTTGCAACTGTATTGCTTGGGGAGTAGTTACTGCGAATAGCTTATTTGTTATAGATTCCCGAGGATCCCAATCAATCCTCGATAAACCATCAGCAGCCTTATTCTCAACCCCAGCTTTATACACAATGTCAAACTGAAAGACCAGCAACCGTTGAAGCCATCTCTGATATTCTAAGGAAACTTCTCGTTGCTCCAACAAAAATTTCAAACTCTTCTGATCAGTATGCACAATAAACTTCTTCCCCATCAGATAATGCTTCCATTTTTGAATAGCAAAAACAATAGCCATAAGCTCCCTTTCATATATAGGCTTCGGCTGCTCACGAGAAGTAAGACCATGACTAAAGTATGCAATTGGTCTCTTATTCTGCATGAGTACTGCTCCTAAACCATAACCCGAGGCATCCGTTTCCACCACAAATGGCTCATCAAATTTAGGTAGGGTCAACACAGGAGCTGTTGCCATATCCTGTTTGAGTGTATCGAAAGCTTCTTGTGCAATTGCAGACCATTGAAAGCTATCTTTCTTCAACAACTCAGTCAATGGTCTGGCTAAACATCCATATCCCTTAATAAAGCATATGTAGTATCCCGTCACACCCAAAAAACCCCTTAAAGCTTTCACATTCTTCGGCGTTGGCCAACTAGTCATAGCCGAGGTTTTGGATGGATCTGTCGACACTCCTTCTGCTGATATGATATGGCCCAAGTACTCTACTTGCGGCTGTCCAAACATACATTTCTTTCTGTTTGCAAACAGAGCCTGATCATCTAGGACTTGTAACACAGCCTTCAGATGTTGCACATGTTCATTCATAGAGGAGCTATACACCAAAATGTCGTCAAAAAAGACTAAGACAAATCTCCTTATGAATGGTCTGAATATGTGATTCATAAGGGCTTGAAATGTCGCTGGCGCATTGGTAAGGCCGAAAGGCATAACCAAGAATTCATAGTGTCCTTCCATTGTTCTGAAAGCAGTTTTCTCGATGTCTCTTTCTGCCATTCTGATCTGGTGATAACCTGAACGCAAATCAAGTTTCGAAAATACTGATGCACCATACAACTCATCAAGAAGTTGATCAATCATGGGAATTGGGTATTTGTCTGGAACAGTAACCCTGTTCAATGCTCTGTAATCGACACAGAATCTCCAGCTCTGATCCTTCTTTCGTACCAACAAGACAGGACTCGAGAATGGGCTACGACTGGGTCTTATGATCCCTGACTCAAGCATGTCAGTCACCATCTGCTCCATGGCTTCTTTGCTTGCATGTGGGTAACGGTAAGGGCTGACTGAGACTGAATTCACACCAGGTTGTAATATAATATGATGTTCATGATCTCTAGCCGGTGGTAAACCAACTGGCAACTCAAAGACTCGTGAGTATTGGTTTAACACCTCCAACAGCGGGGCTTGAATTTGCTCTGTTGAAGCCATAGCCGATGTGTTAGAGAACCCAATTGTAGTTCCCTTTGTGGTAATGGAGTAAACCGGTGCTAATGACCTCAACGAAATCGTTTGACAATGCAAATCAGTATCGCCCTTCAACTTTACTACTTTACCTCCCACTCTAAACTTCCACTCATGTAATCCCCAATCAATTTCACATCTGCCCAATGTCCGCAACCATTGTACACCTAGTATCACATCAGCTCCCCCCAACTCCAGTGATATAAAGTCAGAGACAAATTCAGCTCCCTGTAGACAGAACTTAACTTGTCTACACACACCAGAGCCATCAGCTGTAATGCCTGTTCCCAACTTAACCAACAAGTTCTTGTGTGCTTGCAAGGTCAGCTTAGCTTGTTTGACTACCTGTGGCGCCACAAAATTGTTGGTAGCACCACTGTCAATCATGAACACAACAGTATGTTTCCCAATCTGACCTCTTAGTTTTGTAGTTGTGGGACACTCCAATCCCATGAATGCATTGAAAGAGAGATGCATCATTTCAACATCATCTGTTTCGTTTTCTACTTGCTCTTCCGGCTCAAATTCCTCCAATACCTCCATCTCATACCCTTTTACCACTGTGATGATTTGTAAAGCACGATTTGGACAGATTTCTCTATGTCCCGCACTGTATTTACCATCACACTTAAAACAAATTCCATTCCTCCTTTTCTCGTCTAGTTCTGCGTCTGTAAAGCGTAACCTTGGTCTGAAGTTTGTTCTATCTTGTAGTGGTTGTTTGTTACCCTCTTTGATGATTGGTAACTGAGCTGGATTCTGTTGTTTCTCAAAGCTCTTCGGACCATTAAACACAGACTTGTAATTTGTTGTAATGGCAGCTTTCTTGTGCTTCCACTCCGGTTTGTAAGCTTCCCCCACCACCTTACAAAACACACTTGACTCCATTTTAACAACAGCCATGATGTGATTACGCAGACCTTGTGGCTCCTTCATACGCACTACTTCTGTCATTGCTGGTTTAAGACCATTGTAAAACACATTTGTCAGGCTCTGATCATCCATGCCTTTGACTTGTGATGACAGCTCTTCAAATTCAGTTACATACTCCTTAATATCCCCTGTCTGCTGTATACAACACAACCGTTTCCCCGGTTCTTCATCCATAGATTCTCCAAATCTATCCAACATCCTCTGTTTAAAGTCACTCCAGTTAAGGAATCCTCCATGTTCCATTTCCCAATTATACCAACTCAATCCTGGTCCTTCTAAACTGAGAGAGACAAGATCCATTTTCTGCTCATCAGTGTGTCTTCCCAACCTGAAAAACCTTTCTACTCTAGCAATCCAACCAAACGGCAATGATCCATTGAACACCGGCATATCAACCTTCTTCAGAATACTATTTCGATTGGCTAAATCATCTTTCACAGTCCGATATCCTAGTTCGTGTTCTGAGCCAGGTAAGATAGTCATAGTATCGATACCTTGATCCGAACTTGTCGACAGTGTCGCAATTGCTTTCTCCGCTGCTCTAGCTTCGCGATTCACCGGATCGAGCCTTCGCAAGGTCTCGGCGATCGTCGATAAGAGTTGTGACTGCGAATCGAGTCGTTCTTCTATCCCGGATATCCTCAACACCACCTCGTTATTTGATTTCTCCAATTTATCCGACGTATTCTTCAATTTCCCGACCTCCCACCGTATCTCCTCCGCCGACTGTTCGATTGCCGCAAATCGTTGGCTATCGCTCTCCTCTAAGATTGCCATTGTCGCGAAGATCGTCACGTCACAACGCACCAATTTGATAGATTCGACACTATCAACTCCCTGTATTTCTCTCTTTCTCTCGATAACTCTCTGAACAAGATGAAAGAATAAGAATCTTTATTGAATGTAACCGAATGTAAAATGCCTTCAAGAAGTCAGTCTCATAACGACTAACAAACTCAGACTCATAATGTCTAGAGTTCTCAACTAATCAAAAGCATAAAACTGAATATCTCGGTTACAATAGTTATTTAGAGACTTGCATCTTGCGATCATGCTGAGTCAGCAGAGTCTCCTGACTCATCTCTCTCTATTTGGCTTGTTCCCTTCTTTCTTCTTCTCACAAACACTTTCCTGAGCTTATCATTTGCACAGTGAGCTTGAGCTGGGAAAAGGATGGATTCAGCAGTTAAGATGATGTTGATGATACGGCGGAGTGCTAAAGCTTCCAGATTTGTTCGGCCTCGTCTCCTGGAGACAGGTACCCTGAGAATTTCTTTATTCCATTGCCCATTTGTATTCTTGCATCTCTGCGAAAGAGGCTTTTCTGATCTCACCAGCGATAGAAATCTCTCTTACAAGGATATATTGAGAAGTGGGCTTGTTGATATTAAGAAAGATGATGCTGTTGATCTCACCAGCGATAGAAATCTCTCTTACAAGGTCGATGATGCTTGGGGCTTATTCTCTAGCCTCTCTGTCAAAGGAGTGAAGCCTAATGTCAAAACATATACCATAATGATTGGAGGACTATGTAAGAATGGCTCGTTGTCTGAAGCGGGCCAGTTGTTCAGGAAAATGGCAGAGGACGGGATTGCGCCAAATGATTGTACATACAACACACTAATCCGAGCTCATCTCCGAGGCAGTGACATAAGCACTTCAGTTGAACTCATCGAAGAAATGAAGAGGTGTGGGTTCTCTGCACATGCTTCCACCATGAACATGGTTATGGATATGTTATCGGATGGTAGATTGGTCAAAAGCTTTTTAGATATGCTTTCTTGAATGTCTGATCTTTTCAATGAGATAGTCCAGGTCAGTGTCTACGAGGTCATTGAGTTTATGAGTTGAAGCCAAGTTTTTGTGTGTAAAAGTACAACTAACTGGCATATGTACTAATTGGTATGTGTAAGGGTCAATTTGGGTTCTCAGGTTCGGTCAGACACTATAATTAAATTACTACATAAGCATTATTTTTGCTTTACTAAAGGTTTCTTGGCTTAGGCAAAGGTTTGGGAAAATTCAAGATATGAATCACAAACTGAGCCAGACTATTAAGATTTAGTGGCTCCTTGGAAGTTGAAACTACAACAAAGAATTGCCAAAGTTTGAGAATCGGAGAACATATTTCATGAGTCACACACACCCTTCTGTTAGTATATTTAAACCAGATTTCATAAATCTGAAGGTCTTTTTTTGGTCCTGGAAATAACTTTCATTAGAAAACTAGATGATTACAAAACGGGTTGGCCGATGGTGGTAGACCTTGTGGCTGACTTTGCAAGTGAATATGCTATCCCGTTACATGTTCTAGGGATAGAGATAAAAACAACAGATGTGAAAGAAGCAGATATGAAAAAAATGTCTTCACAGATCATCAGTATCTCCTTCGGTATGCGCCGAAGTGTTGAGGTCTGTGATCACATTCCTTGCGTCGGATGCTACTATAATCTGTTGGAAGTTGAGACTCTTTGCTTTGATGAGTGCTTCTCTGATTGTGTTCACCACAGCTACTAGTGGTGAGTTGATGGAATTCGTTGTTTCCGAGCCTTCACTGAGTGTCTTCCCGGTTGTATCCTCCATATGCCACCCTAAGCCGGTTATCTTATCTTGTCCAAGCCAAGAAGCATCAGTGAAACACATAACTTCATTTTGTCCCAGCGGTTGTAGAGCTGTTCTTATCCCCTGCTTTCGAGTAGGTTCGTCATATGATTGTTGAGCTTTGTTCATCATAAATCTGAAGCTCTGCTATAAATCATATGACATTGTTGAAAGAGAGAATCATCAAATATCCAAATATCAGATCACAAGTCTCGCTTTGAAGGCTAACGAATTAGAAGATCGATATTGGCCCCAACTTCTACAGTCTTAGCTTCCTTGCACGCTTTTGCTGCTCTGGAGAAATATGTTCTTCAATGTTATATTCACTTACCGGAACCGTTCAGCAAATAGCAGCTAAACTTACTTAAAAAAATGAAGAGATATGGATAAATTAGCAGATGCTTCCATTATTAAGATGGTTATACTTATAACATATGTTATCGACTGGTGCATTCGACAAAAGCTTTTGGATATGATTTCTTAGTGGTTTTGTGTTTTGTCTTTACTATCTCAGAGCGTTATGGAAAGGTTTTTTTGGACCTGTTAGGAATTAACTTAACAGAGGTTTATTTGATTTGTTATGTTATAAGCTTAGATATGTCTCATTTATAAGCTTCTTCTCTGAATTTTAAGTTGACTTTCCTTTTTCTTAAAACAATTTCGTTGAATTGATATATTTATCTGCGTTCTAATCTAAAATCTAAAATCTAAAATCATTAATACCAACCAGAGGCTCGTTGAGGCATTCAGTCGAACAAGTTGCGGGCAATATGATGAAACGACGACGCCTTAATTAGTCGACGCAACAAATCTCATAAACAATGACCGGTATAAGGAGTATGATTATCGAACCGGTTTTTGGTTTTGTTCTCTCCCCCAGATTTTCGAGAGCTCACTCACTCACTCAGAGTGCCGAGGGCGATTTCATCTGAAGCAGGGATGATGTTGAGGACGCAGAGACAGAGCCGTGCTTCATGCTCAGTTAAAAGGGCATTTGCCCTAGGCCCCATAAATATATACAATTTTTAGAGCCCCATTTTCTTGAAACTAAGACATAGTATATTGTGGTTTTAATACTACAGTTTCCTTTTTCCACTCACATTCGATTATATGTTGTCTTTAATAAAATATATTTTTTGTTAAATTTTCAAAACAAAAAAAGAAAAGAAAATCTGTATCTTAACAAAGAAATCTGAATTCCCAAATCAAAAAGGAATAAAAATTACAATTACTTATGATCTAATCCAAAATTTTCGGCACTTTTATCTTTCTTTTGTTGATCTCTATCAACCAATTTCCAATCAATCAAATTTCTAACTAAAATAATTTTACAGCATTTTTCTTCCAGCTTTTATTTCTTTCTCAAACTAATTCAAACAAGCTTCTTCTATTTTTTTTCTTCTTTTTATCAGTTTTGCTTTTATTCCTCTTTATTTATATGTTTTTATTTACTTATTAAAAATTACGTATTTAAAGTTAATTAAGTTTTATCTGCGATCAATAATATTGCAAGAAAGATTAAATGGTCTAGCTATAATATGATTAATATCTATAGAAAGAGAACCAGTGAGAATTAGATTATGAGAGTTTAGTGAAAAAAAATTATTGAAAATATGTTTTAGTTTTTAATTACAATTTTTTTTTAGATTATAAGATATTTATATCAAAAAATAAATTTAAAAGCTTCTATCTTTATTTTGCCCCAAGCCTCCATAGATCTTAGCACGGCACTGCGCAGAGATGGAGTCGTCTTCCTACTTTGAGATTGGTTCAGCCCCCTTCACATGAGACAGGTACCCTGAGAACTTCTTTACTCCACTGCCCATACGAGTTCTTGTTTTCCTTCTGCGAACGAGACTTTTCTGGTCTCACCAGCGATAGAAATCTCTCTTACAAGGAGAGATTGAGAAGTGGGCTTGTCGATATTAAGAAAGATGATGCTGTTGATCTCTTCCAATCCATGATTCGGTCTCGTCCTCTTCCTCATATCATAGATTTCAATAGATTATTTAGTGCAGTTGCCAAAACAAAACAGTACGATCTTGTGTTAGCTCTCTGCAAGCAAACGGAATTGCTGGGGATTTCGTTTGATCTCTACACTCTGAGTATTTTAATCAATTGCTTCTGCCGGCGCCGGGAACTCGGTTTTGCTTTTTCTGTTATGGGAAAGATCTTGAAACTTGGATATGAGCCTGACACCATCACATTTTCAACTTTAGTTAACGGATTATGTCTCGAGGGTAGAGTTTCCGAAGCCGTGGCACTAGTTTATCGAATGGTAGAAACAGAACATAGGCCAAATCTCGTAACGCTTAACACTCTTGTCAATGGACTTTGTCTCAAAGGTGGAGTGTCTGAAGCAATGGGTTTAATTGATCGTATGGTCGAACACGGATGCCAACCCGATGAAGTTACCTATGGACCGGTTCTAAATAGAATGTGCAAATCAGGGAACACTGCCTTGGCCTTGGATCTTCTCAGAAAGATGGAAGATAGAAATATCAAGCCTCAAGTAGCCACATACAGTATAATTATCGATAGTTTTTGCAAAGATGGGAGCCTGGACGAAGCACTCAACTTTTTTTATGAAATGGAAACGAAAGGGATCAAAGCAAATGTCATCACCTACAACACTCTCATAAGCGGCTTTTGTAACGCCGGAAGATGGAATGATGGTGCACAGTTGTTGAGAGATATGATCACAAGGAAAATCACGCCCAACATCGTCACTTTCAGTGCATTGATTGATAGTCTTGTGAAAGAAGGAAAGCTTATTGAGGCTAAAGAATTGTACAATGAGATGATCACAAGAGGCATAGATCCTGATACCATTACATATACTTCTTTGATATATGGGTTTTGCATGGAGAACCGTCTAGATGAGGCTAACCAGATGCTGGAACTGATGGTTGGTAAGGGATGCGATCCTAATGTCGTGACTTATAGTATCCTTATAAATGGATATTGTAAGGCTAACCGAGTTGAAGATGGTTTGAAACTCCTCCGCAAAATGTCTCTGAGAGGAGTGGTTGCGAATACAGTCTCTTATAGCACTCTGGTCCAAGGGTTTTGTCGATGTGGAAAACTTAATGTCGCCAAAGAACTCTTCCAAGAGATGGTTTGTCAAGGTGTTGATCATGATATTGTAACTTACAGTATTTTGCTGGATGGGTTGTGTGACAATGGAGAACTAGAAGAAGCATTGGAAATACTTGAAAAAATGCAGAAGAGTGATATGGATCTTGATATTGGTATCTATAACATCATCATTCACGGGATGTGCAATGCAAGTAAAGCCGATGATGCTTGGAGTTTATTCTGTAGCCTCTCTGTCAAAGGGGTGAAGCCTGATGTCCAAACATATACTATAATGATTGGAGGACTTTGTAAGAAAGGCTCGCTGTCTGAAGCGGGCCTGTTGTTCAGGAAAATGGCAGAGGACGGGATCGCCCCAAATGATTGTACATACAACACACTAATCAGAGCTCATCTCCGAGGCAGTGAAATAAGAACTTCAGTTGAACTAATCGAAGAAATGAAGAGGTGTGGGTTCTCTGCAAATGCTTCCACCATGAAGATGGTTATGGATATGCTATCGGATGGTAGATTGGACAAAACCTTTTTGGATATGCTTTCTTGAATGTCTGATCTTTTCTATGAGATAGTCCAGGTTAGTGTTTACGAGGTCATTGAGTTTATGTGTTGAGCCAAGTTCTTTTTTTGTGTGTAGAAGTAAAACTAACTAGCATATGTACTAATTTGGTATGTGTAAGGGTCAATTTGGGTTCTCAGGTTCGGTCAGATATTATAATTCAATTACAACATAAGCATTGTTTTTGCTTTGTTTATGCTTTTTTCTTGGCTTAGGCAAAGGTTTGGGAAAATTTCAAGATTCTAATCACAAACGGAGAACAGATTTCATGAGTCACACACACACTCTTCCCCTGTTTCACTTCGTTTATCTGTTTATATATTCCAATCTTTTTTCATAAATCTGAAGCTCTGCTATAAAATTTTGCAATGCCTTTGAAGGAAAATGTTAAAGAGAGAATATAGACTTGTTCCTCTACTGTCTAATGTCTTTCTCTTATGTAGACTTGAAACATAACAATAAGATGGTATACATGGCACTTTGTTTTCCTCTCTCAGAGTCTGAACTTGCAGGGAATGCTCACAGGAAGCCATGAACTCAAATTCTCTCGTTCAGTCAAGTAATGAGTAGCGTTCTCCACTGATCTTGCTTTGCCGATTTTTCTCATCAGCTAAAGGAAGCTAGTCATTCAGTGCGCAAAAGTAATTGGTCACGAGGAACTTGCCGAGAAACTGTGATACTAAGATGCTCCGAGTAAGTATGAAATATTTCTTGTGTTTAGCTTGCAATGTTCATTGGTATGAATGTTCTTGTGCTGTCCATGACCTGTCGTATTTCTTGGTTAATTATATCTCCAACAGATCCTGGTGGCTTGAAGTTGATTCCTGGTTCCTGAACGATTGTGTAAAGACTGGTTTGGTGGCAGTTTAATGAGTTGTTAAAGTTGGTATATTAAGCGGTTATTAGCCTCTTGAACATACTGGGTATTAGCCCTGGGCATTCGGGTATTCGGTTCGGTTCCGGATATTTCGGTTCTATAGATTTAGGATCCAATGGGTATTTTTTAATTTTCGGTTCGGTTCCGGTTCGGTTCCTATCGGTTTCGGTTCGGTTCGGTTCCATCATTTTAGGAACCGTAAAATACCCGAAATTTTCGGTTCTTAAACGGTTCCGGGTATTTTGAAACCAAAATAACATTTTTTATCCGAAATCAACAAAAAATACCCGTAATCAACAAAAAAATACCCGTAATCAACAAAAAAATATCTGAAATCAACAAAAAAATCTTTAAAATTTCTGTTAATTTAACAAATCATTAACAAAAAAAATAAAAAATATATGATTTAATGTCAATTACATAACATAAACATAAATTCTATGGATATAACAATATTTTCATATGAATCTTTATGTGAATGTTGAAACCATGGATAATATTTTACTAAAGCTTATATAAGTTCGGTTCTTCGGTTCCGTGTTTCGGTTCTCGGTTCGGTTCCGGTTCTTACCCGATACCCACGGTTCCTCTAACTCAGGATCCAATGGGTATTATAGGTGGAACCAAATAAAAAATTTCGGTTCCGGTTATCGGTTATTCGGTTCCGGTTATCGGTTATTCGATTCCGGTTCTTCGGTTCCAGTTTTTTTGCCCAGGCCTACTGGGTATAATTGTAACTAAACCTGGGTTCTAAACTATATAAACCAAACCAAAACTCTGATTGGTTGTTAGATGACCAAAATCATTAATCTGAATGTTACCCACGAAGAAAATTAACTTGAATTGGTTTTGTATATTTCTTTAAGAAAAAAAAAGTCTTGAACCGGTTTTTGATAATATGAAAATTCACTTGAACTGGTTTTGTATATTTCTGTAAGAAAAAAAAAAAGAAGACTTGAGCCGGTTTTTAATATATGATAATCGAACTGGGTTTTCTTATTGTCTCCTCACGCAAAGAGGTAGGGAAGCCATCCTCGTTCGAGTTCTTCGTTTTGTAATACCCACAAATTGATTAGGTTGAAGATTTTTCGATTATTTACCTAATTTTCAATTCTTTTGGCATTGTTCACCTAATTAGCTCCAAATTGTTTGCGTGACCGTAACACGACCAAAACCAAATTCCCGTATATGCTTTAAACCGACCGAAATTGAACCGGTTTGGTTGATAAATTGAACGGGTTTTTCATTTGCCTGCTCCTGAAGCTCGTGCCCTGGCTTATTGGAGGGTTTGCAGACAGTGAGATTGATTGAGCTGGGAAAAGGATCGATTCAGCAGTTGAGAGATGTTGATGATACGGCGGAGTGCTAAAGCTTTCAGATTCGTTCAGCCTCGTCTCCTGGAGACAGGTACCCTGAGATCTTCTTTATTCCACAGCCCATTCGAATTCATGTATCTCTGCGAAAGAGACTTTTCTGGTCTCAACAGCGATAGAAATCTCTCTTACACGGAGATATTGGTAAGTGAGCTTGTCGATACTGAGGAAGATGATGCTGTTGATCTCTTGCAATCCATGATTCGGTCTCGTCCTCTTCCTCATATCATAGATTTCAGTAAATTGTTTAGTAGCATTGCTAGAACAAAGCAGTATGAACTCGTGTTAGATCTCTCCAAGAAAATGGAACTGAATGGTATCGCGTTTAACCTCTACACTCTGAATATTACAATGAATTGCTTCTGCCGGCTCCGGAAACTCGGTTTTGCTTTTTCTGTTCTTGGAAAAATCATGAAACTTGGGTATGAGCCTGACACCATCACATTTTCAACTTTGGTTAACGGGTTATGTCTCGAGGGTAGAGTTTCCGAAGCTGTGGCACTAGTTGATCGAATGGTACAAACTGAACATAAACCAAATCTCGTAACACTTAACACTCTTGTCAATGGACTTTGTCTCAAAGGTAGAGTGTCTGAAGCTGTGGCACTTGTTGATCGTATGGTGGAAAACGGATGCCAACCCGATGAAGTTACCTATGGACCGCTTTTAAATAGAATGTGCAAGTCAAGGAACACTGCCTTGGCCTTGGATCTTCTCAGAAAGATGGAAGATAGAAAGATCAAGCCTCAAGTAGCCACATACAGTGTAATTATGGATAGTCTTTGCAAAGATGGGAGCCTCGACGATGCACTCAGCCTTTTCAATGAAATGGAAACAAAAGGGATCAAAGCAAATGTCATTACCTACAACACTCTCATAGGAGGCTTTTGTAGTGCCGGAAGATGGAATGATGGTGCACAATTGTTGAGGGATATGATCACAAGGAAAATCACCCCTGACGTCATCACTTTCAATGCATTGATTGATTGTTTTGTGAAAGAGGGAAAGCTTACTGAGGCTAAAGAATTGTACAATGAGATGATCACAAGAGGCTTAGATCCTAATACTGTTACATATAATTCTTTGATATATGGATTGTGCATGGAGAACCGCTTAGATGAGGCCTACCAGATGCTGGATCTGATGGTTAGCAAAGGATGCAATCCTAATGTCGTGACTTATAGTATCCTTATAAATGGATATTGTAGGGCTAACCGAGTTGAAGATGGTTTGAAACTCCTTCGAATAATGCCTCTGAGAGGAGTGGTTGCGAATACAGTCACTTATAGCACTCTCGTCCAAGGATTCTGTCAATCTGGAAATATTAATGTTGCCAAAGAACTCTTCCAAGAGATGGTTTCTCGTGGCGTGCCACGCAATGTTGTAACTTATGGTATTTTGCTGGATGGGTTGTGTGACAATGGAGAACTAGAAGAGGCATTGGAATTACTTGAAAAAATGCAGAAGAGTGATATGGATCTTGATATTGGTATCTATAATATCATCATTCACGGGATGTGCAATGCTAGTAAGGTCGATGATGCTTGGAGTTTATTCTGTAGCCTCTCTGTCAAAGGGGTGAAGCCTGATGTCAAAACATATACTATAATGATTGGAGGACTTTGTAAGAAAGGCTCGCTGTCTGAAGCGGGCCTGTTGTTCAGGAAAATGGCAGAGGACGGGATTGCGCCAGATGATTGTACATACAACACACTAATCAGAGCTCATCTCCAAGGCAGTGACATAAGCACTTCAGTTGAACTCATCGAAGAAATGAAGAGGTGTGGGTTCTCTGCACATGCTTCCACCATGAAGATGGTTATGGATATGTTATCGATGGTAGATTGGACAAAAGCTTTTTGGATATGCTTTCTTGAATGTCTGATCTTTTCTTTGAGACAGTCCCGGTTAGTGATTACGAGGTTATTGAGTTGAAGCCAAGTTTATTTGTGTGTAAAAGTAACACTAACTGGCATGTGTACTATTTTGTGTATGTGTCAATGTGGGTTCTCAGGTTTTGTCAGATATTATAAGGTTTCTTGGCTTTGGGCTTATGTATGGGGAAATTTTGTTTTGTTTTGTCTATGAGCTTTACACAAGGTTATCTTGGCTTAGGCAAAGGTATTGGAAAATTTCAAGATATGATTTCTTCAACACATTGTAAACAATGATAATTCCTGGCAATATTAGTGGAATTTAGCCGGCAGAAAAAAACTAGTCTTGTGTTCTTCTCGCTTTGGGTATTTGGAATGTTATGGTAGATCTTTGATCTTACTTATTAACTTCCCTTTTATGTTTCTACACTTATTTATAGTTTTTTGTCAATCCGGGAAACTCAATATCGCCGAGGAACTTTTCTAAGAAATGGTTTCAAAAGGTGTTCTTCGATGTAATGACGTATTTCTAGATGGTTTATATGACAATTGGAAGCTTGAAAAGGCATTAGAGATATTTAAGGATTTGCAAGAGAGTAAGATGGACCTTGATAAATTGTTATGTATACGATCATGATTGAGGGAATGTGCAAGAGTGGCAGGGTGGAAGATGCATGTATGTTATATCTTACCTTCTAAAAGAGTGAAGCCTAACGTTCAGATGTACACTGTAATGATTTCTGGATTATGTAAGAAAGAGTCACTATCTGAAACCAATCATCTTGCTTAGAAAAATGGAAGAAGCAAAGTCGGGTCTGAAGGCAGTTATGTAAAACATTTGAATGTAACTTTAATTTAACCTTCTTGGTTCATGAGGGAATACGTCAATGATCAATGTGGGTTCACCTTTTATTATTCTGCGTTAAAAACGTTTTGAAAAAAAGTTGTATTTGTATCAGAGTTATTATTGGGTAACAAACAATGAAGTATTATCATGTCAACTATTTATTTTATGGTAAAATTATAGATTTATGTCGTAAATTTGATAAAAATATAATTTTACCATTTTGCTAAAATAATCGGCTGTTAGACTTTTTGCAGTAAATACTGCAATATGTATTGGTGATTTAAAAATTTACAATCATGGTTATATTATTTTAAAAATAAACTAAAATCTAACATATACTTAATAACTTAGATAGTTCAGAAAATTGTATCTGAAGTAATAAAAACACAATACTTTATATCAAAATTAAGTTGAAAAGACTTCCTATATTATCAGTGCGTTAACTAAATATGAAATTGTCGTAAACCAAGTTAAATTTATCTTCAAATAATTAAGTCCGACAATGTAACATATGCATGTATTCATGAAGAGATTGTTCACATCATATAAATCGTAAACATTAGTAAAGTATGATCAACACCGGTTAGTTTTATACGTTAAAAATGGTATTTTTTAAAAGTAACTAAACGTATGGTACGTATTGCTCTGAAGTGTGGTTGACGACAATGAGATAACTCAACCTTCTAATTGGTTCAAATATATGAAAATTTCCTTGATGTTGAATTTTCTTTTGAGTTAACAATTTTACAAATGATCTAACTCAAAATTGTAACTCAACCACAACATATGATAATTCAAATTTAAAATCAAAATTTAAAAGTAATACATGATTAGTAATATTTTTGAATTATACTACATACTCAAGTCTAACTAATGTTACCAATCAAAGCCAGTAAGATAGGTTTGATACTTACTAGTATTATTGTTGTTTGGTAATGGGAAAGTTACATATATAGAGGTTAAGTAGCTTTCAAGCAAACGGAATTTTTAAACTAGTTCGTTTTGTTCTGAAGACTCTGAGAGTACTTTATAATATTAGGAATGCCGGACTCTTGAACATCGGCCAGGTACTTTTTCTAACTGTTATAACTCAATTTTAACATATGATAATTCATACAAAATTAAAACAAATAAATCAATGCATGATTGTAACATTTTTAAATTAAACTCTTAACTCATGTTACTAGTCAAAACCTATATTTTTCTACATTTATTTATAGTATTTTTTTTTGTCAATTCTGAAACTCAAAATAACCGAGGAATTTTTCCAAATATGGTTTCTATAGAGCCGGCCCATAATCCAAACCAATGGAGTTTGGGCTTAGAGCCTTAAAATAATTATATATATTTTCGGCTGCAATTTTTCTAAATGTGTTTAAGTAAACTAGCGGTATAATTATGGAGTGTCTTGGATTACAAGGGGAGCACTCGACGTTGGTCACGCCTGTTCCACAAAGGATCAAATGCAGCATTCATTCACCTAGGGAGCAGAACATAGTAGTCTTTTGTGGGCTATAAAATCTGACAAAGGATTTGAGGGCTGAACAGAGTAAAATCTTTGAATCTTCTCTCAGTGAGTTGGCTTGCGAGGCGATGTTGAGGCCAAGATTCTTTCAAAGCTTCAAGGCTTGATAGACAATACTCAGCTCTGAGTTCATACCTTTATGGAACGCTGGACCACACCATATGGAAGGGAACAGTTGCAAGGGATGCTCCTAATAGTTTCCAGTATGCTCAGAGAAATTGTACTTATTCCAATCATAACTCTTGCCAGAAAAATTCTTGGATCTCCGAGCATCTGGTTGCGGGAAGAAGCTGACTTAGCTCCTTTGGAATGTGTTACTTAATGCTTGCAAAGAACGGATAGCAAGAGATGGTTGATCCCAGGTCCTCCGCTGGCTCTTTTGATCTTATACTCCTTTCTGCCTACTAGGATTTTATTTCTTGTGACAATGGAGAACTGGAAGAAGCTCTTGTACCTTCATCAGAAGAGTGACCCGTGTGGATCTTTAAAAGTAATAAATACAGGTTAAAAAAAAAAAAAAACATAGCGGTTGCACAAAAAAGCCGATGATGCTTGGGTTTCCTTCTTATACTTCTGCAAAGGTCGACAAGCCTGGCCATTTCTGTATTTTTGTTGGTTTCTTTAATTTTTAATTAACTTTTAGTTTAATAAACCTGATTAATTTTTGGCTTGTGGTTTTAGTATTCTCAGGACCGGCCTCTGGGTTTCAAAGGCTGTTCCGAGGCATGTAATGATGTTCAGTTGATGGTTTGTATGACAGTGGGAAGCTTGAAAAGGCATTAGACATATTTAAGGATTTGCAAGAAAGTAAGATGGACCTTAATATTGTTATGTATACGATCATTTTCTTTGGGATGTGCAAGAGTGGCAGGGTGGAAGATGCATGTACTTTATCCTGTAGCCTACCTTCGAGATGGTGACTTAACAGTGACAACTAAACTTATTGAAGAAATGAGGAGTTATAGATACTATGCTTCGATTTTAAGATGGTTATAACATATATTGAGTGGTCCATTGGACAAAAGCTTTTGGATATGCTTTCCTAGGGGTTTTGTGGTTTGTCTTTACTGCGTTGGAAAGTTTTTTTTTTGGCTTGGTTAGGACCATGGTCGAAAATACGTTAGGCGCTATATGTGCGGAGATGTTGGGCTTAGCTAGTTATCGAAAAATCGGATAAAATGCGGGGAATACGCGGACAGAATTTTTTGGTCATTTTATATAGAAAACACACAAATTTTATAAATTTTAGATGTTTAAAAAAATCTTTGATCAAAAAACGGTTAAAGAAATAAGTTTTATAGCAAACAAAAATACAAAAAGACAAAGTTTTGTATAAAAAATTCTTGTTGCAACATGTTTTTGGATTTTTGTTGGGCATATTGGACTTTATACTTCCAAAGTAACTGCTAAAAGCCCCCAAAAAAACAAATCGGTATCTATCTTAAAGTTGGGCCGTTTTTTTTTTTGGGGTCCAATTATGTTAAAAAGGTTACTTTTTTATAATCGGGTGAGTAAAGTAATTTGGACCTTGACCGATTTTCTGGAGCGAAAATGGTTATACTCGCGGCGGACGGATCTTTTTCACCACGCCTAGGTGTTCGACGAAATCCCAATTCGGGCGCTTGTTTTAGAACATGGACGTTATAAGGATTAACTTAAGAGATATTTCATTGATTTGTTATATAGCCTCTTGTTGATGCAGAGTCTCCCGCATAAAGAGAAGCTTAACTGTTCTGACCATATATAATAAGTATCTGAATTTTTTTCATTTGTTTATACTTTTTTAACAATTTCGTTGAGTTGATATCTTTATCTGCATTATAATCTAAAATCAGTAACACCAACCAGAGGCTCGTTGAGGCATTCCGTCGAACAAGTTGCGAGCAGTATGATGAAACGACGACACTTTAATTAGTCGACATTACAAAAACAAAATTAAAATCACAAACAACGACCCGGTTTAAGAAAATGATGATCGAACCGGTTTTTTTGATTTGTTCTCTCCCCCCCCCCCCCCACCCCAGCTCACTCACTCAAGAGTTTCCAAGACAGGACGATTCCATCTGAAGACTGAAGCAGAGATGATGTTGACGACACAGAGATGGAGTCGTCTTCCTACTTTGAGATTGGTTCATCCCCGTTCACCTGAGACAGGTACTCTGAGAAATGCTCTCTTCCTTAGCCCATACGAGTTCTTGTTTTTCTTCTGCGAACGAGACTTTTCTGGTCTCACCAGCGATAGAAATCTCTCTTACAAAGAGAAATTGAGAAGTGGGCTTGTCGATATTAAGAAAGATGATGCTGTTGACCTGTTTGAATCAATGATTCGGTCTCGTCCTCTTCCTAGTATCATAGATTTCAGTAAATTGTTTAGTAGCATTGCCAGAACAAAGCAGTATGATCTCGTGTTAGATCTCTCCAAGCAAATGGAATTGAATGGTATCGCACATAACCTCTACACCCTGAGTATTTTAATTAATTGCTTCTGCCGGTGCCGGAAACTCGGTTTTGCTTTTTCTTCTATGGGGAAAATCTTGAAACTTGGGTATGAGCCTGACACCATCACGTTTTCAACTTTGGTTAATGGATTATGTCTTGAGGGTAGAGTTTCTGAAGCTGTGGCACTTGTTGATCGAATGGTAGAAACAGAACATAGACCAAATCTCCTAACGCTTAACACTCTTGTCAATGGACTTTGTCTCAAAGGTGGAGTGTCTGAAGCAATGGGTTTAATCGATCGTATGGTGGAACACGGATGCCAACCCGATCATGTTACCTATGGACCGGTTTTAAATAGAATGTGCAAGTCAGGGAACACTGCCGTGGCCTTGGATCTTCTCAGAAAGATGGAAGATAGAAAGATCAAGCCTCAAGTAGCCACATACAGTATAATTATCGACAGTCTTTGCAAAGATGGGAGCCTTGACGATGCACTCAGCATTTTCAATGAAATGGAAACCAAAGGGATCAAAGCAAATGTCATTACCTACAGCTCTCTCATAGGAGGCTTTTGTAGCGCCGGAAGATGGAATGATGGTGCACAGTTGTTGAGGGATATGATCACAAGGAAAATCACCCCCAACGTCATCACTTTCAATGCATTGATTGATTGTTTTGTGAAAGAGGGAAAGCTTCTAAAGCTAAAGAATTGTACAATGAGATGATCACAAGAGGCTTAGATCCTAATAACATTACATATAATTCTTTGATATATGGATTGTGCATGGAGAACCGCTTCGATGAGGCCAACCAGATGCTGGATTTGATGGTTAGCAAAGGTTGCAATCCTGATATTGTGACATATAGTATCCTTATAAATGGATATTGTAAGGCTAAGCGGGTTTACGATGGTCTTAAACTCTTCCGCAAAATGCCTCTGAGAGGAGTGGTTGCCAATACAGTCACTTATAGCACTCTCGTCCAAGGGTTTTGTCAATCGGGAAAACTTAATGTTGCCAAAGAACTCTTCCAAGAGATGGTTTCTCAAGGTGCTCATCCTAATATTATGACCTACGGTATTTTGCTGGATGGGTTGTGTGACAATGGAGAACTAGAAGAGGCATTGGAAATACTTGAAAAAATGCAGAAGAGTGATATGGAATTTGATATTGGTATCTATAATATCATCCTTCACGGGATGTGCAATGCTAGTAAGGTCGATGATGCTTGGAGTTTATTTTGTAGCCTCTGTATCAAAGGAGTGAAGCCTAATGTCAAAACATATACTATAATGATTGGAGGACTATGTAAGAAAGGCTCTTTGTCTGAAGCGGGCCAGTTGTTTAGGAAAATGGCAGAGGACGGGATTGAGCCAGATGATTGTACATACAACACATTAATCAGAGCTCATCTCCGAGGCAGTGACATAAGAACTTCAGTTGAACTAATCGAAGAAATGAAGAGGTGTGGGTTCTCTGCAGATGCTTCCACCATGAAGATGGTTATGGATATGTTATCGACTGGTAGATTGGACAGAAGCTTTTTGGATATGCTTTCTTGAATGGCTGATCTTATCTGCAAGAAACAGTGTCCCGTTAGTATTTTATAATGTGTATTTGGGCTTATGAAACTAAGTTTGTTTGGTTACATCTTGATGTCTTCCCCTTTAAGTTTGTTTGGTTACATCTAAACAAAGATTATAACACAAACTGTGATGTAGAATGAGACATAAATCCATGATTAGTGTGTAATCTTGATTGTGGTTATTTGACATTGTGAAAATATAATTTGAATCGACCGAATCATAGATAAGCAAGAAATGTCGAAAACAGATATTTCTTGTCAAAAAAAAAAAACAAGAGAGTAGTTTCGGATATTCATAAAAATGGTGTGTAGGTAAACATTTGTACATTTACGACACAAGATATACAAAGTTATCATCCCTTCTAGTATTTTAAATCTAAGTCAAGATTTTTATGTTATAATACTAAGAAATAGTTGAAGTTAAGAAAAGCATAGAAAGCTGTCGGTAGTATTGACACAGAACTTAGACCTAATACATGAGAACGACGTCAATGTATTTATTATTGTACATTGTTGGGTCAATGATTTATAGCATTTTTATGAGAAATGTCCTGCTTTTTGTTCATATCTTCTACTGGATCATTGGAGATGGACATTTGATTTTGTTTTTTTTTTGTATGGAGATTTTGAAATTGAACAATGAGATAAAATCTCTATATTCACGCTTTATACCACCAACTCTTCTGAAACAAATTCTAACAAAATTAAATTAAGAAACTGATCAACGTGGGATGAAATGGGAACAGAGGGAGACACCAATGCATCATTTTCCAATTACTCCAACAATCAATTACCCACCAAAAGCTTTATTGGCTACCTACCTTTCTTGTCCTTGTTGGAAAATTATGATGGAAAGTTCCAATTTTCAAACACTAGAACATGCTGGATACAGCCTTCTTTATGGGACATATATTCATAACCACACCTACAATTTTTCATAATTTTAAATTTTAAATTATAGGACCAAACCTTAAGACACATATCAAAACAATAATGATAATAATTAATTTTAGAAACTTTGTACAACCTATAATTTAAAACTAGATTATTTTTATTGTTTATATTTTTTTTTTGGTTTCTAATAAATAATCCACCATTTATATTTCTACATATTAAATTATAATTAAATCTTTTAAATAAAGTGCATTAACTAAAGTCTAAAACATCAATCTTTTAGAGATAAATAAAAAATTTAAAACATCAATGGAGTAGATGACACTGCTTAATTACTTGTTTAACTGTTTTACTCAATAAAAAACGAAAGCAAGTCATAATAAGAAGAAAAAAAATTGTCCCTTGCATGGCAGTATGTATGTATATGGAATGGAGTGGGAAAAGCAGGGTTTTTTTTCTTTTGCATGACAAAAATACTGGTCATTTCTTAATTTAATTTAAATACTTTGGGTCGTTGTGTAGTTAACGCAATAGTCACTTATTATGCGCCATGAGACACACAAGAAAATTATGTTAAAAATATTATTGTTCTAACTCTTCACGGCTAGCTTTCCCCAACTATAGGCATTACAATTGGTAAGAAAAATCAAATAATTTAGAGAAGTAATCTATAGGGTTTTGGTCTGAAATTTCAAGATTTATTTTTTTTGTCGGAAAAAAAATAGATTATGTTAAATATTTTGATTATCAATAATATTATTTAGTTTAAACTATTATTTTAATATTATATACTACTTTTATTTTAATAATAATTTATTAATTTTAATGATTATATAATTTATAAAATAATTATGTATTAAATTATATAATTATATGTACCAATTGATTTAGTAACTTAACTATGCTTGATTTTATTTCTTTAAGTTAAATTTTAGTTAAGAATAATTTATAATATTTATTTTAATATTAATTTTGAACTTAATTATTATTTTATTAAATTTTTGAAAAAAGATTTTCGTTAGATATGATTAGGATAGAAAAAAGAAAACAAAAGATATTATAAGATATATGAATAAATCAAATATAAATTGTTTTACAGTTTTACCCTTAATGAAAGTTACAAATCTTAATAATATTAAGGGCAAATTCCGGAAATATTTATGTACCATGGCCAAACTCCAATTCCGGAAAAAATATAAACAATAAAAATATAAACTTTGTACAACCTATAATTTAAAACTAGATTAAAACTATATTCTAAAATTAATTATTATCATTATTGTTTTGATATGTGTCTTAAGGTTTGGTCCTATAATTTAAAACTAGATTTTGACCCGCACTTAAAAAGTGCGGGTTTAATTTTTTTATAAATTTTACTTTTTATTTATTTTATTAATAGTAGTTTAAATTTTTAATTATGTAATCTAATTTTGATTATAATTGTTTAACCAACATTATAAACATTGAGTTAGCAATTTAGTTTTTTTTTTAAAATGAATTATGTGTTATGTGGAAGAGATATATCGTAAGAATTAAGAGATTAAAATAACGATTTCGTATTATATATTTTAATATGTGTTGTATCGTAAGATCATAGTTTGGAAAAATATATATATATGTGAAAACAACCATTGTAAAAGTTATGTGCTATATGTTTATTTGTTATTTTATTTATTTAAAATATTATTTTATAAAATACATGTTGTAATCGTTTATATAATTTGAAAAATTGATGGAACTATCCGTTAAAAACTTCATTCAAACATAAAGCATAATTTGACGCTTCAAATATTTGAATAATATAAGTATGAAATCATTTTAATATTTTATTAATTTTAAAATATATCAGCTGAAATTATTTACTATATGCGAATTTTTGTTTAGAAAATTTATAATCGAGATTGACTAATTATTTTTTCAACCCGTTTAATTAATTAAATATTTTTCAGTTTGATGAAAAAACCTGCTAAAAAGTACAATCGTAAAAACATCAATCGTAATATGTGTATATATATATATATTTGAAACAAAATAAAAAGATATTAAAATATATTATAAATATATTTTGAATTAAATCATAGATTAGAGAAACTTAATTTATATATAATAGTTGATGTATAAATTATTCATTATATTTATCAATTAATTTGTTTTGATTTTAATTAATTAGAAAAGTGGGATTCATTAGATTTTGGTTGTTTGGCTACATGTTTAATAATTGTCTTGTTTGGAAACATGGATTATAGAGATAATGTTATATTCCCTAATTACCCTTAATGAAGGTTACAAATCCTAATAATATCAAGGACAATTTCCAGAAACAACTTTTATGTACCATGTACAAACTCCAATTTTTTAATAGTATTGATAATTAATTTTAGAAACTTTGTACAACCTTCTCTAACACCCCATAATAATAAAAAACTGTAAGCAATTTCTGATTTTCTAATCATCCCTCTCCTATTTTTTCTCTATTTACAATAACATGAGGAAACCTTGCCTATCTCAAACTTTAATTAACCAAACCACACAGATAAACAAATATTAATCCTTTTCAAGGCATGCGGACTTCTTCCAGACTAAAGTCCGCATGCCTTTCAACGGATAAATTCTATAGAACCGGTGGTTCGGTTAACTCACAATGTCAGTCTCATGAACAGGATTTGATCAAACCAAAGCTGAATAGATTTCTCCAAACCATACTTCCAAGTGAGACCAACACTGCTTTAGTCTGTTGTTGTTCTTCTCCATCACCACCCTTTTGATGATTCAAAGATGGCATTTCCTTCACTCTTAACCACTCCAAACCGATTTTCTCCCTAACCGATTCAATCAGTTTCGAGTCGGCTTCATCTCCATTCGCATCTGTTACATAGAATATGTTTGTAGCCATACCACAGCTTGTTGATATCTCTGTTCTTGTAACATTCAGACCGTTTTCTCTGAACGTCCGAGTAACTTCCGCTAGTAAACCTTGTTTGTCTGGATGTCTTAGCTCTAATCTCACACCCTAAACAACACACAAACAAACCAAAGAAACGGTTTAGATAAACCGATTAAACAATTGAAAACATTAAACCAATCTCAGGCTAGTCTTATTATAATACCTCAGATGCTCTTCTTTCCACTGCGGCTTCTAAGCATTGTATCACTCGTTGTCTCTCTGCTTCTGAACTTATCGGTGATCCATCCTTATGCCGGATATAGAATTCCTGATTAAGTAAACCAAAAAAGGAAAGATCTTTTAGCTCAAAATCCTACAAAAGCCTCCCAACTTTAAACAAATTTGCAGGATCGGTTCAAGAAACATACCAAATGAGCTTGGTCTGCAGATGTGTTGATAGTAGCATGGAACACTGCATATTGCATATCGGTCAACGTACACACCACATCGAATAAGAGCTTAGTCCGGTCCCGACAATGAACATTAACCACAGAGTAACCCCTCTCAGCCCAATTCTGAACCGTCACAACCACCATAGGAGACCTCTCCTGTTTCTTGGATCTCTTCTCGTAGTCTCTATCTTCAAACATAAGCTGATGAAGCCTGCGTTCAATGTGCGTCATCATATCCATTGAAACACAAGTCTTTGCAACGGATTTAACGTCGTTATCCCCATTCAAAACGTTCTTCAACCGTCCCTCGATCTTGGATATCCGATGAGAATCAAGAATCGGAGTTCCTGAGCTGCAGTCTTTGAGATAGATCATTGACGCAACTCTACCGTTATGTGTCCATAGTTTAGCGTCAACTACATCGCAGTTGAGATCAGAGAGAACCGCAAACATCTCAGATAATAAACCGATCCGATCAGTTCCGGTTAGCTCTAAGGCCGTTAAACCGTTTACTTCAATGTTTTCTCCGTAGTAAACCGTTTCAATCGACTGTGAAACCAAAAGAAAAAGGTTTCTATTTTCAGAATCCACATGTTCATGAATACAGACATTTTTTCATACAGGCATTTTTTAAAATGAGTTGTATATATATTAAAATTATGAAATTACCTGTTCAATGTATCTCAGGACGCTCTGATCATTCAATTTGTTTCCATTTAAATCAGTCACATGGAAAACTGCAGAAATTAGACGGAAAACAAAAAACACAAAAGGAATTAGGAAAAAAAACAGAGTTATAAATGTAATAGAAAATAAATATATATATATATATATATAATTTCGAAATTTAAATTGTAATTACCATCCATGTTCCATTTTCCATCAGAAGAAATGTAAGCTTTTTTAATGGAGAGATTCAAATCGGTGAGGATTTGTACTGCTTCTAACAATATACCATGTCCTCTTGGACTGTCAACCTGTGACAAGAAAAATGGAATTGTTGAATTATTAATATTTTGGATTTATAATGAATCATTTATTTGAAGCTATTGTTTTTTTATGGTGGTTTAGATAATTAAGAAAAGAAGCAAACCTTGACGATTGTCGCTGAAGAACAAACACCATTGTCGATAACGACCCTGTAAATTATGTACAAATAAGTTTTAGATTTCTTTTCATTTCCGTCAAAAATATAATAGTATTAATTATCATAGATAATGGGATTTATCAATTAAAAAGTTTGGAGAAGATAAGTCCTCAAAATAAAATTCCAAGTTGATAAAAGAAAAGAGAGCTGGGGGAAAATCTTCTAGGAAGAAGAAGACAGAAAGAACAAACTTTAAAACATTTTAAAATATTTTAAATTGGAACAAATAAAAAAATAGACGAAAACTTTAAAATTTCAAAAATTAATTTTAAAATACTAAATCTCATAATTTCCGGGAAAATCTTCAGATATGGAATTCCGGGAAGAAAATTTCCAGAAAAGTAAACACGAAATTGTGAGTTACCCAGCAAAAAACGAGGTTCTTCGTTTTGCCCATCTTAAGATATGTTCTCTAAAGAAAATCAAACAAAATCGAAAAAAAGAAGAGCAAACAAACCTTGGAGTGTTCATCCTAATCACAAGCTTTTCATACTCATCCAAATAACCTCCTTTCATCGCCATATCTATCTTTCTCTCAATCTATCTGATACTCAGACGCCGTCGTTTTCAATCTCTTCTTCCTCTCCGTTTCTTCTCTGATTCTTCTTCTTCTTAGCAAAGATGACCAACAAAACTCGTATCAAATCTCTTCAAAGGCGTTTCTCTCTAAACGAAACGGTGCCGTTCAATCTCTCTATCGATTCCTATGAGACTGTTACTTTTTCTCTCTCTCTAGATGTTTCAAAACACGTTTTCACATAATCCTTCCTTATACACTGGACTCCTTATATATATAGATAAATACATATTTAATTAACTTTTTAGTTTTTTTTAATTATCTCTGCATATTATAGAAAAGTCACATGGTAGAGCACGACTCACGCATGTTATCTAATGCTAAAAGTCTTCTTGAGGTGGACTTATAATGTTTCATTTAAAAAAAAAAGTTTAGTTTAACCTTAAAATGCCTTCAATAATAACCATTCTTTTACCCCCAAGCCATTGTATTTAACTTAATTCTTCTTAACAAAATTCCACGTGTCGACATATTCTTTGTTCTGGTTGTTCAACTGTCCAGCTAGGACGCCACCCTGTTTCCTTTGCCTTTGCGTGCATTCCACTCTAGTATGATACCTCCCGACAATCACTGATCTAACGGCCAGTGTAGGCCACGTGTCATAATCTTAAAACCACCACGTCAAATGATTCTCACTTCGCAGCTAAGGTGAGAGTTCTCTGCCCTACCCACCCACCTCATAACATTTCCACGTGAACCGTGAGGGCTACGCGCTCTTACAAATTCCGTACTTTCCGATAAGCTTATGTTCTGTAATAAGCCTTTTAGATTCTGGTTCCGACATAAGCTTGTGTTCGGTAATAAGCCTCGTTAGATTTTGGTTCCGACACCTCTTGCATTATAAGGGCATATATGTCTTTTCGTATCCTGGGAATCTCCGAATCGAGAGGCGCAATTTTGAGAGGAGTAAGACCAACTCCAACGGAGTTTCTAGACACCGGTTCTTAAACAAAAAACAATAAAAAATGACGTGGGCCCCACGTCCACAGTTAAGAGTCAGTCCTTAAAATCCTTATCTAAGGACCCGGCTCGTCACTGTTCACCTGACGTGGCGAGCCGGGATTGGTCAAATTTTTTTTTTTTTTTTTTTTTAAGTTGCGAAAAAAAAAAAAAAAATTTTAAGAGATTTTGGACGGTTTCGCCGTTGGACTTGCTCTAAGATCTTTACGGGCCCCATTTAAAGCTGGCAAGAGAGAGAGAGTGTCACTTTTAAGCGTGTCGTGAAGGGTAAAACTGTCGTTTACTCGAGAGGAATTAGGGGTTAGTCACGTGGTTACATTTAATTGGTCCAGACATATCGTCAGACAAAAAGTAAATTGCGCGTGACACTCACGTCGATGAGGTGATTTCATCGGCCTACCCATTACTCATTTACCGACTATATACCAAAGTTTTTAACTAAATTAATCCTAAAACGGAAGTATCACGCATCAGCTTTATTGGAAATTTATGATCGTCCATAAGCTTAGAAGATTCCAAAAATTATTAGATTCGTATATTAATATATGGATTGTTAGATTTTATAGTATAATTTTGAAAAGAAAGAAGTGTATAACATAAGGGATCTAAGGAGATCATTCGCATTAAATACGAATATGCCCCACGTATGGGCCACTTTCTCCAGAAGGAACAGAACCATGTCACGTGCAATCACATAGGATGTCTTATGTCTTAACGATCTAAAAATCATAGACGATCTAGATCTTGCCACGCACTTCGACGACATAGTTCTCCGTAATACGTACTAGTATTTCAGTTTAACATACATGCTTGGACGTGCGGTGCAGTAACAGAAGCTGCAAAATCAATTTAAGTATTCGTTGAGCTTTACGGACGAAGACTACGATTTCTTCTGCTGTAGTATTTATTAGCTGTTAATGTTTTACCTATCATTAATGACCAATTTGTTAGTATTAAAACCGATTTATGTAATAACTCGACAGCCGGTTACTGTATAATATAGCTAGAGGAGGATATTTAAAACTGTGTCCAAAATCAAAATATGTTGGCGGAGAAACTTAGAACAACTACAAAAATAAACAGAGTTATGAGCTTTTCCGTACGTCCAAAAGAAAATTTGTCGATAATATTTTGGCTCTTGATGTTATAATATATTATATTTTGGCTCTTTTTCCATAACATTTTTTTGTTTGGTCTTTGTTGGCTCTTTCCACGTCGGTTTTAGCGGGAAATTGTGTACGATTCTCCGCCGGAAACGGGAACGACCGGTGACCGGTTGCTGGTGGGAGCAACGTCACAAGAATGTAATAAGATCATTACGATAGACTTTGGTAACAGAATCAACCAAAAGAAGAGAGTCCACGAGAATTTGGGTCGGGTCGGTCGGTGCTCGTTAATTCTCAGATAAATTGTTTTTTATGTGGATAATGTGACTTGCTTTAAGAATAATTCGAAACAATTATTAAAATAATTATGCAGAAAGGAAATAAAACACAACCCACAGGAAAAAAACAGCCTTTGAGCAACTCGTAGGAACGAAACCGTTGAATGGACAGAAAAATCCCGTGGAGGAATTTACTGACGTGGCAATACAGCTCATACATTCTTATTTTAGTAGGACCATTTTCCATTTTATTCTGTACAATTTCTAAATGTTAGTATTATTTAACATTTTTCTTTGCTCTCTGTTATATATTATTCTCCATATAAATACAACTAAACATAGGAAAATTTGTACTAGCATTTTTTATGGCCGCTATTGTTACCTAAGCTACCATAATTAACATGAAAATATTTTAGATTCTCAAGCTTCTACAGAATGAAAATTCTGGTTTTCATGTGAAAAAAAAGAATTAAATATATTTTGAACATCAAATATGTTAGTATACTATTTTCTGTCTCATCACTGGAATTTTGTTAATCTATCTTTTCTTTTTTAAATAAAAGACCGAGTATTTGATTATATAATAAGTGTGCAACCTAACCTAACCTAATCTCTGTAAAGGCAGTTTCGTAGTTGAATATTGGAAACCATAAAGGAAGAAAAGGAGAGGACATTTGACGAGACAAAGTTCGGTGTATCTTTTTGACTGTTAGTGTTTTGGCGCCAAATTTCAACATATTTTCCCTCTCTCTTTGATCTTAAGAAGTTTAAAGTATTAGACAAAATAATTAATGTGATTAGCAAATATCATACGATCATGATTAATATTATGTTAATCTTTTAAGATATCTATATTCGAGGTGAGTTTGTTTGTCACCTTGAGGTTCCAATTAACATTTTTGTTATAACATGACAGCTTTTTCATGTCCATTAGTTATTCGTATTGATTGTTCAATCTCATCAATTTGCAATTTTCTTTTGTTGGAGATCATAAATAAGGTTCAGTTTCCCGATATCGGGAAGATATTCGCACGACCTCTGTGTCCATTAATCTATATGGTAAACATATTTTAAGAGAGTATAAAATTATTGTTAGGGATAGTCGGGGCAGATCAAATTAATTTAAAACTTTTACAAAGATCACACCATTACTCTCAAGAGGCATGTTGTTCCTCGAACGTGACAAAAACATGTATTTTCCGTATTATTATAGTCACAGATATTTGTAAATGTAGTTTGTTAAGCCACTATAACGCGGGTTAATATTATAACATATTTTGCAAAAGATATGGTTAAGGCATGTCGACTCTTCTCATATATATCGTCGACAAAATCTCCATGGTTTTAGGAGAACTTCGCGGATCTGAGGATATTCCATAAACGAAATCTCAGCCGTCCAAATTAATTAGTGTTGAATTTTGTCCATTGATGAACATGCCTCTCTAACTTATTCAAACACTTTTAAACTAAGTAAAAACAAAACAACTTTAGATTAATCCAAGTGAATCACTACAAAAATTAAGGAGGCTAACATTGGTTAATTTGTGTATGAAAACTAACTGATGAAAATTTGAGTTAGTTAATCATATGTGATACTAATTATAGCGTTATACGTCACTTATTGTAAGCGAGGCCATTGTGAATTATTATATGAGAGTAATTACAAATGATGTATATACATACTCGGATTTGCATCATTTATAACAATCAACACAACTAAAATTATTTGTAACAATTAGTAATTGATACATTTACATATTAAACTTTTAACCATTAATTTATTAGATAATTTAAGTGACACAAATATAGCCTCAATTAAATTAAATGGACTATATATGTGACAAAAATATTCAACACATGAAATGTTCTCAAACTTAGAACGTGAATGATAGTTGGTGACATAATGATGATATTTAACCATTAGTTTTCAAAAGTTTGTATATGTTGTGTGATTTGGTGGGTTGAATCATTCAATCTATATGTACTTCAGATTTATAGTTTATCTATAGAGTTAGATTTATCTTGATCCATACGTACGTGATCATTTGTAAAGTATTGTGTTTTTTGTAAATATTGATATTTCTTTTGCTAACAACATGCATGTATCATAATAAATTGTGGCCACTATCATGACATCCATGATAGAAAAAAAAAAATGACATCCATGACAACAATATCACAGATCACTAAACGGCATGATATAATAACTGGAGAGGAAGAACTTATGACAAATGAATTGTTGAGTCTATAATGTTATACCAGTCAATGTTTGAGGAGTAATGAAGATTAAACCTAATTACTGAGGCCAGATTTATTTGAATGTTCAAGAGAGAGAGTCTGTTTGACTTTTGTCTCTCAAAAGTGCTTTTAAAATACAGAGATAAATGATTTGACTTTTATTGAGAACAATTTGGTTGACTCTTGCATATACAATGGCAAAAGAGAGAGAATAAATAAAATTATCACAATTACAGCATGATCTATGTTATGAGTTAGCTGTTGAGTGTTGACGAAGTGGAAGGCTAGAAGCACACACAAGTTAATAGGAGTGGTACACACCACTTCTCTCTCACGCCGCTTAATAGTAGTTTTAATAAGAATTATTTATTTATTTATATCAATTTGATGTTATTAGGGATGTTAAAACGTGTGGGTCAGACCCGTACTCGTTTAGGTCTGTACTCGTTTAGACCGTTTAAATCTGTACCCGTTAAGACTCGTTCGTATAGATTTTTATAATATGATTGTTGTTAAATGAATTTGATAATTTTTATTTTTAAAAAATTTATATTTAAAAATATTTGTGCTCGCACGAATCATACTAATAATAGTACAAAACTACAAAATAATATTAACCAGTATTCTTGAATTAAATTTAGAACTATTTTTGTGTTCTAGTATTGACTAAGCGTTTTTATGTTCACGTTTTCTAGATGTTGTGCGAAACAATAAGTCATTATGTAACACCCGCCTCTGTGCATAACCGGAGACACGGCATTAGGACGCCCGTTGAACCGGATTCGGTCCAACCGGGACGCCTTCTCAACTTGTCCCAGGACCCGGCGCTTCCTTCTTTTGAAAACCACCAACTACGTCACGCGACTGTATCGATCCCGCATCCGGACCTGCAAGAAAAACGGGGACATGAAAGGGGAAAGAGACCTGAGTAATTGTTTCAAACACAATCACCCAGTGAGGACGGGCTTAGGGAGTCCGCTATCCCGCTTACACCACACGACTACGAATCACAAGTCCTAAGCTAATATCACCTTGCAAGCAGGCCCGAAGGCTTTCACCACGCAAACTACATCCACTCGCGCTTCCGCACTCGTGAACCCCTATCTAGCCCGAAGGCTCACACAACCGGCCCACCCGGCATCACTTGGCCCACGGCCTTTGTACCAGGGGAGGCTCGCCAACACCTCCCTTCCGACGATTTAAAGAGCGCGTACCAAAAACTCGCTATACGCGCCCTGCCACGAAACACCCTTTCGGGGGCCCTACCACAACTACCAATCATATCCATCACATACAAACAACGTTTTCGGGCTCAGCGAACAACCTAGCAGTTCTACGTTCTCAAGCAATCACATTGGTACCATACTGCCCTAACTACCTAGGAAACACGACATTAACAAAGGACTATCGCCCGGAATCGAATAGAGCAAGGGAGATCACCAACGGTCCTCACCTTAGCCAAAGAAGAGGGCAAAACCGGGAATTAGCAACCCCATTGACCCGAACGGACATCGGTTCTGAAAAGAAGACGAGAAATCGAGTGAGATAGGCTTTTGAATCGCTTAAATCGGGCTTAGGATGAGCGAGATATGATCGATTGAAAAATATCCCTCCCAAACTAGCTAAACCGACCTAAACCGGAAATTGAAATTGGAAATTGGAAATCGGATTAAACCGGTTGGTCAACCCGAACCAGACCCGGTCAAGGATCCGACCCGAGCGGGTCAGACCCGACCCGATCCGACCCGACCCGACCCGGACCGGTCAACGGTCAACCGGCGGCGGCAGGGGCGGTCAACGGCGGCTCCGGCGGCAGTCAACGGCGGCTCCGGCGGCGGTCAACGGCGGCTCCGGCGGCGGTCAACGGCGGCGCTCCGGCGACGGCGACGGCGGCGCTCCGGCGACGGCGACGGCGGCGCTCCGGCGGGTCTCCGGCGACGGGCGGCGGCGGCGACGGCGCGTGGCGGCGGCGGGCGGCTCCGGCGATCGGCGCGTGAGCTCCGGCGCGTGGCTCCTCCACCGCGCGTGGATCTCACGCGCCCGTGGCTCCTCCGGCGCTTGCGGGCGCGTGCGGCGGCGCGTGGCGGTCGGCTCGGCGGCTCCGACTTCGTCTCGTCACGACGGTCACGATGGTGTGCTCGGTTTCTCGGGATTCGGGGTATTTAAAAAGTTGCGAAGGTTTGAAAACGTTTTTGATTCTTAAAAAGCTCAGATCTGGTTCCCGGGGTTACCTGGTGAGAAGGGAGGAGAGAGAAAACGTGAATAGTGCTCCTGGATGCTCGAACGCCTTATGGTCCCGACAGGGCTTCACCGAAAGAGAGGGAAATAAGTTTCTGGGTAAAAGGAGGCGCTATTTATAGGGGGAGACCTGCTGAAACCCTAGGGTTTTAGAAAAGAAAAGCAGGCTCTTGGGCTTGGTTAATGGGCTTGGCCCTATAATCAGGAAAGGAAACTCCTGATTAAGGAAATAATTAGAAAGGGAAAGTGGATTTGGGCTGGCTTTTGGGCTTTTCTTTAAAAAAAAATTTTGGGCCGGGTTTGGGTATGTTATACATTAACCTTCAAAGTTCAACATAAATACAACTAAGTCATTCATTTTGATTATAAAATGATTTTATTTTGATTGTTTTAATAACTAGGGTTTGACCCGCGCATTCGCGCGGGCTATTATATAAATCTTGAATCTAGATTCCCTCATTTGTTGTTCAATTCATTGCGAGGTTATGTTTTCAACCTCGTTAGCTGTGTGAAAGATATATAGCTGGAGTTACTTGGGTTTTTGCTCCTATTTCGGCAGCAATGAGTCGAATCTATGGTAATTTTGTCCATAATTATGTATATGAAAGGTCATTCGGGTTTGTTGATGGCCTAATAATCTAGCTTAGCACACAATGAAAAAACACGCTAATAGGGAGTTGTAACTTATGACGGTTTGTTGGAAGTGAGGCAGTATTGTTTGCAGATCTTTAAGTTTTTATGGTAGCTCATGCTCTGTGGTAACTTTACATGTTTTTGTTAACAATAAATTGTGAAGTGTGGCACACTCTTTGGGCCTCTGGTTCCCATTTGTTATGCTCCCATACCTAGACATCATAAAATGTGTGGAGAACATTATTTCATTAGGCATGCTCGTGGATGCTTTATCGTTGTCTCGCTTCCATTTGCCTTAAGATTATGTCTATGAATTAACATGTGTTGTCTGTGAACTATTGAATTTTGTGTTTGACCATTGTTTATGGAGGGCCTTACCGATTAGTTTAATTTATTTTGGCAAATATTATTCTCGTCGTAGTTGCCAAGCTTTTTTGGTCCTCTGGATTAAAATGACCGCAAATATTAGGCTCTTTTCCCAATCACGGTTTCAGCATTATTCAATAATGAGTTAAGCAATTTTAAAGAGAATCCGATAAGGTGTTTTGTTGACTGTCTAACCATGGCTCAGAACTTTCTTAGAATTGTTAGTTAGTCATTTCCTTTGCAATTCTTTATATCAGTGGTGGGTTGTTCTTTACATTATTGCGGGTACATATGATGAAATACCAATTTAATACTACACTTGATATATTAGGTTGGAACGGGAAATCTTTTCGTAAAACCGATGTATAGCAGAGGATTTGTGTAGAGATCTAAAGTCTACAGTTTTTTGCTGCGGCCCTTTGAATTTGAATTTTTTTTTTTATTCTTATGGCTTAATTTTAAAACAAATTTTGGTAGTGAGGAGAGAAATAAATGGGAGAACAATCATGTAGCTTACACATTCGAGAAACATATACAAGCGGTCTTTAGTCAAAATCTAGCAAAACCTAAGCTAGAAACATCTATTATGAAACTCGGGTGTTCTCGCCATAGTTGCAGTTTTGATTTGGTACCTTTGCGCTGTTGTCGGATTCGTCCTCTCTGCATTACCCTGATGTGTTAGACACACCTGGTTAACATGTTATGGTTACCAATCTGTTTTGGGCCTGGCCGTCCAATAATTGTCTAGAAATAAACTATAGTTAGTCTTATAAATATTTACGTTTTACGGATCTTGCTTGGTTCTTCCATGTCAGTAGATCCATCTTCCTTCTCATTTGGTTTCCTTCGCTTTGCTGAGCTGAGCCGAGAGTCGTATAAGGAAAAAAAATTATATTATAATGTTTTAAAACCATTTGACAATGAATCCTTTAAACCACCATACGTAACAAATACTTAATCCGACGTTAAATCTTCACAAATTGTTAATGACTACGTCAACCAATCTGAATCCAAAAACACTCTTAAAAGTTCCTAAAAGAAAAATCTAAAACCAAAACATGGACCAGTGAAAGTGCGTATGAAAAACACAGTGAATCAAAACCCCAAACAGGCAAGAAGATTGTGTGGAAGATGGTGAGGGTAGAAACTCATTTCTCCTATAATACCTAAACAGTGTAGTACATGACCTAGACACGTAGTTAACTTTTGCACATGAATGTTGAAGAACTCGCTAGGTTCCGACCAATGTCGCAAGAACTAAATCTTCATTGTCTGTGACAGTCCTTTTTTGTTTGGCCTCCAACTGATAAAATAAACCACTCTAGTTCATGTAGGAACTACACAACACAAATGTAAGGTAATAATGACACCAGATTGAAATTATAGAGTCTACACAACGAACTGGATACAAGACTTTGAGAATGAATATAAAGTTAGGAGATTCAATGTCTTCACCTTAGAACACATAGAGATACACATCACATTAAGATAACCAATCAACACCACTCATAAATAAGAAGTAGCATTTGCTAAATCCATCTCTGAGTCCCAAATTCCAGTGACATTCATCGTTTGCCCTCAGAACCTTAACAGCATCTTGCATATAAAGAACGGTTATGAGCATTTCAAAGAGTTCTGCTGAAATTCTGGTGAACCTAGAAATGATGTTGCAAGCGTTTCACATTGCAAGAAGAAAATGCAGAACTGTTGTCCAGACACAGACCCTATTGATAGAAAAAAAAAAAACAAAGAGGTCACCAATGTAAATGAAAGAACAATTAGCAAGAAAAAAGAAAGGAGAATACTTGTTAACAGTCTTGCCCAATTTAAATAGAATTTTTGACCCAAATCAGGCCTGCCTTTGCTGAAGCTTTGAAGGTATGTATACATTATAATTGTGGGTTCTACAACCCCTACTTATCAATAGAGGTTGTCCACCAAAAATTGAATGTATAATTCCACAAATAGTAATGGAAGCTAATGATTCCACTATGCCAAGACTTAGATTTGAAAAGTAAGAGAGTAATGATGAACCTTGGACAGAATCTCGGGAAGTAACAAATGTAATATATTTGATATACTTTATGGTATCTCTCACATGTCTCTCTGCTTAACTACTCCCTGAATGCAAATAGATGCAGGTTGACGATGCTTCCGGCTTCAGTTAATAAAAGGATTACAATATCGGCCAAATTTCCTACCAACACTAATTCAATCGTACCGGGTGGGGGGAAAAATCAGAAGCGGCAAGCGACATGCTTATATACCTCTTTGATAGCATTTTTAATATCAGTCACACCTCTGACATCTTCCCACCCCGAACGACCACCTTCAGAAGGAGATTTTGTGATGTCGCGCATGGCAACAGGCACAAATTCATGCATAGCTCGAGTAAAGTCCTCTTTAACCAAAGTATATTTGGATACATTGGTATCACGAAGGTAGATGGTTGCCAATGGCGGCATGAACAGCTCTATCAATAATATTTCCTGGAAAAGGAGAAACCAACAAAAGCGCACTGTATATTAACGGACAGAAAGATAATCAAAAGAAAAGAAGCAGTCTCGAAACGAAATAGCAAGCTTGAATCCAAAACATATATCACATGACAGTCACAAATAGCATTAGCTTCAAGGTCTGCAACATTTCTTTCAAATATCTTTTTGGTCATGGCATAACATCATATCTTAATGCATATCGAAATTCTAAATACCAGGTCATACGCATCATATCCTTCACATTTGGCAGCTAACTCGAGCAATATGTCTTCCGAACACTCTAAAAGGCGTTTTTGTATCACATGCTTCAATATGGCCCCACGTTCAGAGGTAGCAGGAGTATCCAGTTGCACATGGAAGTCGAATCTTCCTGAAAATATCACATGAATCATATACGTGAAAACATGTAAAGGTACTGGTATATAACAAATTTGTACCGGAGGAGCTCAATGTCTATGGAATTTGTTCTAGAGTCCGGACAGAAGCAACAAATGCAAGTGGACCTATTCCACAAGAAGAATTCATGTATTCCTGTTAAGTGAGCGAAAATAAAACTGGTTAGCCAAATGTGCCGGAAATAGAATATATCAATCACAGATAATGCAGAGGCAATGAAGATGTACAGTGTTGGTGCTAGAATCCTGAAACTGATAGTTAATGAAAAAGTAAATACTCAGGACCAAACAAAAATTTGACGTTCGTCGAATAAGCATGATCACGTACCTAAGACCAGAATTGACGATTTCGTGGTGTCTCGTCACGCCATACTTTTCTCCACCGTCTCCTCCGCCTTCTTATCGTGCCTGAAGACATAGCACAAACACCACTCGTTATGCACCGTAGCCGTCGAGACTTTCAACAGTTTCCTCACCACGCCTTCCACGCATCTGCCTCCGTCGCCACCGCAAATCCCCAAACGACCTTCTCGTTTTGACAACAGTGTCTCCAACCGTTTCATAGATTTCTCCGTTACCGCGACGCTTGTTGAGGTCTCCGGCGTCAGGAGAATGTATTTGGTATTTATGATCGTTTTCACTGCGATTAGTGTCGATCTCTCTCGTTTCGATTTGAAGATTGTGATTAGGAATGATAAAATTGCTTCGTTCAACATAGGATCCGACTGTGTGCTGATTGATTTGCATCTCCGTGAGAATCCCATCGCGTTCTGCCATTAGAAGCTTCTATTAGGCGTCAAAGGAGATATACTCCAAAACCCAAACGGATGCGATCTTCGATTTCAGATTGCGGTGCTGAATCACAAGGAAAACCGTCGTCAAGCAATAGCCACCATTCGTCAACATCAGATTTGAAATCATTTATATAGAATTGGACTAAACGGAGAAAGAATTATAAAACCCTGAAACGATGTGTCTATTGCAAAGCAATGGTTACTTACCAAAAGACACACACATTCGATGACTGAGATTGTACCTGTCTTTAAAAAACAAAAAAATTAGACACGTGTCAAATCGAGAATGAACGAAACCCAACTTTTATAATATATATAATTTTATAATATAATATTTTAATAGTTGACCAAAAGTAGCGTAGGCTGATAGTTTCTGTTATTTAGTTTTGTCAACCTCTAATTGTTTTCCTAATTCTTGCTTTGTTTATGCTCATTATAAATTTATAATAGACGACTTTGTTTTTAAATATACTATTTTGATAAAGGTTAAACATGTTTTGAGAGTATATTCTCTATATTACTGAAGAAATTCGACAACAATACTTCATGCCGGCAAATACTATATATATATATATATACATATTTGTCAAATTAGGAAATTGGTTTTATGTGCCTATGATTTCAAGTTAACATCACAACTCAGTAATCATTCCCTGTAGAGTTGTTGAGGCGATGAAAGTTTAGAGCATATATGAATATTCTGGCTGTAATATTAACAAATATTGTTGATATTTGGTTGTAATATTCTCTACAATAGTTGGCTATATTATTATATAGAAATGAAAAACCCAAGCAAATGCAGATTAACGGGTTGAGCGACAAGTTTTTCCATACAAAACATAGAATTACTATGCACTGTTCAAAAAGTAAAAAAAAAAATAACAGCACGTTAAAAGACTTTATAAAACATATATCATGGTAAAAATAAAAACTATTGGGCCGAGCCGAGCTCGATGGCTAGCATATTCATGCCATGGAATCGATGGAGTAAACTTGACCACCAATTTTCGAAACAGACTGAATTAGTAGATGTCTTTTTGGATTTGGTCTGTTGATGAACTCATGAACACATATCTCTCTTACATGTTTGTATGCATGCATGATATTGTGAATCGTGAATCCTGTATCCGAACTTTTAAGGAGCCGTTGTTTGAGTCGCAGTTCAACCGCACCGCTTATGTATTCGCAATATTCATCATTTTCAACCAAAACATATAATGTTTCCTTGAGCAAAAAACTATGTTTACATAAAACAAATATGTTTCGTTTTACGTAAAAATAATAATATATTCAAGGTTATTATTGAGAGCTGAACTGACTAGTAGAAGCGTATTAACCGAAAACAAACTATCCAAAAGACATATTCCAACAGTTTGTGGGTACATATATGAAAGAATAAAAAATATCATGCATAATTGGTGCATTAAGTCAATAAATTTAAGCATAATTTATTTCAATTTTCACTACCACGTCTATATACACAAACAACCCACCAAAAATAATATACACATCCAAACAAAACAAAAAGAAAAACGCCACAGCCAGAAAGAAAACCACAAACCACCTTAATCCGGAAGAAAAGCAAAATCAGACAAATCCCATCTCTTTGCTTTTCTGAATTGGCAATGAATTCGATTCTGTTAAGTTAGAAGTTCAACCAGCTTACCGGATATCAACACGAAGACGTCTAAGTTCAGTAAGAAAAGTGGGACTTGAAGTGAGAGTCCTAAGAGCAAGATTTCTTATGTCTTCTCTCGAACAGTCTCTTGAGATCCTCACCAGTTCCCATATTGCTCCTTCCTTTACCATCTCTTTCGCATTCCCTTCTGCAAACCTCAAAAATATTGTGTTACAATGTCATCATTCTGCAAGTGAATGCAAACCAATGTTGAATGTATATGCATACCGTGTTGTGCTAAGTGACAGAGAGCTAATTCTATATGCCGCCTAATAGCTGAGGTTTCGGTTTTGGCATTTTGAACAATCCAAGAGAGCGCACCGTCTTCTATTAACAGTGATTTCCCTCTCTTAGTTCCTGCAAATTGGTGCATTTAAGTCAATTAATCTTAGATAATGCGATGTTTGGCTCTTGCTAAAGAGAAGATTTGGGTCATTCATACCTTGGGTTGATGCTCTTGACTCGCATTTAGCAAAGTTTGCAATCCCTCGAGCAACTTGTGCAAGCACATCAGGATGTCCACATCTGACCATTCCCAACAAAGCTGCAATCCCTCCTTCTGATCTTAGTTTTGTCTGCAACTTATCTGTGCCATGCGAGCAAAAAAATTGTAATGTGTTTCAGAATTTAGTAAATGTGGATTCTTATTTTCATTACAAAGGGTCGAACATACCATTCCCACATAGGTTAGCAATAGCTCCAGCAACCATCCTGAGAGTCTGAGGATCTTGAGCATTAGCTGCTGTTGATGACAATAAATCGATGCCTCCTTGATCCATGATCAGCTCCTGGTTTGTTTCTGAGAATAAGAAGCATATATAAATTGGTTCACTAAACAAATAACACATAATGATAAGCTAAATGGATTAACCCATGAGAACAACATTTTCTTACCGTTCATTGCAAGGTTGGCGATTGCACCAGCAGCAACTCTGTGAATGGTTTCATCTTCAGTACTTCTCAGAAGCATCAGTAAGGATGAGAGACCACCAGCTTCCACGATCTGTTGTTGATTTGCCTCTGGTTTTACATACAGTAAACAATTCAAAGATATCATGAGGCCATGACGAGGTAATGATATTAAAATAATAAATCGAAGGTTGCAGAAGGAAACCTTCGGCAGCCAGATTTGCTACTACTTTGACAGCATGAATCCTAACATCAGCATCTTCAGCTTCAAGAAGAGACAAAATCTTTTGCAATCCAACTTCAAGAGAAAAACCAGTGTAAGAAATCATATATGTTCTTGTTGTAGTGAATGGACATGGTTTTGAAACACTAGAAATTACCTTGTTCAAATAGTTTAGCTACAGGAGGTTTCTCAGCATTTCCCTGATCTTGGATCTGAGGAAGTCTTAACTGTGACATAAAAGAATCTAGAGCACCAGATGTTTTCTCTGAACCATGTCTCTCTAGGTTTTGTCGTGTCTGCCAAACATATATAAAGAAGGATTAAAACAAGACACCCTCAGATAATTTCATTTCAGTTGTTTGAAAGCTTGATATTTATTTGTCATAAAGAACATGCTTCTTTTGTGTGGAAGATCCCTGTATTATTTACCTCGTCAGCAGTAAGACTCAACTGCAATAGTTGGGTATGCAATGTCGCTATTTCCCCTTCTAGTTTTTCTTTTTGTTGTGTCTCAGTTTCCAACATCTTATGGAGTCTCATGATCTCAGAATTTCCTGATACCTAAGGAATTAAACCCGGTAAAACTTTGAGTTGAAATGAATAATCCACAAACAAAACAAAAAAGATACAAGAAAGGTTTTAGGGATAGTCTTCCACCTTTTTAAACTCAGTGAGTTGAAGTTTCAGCCTATTCACTTCCTCTTCAGCCGCCATCTTCAACTGAGCTTCTTTCTGAAGCAACTTTTTCAGTTCAGAGACTTCCTCTAAGGCAGGAGCTATTGATTTCTGTAAGAAAAAAGGATTTAGAAATCAGGTTCAACGAGACTATATCTGCAAGGTTGAACACATATTATGCATTACGAGAGATGTTACATTTCCATTCGATGTTATGTCCAGTCCATTTTTCTCTCCAAGTGCAAGTCTTTCAGCAGCCAGCTTCTTCTGATTCTTGGACCAGTTTTCCTCGAGGTTCTTTATTGATTCCATGTAATCATTCTGATACCTTAGCTTTTCATCCTACACACAACGTATATGATGACTGAGTCCATACACCAAAAAAGGAAGATCTCAAATACCCAGGTTCTGTTCCATCACGTTACAAAACGAACTCACGTACCTCTAGTGCATTGGCATATCTCTTTTCAGCCTCAGAGATTTGGTTATGTGCCTCCACGGTTATTCTCTCGATTTCATCAACGAATGCTTTCTGCTGCCTTTCATTTTCTTCAATTAGATTGTCTAGTTGTACCTCAAGCCTTTTAGACAAGCTTTTGTAATCAAATTCTTCCTTTAACTTCACCATATTTTCCACTTTCATTGCCTATAAATAACACCAAAGTTAGAGGCGACCATCAAAATAAACAAATCAAGAATTCGAAATAGCAAGCAGTGAGCTAATCTATACAACGTTGGGAACCGGGAACAGAAAAATGCAACAGGATGATGATACCATTATACACCAATATTAGCCCAAATGATATTTACCGCTAAATGTAATAATTAAACACAGAAAAAGGAGTCACACAAAGCTATGGTCCCTACCCTCTGCCCAAACATTATAGTGCTCGTTGTCTCCCCTCGATGACGTGGTGATGGACCAATTGTAATAACTAAGGAGGTCCTTGCAGTACCTGTTGATATCATAGGCCAGATTGTCAAGCAAGTCAACATCGTATAAAATTGAAATGATCCAATAAAAAAACATGGCAGCCGAGTAATTTCAACTAATACTAAGATATACAAATGGCACAAAAGGCAGAGAGTAACTTGCCTCCAAATGAATCTCTAAGCAATCTAGTTAGCTTTGAATCACGGAATGGAACATGAGAACTGTTTTCAGCGAGTGCATTGATGCATTTCCCCAGTGCACTCAGAGAGAGATTGATAGATTTGGCTTCCTCTAGTGTATGTCCCTCACTTCCTGGTCATGTATATAAACAAGCACGAAGTTCAGATACAAGAAAAATATAAATCTTATACACAAAGTGAGATTGTAGATGAAGAATTTCAACCTGATTTATTGATACGTTCTGAGCCAGCAAGATCCACCACAACTAATTTTCCCTTCCGGACAACAGGAGGCTTAAGAGATTTAGTCATGTGGGAGTTTCCATTACTTTCACTTGACAAACCATCTCTTGTCTTTAAAGAGCGCCTGACATTAACCTGCAATTTAGTTGACTAGATGATTACGCAAGCTTTTTTATAATCAAAAACACTCTCCAAGCAAAAACCAGTATTAACAATATATTCACCATTAAGATGGCATGACTACGGGATGACTCAGTGTTCAGTTTGGTGTTAGCAGCAAACCGGTGAGCTTCTCCGAGTTGCAGTAGTTCCAGGAAGCTATGTTGATCCCTAATTTCGACCAAGGTAGCACCTGGAAGAGAAACATCTCCACTTTTCGGGTCTTCAACTATGGCAATGTTATCGTTAGCCGGATCAAGAAGGTCTTGTACAGTCTCCATATACAGCTGCATTTGTATCCACCAAACATATACATTAAGCAAATTCACCAAGAACCCACATGAAACTTAAAGAATAACCAAAAAGAAAAACAGAATCAAGAAACATAAACACCTGCAAATAAGAGACAGAAATAGAATCCGTCTCCAAGGACACTTGGGCTAAAATATCCTCCATAGCACGGACCATTATCCCACGATCAGCTACGTCTTCTTCCCCGAGTTGCCCAAGTGTGTATGTCTTACCAGTACCGGTCTGACCATATGCCATTATCGTCCCATTGTAACCATCCAAAACACCCTATACAAAGTGGAAAACAATGGCAAAAAAAAAAAATCATCTAAATGTTAGTAGCTCTGGATGTTGAGTTAGAGGAAGAGTGTCCACTATACCTCGACAACAGGTTTTGCGACAACTTCATAAACTCGCTTCTGGGAAGCATATTCAGTGAGCACTTCATCAAACTCAAATGTATCAGTGTCCCAATTGTTTTTCCTTAGTTTCAACCTCTTCACCTAAACGAATCAAACACAACTGATTAAGCTCTCCACATTTTCAAAACACCATGCTTAGTATATATATATATATCAGTGTACCTCAGGTTGTAACTCAACACAATCAGCAAAATCAGCATCAGCGATCATTTCCTCGCCATTCCGTGGCCTTAATCTAACAGCAACACGAACCCTCCCAGGAACTAAAAGCATCAAAAACATCACCATTAACAATCAATAAGAAAAACAATTCTTAACTCGAATAGATTTGATTCTAACAGGAAAAAAATCTCTAGATTATTGGTGGAGAAAAAAAAGAAACAGTTAAATTTCTAGGTAAAAAATAATATGAATAGAGGATTTTTTTTTACCAGCAGCGTCGCCGCCGTTTAGAGCCTTAGAACCTGATGCGCCACCTAGTGCGGCTGGGCTGCTTTTCCTAAGCACCGTCTTAGATTTGAGTGAGGATTTGGGTCCACCGGAAGTAGAGTGAGTTCTGAGAGAGCTTCTATTCGTACCATTTCTGTAATTCACAGAACCAGTTGCTGAACTCGTCGACATTCCTTTCCAAATCGCATAAAACACCAGAAAAACGACCAAACAAATTCCCAAGGAGACTAATGAAGAAAAAAAAAAACAGAGAAGCTTCTTCTCTCTACCGTTTTCCTCAATTTGGTTTACCGAGAAAATTCCAATTTTCCTTTCTCGGGAGAATTGCAAAATAAAATTACAGAGGAGAGAGAGAGAGTTTATTCGTGTGGTAGTAAGTGGAGGGAATCGTGTGTGGCGGGACACAGTTAAAACTAAACCATCAGGTGGGTCCCACTTTCATTCATTTTTTTACTTAAATGTTTTGACATTAATGCCCTTTAATGGTCCCGTAATTTACCCGTTTGTACTTACTACGTTCGTGGTTGTTCCGCGTGAATATCATTATTATTAATGCAAAAATACTCTTCTCTATTTGTAGTAATTCAAGCACCCTTCATGTGACCATTTAGTTTTGGTTAGGTTCGTGTATGTGTTTATTACTAGCCGTATTTGTTGTTTATGGATTCTTATTTTTGTCAAATCACATTTAAACAAAGATTACAGAAATTAGGCATGGGCATTTTACCCGAACCCAAAGAACCGAACCGAAACCGATCCGAAAAAACCGGTTCAATTCGGGTTCGGATCCAAAAGAATACCCAAATGAATTTTGATTTTAGATACTTTCGGGTATCGGATCGGTTCGGGTAATACCTGAGAACCGAACGGATATCCGAAATAACCATACTTTAATTATATATAATAAATATTGTATATAGGCTTGGTTATTTTGGGTAGTTCGGATACGTTTAGGATAAATCAGATTTTTTATAGGATGATTTCGGATAAATCTGTTATTTCGGATAAATCGGGTAAAGTTTAGTTATTTCGGATATAAAATATCCAAACTGATCGGATATTTTGGTTAGAATTTGGTTACTTCGAGTGCAAAATACCCGAACCAATTGATTACTTCGGGTATGTTATGGTTACTTCTGTTACATTTTGGTTACTTCGGGTCCAAAATATTCAAAGTACTCAAATATCTGATTTTCCGGGTATTTACCGGTTCTTGAAGTCTAATACTCACCCGACCCGAACCCGGAAAATATTGAACCGAACCCATTCCAAAAATTTAAAATACTCGAATGAATTTTATAGTCTAAAACTGAAAAATCCAAAATCCGAAATACCTGACCTGAACCCGAATGGATACCCGAACGTCCATACCTACGATAGATATTCTTATGGATTAAAGATGATATGAATTATATTGGTGTTGGTAGGACCAATGTTTTTTTTTTGAAAAGATTGGCTAATTTGAATGGATTTCTTTTAGTTTGAATTCGTTTTTTCTAAATGCATGAATAGAGGAAGATAAAAAAGGGAAAGATTTTAGACTGAAAAAGGGAAAAAGGAAAAACAAAAAGGCAATTACCAACAACAATAAAGGAATTTAAGGGTCCCCATATAAAAGTAAATTTGTCAAATCGCTCCAATGAATAAAAGTTTTCATTCAAAATTTCGGAGGAGCCAATTAATGGTGAAATGAACTTTTGGGTTTCATATCACTTTTAAAATTTGATTTGCTATGGCATTCAAAGAATTATATATATATATAGAAAATAAAAGGTTTTTTGCATCAAAATCATCTCATATTACTAAGATTGAACAAGACACTAGAAAAAAATGAAAAAAACATGATTGTGCACCTTTGACAAAACCGTCCTACACTGACATTTAAAACTCTGGGAATAAAAGATTTTAAAACCATGGAAAGAATATCGTAAAAGTTTAATCCATTGAATTTGGCATCTAAAAGCAAACCATTTTTCATCTTTTAGTTCATCTCAGAAAAAAACAAGACAAGTTATGTTGATGCTAAAAAAAAAGTTATGTTGATGCTAAAAAAAAAGTTATGTTGATGCTGTATCATCTCTTTCATCGTCCATAATAAGCATTTTATTCAGCATGGAGAGGAGGTAAGTTATTGAACACTCAACTCAAATATTGAACTGGTGTTAAGATGAAAATTTGTGTACTGGCCAGAGAGTTGTTCCACTTGAAATATGATATGGTTGTTTTTGTAACTTTCTTAGTTCGGTCAGACCTAATTCCAAACGTCTTGGCTTTATCTCAATACCTCAATGGAGAATATGTTTATAGTCAAATGCCAATTGATTACTTCTTCTTTATTTATACAAATGTCGTTTTGGTGCTTTATATACCGGACCGCAGCATTGATGTACAAAGAAGAAAATTATTCAGAGCACTCAAACTATATGTACTTTGTGTAGGGGCCTTCCTTAACGAGACTTTGACAAGGTGGTGAGTTCTCTTCAAGCAAAAAAATGAGTTATATTATTTCTATTAAAAAGTCACTTTTGTATTATGGTTTTCTGATTTTCTGATTTTTTTTCTTATAATTACTATGGACCATATAGGACAATGATACACTTGCTACATATGCAAAAGTTGACAACAACAAACAGAAATATCCCAATCGAAAATCAATTTCATATAAAAAAAAAATCGGTGCAAAAGGTTATACCATTGATGCAATGTCAGATCATATGGTATTACATCATGGGCAGGGCTGAAATTGGTTTCCCAAAGGTTGCAATGTCGCAGTAAGGTCTTCATCTTCCCACCAATTGAAAAAACGAAGAAAATATAAAGCGTATAATAAAGAAGGACAAAACATGCATCAAAGTTGAAAGAAGAAGTCTACATGTTCATTTGTTAGTTTTAAAAACTTTTTAATACATTAAAACTATAGTGCGTTACTTTCCTCCTCTCTTTGCTTTTTGGAAATTGTTTGATCAGATTCGGAAAAATGGACCCAATGATTTTAATTGTAACCATCAAGAAAGATGACGATGAAAGGAACAGTTTACCACACCAAAAGGGCAAATACATAACTTCTACTCCCTCCGTTTCAAAATGTAAGAGGTTTTAAGGATTTTTCTTTGTTTCAAAATATAAGGGGTTTACATATTTTTAGATAACTTTAACTTTATTGGAAACTGTGTGACCAATTATATTTTACAGCTTTATTTGTTATTGGCCAAATTATTTCTAATTTATTTATTTAATATATATTTTATGTAGAAAAGTAAATTTCTTAATATTTGTGCTTTTAGCCAAAACCCCTTACATTTTGAAATGGAGGGAGTATCATTTTATAGTCCATCTCAACTTGTAGGTTAAGCATTCTTGCAACTTATATGCATGCACCTAAAAGAGAGAAAGATCACACAAGCAAAAAGAAATAATCATATCAGCCTCATTGCCAAGAAAGATGATTTCACAAACTACACAATCTATACCATCTTAATCATCGACAATAAACCTGGATAGCAGGGCAACAAACGAATCAACCCGAGGCCCGAGCCATCTATAACACATTAACACCTCAAGTCTTTAAAGTTTTAGAAGACTCTCAAGCTAGTATCCATGCAAATGCAAAAGCTACTAAGCATATAGCGATTGGCAAAACCAATGATTCATTAAATCCAGAACACTATCCTCTAAATGCTAAGACATATCGGATTCTTCCATTGTTCAATTTCAATACATATAAACTACTTTCGAGTCTTTGATAGCTTCACTTTTATCTACCATAAGCTATGTACAAAGCTCTCACTTGTTCTACGTCCAACAACTTCACATGTTTGAAACTTACTCCAGGTAATACTCTAAGAATTAACTCAGAAACTTTGAATGTTTGGAAGTTCTTTCTTGTTAATAAGTTTCACAGGTGGCTTGCTCCTCCGTGGCTCTGATGTCTCGGTAGCATTTGGACCTGAGGTTCATGTTGGATGAAGTTCCATTGCATCTCCATTGACGCAGAGCCAGGCTCTAAGGGAGAGAAGCTAGTGTTGTTGTCGTTTTGTTCAGAACCCATACCATATACCATCTGATTTTGTGCCGTCATAATAATCAGAGAAGAAGATAAACACAAACCTTCATGGACTTATCGTGACAGCGAATATAAAGCAAGTGACTCAGCAACTCGCTTAAATATCGGCGGTTCGTGAGGAACAGCTACTTATACAAATCATACGTGTCCGGACCACGACACCGGTTTAACTAATTTTGAATAAAAAACCACCACACTAATTATTGGGATTTTTTTTTTTTTTTTTTTTTTTTGACATCAAAAGCTCCATTTTATTAAGGATTCGGTGTTCGACTTTCCTCAAGGGAAAGCCAATCGGGAACCGATGAACTTACATGGGAAAATAAAAGGCCACATGCTCTAGCTTTCTTAGCAAGACTATCAGCACGGGTATTAAATTTTCTACTAACATACTTAATACAAAAACTAGGAAAGAAAATCCTAAGAGCGCGAAAGTCTTCCAATTCCGACGAGAAGGAGGGCCACTCCATTGGATCCTCGAGCATACTAATGAGTTCCACACAATCCGAGAAGAAGCAAGCGCTAGTCAGCTGAAGATTCTGAAGACACTGCATAGCCCAGAGGAGGGCGTCGAGCTCGGTATGAAGGGGAGAGAGACTTCTTCTGGATCCCTTAAGACCCAAATGCACAATCTCAAGTCCTTGCTGGACGATCCACCCTTGTCCGCTTATCGAATCCGATTCAACCCAAGAACCATCAATGAAGCATGAGAGACATACTCGTGGAAGGGTAATAGATGAAGAAATCATTTGCGAGGAATTTGTGAGAAGATTCTCATCTTCCGCCGTATTAGCCTTTCGCCATGCTTCTTCTTCAAGTATAGCTTTCTCTAGAGTCAGTCTAGGATCTTCATTAAAGTTCTCAAATACTTTCCTATTGCGAGCCTTCCAAATAAACCACATAAGCCATGGGAAGAAGCTTATGGAATCCTCAGAACCCATCATCTCTTTCGCTCTCCAAAAGAGGAAGTCCATATTAGTAAACACCGAAGAGGATGGAAAGATATGAGGGGCAGATGGAATAGGCGAGAGTGCCCACGCTTGACGAGCTGGGGGGCATTCAAAGATAGCATGGTTAATAGTCTCTTTCTCTGCACCACATCTGGGGCAAGTGGAATCTCTGCCAATATGGCGATATGTAAGAGAGAAACAAGTGGGTAAGAAACCCGACAAGCATTGCCACACGAAATGTTGAATTTTCCGAGTGGTTTTTAACTTCCAAACTTGCGCCGTAAGTACCGTAGTACTTGGTCCCTGAGAAGGGGGTTCGCAAGCCGGGCGAGAGAGAGCTCTCGCGGCCCAATAACCGGTTTTTACGGTGTAGTTTCCGGATTTGGTATAGGTCCAACAATAACTATCTCTCGAGACTAACTTGCTCGGATGTAAGCCCAAAATGAGAGAGATGTCTTCTGGTGGAAAGAGCTCCCGAAGACGGTCTACTTTCCATTGTTTTGTTTCAAAATTAATAAGTGAATTCACATATAAATGTGGATCACTCTCATTATTGATACTTCTCGGTGCACGAGCCGGACAGTCGGGAATCCAAGGTTCGCTCCAAACTCTAGTGCCGAATCCCGATCCTATAGTCTTCCTTAAACCTGATACCAATAGGGGTTTAGCTGCCATCAAACTTCTCCAACCGTAAGAGGGTCTATTTGAGACTTGTATCTCTAAAGGGCTTGAGTACTTGAAATATCGCCCTTTTAGGATTCTACTCAGAAGTGAGTCTGGAAATTTGAGAATTCTCCAAAGTTGTTTCGCAAGAAGAGCTAGGTTTTGTTCTTCCAATGCTCGGAACCCTAGGCCTCCTTCAGAGGTTGGACAACATAGTTTATCCCATGCCACCCAATGGATACCCTTACTATTAGCATTTGAGCTCCACCAATAATTGGAAATTACACTTCTTAATTTGGAACATACCGATTTCGGAAGAAGATAACACGACATCACATAATTCGGAACCGCTTGGGCTTGTGATTTAATAAGAACTTCTTTGCCTCCCCGAGACAAGAATTTTGAGGACCAAGTACTAGCCCGGTTCTGCACTCTATCTCTGACAAAGGCAAAGGTTTGCGCCTTCGAGCCATTGATCTGCTCTGGTAGACCGAGATATGAACCCATCCCTCCTTCTTGAGAAATACCGATGATTCTTTTGATTTCACCTTTTCTTTCGTGAGGGACATCATTACCGAACATGATAGAAGACTTAGAGAAGTTAATTTGCTGTCCAGAAGCTTCTCCGTATGTTTTAATGATGTCTATAAGCTCTTTACTCTCTTGTATTTCCGCTCTACAGAAGAATAGACTATCATCAGCAAAGAGAAGATGTGACGTCGGAGGGCTGGCTCTAGCTACCCGAAGTCCCTGGATCCTCCCATTCATCTCCGCTTTCCGGATAAGAGAAATAAGGCCTTCGGTGCATAAGACAAAGAGGAATGGGGAAATAGGGTCGCCTTGGCGTATACCACGGGATGGTCTAATATGTCCACTAGGCACTCCATTGAGGAGGATGCGGTATGAGACTGTAGTCACACAATACATGATCCAACCAATCCATTTTGGGTCAAAACCCAAATGTCTCATAATAGAGGAGAGGTATGACCATTCGACTCTATCATAAGCCTTACTCATGTCGGTTTTAATAGCCATGAATTTTTTACGACATGAGGGATTAGATCTTAGTGCATGAAAATTCTCTTGTGCTATAAGGATATTATCTGTAATTAGTCTCCCTGCTACAAAGGCAGATTGGGTCTCGGAAATTAATTCCGGAAGGATCTTCTTTAATCTCAAGCTCAAGATCTTTGATATAATTTTATAGCTCACATTGCAGAGGCTGATTGGACGAAAACCTGTCAATTCCCTAGGTTTATCTCCTTTCGGGATCAAGCAGATATTTGTCTCATTCAATCTTGGATCAAAAGATCCATTCGTGAAGAAATCCATAATAGACTGAGTTAGTTCTGGACCCACCACATCCCAGAACTTTTGGTAGAATAATGCCGTCATTCCATCTGGACCAGGAGTCTTACTAGGATTTAATGAGAATAATGCCTTTCTAATTTCTTCACTCGATGGGTTCCGAGTTAACTCGGCATTCATAGTAGGAGTGACAATCTCAGGAATGTCATGGAAGAGAGGGTTTGGATCGCCAACAGAAGAAGATGTGAAGAGAGCATCGAAATATCCTATTGCAACTCTCTCAATTCATTCCTCATCGTCTACCCAACATCCATTAGAGTCAAACAGTCCTAGGATCCTATTCCTTGCTCTCCTTTGTTTTGTGATGGCTTGAAAAAATTTGGTAAAGTTATCTCCAAACCGAAGCCAAGTCGTCCTACTCTTCTGCTCCCAAAAGGCTTCTTCCTCCTTGTAGGCTGCCAATAGTTCACCTTTTAATACAAGAATTTCTTCCGTAGAGATAGTCTCATCGGTATGGGCAAGATCAATCTTATCTTGTAATTCTTTAATAAGAATTTCAGAATTTGTTTGAGTACTTTTCTTCCACACCGAGATCGATTTTCGGCAATTTTGGATGCAGCATGAAAGGGAGTTTTGACCTCTAGGAAGCGCATGGCTCCAACCGGCTGTAATGGCCTCCTTTAGCCCCGGTTTCCCTAGCCATCGCTTATCAAATAGAAAACCACGTCTTTTCTTTTCGGGTCTATTTAGAATGGATGCGAGGAGGGGCCTATGGTCTGATCCCCACATCTTAAGGTACTCCACTTTAGTGTGGGAAAATACATTATGCCATTCTTCATTGCCTAAGGCTCTGTCAAGACGGCATTTTATTAAGCCATTTCTTCTCCGACCAATCCAAGAGAGAGGGTCCCCTTGATACGGGAATTCAAGGAAACCACAACAATCTATCATGGCTCGAAAGGGGAGGAAAGAAGCTTCTGAGCGTTTTTTTCCACCACTCTTCTCATGGTTCCCTATAATTTCGTTAAAGTCTCCTATAATGAACCATGGACCTGTGCGGGAAATGCTTATACGAATAAGTTTTTCCCAGACATAAGCTCGGTGTTTAACCACCGGATCACCATAAATAAAGGTCATAAAAACACGATTTCCGTCAATAATAGTCTCAATATCGATTAAACGATCATCCAAACATAAAATCTTAACCGGAAAATCCTTAGAATGAAAGAGGGCCAGACCTCCACTATATCCTCTCGGATTCACTGTATGGAGGTTATCAAAACCTAAAGATACTTGCAAGTCTTGCAGAAAAAGATGGTCATTCTTTGTCTCTGATAAAAACATAAAACCTGGAGAATACATTTTACACATCTCCTCCAGTCGACGGGTAGTAGGCTCCGCTCCCGCCCCTTGACAATTCCATGCAATGGTCCTCATATGCGGAGACTGGGTGGGTTCTGGAACCCCACCAGACCTTCATTAATATTGGTTTGGTTAAAAATATTAGAGACAAGATTTTGTAACTGAGAGACCACCTCACTAAGAGGGAAAATATAGGACTTACGATACTTCATGCCTTTATCACCTCCAATGAAGGGAGTTTCTAAGTTGGAAGATATTGAGGTGAAATTGTGAAACGTAAAAAAATGAAAGTTGGATTTTTTCTTAAGAAAGGTTGAAAAAATTCTCTCCAAAAGGGAGGTAGTTGTTACAAGTGATCTTTTCATTAAGAAAGAAATTGGTCTCTCCATAAAGGAGGAAGTTGATATACTCAATAAGACAAGTGTGATTAAGAAACTTATTGAGAAGTTATATAACTCAAAACCCAAAACCGAACATTGTCGGAATATACGGGTTGGTATTGGTTTAGGGTGATGGCCTTCGTACGGGATGAACATAGTGAACTTTGTAAAGTTGAAACAATCCACGGCAAATTTTGTTGGGCTCAGATATGGGAAGAGGCCCATAGACACATTTATGGTCCAGGCCCAATGAGGGATGAAGGATTGGTTGAAGAAAAACACGTTGCCGTACGCAAGATATTTGAGTGGAGAAACTGTAGCAGCCATGTCCGATCGAGCGAAAGAAATCAACGAGGCTGCTGAGGGGCCATCGGTGTTGGTCTGCGGTGACGACGGAGGCGTAGTAGCGCGACCCGACATAATTAATGTGACCGGCAGTTTAAGGGGCCTCTTTGCCGCCGGAGATATGACCAAACGACGAACGAACTTTACGGCCATAAATGATTGTTTCCAGATCTGGAGACTCAAGTATGCAGTATTCTCCATTGAATTGAAATTTCCTTCATCAAAGTTGGGTGTGTTGCCGTCGTTAAGATTGCTTGATGGGATCAAGTTGGGCTGAAGTTCTTGGGTTTGGCCCATATTGATTAACCGGTCAGAAACAAAGAATGTTTGGACCGTAGATGAGTGATTCTGGTGGTCCGGAGATACGACAGAGAAATCTCGTCCCCAGAGTAATGGTAAGCTCGAAAAAGGATGAGCTTCGAATTGAGCGATAACAGGGACCAACAAGATGGAAGGAGAACCGCCAGGGAGAGGGGGAACTGAAGGCTTCAGTTGGCGGAGGCTTCGGGAGATGATGGCTGGAGCAGATTTCTCGGAGGAGCAGCTCGAAGAATCAAAGCTTTGAGCACATCGGCGGAGAAAACGCAAACGCAGCCCAAGAATTGAAGATAACGATCTTCGGTGGTGTACCGAGAAGAGGTCAGATCTGGCAACAAACCGGTGATTAACGAGAATACCGACGGCAACTGTGACCAGAGACGAAACATAACCAGACATCGAGAGAAGATCTGGATCCATCTTCATCAGAGATGCAGCAGTAGATCGAATCTCAGAGTAGAGAAACAGGTCATGAAATTTTGGAAAGGTTCTCGTCGGTGATGAACAAACCGACGGAAGTTGAAAAAGGATCTGCGGACCAGTCATGTCCAGGAACATCACCACCCTAGTACAGGGGGAAATTTGAGGACCATAAACTTTGGCTTTCATGAAGAAGATGGATGCTCTAAAGAGCTTGATTATCAGGAAGAATCATCTTCTGTTACATTTTACTTAAATCGAGTAGCAATCTCTCGTACAAGAGAGGATGTGTTTTCCAAGATTCAAAATTTGAAGGGAGAGAGAGAGAGAGAGAGAGAGAGAGAGAGAGAGAGAGAGAGAGAGAGAGAGAGAGAGAGAGAGAGAGAGAGAGAGAGAGAAATCCTTTTTTTCTATTTGGGATATTATGTTTTAGAAGTTTGGAATAATTTAGATTCTTTTTCTTCGAATCTAATAAACCCATTCGCTCTCTCAATTTGATCCAACGGTCTACTCTTGATTTTCTCGGGAAACCGAAGGAAAACAGAGGTGCAAAACGAATCTAAAGGAGATTTTATTTTAGATTTTATTTTTAAGGGGTAGTGTTGAATTTTTCGTTTTTTTGTGTGTGTGTGTTCCATCTTCGCTCGATCTATGACGTACAGCGATGGCGTCGATAAGACGGTGCCTGAGCTGAAATTGAGAATCGAGGATTCCGAGAATGGAGATTATGTGAAATTAAGAGGATCGGATGAAGAAGAAGAAGGGTCTGCGGCGGAATCTTCGGGATGTTCGTTAGGAGGGTCGGTGACGTCTGTCTGGTTCTGGGTTAAATTGATCTCCCTCGTCGCTTGTTTGGGTGTATTGGCATTTGTAATTTTCAAATGGATTGGTCCATTTTTGATCGAAAAGGTTAGTTTTTTGTTTGTCGAAGATCTGATGCTTTTTATTTATTCAGCAAATTTTTGATCGAAATGGGTTGGTCTGATTATCCAGTTAATGTTGTTTCTGGTTTTGATGGTGGAAATTAGGGTTCTTGTGTACTTAGATTGAGCATTCAAAACCATTTTTGGCGCTGTAGAACGCAATACCAGATGGTTTATGAGCTCAGCCACTGTAGCTTGATGATTTCTCCCAAATTCTGAAAACCGGCTTGTCTGTGATTTGTTTTTTTTGTTGTTGTCTATCATTCATGACCTCTGTGGTTTATAGGCTTGATTGTTTTGTTCCAAAGTATTCTTACATCTTTCCTGTCTTTAATTTCATCAGTGATGCTAGAACAACTGTTAATCTAGGCCTATGGTGTGCCTGATTTCGTTATGCTCCATCGCAGCTCACCAGCTTCAAGTTTGAATGTACAATTTTTACTGAAATTTGAATTACATGTATGGATTTGCTGCATTGTGTATGTGTTTAGATATCTATCATCCCTTTAACTGGTTACTTTGCTAGATGGTTGTTAATCATGCAACTCTTGAGATCAATGATAGCCTATTAGTGAAAAGTGAAGTTTATCCTCATTATGTTTGCTATGTCTACGGATTACGTATTTCAGGAACTGATTCCATTCATAAACTGGGTGAGAAGCACATTCAGCATCCCGGTGCTCGGTCTTCTCCTCTTTGCCTCAGTTGCATTATTCCCAAGCATTCTTCTTCCTTCCTCTCCTTCCATGTGGATGGCCGGTCTTACCTTTGGTTATGGTAATGGGTTTCTGTTGATTCTATCAGCAGCATCAATCGGTGTTACTCTTCCTTTCTTAATCGGACATCTCTTCCTCCACAAGATGCAAGTAAGCATCATCCCAAATACTCTCTTTGGTTTGCATACTTACTGAGCTTGTACCTTTAGATGATTAGTTTGGTTTTTTTCTTCCAGGAATGGTTGAAGAAATACCCGAAGAAAGCTGCCATACTTAGAGCTGCCGGTGAAGGAACCTGGTTCCATCAGTTTCAAGCAGTCACGTTAATCCGTGTCTCTCCATTCCCTTACATGATTTACAACTACTGCGCATTGGCGACTGGAGTTCACTACGGTCCTTACATCTTAGGCTCTCTTGTTGGAATGATTCCTGAGATCTTTGTCTCAATCTACACGTATATATCCTCTCTCCCTCTCTATCTTTGTTTGTATATGAAGACAAATTCTACAGAATCCTTAAACTAGTGCTTTTGGTTGTTTGCAGGGGAATAATGCTAAGAACACTAGCTGTTGCATCAGACAAGAGACACAGTCTCTCGGCCGTGGAGATAGTAGTGAATGTTCTTGGTTTCTGTGCAACTGCGAGTGCTACTATAGTCTGCACAATGTATGCGAAGAAGAAGCTAAGGGCAATGCAATCAGAGGAACTTGAGGCATCATCATAAACACACACACTACTTGAGAACTCTTTTCATCACCATCTAACACGTTCTTGGAAGTTGGAACTGATAAATATTTTGTTTTGTTTATATTCATCTGAAAACGAATATCTCTACTTTTTTTCTTGTATAGATATACATCAAGAAAATTTTGAAAATTTTTATGTATATCTTATTAGCTAATCCAACTCATGGTGTTGTATTCGTTGTTGAGCTCTCGGGACTTGGTCAACAAAAATCAATTGAACAGTTACATAAGAGTTTTGTTCCGACAGAAAGCATGATTGGTAATTGAAGTGAGACATTTAATGATTAATAATGAGTTAACAATTCACAGTGCTATTAATAATGTCTCATGATTCTTCTGTATCAAACGAGCCCTCATAAAATAGAACATCTTCAACAATATCTTCAACAAAAGATTCGAAAAAGAACAAAATGATTAACAAAAAGCTCAGAACGAACCCACAGAAACAAACAAATGGCAGAAAGACGTTTACTTTTGTTCACTCATCTGTCTCTGTCTTTAATTCTCTTCCCCTTCTAAACCCCATAAGTTTCCAAAAGTTTGATTTGGACCTCAAAATTGGATCTTTGATAAATAAACCAAATCATATCAATAATGAAACCTACAACTCTAAATGATTAGAAGCCATGTCCATTCACTGCTAATAGTTTGTTGCTGATCATATAAATCGAAAATGGATGACTGAAATGTACATTTCAATTCTCTGAACACACATTCAATACGTCTGAAACTAACAACTAGAATGGGACCATAACTAGTTGTTTTTTTACTTCTTGAAAAACCGAGGATTTTCTAATAATTTATTTACTCAATTCCTCATTAATTTAATGGCATTTTGGTTGGTGAAGAAGAGAATAAATGCTTTGGTAGAAGGTACAGACAAGCAGACACTTAGGTGATGAACAAAGCAAAGCACGTGCTTCTTCTTCATTTGGTGGAATCCAGACAGACTGAAACGGACTGAGAAGTTAATTCGTTCATCAGCTTACTTTCCAGCCAAGTCTCACACACATACACTCTCTCTTCTCTGTATTGCCAGATGAGCTGACCAAAGTTCTTTCCTTTCTGTTTGTTCAATTTGATTCGGAAACTTGCAAACCCTCGAATCTCATTTTGTTCTCTGTTTTCTGATCTCTGACTTGTTCTCGAATCTGTGATTCCTTTTTTTGTCGTTTCTTGAGAGTTTTGACTTTGGTCGGTAATTTTTGTAGCCGTTAAGGATGACTAAAATAAATGCAAAAGCAGTTGAAAAGTTCAATGCTTGAGCTCAAATGTTGGGTTTTGATCTCTCTCTTGGAAAGATTTAGTTTCTGCTCGTAAATGCAACAACTTGTTCTTGATTCTGGTGTTCTGATTGGAAGAAAGATTGTAGATTCACGAACCGGGTTCGGTTTCGGATCCTGAACCGACAATGTCAATTGGGTAGATCCGTTTATCAGCCGAAAATTATGAAAAGGGTTTATCTTTTTCTTGTTTTGATAAATTTCGTCTACATTTCTACTTCAATCGATGAGCGAGACATTCTGCTTCGATTCAAAGATACTATCAGTGAGGATCCTTACAACAGCTTAGCCTCTTGGGTCTCCGACGGTGATCTCTGCGATAGCTTCAATGGAGTCACTTGTAACCCAGAAGGGTTCGTGGACAAAATCGTTCTCTGGAATACAAGTCTCGCCGGAACACTATCTCCGAGACTGTCCGGTCTAAGGTCTATTCGAGTTCTGACCTTGTTTGGCAACAGGTTTACAGGTAATTTACCGTTGGATTACTCCAAGTTACAGACTTTATGGACGATTAATGTTAGTTCCAATGCGTTTTCTGGTCCGATCCCGGAGTTTATCGGTGAATTGGATAGCTTAAGGTTTCTCGACTTGTCTAGAAATAGTTTCGCCGGAGAGATTCCTGTTTCTCTGTTTAAGCTCTGCAACAAGACTAAGTTTGTCTCATTGTCTCGTAACAATCTCTCTGGATCAATCCCTGATTCAGTCGTGAACTGTAACAACCTCGAAGGGTTTGATTTCTCTTACAATAATCTTAACGGAGTCATGCCGTCTATGATCTGTGATCTTCCTGTTCTTGAGTATATCTCAGTGAGAAACAATTTGTTGTCTGGTGATGTCTCGGAGGGGATAGTGAAATGTCAGAGATTGAGGTATGTTGATTTAGGAAGCAATTTGTTCCAAGGGTTAGGGCCTTTTGAGGTTCTGACATTCGAGAACATTACTTATGTTAATGTCTCTTGGAACCGGTTTGGTGGGGAGATTGGAGAGATAGTTGATTGCGGTCAAAGATTGGAGTTTTTGGATGCTTCGTCGAATGAGTTAACCGGTGGCATCTCTAGAGGTGTAACGAGTTGCAAAAGTCTCAAGCTTTTGGACTTGGAGTCTAACAAGCTGACTGGGAGTATCCCGGAAGGTATTGGGAAGATGGAGAGGCTCTCAGTTATTAGATTAGGTGGTAACTCTATAGATGGAGAGATACCAAGAGAGATTGGAAGTTTGGAGTATCTACAAGTTTTGAATCTGCATAATCTCAATCTCATTGGTGGAATTCCAGAGGATATCTCTAATTGCAGACTACTTCTTGAACTGTGAGTTTGAATCTATTCTTGTTACTGTATGTGAATCTCTCTCATTGTTGTTAAACGGTTTGTTGTTTGGTTGCAGAGATGTTTCAGGGAATGATTTAGAAGGAGAGATCCCTAAGAAGCTATTAAACTTAACAAACCTAGAGATTCTTGATCTGCATCGAAACCGTATCAACGGAAGTATTCCACCTGAGCTTGGAAGCCTCTCCAGACTCCAGTTTCTTGATGTTTCACAGAATTCACTTTCAGGTTCAATCCCATCTTCCCTCGGGAACTTGAATACACTAACGCATTTCAATGTCTCTTACAACAATCTCTCCGGTGTTATCCCTCCTGTTCCGGTGATACAAGCTTTCGGATCTTCTGCATTTTCAAACAACCTTTTCCTTTGTGGTGATCCTCTTGTAACTCCCTGCAACTCACATGGAGCCCCAGCAAAGTCCAGAAACTCTAAAGCTTTAAGCGTTTCGGTTATCATTGTTATAGTTGCTGCTGCTGTGATCCTCTTTGGTGTCTGTCTAGTGCTTGGTTTGAACCTTAGAGCTCGTAGAAGAAGAAAAGATGAAGAAATAGTTACAGTCGAAACCACTCCTCTAGCGTCCTCAATCGACTCAAGCGGTGTGATAATCGGAAAGCTTGTTCTTTTCAGCAAGAGTTTACCTTCAAAGTATGAAGATTGGGAAGCTGGTACAAAAGCTCTGCTCGACAAGGACAATATAATCGGCATGGGATCAATAGGATCAGTCTATAGAGCTTCTTTCGAAGGTGGTGTTTCCATTGCAGTGAAAAAGCTTGAGACTTTAGGAAGAATCAGAAACCAAGAAGACTTTGAGCAAGAAATCGGACGGCTTGGAGGTTTGCAACATCCTAATCTGTCTTCTTACCAAGGTTACTACTTCTCCTCAACAATGCAGTTGATTCTATCTGAGTTCGTCCCCAATGGTAGCCTCTACGATAATCTACACTTAAGAATCTACCCTGGAACAAGCTCAAGCCATGGGAATACAAATTTGAATTGGCACAGAAGATTTCATATTGCTTTAGGAACCGCAAAGGCTCTCTCTTTCCTTCATGATGACTGTAAACCGGCGGTTCTTCATCTCAATGTAAAGTCCAGCAACATTCTTCTAGACGAAAGGTATGAAGCAAAGCTATCAGATTATGGGTTAGAAAAGTTTCTTCCGGTTCTGGACAGTTTCGGTCTGATCAAAAAGTTCCACAACGCAGTTGGGTACATTGCTCCAGAGCTAGCTCAGCAGAGCTTGAAAGCGAGTGAGAAATGTGATGTGTATAGCTATGGTGTGGTTCTTCTTGAGCTGGTTACAGGTAGAAAACCGGTGGAGTCTCCCTCGGGAAACCAAGTCTTGATCTTGAGAGATTATGTGAGGGATTCGTTGGAGACTGGTTCGGCTTCTGATTGTTTTGACAGAAGGTTGAGAGAGTTTGAAGATAATGAGCTAATCCAAGTCATGAAGTTGGGACTGCTTTGTACGTCGGAGAATCCATTGAAGAGACCGAGCATGGCAGAGGTTGTGCAGGTTCTTGAATCAATCAGAAATGGATTTGGATCATGATGAAGCTTTTTTTTTTCTTTCTTTTTGAGTAAAGATTGCATAGAAAATGTGCAGTGTAGTGGTTAGAGCTTAAAAAGTGGGTTTTATGGGGGAAAAGGTTTATTCTTTTGGTGATATATTGGAGTTTCCGGTTTAGATTTACGTTTGTTCATTGAAATTGTTATTACGAATCTGAATACAGATGATGATGGAATAAAACCAATCTAACCAGAATAAACCGATTTGCGCTTCCTTCAATATAACCAATTGATTCGGTTTGGCTGGTTATACCGCTGGTTAGGGGTGAAATTATTATCCGAGATCCGTATCCGGATCCGCTCCGATCCGCTCCGAAAATCCGGATATCCGGAGAGGTCGGATCCGGATAGTAAAATTTAAGATCCGTGCAAACCGGATCTGGATCCGGATATCTTGATTTTGAGGTATGGATATCCGGATCCGGATCCGTACCATTAAATATAATAAAATATTTTATAAAAATATATATTTTTAAATATATTATGTGACTTTTTGAATAAAATTTAATTACGTTTTTATAATAAATATAAAATTTTTATTATAAAATATTAGATAAAATATCATTTTTATAATTATATTTAAAATATTTATTATTTTAATTATTTTAATAGATTCGGATCCGGATCCGGATATCCGCGGATATCTTAATATATAGGCGGATATCCGTAGTCCGGATATCTAGGAAGGCCGGATCCTGATACTCCGAAAATCTTGGATATCCGGATCCGTTCCAGCCCTACGGCTGGTTAACTCGCTAAAAGAAATATACAGTGGCCTTCTAATTTAAAACGCCATCGTTTCGTTGTTTTAGTGAGTCCGCTTTTTTTTTTTTTGGCAACAATTTAGTGAGTCGGCCTTGATTCGATTGATGTGAAAAGAGAGAAAGAGAAATAAATACGTCGGGAGCCACTCGAAAGGCGGTCGTATCCGGGACCGACGTCTTCTCCTGGTCGCCGATCAGATATCCGACGGAGGTAATGATTCCAATTGTTGTAAGCAATGCTGAAACCTTCTTATAAACCTAAAGAAATGCAAATTCCAGAGTATATTTTTTGTATTGGAAGTCACATTTCGATCGGATTAAGTCTCAATGTTGTGGATTCTGCGATTTAGAAGCAGTATTGATCTCTCCCAACTGTGAATTTCGTTTTTTGTTTATTTCTCCGAGGTTAATACGAGATGATCAAAAGCTCAAAATCTGGATGATACCTTTTGAGCTTATATGTCTTTTGTGTGCAGTTTTAACTAAGAGGAGACGAAGAGATGGATCAAGGGAGACAAGTATTTTCAGTTGATCTTCTCGAGAGATATGCCACGAAGAATCGTGGCATGATTACATGTATGGCTGCTGGAAACGATGTAATTGTTCTGGGAACAAGCAAAGGATGGATTATCCGCCATGATTTCGGAGTTGGGAGTTCTTATGGTATAGTCATTTTGACAAATAATCTTGTTTCTTTTTTTTAGTGGTGAAATGTACAGTAATCTTTGTTTGTTCTTGGATATAGATATTGATCTCTCTGTTGGTCGAACTGGGGAGCAATCAATTCACAAGGTTTTTGTTGATCCTGGTGGTAGCCATTGCATTGCTACGGTCACTGGTGTTGGAGGAGCTGAAACATTTTATACTCATGCAAAGTGGCCTAAGCCTCGTGTGTTGAGCCGCTTGAAAGGTCTGCTGGTTAACGCGGCGGCTTGGAACAGACAACATATAACAGAAGGTTATGCTTTGGTGTTACATGACTCTTTTTTCTTCCTTTACATGGATATTGATTTTATTTAGTCTTCCCCTGGATTTAGTTTCAACTAAGGAGATCATCCTGGGCACTCAAGATGGGCAGCTATTTGAGATGGCTGTGGATGAGAAAGATAAGAGAGAGAAGTACATCAAGTTCTTGTTCGAACTAGAAGAACTTCCCGAGGCCTTCATGGCTTTACAGGTACGACTGGCCAATATGTTGTTTTCGTTGATATTGTAGTGGTTAAGTTGTTGATTTCTTTTGTTCGTTCAGTGAGTTTGATAAGCCTTTGGCCAGAATGACTGTATGATAGGTTGAAAAGTTTAATCGCTGATAAGAATTAGCCTCTCCGATCAAACCATATTTCCTTCATTGGCTTTATCATTCCAATCACTGTCTTTTACTGAAACAAATATGTAGATGGAAGTAGCCAACATAAGCAGTGGAATGAGATACTATGTGATGGCTGTAACTCCCACTCGACTCTATTCGTTCACCGGGATTGGAACATTAGAAGTAAGCTTACCTCTGTTCTTTTATGCGATGACTTCTGTCCTCCATCTTACAAGTTACAATGGGAAAATTCAATTTCATGATAGTTTATAATTGTGAAATGAAATGATAGCGTTATGAGATAAGCGTAAGGTCCATGATATTATTGAATTGGCAACTTATAGAATAGCGACCAATGATATTATCGAATTGGAAACTCATGGAATTGTGATCACCTATTCGCTATTGGGCTTCGAAGGTGAACCTGGTTGGTCTTCTCTTCAAAAACCACACCAAAAGATTGGATCCAGCCTCTCATTGATGATATCATGTTGCTTCCACATCTATGATCTCCTGAAATTGTGGATTAGCTTTTCGTTCATTCAATTTCTAATTACTAAGCGTTTACTTCCAGTCTGTTTTTGCTAGTTATAAAGAACGTGCAGTTCATTTTATGGAACTTCCTGGTGAAATACCAAACAGGCAAGTGTGAATTACCTTAGGCTCATTTTGCGTATGAAAGAATTCCTAAAGCAAAGCGTAACACTGCACTCTGAACATATAATGTTTGTCATCTTTCAGTGAACTACATTTCTTTATAAAGCAACGAAGAGCGGTACATTTCGCATGGCTTTCAGGAACAGGAATTTATCATGGTGGCCTAAATTTCGGAGCTCAGCACAGGTAGAATAAGAGTACCAATATCCCTCTCAATTAGTGCAGGGATCTTTCCTATTTTCGGTTATATCAAGTTCTGTAACTTGATTGAAACTTGTTTGGTAGTTATCCAAATGGTGATGAGAACTTTGTGGAGAGCAAAGCGCTGTTGGACTACTCAAAACTGAGTGATGGCACTGAGGTAGTCAAGCCTAGTTCAATGGCACTCTCAGAGTTCCATTTCTTGCTTCTTATTGGGAATAAGGTTAAGGTATGTTTTGGTCACATGGGGTTGATACATTTCTCGTTGCAGTTTGATCTAGCATCATATGTGTTTGTCACCAAAGGTGTGGTGGCCTAGTGGTAATAACACATGGGGGTTGGTTCCCTTGACCCCCGGGTTCAACCCCCTTTGGTACGAAAAGTTAATCTTTAAATCGGATTATCCAAAAGCTGATTTCGGGCTCGTGGGAGATTATGGGCCTAAGGCCCGAAACTTCCACAGTATTCAAAAAAAAAATATGTGTTTGTCTCATTAGGGTTCTTACTTTCTGGTTTCTGCATTCCTTAAATGTGGTGATAGGTGGTCAATCGAATAAGTGAACAAATCATTGAAGAGCTCCAGTTTGATATAGCGGCAGATTCAACTTCGAGGGGCATAATTGGACTTTGCAGTGATGCCTCTGCTGGCCTTTTCTATGCGTATGATCAGAATTCGATCTTCCAGGTCTGATTGGTGTTTGGCTTGTACTCGTTTAGAATAAATTTCTCTGATATCTTGTACTTTCTTTTCTCAATTTTGGGCTTTGGATATCTTCTCCAGGTTTCTGTGATTGACGAAGGCAGAGATATGTGGAAGGTTTACCTAGACTTGAAAGTTTATGCTGCAGCTTTAGCAAACTGTCGTGACCCTCTCCAGAGAGACCAAGTTTATTTAGTTCAGGTGATCTTTGATGTCCATCACCGTCGGTTAAGTTAATAGGATGATGTTTCTCATGCCATATCTGCAATTCCTTTTTTATCATCGTAATATTGCTTATAGACAGTTTGCCGAAAGAATCTCTCTGGTTTTGATTGTGTGAAATGGGCACCTTCTCTTGTAGGCAGAAGCTGCATTCGCCAACAAGGAGTATCTACGAGCAGCATCATTCTATGCCAAAGTAATTTCTAGCTCCTTTGTTTTACTTTGCTCTAGCTTGATATAATTCATTTTGACGTGGGTAAATGTTTTCTCTGCAGATCAATTATGTAATATCTTTTGAAGAGGTCACTTTGAAGTTTATTAGCATAAACGAACCGGTAAATATTTACATTTGTACTTTTTGCTAGTTTTAAATATATACCATAAAGAAAACTCATTTCAAAACATCAAATCTCTGTTTCCCTGCTTGCTGTTAATGAGAGAAAAATGTGTTTCACATGTGGGCTTTTAATATTCACTGCTTTTTACTCCTTGTGTGATTGCAGGAAGCTTTGAGAACATTCCTGTTGCGGAAGCTTGATACTCTTTCACAGGATGATAAATGCCAAATTACAATGATATCAACATGGACAACTGAGCTGTATCTGGATAAGGTTTAGCTTTTGCTTCTATGCACCGGTTATTCTCTGTTTTAACTTCACCGTAAACACATATTTTGTGGTTTCTCATGTTCAATTAATGTTATATACTTCACACTTCATTTACTCTTGTGTCATAGTTCCTCTTGTTGATTTTGCTTTCTGTTTCTTTTTGAGTGTATCCATCTTATTTCCGTGTTTTGTGGTTCTTGAATGTGGATTAGATAAATCGGCTGCTTTTGGAAGATGACACTGCCATAGAAAATCGTAACTCAGAGTATCACTCAGTCATTCAAGAATTCCGTGCTTTCATGAGCGACTGCAAGGATGTATTAGATGAGGCAACTACCATGAAACTTCTGGAGAGGTAATTTCCACAAGTGTCTCATGCAACATAATAAAATATATCTTAAATCCAGTGAGCACTTGGACCTGTATGATGATGGTGTGTATTAGTTTCTGGAATAAGCAATTCTCTCTAAGACTGTTCTAAGCACATTTCTTAGGATATCTTGCATGCAGTATGAAACATCCCCTTTCTTCTTTTTCATATCTTTTTCTGCTTTTGTTGTAGTTACGGTCGGGTTGAAGAGTTGGTATATTTTGCGAACCTGAAGGAGCAGTATGAAATCGTTATTCACCATTATATTCAGGTGAAGGGCGTGATAAGTTCTATATTCCTAATTGATCCATAGAGATACGAGATCTTACTCAGGCATGTTCAGTTTACTGAGTTTTTCTCTCTATCCATTAGCAAGGGGAAGCAAAGAAAGCTTTGGAGGTGCTCCAGAAATCTTCAGTTTCAGTTGAGCTCCAGGTGTGTAAAAAGTAACACCAGGTTCTGTTAAAAAAAGGTGGTCTCCAAATCTTTGCTTCGTCTTGTAGCTAAAATGTGTTTTACACATTTCAGTATAAATTTGCGCCAGAACTTATCATGCTTGACGCGTATGAAACCGTGGAAGCATGGATGACCAATAAAAATCTTAATCCAAGGAGACTAATTACTGCCATGATGCGTTACTCAAGCGAACCTCATGCAAAGTAATTGCCCACTTTTCAACTAAATGTCCATTCACGTTGTGTTATTAATCTTGCCAATAACTCCTCATACTAAAATGCAGGAACGAGACACATGAAGTCATAAAATACCTTGAGTTTTGCGTCCACCGTTTGCAAAACGAGGATCCAGGGATTCACAACTTACTTCTCTCATTATATGCCAAGCAGGTCTGGTTGAGTCCCTTCAATATTTTTCTTTGATTTAGTCATTAAACTTTTAGAAGCATGTACTTAATCTGAAAAGAAACAGCGAGGGTTACTATCTTCTTTTCCACTTGTAAGATTATGGCAAGAAGTTATGAGTGTTACATAATGTTTTTCATTTTATATATCCAATTAGGAAGATGACAGTGCCCTCCTCCGCTTCCTGCAATGCAAATTTGGGAAAGGACGAGAGAACGGTCCTGAGTTTTTCTACGATCCCAAATATGCATTGCGCCTGTGTCTCAAGGAAAAAAGAACTCGTGCCTGTGTTCATATATACAGCATGATGTCTATGCATGAAGAGGCGGTAGCCCTTGCTCTTCAGGTAATAATTCCACTATGTCAAAAAGTCGTATTATTCATTTCTGTCTTCTGTGGACGATCTTTAGATTATGACATATTTTGAAACAAAACTGCTACCGAAAGATACTGAACTCGCTTGCACAACTGTTTCTGTTATACAGATTGACCCAGAACTTGCTATGGCTGAGGCTGATAAGGTTGAAGATGATGAAGACTTGAGAAAGAAGCTGTGGCTGATGGTTGCAAAGCATGTTGTCAGGCAGGAAAAGGGAGCTAAAAGGGAAAACATAAGGAAAGCTATTGCCTTTCTCAAGGAAACTGATGGCCTTCTAAAGATTGAAGATATTTTGCCATTCTTTCCGGACTTTGCCTTAATTGATGACTTCAAGGTTAGTCAACTTATTCTCTTTTCCAGGCACACAAACAGCTCTGTCTTGGCCTAACCAAGTTGCTTCTCCGCTCTTGTTATTTTCTTCAATACCCTTGTACAGGAAGCGATTTGCTCATCTCTGGAAGATTACAACAAGCAAATAGAACAATTGAAAGAGGAGATGAATGATGCCACACGTGGTGCAGATAATATTAGAAATGATATTAGTGCCCTAACTCAAAGATATGCTGTAATCGACCGCGAAGAGGAATGCGGGGTATGATCATCCTAAAATTGAATAGCCTTTATCATATATAGATATGAATCACGTTTTTGGAAGCACCAAAATCACCAGCACACCTTATCCATTTCAATGTATTACCAGGTTTGTAAACGTAAAATCTTGATGATGACTGGGGATTTCAGAATGGCCCAGGGATATTCTTCATCTGGACCGCTGGCTCCTTTCTATGTCTTTCCCTGTGGGCACTCTTTCCATGCTCAGTGCCTGATCACACACGTCACAAGCTGTGCACATGAAGAGCAAGTAAGTCCCAAACCATGAGAACTTGTCTGAGTTCCCTCTTATTACCTCTGCGTATTAGATACTGCAATTTTAGCGATATTCAGTTGTTTAGATTTACTTTAAAAGTAGCTTAGTTCCAGTAATACACATCTCGAGATTTATGTACCAATGTTACAATGACGATTTCATTTTGGATTGGTTTCCGAAAAAATCTGTGTAGGCCGAGCATATACTCGATCTGCAGAAGCAGCTGACATTGCTTGGTAGCGAAACCCGGAGGGATATAAATGGTAATCGATCTGATGAACCTATAACTAGCACAACTACTGCAGACAAGGTAGGGACATTTGTTTCATTTCTCGTGTTTTTTCTATCTTCTCTTGACATCAATGGCCTGACATACTTTCCTTACCGTGAGGCAGCTTCGATCAGAGCTAGATGATGCTATCGCCAGTGAATGCCCCTTTTGTGGAGAATTAATGATCAATGAGATCACTCTGCCTTTTATTAAACCGGAGGAAACACAACATTCTGCTTCATGGGACCTCCGACCACAGACCAACTTAGCAAACCAGAGGACCCTTTCTTTGCCTGTTTGATTTGTATAACACCATGATAGCTTTGGTGTGTGGACGTGGTTTTGAGTGTGAATGTAATATTGTACGAATATTATTATTATTAAACATGCTTCTTGAGTGGCATACAATAAGTTTGATCATCAACTTGTATCTCTATATCTAGATGTTTTCTTGACTCTATTACTTAAATCTGAAAAGATCCTTTTGTTGATTCATGATTTTATCAGTGACGTGATTCGTCCTCGGGTTCAAAATCTTTTTCTGCAGATACTTTCTTCGCCAGTGCCTGCTTGCTCCAGCGCTTCAAGTCATAAGCTTTCTTGAAAGGTTTCTTCTCCTTGGTAAGTCTTCTCTTTGTAATGGCGATTGCAAGATCGTTTGGGAACAAAGTTCGCCAGACAAAGCCGTGGAGAAGCGTGGAGACAAACAATACACAGACCATCGCCGAGGAAATGAAGGAAAGAGTGAGTGCTAGAGCCCGGCTAGGGTAACCAGGTACTGCTTCTGCATACTTTATTGTTGCTACTGATGCTGTTGTCATAGGAAAAGTATATGACCACCACGCCACTGAGAACCTGCACAGCACGTTGTCAATTAGGTTGCATCAATAAATGTTAGAACAGAGAAGCTCTATAAACCCGGTATGCACTTACTTAAATCCGGTGAAGAAATTGATCCGTACTACAAGGGAAATGTATAGGAAGAGTGCAATGAAGAAGCAAGTTCTTGAACATCCGTCGAATTGACCATAGATTGTGTTCCAAGCAATACTTGCTGCTGATGGAGCAGCTATGAACATAGAGTAGACAGGGTGAAGCTCTTTAGGAAGAGCTTCACTGGTCGGAAGTCGTTGATAAAGTGTTACAAACACAACTAAGTAATGTGCAAAGCCTACTGCCCATAGGAACTTAGCTACTTCATTCCATCCAACTTTAGAAGCTAAGATAGCCCCAACGAAATTCCCTACAATAGAAAGATGAGAAGACGGGTTTGCGACTTTGCAGAGCCGCCTTCTCCCTCCCGATAGCCATTGACCGTAAATCTTTAGCTCAAGGAAGAAATAAGGAGCCATGAAAACACACCAAATGGCTGGATGTAGGGATTTTCGGTTTGATGAGAGCACTGGAGGTACACTGATGGCTAGAAACATGCAAACCACCCAAGGAGCGAAGAAGAAATTGACTCGAACTGGATGGAAATACTCTCTTTTCACAGCTTCGAAGTAGAAGATGCATTTGAGTATGTAAGTGAAGGAGACAGAGACTAAGGCTACTAGTGATAATAGCCATACAATTAAGTTGATCATTGGTGGGATGTGTAAGAAGTGTGTAGCCGGGCTTTTGGCTAGGGCAAGCCATAAGACAGCTTGACTGCTTAGTCCTAAACAGATACCGTAGCATCCAATCGGGAACCTGAGAAGGAAAGGCCATTGCTCTTCTTTTGGAAGCAGAATATCTTCATTGTCCTGCAAGAGAATACACAATCAGAACTAAGTAATCAAGCTTTAAAGAGAGAGATGTTAGTTGTTACCTTGACTTCATCTAACTCTGGTCCTCTAAGAGCAGCAAAGTATCTACCTGCAGAAACATTTTCATTTACAGATTCATCTTTGGTCTCACCATCTTCATTTCTTAAAGAATTCTCAATGTCTCTCTCCCTTATTACAGAAGGCAAGAGAGAGTTTTGTTTGCTGAGCGTCGATTTGGTCCTAAAGATACTGAAATCCGCTTTCCGACCATCTCCACCGTTGATGTTTCCGCCTGTTTCAAACCCCGCAAAGCTTCGACCACTCCTTGGTAAACTCTTTTTGTCATCTCTTCCTTTAGATTCTCTGTTGAGCACTGAGAAACCGGTCTCTAGCGACACCTGTCTGCTGAAACCTCGGTGTGGTCGTTGTCTCCATCGGTTTGGTCCTCTGTTACCGGGAAATCTCTTGTTGTTCTCTTGCTGTCGAGGTTCTTGCTCTGCATCTTCTTCTGGTACAACTTCATTGATGTCGGCAAAGTTGGTACGAGAAGTTGATTGTTTTTGTTCCATTGATACGAGAGATTCGATACTTGGAACACAAGAGAAGATATTTCTTCTCTGTTATGCGAGCAAGCATGTTGATGTATATAGAGAGAGATGCAATGGACTAGGTTTAAAAGCAAAGCTTGTGGTTAAGGAGAACAAATCACGAGAAGCTTGGTGAATGGTGTGTATGTGAACCAATACTTTCCCGTAAAGTTTCTGAGGTTTCTCGTGAAAGTGTTTCGATCCCAACAACTTGGAAAAATGAGAGACGATGAAAAATAAAAGGCCGTTCCATTAGTCACGAGACTCAAATGTAAACCAAAGTCAAAAAAGGCTTGGCCTTTTTTATAAGCTGTTTTATCTTTAGAACAAAATTTGAGTCATAGGTTGGACCGGTTCGGTTTGGTTGATTCTCCATTTCTATTTGCTCCATTTGTTTAGTTAAAAGTATTTTGAAATCCTAAGGGCTAGTAGTTCTGAGTAATTCTAAGGCTCGGATTGACCAAAGTCTAATCTAATTTAACGATTAACAACTACTATGTGTGAGTTGGTTCAGTAGATGTCTTCAGAGCCAATTCGTTGCCAAAACCTGCCTACAACATTGGTTAGTAAAGACATGGAGACAGTAATGTTTGGTTTTGATGAAAATTATCAAGAAAATTGGATAGATCAATGAGTTTTGATATCAAGAGATTGGTAAACAAGAAGTTACTAAGGCCAACTCCAACAGAACCACAAATCATCAAATTTGTTATACACTAAGCTCCAATCTGACCGCATTCTAAACGGAATGTCACACCAAATTTGATGCGGTATTCACAAAACACCAAAAAATATGTATATTTTATTTATTTTTTATTTAGATTATATTTAAATTATTGTATCAATTGATAAAATTTTAATAATGGGATTAAGTTGTTGTTTTCAAATAACTAAAATTTTAGTTTTGTTTTAAAGAAAATTAATATAAAATATTAATTTGGAAAATTGTACTAATAAATTAATTAATTAAGAGTAAAAATACATGATTTTTGGTGTCTTGCCAATTGTAATTTTGTAATTTACTTATAATTAGTTAGTTATAAAATAATTATTATTTGTCTAAAATAATTAAAATAAACAAAATTTTAAATTTAATAATATAATAATAGATAATATTATTTTGTGTGGAATTTAATATTATGGTTGAAGGTGAGAAAAAATTTAAAGAGACTAAAACATCAAATTTGGTGGTTGAGTTGGAGATGCTCTTAGAAAATATGGAAAGTGGTTACTATTTACAAATTACAAGTAAATTTGGTTAAAAAATGGAAAAAGATGCAAAAAGTGGAGGAACCAATTATATGTAAAGAAATAAGAATAGCATGTATTCTTCTTCTTTTTAAAGAGTTTATTCAAAGCGGGGCTTTGGCTTCCGGTTTGTGTGTCTTAGTCGTAGTTTATCTTTAGTTGATTTAGGTTCGAGCTTGGGTGCTTTTGCTCTCTCCTTCTCCCGAGTTTATGTGTTGGGTGTTATGCCTAGATCTCTCTTTATTCTTGTTTTTCGGTGTCTTTGGAGTGCTTAGCAGTTATCGTCTTGGAGTCTGTTTAAGCTCTTTTCCGTTTCAAGTTATATCTTTTCTTTTGTCTGTTTTTTAATTAGACCTTTGTCTCCGGGGAGTTGTTTCTTCGCCGGCTCTTGCCTCCCTGTTTCTTTGGGGCTTAGTCTTTGTATGTGGTTGTATTGTCAGGTCGATCTGTGTCTCTCGATCAGTCGGGTTGTAAGTTGACGGAGTTGTAAGGATTGGTCTTAAGTACCTTCCATCAAATTCATAAATTTGGTACCTTGACCCAAAAAAAAGGTACCTTGTTGGCTTTACTTTTCTCTTTATCCAAACAATGAAACAACTAACTTTGAATCAACGAGACACAAAAGAATAGTACAAAAAGACAACAAATCAATAAATAGCCTCGCATGAATTGGCCCCAAAAGACAAACTCACGTAAGCTGTCATTACCTCTCTCTCTAGATTTTCAAAACTAAAATGTAACATAAACTCTTTAAGAAAAAATTGGTCTGCCAACCAACACGTTAGATTTATATATAGATTATGTATGCAATTATGAGAATGAAACCACAACAACTTGGAAATGAAGCATGTAATATAACAGTACTATTAATTATATAGAAGCCTAAAACATTTAGTAGTGTGTTACCAGTTACCACCTTAAAAGGTTAAACTATATTCGAACACACCTAGACAAGTAAGTCTACTGATAAACTTAACCCTACATTAGCTAAAACATCAACATCTTATCATAACCTATTTAATAGTACTTATTACATTTTTGGTTGTGCGTTTCCTTCATCTGATTAGAGACTGATTCGTCAATTATAGTAAACAATAGGAACAATTAAATTATATGCGTATTAGAGTATAGTTTATAAAAATCGTAAAATTAATTTTGTTGACAAATAACACACTCTTAAGCTAAACACAATAGTTTTTTCGATCATACGGTAAATTTCAATTTATTAAAAGAATACAAAATGTTGAGTAATAATTTTTTAATAATAGTATTGAAAAATAGAAGAATGTTACAAGTGAAATAATGAGCAAGTTGCCAAAAAGGAAAAAAAGAAAGTGCAAGTTGCCAAAAAAAAACAACAAAGTAAAATAATGTGCAAATTTAACAACCAGATGACAATGTGATTGCACCTAATGAAAGAAAGAAATTTATTATTTTCAGCTTGTGCCAGTCTATGTGTTTAATACTTTTGGTAAGACAAAATCTATAAAACGTAATAATAGTACAGAATATGATTGAAATTAAAATTAAAGAGAGATATAAACTTACTGTATTTCTTTCAATCATGCCCCTAATTTCCCCCTTGTTATCTATATATCCCCTTTTCATTTCATAGTTTCCCCAATCAATCTCAACCAATGTACAATTTAATTGATTTTCCCCTCTCAAACCGAACCAAACCGGTTCAAAACAATAGCAGAATTCCAAAAGAATCAATATACTTAAACCGAAATATACCGTAACACCGGTTTAAATATTTTCTCACACTTTCACTTCTGATTAAGCAATTTGGATCTCTTCCTAGCTTCGCTGTAGAGAACCACACCCATAATCGTGACCCCGAATCCGGCAATACCCATCACTGTCACCGGATTCCTAAATATCAAAACCGAGACTCCAGCAGCCACCGCTGCTTTTCCGTTGCCCAAAACCTGCAAAGTGAGAGCACTTGTGTGCTTTGTCACCAAGAAATTCGTCAAATTTACTAAATATGCCACTGTCGCATTCCCGGCGAGCAAGAAGATGATCAATGGATCCGTCCTCGCCTTTTCGATTAGGATCCTTAATACGTTTCCTTCGATGTAGAGTGTAAATGGTAGTAAGATACAAGCTGCCATTGGAGCCATGTAGAGTAGAAGATTCATCGAATGTAGCTTCTCCGATTCCGATGTCAGTATAATCCCCTGCAAAATACACAACATTTGATTAAACCAAACGAAACCAAACTCAAACTTCATTGGATTAAAGTGAGATCCAAGCTAGATTCAGATGCAATTCGATCATACACATATTAAACCGGATTGAAAATCGAACTCCTCTGTATTAATTTTCCAGATTTAAGACAGAAGTGTTGTCGGAATGAAACCGAACGAAATTCTAAACCAAAAAAAATCGAGATAACCAAACCGGTGACGGTGAATTGTTATACCTGGACGACGGATTTAAGAGCTCTACCGGCGGTAGAAGCGACGCAAATGAGGAAACCAAAGAGATGAAAAGAAGGTTCGGAGTTAGAAGCGAGGACGATGCCGGAGACAACGGGAAGGAGAGCCAAGTAAACTTCCGTGGACTCCGTTTTACAGGTGATGAGGAAAGAGAAGACGGCGGTGAAGAAAGGCGTGGTGGCTCCGATTGCTTGATTGAAAGAGACAGGGATGTAACGGAGCGAAGTGTTGCCGCACACGACGGAGAGGCAGAAGATCGCTGATAAAGAAAGGATCTTCAGAAACTGACGGCGCGAGAGGATATGTTGACGTGGCACTATTCCGGCGATGTTGATTACAGCTGAGCTGTATGCGGCGCAGGATAGCATGTGTGTCATGGTCAAGAAGATTGGGTAGCGAAAACCGTAGTAGAAGAGTAGGTATTTGTTCAGGAGGAGAACTCCTATGTTGGAGCCGAACCAGGCGGCGATTATCGCCGCCGTGAGAACGGCTGGAGATACGGTGGGTGAAGAGAGGAAGAATGGTTTTCCGGTGGAGGAAGCGGAGGAGTGAGGAGGTGTTCCAGGGATGTCGACGACTGTTGGTGGTGCTGTTGCGGCGGCGTCGAATCTCGGGTTGCTCATCCGCCGCGTCGTCCATGATTGAGCTTCCACCATTTTAGCAAGTTTTCTCTCTTTTGGACTAGAGAGAGAGAGAGCTTTTTATCTTTATTGGGGGCTTTGAGATCTGAGAGTGAGATGAATGAAGAAGAAAGGAAGATGATGAATGTAAATCGGACGGTGGAGATTCATATTTAGAGTGATATCAGCCATTGGATCTGATAGTTGGAGGGAATTCTTTTATTTTAAAATTAAAATACAAAAATAAAAACAAATCTAGCAAAATTAATTTTAAGATTCGAAGTCTTGTGTTCGGAGTCTAAGCATGAGTCAGAAGTGTCGGTAGTAGGTCCACTCATTTGAGATCCATCCAACGGAAGCAATCCACTACGACGCAGCCTAATTACGATACACACGGCTTAATGACACAACCCACTAATTATTAGCCGTCCATTTTGCCTCTCTTTTCAAGTTTTGTTTTAATATTTGTCCCCTAATAATACAATTACTAGTAGCTTTGGTGTTGAAACTTGAAAGAATGGATTATCTCATATTATCTCATATTCATAAACAAAACTCGATTAATGGATAAGTAGGTCTTGATTGGTAATCTGCAGAATGGTGGAATCGCGTCTAAAAACACCATTCTGTAAAAAAATTGTCAATCACAAAAATTTGTGAAATGAGAAAAAATGTGAAAATGTAAGTCTACGTTTTCGATGAAAAATTACAAAGAAAAATTCATTATGCAGAATGAAGAAATTGCGTTTAAACGAATCACATTTTTAAATATAATTTCGCTATTTAACGATTACTCACGTGTTACCAATCAAAACCGTAACGTTATTACAATACATTAACTGAGAAGCAAATAATATTTAACATTTCAACAACAAACTTTAATTCTAAGATTACATGGCGTATATTTTTTTGTAAGGTGTAAACTTGCAGTCTAGTGATGAAGGTTGAAAGTTGTGGTAATTAAGATAGTAACATAATGACGACCATATACATATCAAATGTGCAACAATATTATGTTTCTTTTTAAGAATAAATTTTTCAACGAAGTAGTTCATAGGTTTATATATAATTTTCCCCTTTAAATATACATTGAAATTATATATATATTTTTTTGTCAACATACATTGAAATTATAAACTGATTGAATCAGTCATCTTACTGTATAAAATAAGTTTTGGTCAACGTGCTTATATATGAATATGTTTAGATTTTAAACGTAAATTTATAATAAATTTACATTTGACCATAGTACATTTTAATAAAGATTGTCTCTCACACATTACGTTTAACCAATAAAAGGTTGTCACATATACCAAAAACAAATCAGATCTGTGAAGTAATAACGCGATTTTTCTTTCACATCGGCGCTAATCACGCATTGGGTTTGCCATTAAAATGAGTAAATCTGTGATCTAATGTGTGCATCATGGCATGTGCTACTGCGGCATAAGATATCTTCTAGTTTACTATTTAGTCACTAAAAGTTGAATACCAATTATGGTAAGAAAAAACAATTTATTTAAGGATATAGTTCTAGAAAAGAAGAGTTGGCCAATAGAATGCAAATATTCTTCGCAAAATTTAGTGCTGCTTTCTGTAAAATGTTTTCTTTATTGCGTTAGTATTGGTTAGTAGTAGTATTATTTTGGGTTCATCACTTGCCATTTTGAAAACTGATGATCATATGCATGCCATTGCTCATATCCAATGTAATAATTTTGTAAAATGGCTTTAATAATTACAAGAGAATACATCACTTTTTCTTTAATTTCTGTTGACAACGAAAAAGGGAACTGCCCCACCTCGAAAATAAATACTGAAAACAATGATTTTTGTTTTTGTATTATACGATATGATCTGGAGTTGTATGTCCAATTTTAAGATGTGTATCTATCAATAATATCATTGTCTCGTTATCATATCGGTCCATACCCATTTTCTTAACGCACGCAAGTGTTTTAAAAATCTGCAGATAAATCTTACGTGATAGATAATACATGGATCATAAGTTTTGTAAAAACAATTATCTATTAACACGCAGACATATTTGTCAACGATATGTATATATTTTTTTTGTCAAATACGATATGTATATATAATCAAGGTGTTTAGTATAGTAATTATAGTTATCTTTACTTAGAAGGACCACCAAACTTATCTGGCTCTTTTTGCAATCCATAGATAATGAATTGTCTCCTTTCGTAAACTTGTCTTGAGACATAATCCATTGAATGATGATTAATGATTATACACCACGTCGCTTCGTAAGAAATGATAGATGCCTACGTACTGTATATATATTTATAATAATAACAAAAATCATATCTAACCAGTCCTTTTATTTTGCCTGAAGTGAAATAAAAGCTAAAGAAGTTGCACATAATGTTTGAAGTCTAATATACATCAACTTTTTAATTTCATCTGTCTAAATTCTGAGTTTGTTTAGTACTTTTATTTCTGTCAATGTAAGTTTATTGTTAAGGATTAGAATATTTATATCACATCACATGATTTTGAGTACTTCTTACATTTTTCTACAGAAGAATAAATGATGTGGGCCAGATTCTTATAGGAACCATTTGTTTCCATGTGCAACCCAACACTAGTGGGCCTAAGAATAGTGGGACTAAAGCTATTTGCATGGGGCCGTCAAAAAATTGACAACACAACATTATCCAAAACATCTGGCCAAAACACCAAAGAAAAGGATAATATTCAACAGTTTGGCTTCGCCCGGGTTCGAACCGGAGACCTTCAGTGTGTTAGACTGACGTGATAACCAACTACACCACGAAACCTGTTGTGCAATTATAGAGCTGTCAAATTTATAACTAAACAAAATCAGCTTAATTATTTCCTACCTCCACGATAGCTGACACTCCTCACGGTATGAAGCCGTAACACATTAGACACAGAAATTGGTACAATACAAAAAGATTTTATTGTCTCAAAACCAAAGTCTCAACAGCTACAACACGTTATGAAATGTCAATTTATTAAACCTTACTGGTCACGAAATCGCTGTTTGTCGCTTCCCAAATGACAGTACCATCACAAGTACAAAGCTTTTTGTAGTTTTCTCCAACTCCTGCGCTTCTAGCAATCACTGCAGCGGTCAATCCCGGACCCGACTTCCTGTCCTCTGTCTTGTAAACCACGACGGCTCGCCCGATTAGATCCGCAACCTTGAGCTTCTCTTTCTTTCCCGAGTAAAACGCCTCTCCGCTTTGGTCTGCCTCTAGTGTTCCCAGGTCACCCAATGGCTAACAGAACGGGGAAAAAACAAAACGAAATAGTTATAACTTATAAGAGTATTAAGATGATATCTGATGTTTTTAGAGTGAGCTCAACGAACCTCTGTGTCCGTATGATCTTGAAATGGGTTATACAAGTTCCCAGTGCTGGCTGCTCCGTTTGTGAGATCTCCATACTCATTGATAGACCAACTGTGTTTTCCGGGAGACAAACCGGTAAAGTTGGCTTCAATTCTTGCAAGCTCCATACTCACCTGAGCAAATCTTACCACCCCAAAGATGTCTGGACCTTTGAATTCCGCCACCGCAGCTGAGACTAAGAAATCTGCCAAACACGTCACAAATGAAAAAAAGAGGTTGTCAATTGAACAATACACGTCCCAAAATTCAAATACTGCAAGGCAGTGTATTGAAGAGCTGAAATATTGCTTATGCGTTTCATTTGAGTACTCAAACTTCATACAAATTCTATGAGCTGAGAAGAGATGTCTAACCTTGAGGAACACCTTGTCCAATCAAACGAGCTTTTCGACCTGTTTGCTCCAAAGCTTGAGTCATAGCCTTAACAGGGGAAGATCCAAGTATCCTCACAACTTGGTTAGGCAAATCCACCTCCACTTTTTCAATCCCTATCAAAGATCAAAAATTTCCATCACACACGACAAGCAACAACAGAGTCAATGTTACTAAGATCATAACCAAAACAGAACATAAACAAAAGTCGTTTTATAACAATCTCAAAAACTACCTTCAACGGTGTCTAACTTGTTCTTCACGGCGTTAACACAACCTTCACATTTCATATCCACCATAAACTCAGTCTAGGAACAACAACAACAACATATTTAGACACAAGACATAACTTCTCAGTAGCTGAATCCTAAATTGCTGTATTAGAAAATTGAAGATGATGTCCGAAATCCAAGATAGGAAAGAGAAACACTTACAAGGAGCTGAGGCATGACTTTATCCTCCTGCAAATCGATTTTTTTTTTTGTAAGAAAAATTCAGCTACTTAAAACTAAATCATCGAATTAGGTAGGAAAGGGAAAATGCTAAAACTAGATACTGTAATATGTTGACCAAACCTGATGTAGATTACGATCAGAAGCGGGGACGGTCGTCATGGGAGAGCTAGCGAAGCTTCGTGAAAGCCCTAAGCGGCTTCGAGATGACCGGGAGAAATTGAGAGATTGAGATTTAGGGTTGGTAGGGGAAGAAGAAGAAGAAGACGAGAAAGCGAGCGCAATTGGAATCGCAGACGCAGCAGCTACGACGGCTGTAGTCGTTGCCACTGACCGCAGAATTGATGCCATTCCTTTCGTTTCTTCAGCTTTTTATTTTCGTTCCTTTCACCTAACATTCACACAAAGTCGCAACCTTTATATTTAACATTTTTATTTTGTTAATAACAGAAATAAATCGGTGGACAAAATACTTTTGTTCTCAAAGTGAATTGTTTGCTTATAAGATTGGATTTTAGTGCTATAATCTTACATAAACATCATATAAATTTAAGAAAAGTCTATAAAAAAATAATTAAATGTTTAGCCAAAACCCGGAGGGAGTTCAGGATCTTCTTCATCACTGTTGTTGTGGTTGTTGTTGCTGTCAATGTAATTAGCTCTGTTGCTACTACTACATGCTGCTTCTGCTTTGCTTTTTTCTACAGCTCCTTGAATCAGTCCTTGCTTCTGTTTACTCGCTGGACCACCAAACCTAGGTGGCTCGCTCTCTACATGGAGAGAAGACGAGGAGGTTGCACCTTTTGGGACTGGTGTTCGGATGGTATGATCCGCTTCTCTGATGGATGGTCCCTCCTGAACGCCACCCGGGTTAGATAATGTAGCGTAGACAGATTGCACGGTTTCTCTGATTTCGTTCTTCATCCCGTCTTCTGATCTTATTATCCCCCACAACCCATCTGAGAGCTGGCTCAACATCTTGCTCCTAGAAGACAAAAATCCACACTTTTTTAACCATCCAGTTACAAGAACATGGGTCACTGAATAGAAGAAACCCTCTCTTTGTATTAACTCACTTACCCCACTTCTTCGAATATGGCATCAGAGAGTTGCCTGGTTTTCATGTTCTGAGCACCCGGTCGATTCAAAGCGGTTGACTCCTTGACAACTGATATCAGATTGTTTCGTAATTCCTCCTGCAAAATCAAGTTACCGCTTTAGTAGTAGTAGGTAGTCAGAACGAAATGGAAGCACAATGCACTCCAGAAAAATCAATGTTCATCAACACCGTTAAATGAACAATCCATGTAGCCTCACACTCACAGTGTAGCCCTTCAAGTCTTATCTCAAATCCTAACAAGTTGCGGACATGATAATGCTCGTTTTTTATGGGTTTGGTGTAAAGACCCATCAAAGTAGCATAAACAAGCAACTTGAATAACCACAATTCACAATAAGTAATACTGACAAACTGCCACAATTCACAATGTAGCTGAGAGATCTAACTCCAATAAGATACACACTCTTCTCCGAGGAACTGATTCAGCTAGGTTCAACTTACATGATACTAACATATATGTAACTTCGAGGCATTCTGGTAAACTCTCCAAATCATCAATGGTTAACTTTGATGAAAGCAACTTCCAACAATACACTAATCCCAAAATCAAGACTAAAAGATCGAACTTTTCCAATCTAAAGATGATGGATATTGTAAAGAATCTCCAAACTTCAAGAAAAAAACAGATACAAATAATCGAATTGTATTCACTTTAGTCGAGTCAAAATTAACTAAAATTCCCAAGATCGATGAAAACTGAGGCAAATCAAATCATATTCCTTTCCAAACTCCGATCTCCTGTTTGTCAATCGACTCATCATTACAGTCCTAAAGCCACGAAGGTATTGATAATCGAGAGACCTATAAAACCCTATTTAAAGGAGCAAAGAGAGAGGGAGAGAGAGAAGGTTTACATTGTCTTTTAGGCGGCGTATGATTTTGAGGCGGAGACGGTCAAAATCTCCGTCGTCCTTAAGCTTCTCTACAACTTCTTCCTTGCTTATCTTCCTCGCCATCGCCATCTCCCACAATATTCCTTCCTCTTTGATTTCTAATTTTCCTTTTTTTTTTTTTTTTTTTTTTTAATTCGGCTTATAAAATAGAGAAAAATCATAAAATAATACAAAAACATAAATAAACACACTTTCTCTCTCTTGTTTGTTCTCACATCTCTCTAGCACCGAACACCGTCTCGTCTCTCTGAATTTCGTTTTCGTTCGTCGGTGTCGGCGATTTCGCCGCCCGACGATCGGGTTACTTTTGGTTTAGTTTGTTTCTCAGATCGATTGTTTCCTTTCTCTGATTTTCCTTGTGTTATAGTGAGGGTTTCAATCGATCTGTGTTTTATTTTGCGGCTAATAAATCTCTGGATGTTACTCTCCGGTCCGTTCTTCCGATTAGTATCGAAGGTTCTCTCCTAGTGTTGTCCGGGCCCTGCGATTCCGTTCACAGAATCTTAACGATTCTCTTCTCGGTGCGCAACTACGTCGGAAAATCTGTTGTTCTTCCAGCTCCTTGAAGCCATCAATCTCGCGTGGGTTAACATCTTCGACTGTCTTTATCCTTTGCTCGAGATCGCGGCGATGCAAAGTGAGAATAGGTATGGCCAATAGATTGGGTCTACCGGCGTTGGAGCTCTACGGTGGTGATGGAGTCCTTTGAGAAGCTTGCAAGCTGTGTAGATTTCTATGACGGCTCATTTCCGGTGTCTGCTTGAAGGAAGTTGATCGGCAGCAGCTTCAGTTTATTCTGGATTTCACGCTTTGGCGTTGGTGGTCGGCGAAGCTTCCACCGTCGGAGATGCATGTCGGCACATCGGTGGAGGCTACGCGTGTCATTTCTCCCTCCACGTGGCGTCTTCTCCTCTATCTCGAGTTGAATTGGACTGAGACCCGTCACTTTGGCTCATCTGTTTTTTATAAATCTTGTATTAAACTGGACTTCTCTAATTTGGCCTATCAGGGTTTTTTAATAAAATTCTCACAAGTTGACAAAAAAAAATATAACAAAAAAAAAATAATTGATTTATTGTTTAAGATTAAAGGTTTAGTATTTAGGGTTTATGATTTATTGTTTAGGGTTTATTGTTTAGTATTTAAAGTTTAGGGTTAAGGTTAATTTAGTATTTATTCTTTAATAAATGCTATTTTGGTGATTTTTTCTTCCTGTTGCTATATTTATGATAATGTATATTTTTGTGCCATTTTTGTGATTTGTCCAATAAAATATCAATACAAATTACATTTAATAAATAAGTTTTTTGGCCAAAATTAATTTAGTCTATGAGGATTAGTATTGTTTTTCCATTAACTAGGGTGTTCCTGTTTTTTTTTTATTTTTAGGACGGATATATTTTTGGAATAAAAGACTAATGCCGACTATTACAAGTCGATACTAAAGTCGTCAGCGGATTTAAGAAAATTCTCGAAAACACAATATACACAAAACATCAAACCAAACAACTTAAGTCTAAAAATAAAGTCATGTTAGACTGAACACGCAAACAATAACCACTAAATAGCATGAATGAGATCGCAAACAAGCAGATAACGAAGAGGCAGTGACCATCAAACTTTGGGAGAGAAAATGAGTGTAACATCCGAAGCCGAGAATTATTGAAGCTGACTTATCGATACACATTATATTGCTTCACTATTAGAAACTACGATCAAACCGTTGACTTACGTACACTCATTATATTATTTCACCATTAAAAACCATAAGCAAACCGTATCCAAACCAAACCAAAAAAAAAAAATTACCATTGGCCAATTAAATAGTTTATTCCTGATGTATTAGCGTAATTAAATAGTTTCACCCTCTTAAAAACAAGTTTTCTACTTCACAATATTCTTTTCAGGGTTTTCTGTAAGGTTTTAAATATTGACTTGAATATATATATATATATATTATATATATATATATATATATATATATATATATTTAGGGTTTAGGATTAATTATTTAGTTGGCTTTTAAGTTGCATTAACAAAACATGTTTTTGTGCTATTTTTATGATTTTTCTTCCTTGGTGCTATATTTTTGACAAGTCATATTTTTTGTGCTATTAATGCGATTTGCCCATATATATATGTTGGCTTTTAAGTTGCATTAAAGCAAATAAAATGAAGAGGATACAATAGAATAAGCTTCATGAAATTCTCACTTCTTCCTTGATATCCTTGATCTTTTGATGAATAGTAATTATAACACCCCAGTTTATGCTATATACAGAGAGATCCTAAAGTAATTGATTTGACTATCGAAGAATAATTATCTTGTCGGGTATGTCCAGAGAAAAAAAGTTGTAACTTAAGCTGACTTGTATCACACACCAAAGAGCCATCTTCTTCTTCTATCACTCGTCTGGGAAGAAGGTAGTCTTGGTACCATATATTACCTTGTTAGGTTTCTTACCACAAAGACTTTTTCGTCGAAGCTTGTCTTCGTACCTGAAATTATATCATTTGTCAGCTCTCCATGTATTGTATACCAAAAACTTCACCCAATCTTGATACAAAACACTCAATAGTTAAATCTCCTACCAAAGCTTCTCTGCGACGTTGTACCTAATTAACACATAATAAAAACGTTAATCTTGACATCAAAAACTATAACAATACGTTAGCGAAATGGAAAATCAATTTACTTGGGTCGGAAAGGGTATGGATCATCTATATCAGCAGCCATGGTAACAAAAAACTTGTTACGTCTATTCTCTAGCACCGCCTACAGTATAAGAGATTTAATCAGCATAAGTATACACTACTTTGAATACTTTTTATCATCATTACTCTCACCTTTTCTGCTACGTTAGCAGTAGCCAACTCAACAAAGCAACATCCCACATGCTTACCCCACCGGTCTACAATAAGTCTAACACGTATAACTTCTCCATCACCTTTGAAGATGCCGACGCTGTAGGATCAAATATCAGTCATTGTTCCAAGAACCAAAGAGGAGGAGATTAAAGGAGGTTTAGCTACTTACATATCTTGCATTTTAATGTTTTTACACAGTTTGTCAACAAACACCGTCTTTTTTCTTACCACAACTTCCTGAATTCAAGAAACAAAAAGTAGATTCATTCATCCCCACAATCTAAAATCTCTCAACTTTGTGGCAACAAATAATAACAAGAGGTACCTCAGCAAAATCCGGAATTTCTTTCACATCTTCTTTTATCAAAAGGCTTTCTCGTTCAAGGTAGTCTTCATACCTGGAATATCAAAAACCCTCTCCATGTATATCAAAAACTTCACCCAATGTGCTCATCTTGATAATAAAAACCCTTACCAAACATTGTGATCTATGCAATACCTAATTAACAATAAATAATATATATATAGCGTTAGTCTTCTTAATAACTCTAGCAACAAGTTACAAACATAAACAAATCTCCATAACATGGACAGTCAAATTACTTGGGTCGTCTGGTGTATGGACGTGTCTTAAAAGCAGCAACCAAAATATCATTATTCTTGTGAATATATTCACCCTTCCTTTCCAGCGCCTACAATCAAATCACTATTTTTGTATATTATTTCAAATCAACACTTTTTTTTCATCATGAGTTTAAGGAGCTACTCTCACCTTCTTTGCTTCGTTAGCAGAAGCAAACTCAACAAAGCCATAGCCCGCAAGGTTACTACAATGGTCTACAACAAGTCGAACATGAACAACTTCTCCAACATCTTTGAAGAAACTGATGCTGGAGGATCGAATATTAGTCATGAAAAACTTGCTCAAAGAAACGAAAGAGGATGGTGCTACTTACATATCTGATATTTCAATTTTAGGAGAGAGATTGTAAACAAAAACCGTCTTGTTTCTTACTGCCGCAGCTTCCTGAATTTTAACAGCAACCAAACCAAGTGTGTTAACAAGGAGAAGATGATTTATATTGCGTAACAACAAAAAGTAGCCTCATCATCCTTAGAAGCCTAACATATTTTGAAGATAATAAGAAGAGGTACCTCAACAAAATCGGGGGTTTCATCAAGTCCTTTCATCAACATAATCTTATGATCGTGCAAATATTTTCCATTCTTTTCTTGTAGAGCCTATAGTATAAAAGATCTAATCAGCTAACATACTTTCAAATAACTACTTTTGTATATTCTTCGGCATGGTTTTTTATGAGCTAACAAACCACAAGTTCCGGCCAGGATAGTTGGGAGGATCAAACCTTAAGAAACAACGTTTTTGATACACTAATTACTTTTTTCATCAGTAGTATAAACTACACTCACCTTCTTTGCTTCGTTAGCAGTATCAAACTCAACAAAGCCATAGCCCACATGCTTACCCTTGTGGTTTACGATAAGTCGAACACAAACAACTTCTCCAACATCTTTAAAGAAATTGATGCTGTAAAAATGGAGGATAAACCTTAATGGAAATGTAAGATAAAAGTGGATGATGAGATATTAGTCATAAAAGTGATACTTACATGTGTTCTATTTCAGTTGTTTGGGGAGAAAGATTGGCAATAAGAAGTACTTCCTGAATATAACAGCCAAGTGTGTTAGCACGACAAACAACAAAAAGTAGATAAGTGTGGCAAACAGTTGTGTTATTAAACGCTAAGCGTTTCTTCTGAGGCTGACATATTTTAAAGATGATAAGAAAAGACACCTCGGGAGTTTCATCAAGTCCTTCCACTGCCGCATCTTCTTCTTCTATCGGAAGGTAGTCTTCTTCGTACCTGGAATTATATCAAAAGCTCTTGTGATCTGATCTCTCAACGTATACCAAAAAAAGTAGTCTTGATAACAAAACTCAAATGGTTAAATTCCTTACCAAACCTTGTGATCTATGCAATACCTAATTAACAATATATAATAGCAGTTAGTCTTCTGTAATGACATTAGAAATAAGTTACAACCAGTGTCATGGATGCCATGGAAAATCAACTTACCGGGGTGGTTGGTATGTAGCTCCCCTATCAGCCAGATCAAGAAAAATCTTACGATCGAACAAATATTCACCATTCTTCTTTTGCAGTGCCTGCAATATAGAAGATTTAATCAACAATCACTACATGTGTATTTTTCAAATGAATACTTTTTTCTCATCATTACTCTCACTTTCTTTGCCTCATAGGCAGAAGCAAACTCAACAAAGCCAATGCCCTTTAGCCTGCCCGATTTCTGCATTATAAGTCGAACACGAACAACTTGTCCAACATCTTTGAAGAAATCGATGCTGTCGGAGGGATAAAAGATATCAGTCTATGAAAAACTTGCTCTGTGGAGACCTAAAGATGCTACACTTACATATCTGATATTTCAGTTTGGCGAGAGAGACAGCCAATAAAGAGCGTCTTTTTTGGTACGGCAGCTTCCTGAATATAACAGCAAAGAAGAAGTAATCTCTCGACTGTGTTGCAACTGTTACTAAACCCTAAGCGTTTCTTGTTTTCTAAGGTACCTCAAAGAAATCGGGAGTTTGATCGAGAATAATCTTCCAATAGCGCAAATATTCACCGTTCTTCAGTTGCACCGCCTACATTATATCATCATAAGTATACACTACATTTGACTAATAAAATATAAACAATAATCTCACCTTGTTTGCTTCGTTAGGAGAAGCAAACTCAACAAAGCCATAGCTCAGATGCTTGCCACGGTGGTCTATCCTAAGTCGAACACTAACAACTTCTCCAACATCTTTGAAGAAATCGACACTGAACAAGGATAATATATATATATGTCATGAAAAAGTTGCTGGAAATTTTAAAGGTTTAGCTCCTTACATATCTGATACTTCAGTTTGGGGAGAGAGATTGGCAACAAAGAGCGTCTTAGCCAATTCCTGAGTTTTAAAAAGGAAAAAAGGACTTACCTTGCAGAACAAGAATCCTCTTTGATAACAAAAATATATTTAAAATTTCTTAAAATTATACAAAATTAGACTTTGGCTCCGACAACTCCTCGACCCTTCCCTTGCTCTGATCAGAAAATCCTTTCGTTGTCTCCTTCTCCTTATGTCTCTTCAGAAACGGTTTTGTCTCTAAGCCATATTCTGGCTTTCGCGTACCCAATAAATTAGCTGATTTCTTGCTAGAACTGGCCATGTAGAACAGAAGAAGATGAAAACACCGGCAGCTGTTTATTCCCCGGTAAGAGTTAGAGAGCAGCAATAAGTTATGTATAAATAACCCTAAAGATCCACCTAGGCAGAACTGGAACATGTATTTAAAACAAAACTATATTCGGGTTTGGGCCGGGCTTTTAATTTGAATGTGTAAGTTGATTTTAGGGCAAATCGCAAAAATGGCACAAAAAACATGTATTGTCACAAATATAGCAACAAGGAAGAAAAATCGTAAAAATAGCTAAATTAGCCCTAACCCTTAACCTTAAATACTAAACCCTAAACCCTAAATACTAAACCCTAAACATTAAATAATAAACCTTAAATCCTAAATACTAAACCCTAAACCCTAAATAATAAACCCTAAACCCTAAATAATTAATTCTAAACCCTAAATTATATAATGCTATAAAAGTCTTTGTAATTAAAATAATGTTAAAAATGTGAATTATTTTCTTTGGTGCTATATTTATGACAAGGCATGTTTTTTGTGCTATTTTATGCATTTTCTCTTGATTTTATGTTGAAGATGGATTATTGTTGTTCCACCTATATCTACTTTAATCCGATTCAGTGAAAGATTTTCTAAACAACAAGTGATTATGTGCATAATTGTTATTATTCATCGGGTTCAGTTGGATCTTTTCAGGTTTCTGATCCAACATATATCAATTAAAGACCCCCATATAAGCTTGTTTCTTCTCCTAAAAAAATAAGTTTTCTAACATTCCAAATTCAGACAAAGTAGTGTGGTAGCTAGTCTACTTTATAGCACTCCGGGATAGAATTTAACAAAAAACCAAGTCAAATAAGTTTTTAACTTCATAATTTTCTTTTTTTTTATTTGCTTTTCAGTTTTTTTTTAGTTCCCAGTTTTAAGGTTAATATATTGGCTTTTATTAAGTTACACTAAAGCAAAGAAAATTAAGAGGATACATTAGAATAAGCTTGAGCAAATTCTTCTTCCTTCATGTATATAATACATACACAGATTCTTGACATTTTGGTGGATGGTGATGTCCATGATAACTGCCAACATGGTCATCACAATGTTGAAATCTTGTATCCACATTTATGTAATAAGATGGAAGAAGAAGATCAAATGGAGCTCATCTATATAAGATCCAAATGTCAGACCTTATCCTGAAACCCCACTTTACTTCATTAAAATCCATCAATTATTGCAAAAAGCAAAACCATTTACATATCTTCAAGTGTCCAGGTCATCCTTCGCAATTATATCATTCTTAATCTCCATTATACTTGAGGAACTTGTGATTAAGGAGTTTTCTAATATTTAGACCCTCTAATTTTTAATACGTGGCTTGAAAGCCATCGTGATTATATGTGTGGCTAAAAGAGATATCGACATAAAATCGTCTTGAAAAAGAAGAATAGAATTAACAAAAAAGCTAGTGTCCATTTGTCGCCTGTGAACATGTTAACAATCCAAAAACAATATCTTAATTAGCAAATTGATATAAAATATATATGAAGCGCATATTTTATACTGTCATTTTAATACATGTGTCGAATGATCTAGAATTAAGCTTGATCATACAAAACAAACTTACGAATTATTAATACAAGACATAGTAGTCTGTCGACAGTACTATAGTTTTTCAAAGTGATAAACATTCATCACATCAAGATACTACGTCCATGATATATTGATATGATAGCATGCCAAATTGGTTTCTAATCGAAAATTTATGAAATCTTGACATCGATAATTAATTCGTGACTGTATCCTTAATGACTCTCATAAACTCCAATATTTGATGATTTTATCATGTAACGATATCTTCTTCTTTTTTTTGTAGCCCTTGTTGTTCATGCAATTCTGTAAATAAGATAATGCTGAACTTGTACGACAAGACCCAGCTAAAATGAAATAGATAAAAATAAGTATAGAGTTGAAATCTGAGACAAGTTTAGACAGAGAAAAAACTTGGGAAATTCACATGAAAAACACACACTTAAAAGGTGATAACTGATTTTCAATATATATTTTGACACAGAGTTGCAGAAGAAGATTTCTGTGTATTTGCCATTGCTTTGATCGTTACCAGTGGCGGACGCAGGTGAAGACCTACGGTGGCACAGGCCCCCGTCTCATTTTCATTTTCCTTCAGTAATTTAATATTAGTTTATGTAGTGCCCCTTAACTCTATGATCAATCATAATGAAAACCAATTATGTGCCCCCATCTAAACAGAGTCCTACATCCGCCCCTGAATTCGTTACATACATTATATACAAGAGACGACATATTCTACTTTCCTTATACAGGAGATATGAGAGTATTACACAAGTAATTGACAGATATATGATTGACTCAATCACGGCTGTGATATCGCCAACACCCTCCCTCAAGTTGGAGCATAGAGGTCCGTAATGCCCAACTTGGGAAGGAAGAAGTCAAACTCTTTAGTACCAAGTGGTTTGGTAAAGATGTCTGCGAGCTGCTGCTTGGTTGAGACATACGTTGTGGCGATTGTACCGTTGAGAATCTCGTCACGAATGAAGTGGCAGTCGTTACGAACACGTTTGGTCCGCTCGTGATGGACTGGGTTTGTAGCCAAGGCAATCGCAGACCTGCTGTCAGAGTACACCATCATCGGGTTGGGATGTGGAATCCCGAAATCATCAAGCAATCGTTTTATCCAAATAAGCTCCTGAGTAAGATCAGCCATAGACCGGTACTCCGCTTCTGCGGAAGAACGACTTACCGTGTGCTGCACCAGAATCCAAAATCCAAGCAGGTTTCGAATACTTACCGGACAGGGTCTCTGTGGCGTTGTTCCTGCCGGCATTGATGAGAGTGAGAACAGAACGCCACTGGTCATCGGTAAGTCCAGCCACAGCGTCACAGTCATGATCAGTCACAACCCGGTTTGCTGTAGCCGTGGAGGCAGAAGCAACAGTGACTGCATTCGCAGAGGCAGCAGGGCGGGACAGAGTAGCCTTCCCACGTCCTCTGGCTTGTGTATTCCGAGTTCTAGGACGCTCGCCCCACTACTTAGGATAACCCACGACTGCAAAACAACACTCAGATAAATTGCCAGATCGATTACAGTGTTTGCATACCATTGAGTTGTTATCCCGCGTATTGAAGAAGCGAGGCTTGGTGTATGTTGCAAATGTCGTGACTTCTGCTTTCTCCTCACGAGTCTTATTGTTGTTGTTGAGATCCTCCTCTTGTTTAACCAGATTGTAAGCTTCTTCAAGCGTTGGCATAGGAACCCGCACCGTCAACGTGGATCGAATAGTGTGAAACATCCGATCGTCGAGCCCATACAGGAACTGCTGGAGTTGATCTTCATCGCGATCCTTCTCTAGTAAGTTTGGAAGGTCACACTCGCACTTGCCACAGCTGCAACGTCGTATCGGACGGTAATTGGCAACACTATCCCAAATTTTTGTCAGATTACCGAAGTATTCATCCACAGATATGCCATGTTGCTTACAATTTGCGAGCTTCGTCTTGATTTGTTGATTCTTTGGCCCACTTGTAATAGAGAACCTCTTCTTTAGATAATCCCACAGGTCCTTAGCATTCTCTCTATGAGAGATGTTTGGGAGAAGAGATGGTTCAATAGTCATCTTAATCCATGACACAAGAAGGGCATTAACAGGTTCCCAATCTTCGAAATCTGGAGAATCTGTCGCAGGTTCCGTTATGGCTCCAGTAAGGAACCCAAATTTTTTTCGCGAGCTCAACTCAGTCTTGATTGCGCAAGCCCAGTCGTCGTAGTTTCGTCCATTGAGCAGTGGCTTGGAAATCACCGCACCGGGATTGTCCGCAGTCGTCAGGTCAAAGGGAGAGATGGTTCTCCGCTCTTTGGTTCGTTCGGTGGTCGTGTCGTTGAGATTCGCCATTGGAGGTCGGGTCGTTCGAGTCGATCGGAGTTTCGTTTATGATTTTGTGTTTTAAAGAAATTCTGGCTCTGATACCATGACACAGAGTTGCAGAAGAAGATTTATGTGTATTTGCCATTGCTTTGATCGTTACATTATATACAAGAGACGACATATTCTACTTTCCTTATACAGGAGATATGAGAGTATTACACAAGTAATTGACAGATATATGATTGACTCAATCACGGCTGTGATATCGCCAACATATTTGATTCATTTTCGAGCAATGATGACCAAATTCCATGCATCTCTAAACATGATTTAAGTTTATTTTATAGTATAAAGTTTCCGTGGTTTATAGTGCTAATCAAAGATATAGGAAATTTACGATTATTCTGTTGTTTATGTTAATGATTACAGCACATAATGGATAAAATATATCGGTTGAATACCCACATCTCATGGTAGTTGCGATATTTGTCGGCCCCAAAACGTATAATCGATTAAAGCCCCCGAAAAGGGTGTGATCGATGTTACGAATCTTTTGTTTAGATACCATGTATCATGACTAGAAAAAGACTTTATTTTATTTTATTAGTACTATTATAATAACCATTAAACTTTTCGCATCAAATTGACATAAAATCATAAAATACCAACTTTTTCTTATTAAAATAGTACCGGAAATATAAAATATAGGTCTACGATTTAAAAATGTTATTGGGCGGCCTAAGAAATACATAATAATATATTTCGGCATCCTTAGTACTTGAAAGCGACATAAATTTGTTTATAATACAAGATGGCCGGTAAGGTGAAAATAATACTATGAATATTAAATCGATTGGAAAATTTGATTACCGTTTACACTCGTCCTCGTTTCCTTGAGTCTTAATTTAATTTGGGATATAATATGATTTGATCTTCATTAACTAAAATATGATATATTTCGTAATTCGTATAATATGGCACTAAAAACATTTTGGTTGGGGATTTAACTAACGTTTTAGGCTTATAGTTATTTGTTTTGATCAAAACTTCTAAAAGGAAGTTTTACATCTATCACATAACATGGACACGATTTCTTTTATCTAATCCAAAAAATGTAGATCATAAACGAATCATCTCGGTTGCTCTAATATACACATTCTTTATCTCGTTTTTTGTTTTTAATATGGATGTCAAGTTTCAAGAGTTTACTCGAGTCTCCACAGTCTACCCAAAAAAGTGTTGATCAGTCAGATAAAGGTGTTTGGGATAAAGGTGTTTGGTTTAGCTTGCATAAACATATATATATATATATATATATATATATATATATATATGTACAATGTTTGATTACTATTTAAAATTGAAATTTTAATTAAATAGTAAACATTTTCGACCCAAAAAATATTTAAATAGTAAACATTAAACTTAACTGAAACAATTTGGCTTATTTGTTCGATTTCTTTTATTGAAAACTAATACACTTTTTTTTTTACAGCAAAAAACTAATACACTTATCAATTCAAGAATCTACTATAGATGCAACAAAAAGATATATGCTTCACGCACATTTTAAACGAATGTTCCTTACATAAATTTACTTAAGATAGCCGCTAAATGAGCAGCTCAAGCTAACTAATTTTAAACGCTTTGCCAAATAAATTAGTCTTTTATTTAGTAATTAGTACTATCACCCACTTCTTGACAAATAAATAAATAAATAAATAGTATCATCCACTCACTTGTATGGCTAGAGCCTACGTATGACTTCACACTCGTATCTTTAGGAGATTATAACGTTATATTCTTTGAGGTTACAATATCCCGTCACATCTGTCCTATTAAACGATGAAAGAAAAAATAATCAAATCTTGGAAAGTATAAAACGACTCACAGCATTGCATCCTATGGATTTTTCATCTCATAGCATCTTAAAAGATTTTCTTATTACCCAAACAGTTCCCACAACCACCAACAATTAAAAAAAAGGCATTATCCTATGGATTTCTCATCTTCTTCATTCTTCACATTAGACTTTGCCCATGAAAATGAATTGGATTTCTCGAGTTTGATAACTCCTTCAACGTTTATATCATTCCAAGAACCAAGTCCATCTGATCCGATCATTCATTGTGCCGGTACTGAAAACGACGGAAGACAGACGACAATGACAGATGAAATCACAAAAGAAGATGTTGAGTCGAAGAACAAGAGAGCGAAACATAGAGAGACTGAGAGACAAAGAAGGCAAGAAGTCTCGTCTCTTTTCAAGAATCTAAGATATATATTGCCATCTCAATATATTAAGGTAAAAAAGTTCAAAATAATAATAATATATGTTAAGGTAAATACATTTTACCATAATTTTTTTCGTCTATGTTAACTAGATCCTTATTCATAGAAAAAAATATTATATATATACAAAATAACCCTCAGTAATCGACTGGATTAAATTTTGGTTCCAAAAGTTTTAAACATCTAAACCCTAATTTTGTCGTATAAGGCTTAATTACGGTGATGCGTAAATAGGGTAAGCGTTCTCCGTCAGATCACGTTCAAGAAGCTGTGAATTACATCAAAGACTTAGAAAAGAAGATCAAAGAGGCCAGGGAGAAAAGAGATCGAATCCAGAGATCTATTATTCATCCATTTTCAACAGGAGAACGTTCTACAAGATCATTAGTATCATCGTGGCCATCACTATCATCGTATTGTTCTTGTGTTGGAGACACACATATCGATGTTAAAGTGAGGCCTTGTTTGGTCGGTACTGAGATAGTAGCAAGTTGCTGTTTAAGACACGAATCTTTTCTCTCAACTGTTCTTTGGCTTCTGGTTCAAGAACGATGCCTTAATGTTGTTAGTTGCATCTCAACCAGACTGAACCTAAGATTCGTACACACCATTGTTTCTGAGGTAATTTTTTTATATTTTATTTTCATTATACAGTATTATGAAGAGAAAGAGAGTAAATGTTAGTTTTATGAGAGTTTTTAAAATTATGCAGGTCGAGAGAGGAATAGAGATTAACTTGTCAGAGCTTCAGGAAAAGATAATCAAAATGGGAACATCGTACTTAAAGTAAATTCATATGGATCTTAATAAATTTCCTTTTCTTTTTATGTTTGTGTGGTTTAATAAAAGAGTACATTGTTGACTACAAAACTGCAAACTCGTTTTTGTATTTACTGACACAAATAGTTTCTAATACATTAGTATATATGTCATTTAGTTATGAATCTTTAAAATCTGATAATATTAAAGTAAGATTCTTGTTTATTATATTTATAAATGTCTCTTAATTATTATTATTTTTATATAGTACTCCCTCCGTTTCATAATGTTTCATGTTTTAGAAAAAAAATTTGTTTCATAAAGATTTATGTTTTAGGTTTTTTATGCAGTTTTTACTAATTAATGTTTATAAACTGTGAGTTCCAAAATTTATATTGAATTATTATTGGTTAATAGTTATTGGAAAGTGTTTTTATGAAAGAGAAATATGCATTTATAGTTAGATATTAATTATTTCTTAATTTGTGTGAAATGTCTAAAACATGAAACATTATGAAACGGATGGAGTATTACTAACTTCAAATGGGTTTTTGTTTTTGTCGCCTGATTGGAAATTTAAAAGATTTAAGCCCAAAGATTAATAAATGAAATAAAGAGGAATATGACAGATGGAACTCCATTTCGTGTCGGAATGATTGAACGATCATGTAGTCATGCATACCCATAGCAAGGTATGAGTAAAGGCATGTCGTCATCGGTACCAACGTTCTTCGCAATGAAGGTCGTGTTGCATGACAATCTTTTTTGTTTAAACTGAGCAAACCATAAATGGTTACACCAAAAATAAAAGAGAAAGAATTTGAGAAGGACAGGACACTTAATGTATATATCAAAAACATTTAGAAAAAAAAAAAACTCTAGCTAAGAGAGTTACGACCCTCGCGTCCACGGCATCTACAACTCCCATTACCGCGACGTTCATGTTTATCAAAGAGATCACCCATTAAATAAAGGATCATATTTATGATTTGAATCGATATTCTTAAAAAAAAAAAATAGTAACAACTTACATACACATCTACCCAAATTCATTAAAATGATCTAAAACCTTCTCCAAACTCAAATCATTCAAAAGATATGTATTAACGTTTTTCAAACGTTACAAAGCAAAAAGAACCACTCATGAACTTTTTATAGCTTTCTCTGAAAACAAAAAGACTGAAATTGTGGTAGTTTTTTTTTTTTTTTTGTTAATCCAGGGAGGATCCCAGACCGAGGTCCAGACTAATTTCCCTGGGCCCAGTCAGGCCGCAGGCCAGCTTCACCTGGGAGGGTTTTCCTTGGGCCTTAGGCCCAGTGTCCGCGTTGTGAGCAGAGGAGGCATTTTTGTTTCCGCCTGGAGTCGAACCCGGATGGTGTTAGCCACCTCGGATCCTTCTACCACTTGGACTACCTCAACCGCTCAAATAGTTGTTAGAATGTCTTGTTTTTATTTGGTTTTATTAACAGTTTATTAGAGCAAAACCATCCGTGAACCTCTTCTTAGGATTCTTAAAACTTTTTTTAATATATTTTTTTTTGTAGATGGTAAAAAAAAATCAAAAAAAAAGGACCTATCAAAATGTGCCACGTATGCTAAATAGTGAAGAACCCTAGCTGTTACAGGTTCTTAAATAAGAACCTCTTCTTAACTATTCGATTAAAATATCATTACTGTAGTTAACTATTTCTAAAAACTAGTGCTAAGAACCTATTAATATATTAGAGTGTATTATTTATTTATTCTCGAAATAATAGTATTTTTACAAAACCTAAACATGAAACTGGCAGTCACTTATCATGCCTTAAACGAAACGAATAATAGTTTGGTCATTGGTGGGTACCGGGTCCCTTAAGAGAAGGAAGGCCTCAGCGAGTCGACAGTTACTCTTCTCAAATCAAAAAGAGTCAAAAATGGCTTCAGAATCTCCGCTCGTCCTCGTTCACCGGCCACCGACTCTGGCTTACATGGACGACTACCTCAGTCGTAACTTCCGACTTCTCAACGCTCACTCCTCACCGGATCCCTTACCAATCTTCCTCTCCCGCAACGCCGCCTCCGTCAGAGCCTTCGTCAACATCGGTAGGCTTAAGATTGACGCTGAGCTCCTCTCCTACCTCCCTTCTCTCCAGCTACTCGTCTGCACCAGCGTCGGCACCGATCACGTCGACCTCGCCGAGTGCAAGCGTCGCGGCATCGCCGTCACCAACGCTGGAGACGCGTTCTCCGATGACGTGGCGGATTGCGCCGTAGGTTTGCTGATTAGTGTCCTCCGTCGAATTCCGTCCGCCGATCGTTACGTCCGGTCCGGTAATTGGGCCAAATCAGGGGAATTCCAACTGGGTATCAAGGTTTGTTCTAAAAAAATCCATAACTCTCAATTTCGAATCTGATCAAACTGTAAAGTCGGACCCTTTTCAATCATCTGGGGTCTTAAGATGAATCCAAAGGTGGAATTTTTCAGCTTTGCTTTGCTTGGTGATCTTAAAAGTGAATGTATCTTCTTGGATTCGTTGAAAGTTTTCTACTTTATAAATGATTTAAGGATGGTGGGGTACAGAGAATCTGTAGATAAAGCTTGATTAGATTCAAGAACTCATTCTATCTCTTTGTGGACGTTAATGCAGAGTGAAGGGTTTAGGACCCACAAAGGATTAAGATTGACCCGCTGGACTAGTGTGTATGAGTTTGATCAGGATAAAAATGACAACTTTCTTATGAATCTTGTTATGTTAGTAAAGGTCTTTGTGTTTTTATGAGAATCTGTGTTGTTGCAGGTAAGTGGAAAGCGAGTTGGGATAATTGGATTGGGGAGTATCGGATCCCTTATAGCCAAAAGACTTGAACCCTTTGGCTGCATCATCTCTTACACCTCGAGAAGTTTGAAACCGAGCATGTCGTACCAGTACTACCCGGACGTTCTCTCCTTAGCAGAAAACAACGATGTCCTCATCCTCTGCTGCTCTCTGACGGATCAAACGCGGCACATTGTGAACAGAGAAGTGATGGAGTCGCTTGGGAAGGACGGGGTTATAATCAATGTGGGACGAGGAGGATTGATTGATGAGAAGGAGATGGTGAAGTGTCTGGTGGAAGGTGTGATTGGTGGTGCCGGTTTAGATGTGTTTGAGAAAGAACCGCAAGTTCCTGAGGAGTTGTTTGGTTTGGACAATGTTGTGTTGTCTCCACATGCTGCTGTGGCGACGCCAGGGTCTTTGGACAGTGTTGCGGAGGTTGCCGTGGCTAACTTGAAGGCGTTTTTCTCGAACCAGCCTTTGATTTCCCCGGTTCGATTGGATTGACAGATCGTCCGTCCGGTTTGATAATCAATCTATTCTTAATTATTGAATAATATGATTAAGAAAAAGAAAGTGTATTTATTGTTAACCAATGAATCCCCTATATGATTTAGGAATTGACAGAAAAGAGTATCAAAATTAAGATGCTAATGTGTAATTATGGGAGTGATCTATGAAGGAATTAAACTACTTAGATCATGGTCTTTAGAATTAATTGGAGTTAGTACTCACCAGTAGTTGTTTTAAACAATAATTTTAAGTTGTGACCATTTCTTGAGGATTGTTGTGACATCTAAAGTTCAGACAAATGTACCTCGTCTGAAAACCCCTCTCCTATATCAAAGGGACATCAAAAGTTGTATACAGATCGATTCGTTTCTCTACCCATATATAATCACAGATCCCTGTCAAGCAGAATATAAGAAGCTTCTTACTACCACTTAATAAATCCATTACTGATGAGTGATGACAAATACGACATATTCAATCCGGTTTTGATGACAATGGAGTAGTAGTTCTGATGCTGGGAGGACAAAACAGAGGATGTTGGCCGTCCATACAAACGATAACTTACAAGAGCTTTAATAATAGGAGTATATTTTTTGCTGATGATGTTCGATTGGGTTATTTGACTTTTTCCCCCGGCTAGATTTTTCTTATTATAACTTTCTAAAATGTATTTCTTGTTGACAAGATTATGAAGAAAACTTGGCCAACTATGATACAATACCAATTAGAGTTACATGTTACTACTCATTTTAACTATAGAAACTGTAGACAACCATTACATCTTTGATGTTGGAAGGTGAACTTCACTTGTGCGAACATATTTCCAGCTATTTATTTACGCAGATTAATCATATATAGTACCATTGATTATCCGGTTTATATTGATATATTGTCTCCTTCAAACTCCACCAATAGGGTATATGACTAATCTATCTATATATTTTTGTCACGGATTAATCTATCTATATATTATACCCCTTTTCTTTGGTTATTAAATTTATCAAAAAAGGAAATATTTATATATTTGACAACATTGAAACGACAATATAAATGCAATGTATGCGGCTTATACTAACTTATCATTGACAAAGAAAACCAAATCATTAAAAGAAGTTAGTATACACTATTAGCATATACATAGACGCACGTATAGAGATTGGATAAAGTCGGTACACGAACCACTTATAGAACCTGCTCGCACGTCAACTTGTACTATATTCTAAAATTTCATTTAAACAAGAATTTTGACTTGCTTTCTCTAATTTTTATGTAATATATATTGCAAACATTCAGTGAAATGAAACAAATCCTAGTCAGTACGGACAAAAGTCTCCAATAGAAAATGGAAAAAGGGATAATGACCCTCACGTAGCCACCACCACCATCGTTAAAAAGTCTCTCTACATAAGATTGTCTCTGATTCGATTACTTCATCAACAAACAAACAAAACAACAAACCCTAAGAAAACCCTAAGAAAAAAGAAAAGAAACTAAAGATGGATATGATCTCAAGTTCTTGGAGCTTCAAAAAGTTCTTCACAATTGTCTACGTCGTTTTTGCCATCTCCGGTGAGTTCGTTGCCGGATATTACAAGCCGAGCCCATGGAAATACGCTCATGCCACTTTCTATGGCGACGAGACCGCCAGTGAAACCATGGGTACGTAAAAAAAACATTTCACTATCATGTACATATACAATATAATCACCAAGATCAAAAACATGTAAAAACACTTAATATGGTTGATTCATATCTTTCTTTGTTTTTTTCATTGACGGTAGAATGTTTCTTAAAAGAAATAAATTGCAACATTTATTCCTCGTATAAATCCGTCATTGTCCGATAATAACAACATTACATACACAAACACTAGTACATACAATCAATGACCTAATAAGTCTACGTATATATGCAGGTGGTGCATGTGGGTACGGAAACCTGTTTAACAGTGGCTACGGCGTGGCCACGGCAGCGCTAAGCACGACGTTGTTCAAAGACGGCTATGGATGCGGCCAGTGTTTCCAAATAATGTGTGTACAGTCGAAACATTGTTACTATGGAAACCCATCGACGGTGGTCACAGCCACAAACCTCTGCCCTCCTAATTGGTACCAAGACTCTAACAATGGGGGTTGGTGCAATCCTCCTAGAACCCATTTCGATATGGCTAAACCGGCTTTCATGAAACTCGCTAACTGGAAGGCTGGTATCATCCCTGTTTCATACCGCAGGTATATCTCATTTTAAAATATTTATATAACTTCAGTTTTGATCAACTTTTCTCATACAATATATATTTACCGGTGCTAATTGATGCCGTCCTACCGATTTATCCCATAGTCGATAAACGTTTATAGTCATCTTACTATATATACGATGACACTTAGATTTTAATACACAAATTTTGTAACTAATTAATATTTTATGTTATGTGAATTATTTGATATATGTAGAGTCCCATGCAAAAGGAGTGGAGGTATGAGGTTTCAATTCCAAGGCAATGCTTATTGGCTTCTCATCTTCGTCATGAATGTCGGCGGCGCTGGAGACATCAAGAGCATGGCCGTGAAAGGTAGCCGGACGAATTGGATAAGCATGAGCCACAATTGGGGAGCCTCTTACCAAGCTTTTTCTTCTCTATACGGTCAGTCTCTCTCTTTCCGGGTAACTTCTTACACAACCGGTGAAACCGTTTATGCTTGGAACGTTGCTCCGTCTAACTGGAACGCCGGTATGACTTACAAGAGTAGCTCCAATTTCCGCTGACGTTACGGATTTCTCCTTGTAAACCCAAACGGGATTTCTTCTTGTATAATTTTCTCTCTTTTTTTGTTCTTGGGATTTTTAGAAGTTTCGGTGGCCCTTTTGTTGTGGATGGCCCGGCTCTATGTTATACATCTACATGTATGTATAATGTATATATGTGATTGTGATATAACTCTTCATAATCAAAGTCATGATGATAAAGTCACTACTTCTTGATCAAGAGACGTTATCAAATGTGGAATTTTGTCCTTCTTGTGTGTGTGTGTGTGTGATTTTTTTTTTTTTTTGCCTTGACTAAATGTTATTTGATATTCGTAGATTAATCAGTTACTCGAGGAAAAATTATGACGCGGATAACATGATTAGACATGAAATTGTTTTCTAATAGTACAACTTGTCTTGTTCCAAAAAAAAAAAAGTACAACTTGTCGTGGTGAGGGCGAGGTTCCAAATTAAGACCAATGGGTTTCTATGTTTTTAAAAATTATTGTAACACATAAAAAACGTTGTTGTTTTCAACAAAAGTAAAATATTCGTTATTACTTTTTTTTATTCGTACTCTCAATCACCAATTAAGCGGAATCTCGTCGATATTAGTTTAAATTTAATTACAGTCCTCTACCTTAACTTTAAAACCTTACCATTACAGTTCCTTAGTTTCATCAGTTAATCTAAACACACACCAAAATCCATGGAATGTTTTACTTTACCTCTACATTTTCCCCTCAAATCCAAACTAATTTTCTATGGTATAGTAGATTTTCCCCTCAAATCCAAACCAATTTTCTAAAGTATATATGTATAATGCCGTTAGTTCCTTGTCTTTGATTGGGTTGAAAAAGCATAAAATCGTATAATTAGCATACTTTTCTTGTGTAAAATTCATCTGAAGCCCAAATTAGAAACATGAAGCTTTGATTACCATAATTGAGGGCGTGCCCGTAACAAATAAAACCTCTGGGGCCAATTTATGAATATGAATAATTTGGGGAGGCAAAATTAAAGTTTTGTCTCTCAAAAATAGGATAAATAACGACGCACGGAGATGCCAGATCCAGAGTCTTTTTTCCTCCGGTGAAATCTCTGATCACGACGGAGAGAATGGGTGCGGAAGCAAACGGCTCATCAGCGTCTCTAAACTTATTAATTTACGGCCGGACAGGCTGGATCGGCGGTATTCTCGGAAAGCTCTGCGAAGCTCAGGGAATTCCATACACTTACGGTTCAGGCCGACTCGAGGATCGCCGATCGCTCATCGCTGATATAGATTCCGTCAAGCCAAGTCATGTATTTAACGCCGCCGGAGTCACCGGACGACCGAACGTAGACTGGTGCGAATCCCACAAGGTGGAGACCATCCGTACAAACGTCGTCGGAACCCTGACTCTAGCTGACGTTTGCAAGGAGAGAGGCCTTGTGTTGATCAATTACGCCACGGGTTGTATATTCGAGTACGATTCGGGTCATCCTCTCGGGTCGGGTCTCGGGTTTAAGGAAGAGGATACTCCTAATTTCACTGGATCCTTCTACTCCAAGACAAAGGCTATGGTGAGAAAATTTCTTCACTTTACATTACATCGGGTCATCCTCTCGGGTCGGGTCTCGTGTTTAGTTGGATCCTGGCTCTAATCATGGTTTATATAATAGGTAGAGGAACTACTCAAGAACTATGAAAACGTATGCACACTTCGTGTAAGGATGCCCATCTCATCAGATCTTTCAAACCCGAGAAACTTCATCACCAAAATAGCTCGGTATGAGAAAGTCGTTGACATCCCAAACTCAATGACAATACTCGATGAGCTCCTCCCTATCTCACTCGAGATGGCGAAGCGGAACTTGACTGGGATATGGAACTTCACCAATCCCGGGGTCGTGAGCCATAATGAGATACTAGAGATGTACAGAGAGTTCATCGATCCGAGTTTTACTTGGAAGAACTTCACATTGGAAGAACAGGCGAAAGTGATTGTAGCTCCGAGGAGTAATAATGAGCTTGATGCCAACAAGTTGAAAACAGAGTTTCCGGAGATGTTGTCTATAAAGGAATCTCTTGTCAAGTTTGTGTTTGAACCAAACAAGAAGACAGAGATTAAAGATTAATGGACTAGGTTCTCGAACCAAAATTCAAACATGGAAGCTTTTGAAAAAAAAATGGATAAATGGGTCTAAATTATAGGGTTTATGGTAAAAGTTTTGTGTTTATTTATTGTGTGTTCTTGTTGTTGATTTTATGTATTGGCTTGTAATCCATCTGTGTCAATGTGCTCTGTTTTGTAATTCTTAAATTTTCCTTTTACAAAATTTTGTTTTGTGTTGTTAAACAAATCTATTGCAAATAAATTTGGGCAATCTTCGGTTGTTCATAACTTTTAATAATTTGAATTATTTTGCTATACGTAAATTCCACTTTTCCAGTTCTATAAAATTCAGTATGTTTCTATAGGTTGCCCTAGTGGTAATGGAGAAATGATCTCGTATTAAACCTTAATTAGTAGTAATATGTGTTAGATAATATAAACATAGAAAATGATCCAAACGTGGTTATCAGAACATCCCAAAAAAGAAAGTACCACAAAAACATGTATGCAGCTACTAGAAACATTGATCAATAAGATCTTGATTCATTCATTTTGTACGTAGCAATGTTTTCACAAAACCCTGGTCCGTTTCAAAACCGTACTTATTGGCCAGTCTCTCTCTCATGATTTTTTTTTGGGTCTAAATGTTAAAATTTATACCGTTTTCGTTTTACATAGTTGTTGCAAACGCAACTTATTACAAATCAGAAATAAAACAGAAATTATACAACAGAGGAAAATCAACTTATAGAGCCAAGAAAGCGGAAGTACATCTCCAGAAGAGAGGGAGAACAAGCAGAGGAGGTAGGATAGGAGAGAAGCATATCACGAATGGCCCGGACAATGTTGGCGCCGAAGACTGACTGGGAGGTCGATGTCTCCCTGAAAATTCTTGCATTCCGCTCACGCCAAATGTTGTAGATAATGACTTGCATAAGCAATTTGAGAATGATAGCCTCTTTACCAGTAGCAGTAAAGGGAGGACGAGTGAGCCATTGAATGACAGCCTGAGGAGAGGCTGGAGCAGAGGTGAGGAAGCGCCCCACATATCTCGACCAAGCAGTTGCCGCAAAACTACACTCGAAGAACATGTGTTGATGAGATTCCACTCCAGAGGAACAAAGGACACAACTCTCCGGGACCGATAAAACTCAAGCACCCAACCGGTCTCTAATTGGTAATCTCTCCGGCATCACTAACCAAGAGATAAAAGAACATCTGGGAATTTCATGTTTGAACCAAATCGCATCAGCCCATGCGACAGTTGGCAAAGGTTCACGCAAAAATTCCCAAGTTTTCTTGGTTGAGAAGGTTTCCAAGTAAATAGCACCGTGGCTTTTCCAGAGATAGATGTCCCGACCTGCGTTTGAAGCTGGTGGATCAATAGTTGTTAGATAGACCTGCACAGCCTATGCCGATCTAACCTGGGGTAAATACCAGTCGCCATTCCGAGTGGCAGCAATAACCTTATTATCGATAGCAACCCAAAGCTGAGATAGCCCTGTTTCACCAATCAAAGAAAACAAGGGACCAAACCCTGTCTAGGAATCAAACCAAAAAGAAGCCGCCAGACCATCACCAATTTTGCATTTGAGGAAATCAGTGAGATGTGGCTTCAATTGAAGCATGCTTCTAACGGTTGGGGAGAACCGCTGAGCATCATCAATACACCAGTAGCTCCGTCTGTGAAAGACGTGGTTGTGGAGCCATGCAACCCATAAAGATCCTGAAGCCGAGAAGAAATTCCAGAGTTGTTTTAACCTGAACACCAAGGCATATTCCTAAAGCTGTCTAATACCCAATCCGCCTTCTTGCTTCGGACGACAGATTTTTGCCCATGCAACACGCGATCCTCTTGCCGAAGATGTTTTATTTTTCCATAGAAAAGCGGCACATAAGGAGTCCACCTTGTCGTAGAAACGCTGAGGAAGCACGAAAACAGAACTCCAAAAATTCTCCATCTCGTAGATCACGGAGGTGATAAGTTAGATCTTTTCGGCGAATGAAAGGTATTTGACAGTCCAAGTATGCAGCTTAGATGTGATACGTTCAATGAACGGTTGTAAATATTCAAGTCACCGAAAAATCATTAGCCGTTAGTGGGAAATGTATACATATGACAAAAAAAAAAAATCTTCACCTGCCAAACATCATAATCGTGGCTTGAGGGTTTGTACCGGGATAATAACCAAAGCTCGACATATCAATGACCCTAAGCCGGTCGATACCAATAACCTTATAATCCCCATCGACCACTCTACCCACAACATATCCTCCAAGGTAATGCCAAACTGTTGTAACAGTATGTTGACAAAATTCCTCAGCATATGGAGGCAACGAGAGGCTCCAGGACCGCTGTGAGGCGGCCTTAGATTGACTGGAGTACTAGCCGTAAGGTTAAGCAAATACTCAAAAGACATATCCGCGTACTTGAACTATGCAAACGCCTTAGATTACACAACTCTCTCTATGGTTTGGATCCCTCGCACGCATCGTTTAAGGTCGTCCGGGTGCTGGAAATAGTTGAGCGTCACAACCGGATTATCATTCGGGTTTCGGGTCCGGAACTCCAAAATACCCATGGATATAGGGTCCATTACTTTCTCTAAAATAAAGCCTCCTTGAAAAGGTTGGGTTGATGATAACTTCATTGAATTTGACTCTAATAGAGGGCATCCAGCAGTCCCACCACCGATGATGATGTAGTCGTAATAGGACGTCGTTTGAGTCCCTGTTGTGTTGCGCATGAAGGACTCTAAGAGCACGAACAGCGACGGTCTCTTACCGTGGGTTTCTTAAAAAAACAATTAAATATTAGTGGGTCCCATCGTAATAGTTTATATACGGCTCTAAAAGTCCTTATTTAGGATACCGTCTCTTGTCCTGTAGCGCCGACGTGGCACTACAGGATTGGTCCCCTTGTTCAATTTTTTTTTCTGCCAATTTTTAAAAATATATATATATATATATATATATATATATATAAATTAAGAAACCCAACACGCAGTAACACCGCTGTGGGTGCTCTAACATACTTTTTTTTTAATAATAATATATTATATTTATATTAAACCGGTCCAAAACCGAAATCGATCAGGTTTACAACAGTACCAACCCAAGAGGTAAAAACCAAACAAACCATAGAAACCTAATAAACCGCAGAGAATTCTCTAACCGGCTCAAGAAATTACAGGATTGCCCTCGACCCTTTTCAGGGACAAACACACGGCTTCGCCACCGCGCCGCCGGCGGATATGATCCGGCGATCCATGCGGTAACTGCCGGAGCCCTTCCCGAGCGACCGAAGATCCGACCTCAGCCGCCGTTTCAGACCCGCAAACCATGACCATGACTCGCCTTCTCCCGACAACAACGGAGCTCTCTCGGTGAACCACGGACTCAACCGGAAAAACCAGCTCCCAGCTAGTTTCAAAGCCGAGAACAACCGCCGTACACCCAATCCGGCGAGAACCTATCTCCAACCGGTCGCCTCCAAACTCTCATCTCCTCCTGCCGAAGAAATTTCTCCGATGAAGAGGCATGCAACTAGGCACGACACCGCCGCTCCACCGCAGTCGCTTCGATTAGGCCATCACCTCCGCGACACTTCTTCAGCCCGGCTGGATTCCCTCCGACCACTCGCCGCCACAAACCCGAAACCAGATCTGGACTTACCTTGGGACCCTGCACTCGCTCCTTACGCTGCACGTCCTCAAGCGACAGGAGAGCTCGCGACTTACCGGACCTTTGACTCGTCACGCTCCGGTCCCGCACCGCCTTGGCGAGGGGATTCCGCACCACACGACACCGGAGGAGAGAGAGCGAGACATCCTCTGGGTTTTCCTGCCACCACGACCGTACCATGAAGCTCATCTCAAGAGGGGAGACCTCTCACGACCACGGCGAGATCTCACCGGATTGGAGAGGCCTCGAAACGCGCAGATCGAAAAACGAAAGCTTTCGGAAAAAACGAGAGAGAATGAGAGAGAGCGCGTGTGTACACGCGCACGTTCCCCTTGTTTTTATCGTCTAATCAGATAAGAAGAGGATCTTCCGCTCTAACATACATATATAACTATATAAGAATCTAGAATGCTATAATGTACGGTATGTACTTTTGTCAGAAGAACAAATTGGAGAATGGAGGAAAAGAGAAAGAGCAATAAAAAATCTCCATGACCAAAATCTATCCATCGTGAGATTAGAACAAATATTTAGCTAGAGGCAATAAAGAGTCCAATTAATTCTGAGGAATGCAACACCAAGATTATATGTCTACTTTCATGGACAAGTGTCAAACTAATAAGCAGATATAAAAGTTCCAAAAAGACGATTAAATAGTACTCACGAAAATGCAAAATTAGATGGAGTAGGGATGTTAAAGTGGGTATTTGCCCAAATGGGTACCCAAAACCCAAGAAAAAATTCAAACCCAAAACTCTACTATTCTAACAGAAAAAAGGGTTTAAAATGGGCAGGTACCCATTATTTATGGGTTCACAATGGGTTCACTTAATTGGGTTTTGGGTACCCATGAGTTTTTAAATTACATCAATGATCATAATTTTTTATAAGTAACCATTTATTAAATTACATCAATGATCTTATTTTTCTTAAAAAAACTTAAAATTTTATTTTCCTGCCAAAATACATTTAGGCCCGTTTATATTTAGAGCCGTTTAGACCCGTTTAGGCCCGTCCGTTAACCCGTTTATATTTAGGTCGTTTAGGCCCATTTATATTTAGACCCGTTTAGGCCCGTCCGTTTAGTCCGTTTAAAAGTAAGAAACCCCGTTTAAAATTTTTTGAAAAAAATAACGGCCTAAAGAAATGTGTCAAAATATTAACATTTAGTACAAAACAATATTAGTATCAAAGTATGGATGAGTACCCATACCCAAAACTTAATAAGCTATACATGGGTATTACCCATTGAAAAAAAAAATATTTGGGTTCATTGTAGATTGAGTTTTTATTAGTTGGGTTTTTGTAGGTTGGGTTTTGGTTGGGTTATTTTACCCATATTAACATCCCTAGATGGGAGTATCAGGAGAGAAGAAACTAAATTGACCGATAAAACTTATAGTGAATGCATTAAAGAAATTGCAACACTCGACCTGTCTCTCTTGGACATGAATAAAGTAATCTGGAAATCAAAATTTGTAATAATTATATCAGATGTTTAATGAACAAGGCCCATTAATAGACAGTTGGTTACGGTTGAAATGCACCAACGGTTTTCTTCTTTGGTGTGATCATAATAAACCCAATATATATGTTAGGTGGAAATAATGATGTACGAGTGTAAACTTATACAAGAAATCCAAAGGGAAACTATCACACAGAAACTCCCAAGTAGTTTTTGAAGATAACTTACTTACAAAATTACTTATATTTTTATTAAATGAAACGGAAGTTAGCTCTGTTGATGATCATTTTAAATAGTTTTGACAGTTGATAGAATATGCAGATGATCAAGCTCCTCACACCTCCAACCTTGTATCCAATAGCTAATGTTCAATGCCAAAGCCATCAAACTTGGTGAAGTAGCCGAATCTCAATTTTCCATCTGCAACTATTTTGTGGGTAAGTTTCCCAGCCAGAATTAGAATTTAGAAAGTGGAGGACAATAACTCCATCCTAAAAAAAAATAAAAAGAGGCAATAATTAGGACACAAACATTAAAAAAGAAATAGTGGAGTACACTAGGGATGTACAGCTAATGAAAACATGAAATACAGATGGAGTTCTATATGGTTCATAAAAGCATAGACACAATCAACTAACTCTAATGATTATTATTATTAGTACTAAATTTAATTAGTTTACTCGAAGTCTCGGACAGCGTAGTAAAGAGGGTTAAAATGTGGACGACAGCTAGGTCCCGTTTGATTCGTATGGGCAGTTAATTACCACGTGGCATACTTTTAATGGGTGTTGGGGCTAATTATCGTCACGAACTATTAAAAAAGCTTGTTGGTGTGTAGGTCCCATATTTTTCGCCGTTGGATATGTTTCCCCTTTTCCTCTAGACAAATCCAAAAGGTTGAATAATTTAAAGGGAAGACTATAAAAACTTCATTTATTGTCAAATCCTTAAAAATAGTTTCATTTGTAGGATAAACAAAATCGAAATTTGATACAAACCAATGCTAACTAGATTGTAAATAACATTTACATATATTTTTATATTATTTTCTTATTATTTAACACTAAATTATCTATTTCATTATTTCGAGAATATTTGATATAAATAAAATAAATAAATGGCTTCTCGCGTCCTAACCCTAGAATCAAAAAGCATGAGGTCATAATTATAATTAAAACAAAACAACTGGTCTGAAATGTAATAAAAAGCTTTTTGCGAAGTAAGGGCATCTCCAACCCTACTCCATTTCCCACTCCAAAATGAGATTTGGAGTAAAATCTTCTCCAACCCCACTCCATTTTCCACTCCAAAATGGAGTAATGGGTGAGATTAATCCATATTTGGAGTAACTCCATTTTCTACTCCATTTTGGAATGGAACTTTTTTATTTACAAAATGGTCCTTTTAAGTGTTAAATTTTAAATTTCTATATTCTATGAATATAATAATAAATACTATTAAAAATATATGTTTATATTGTTTAGTGACAGTTATAAATATTTTTTAACATTATAAAATAAAATTTTATTATTTTTAATACTTTTTATTATTCATAAAATTTATAAAAGTGGAATTATTTTATAAATTATAAAAAAAAATTACGAAAAATAAAATATATAGGGATCAATTTGTAAATTTTATAATTAAAATGTACAAAAAGCAAAATATGAAAGAATCTATATAGAATATTCCATTTATGGAGTAGAAAATGAAGTAATACATTGGAGCAAAACACTACTCCATTTTGGAGTTACTCCATTTTGGAGTGAAAAATGGAGTTATACATTGGAGATGGTCTAAGAAAACGAGAATCTGGTTCTCCCGGTAACCAGTTGACACGGCATTTTGTTTTGAAAGAGGCGAAGAGGAGAGAGAGATAGAGGAGAGACTAGAGGAGAGGACTGAGTCTCGTCTCTTCGCTGCAACCTATAGCTGCTGTTTGCTCTTCCGACGGATTCCTTTTGCAAAAAAGGGTAAATTTCAATCTCTTCACGAATTTCTCATAAACCACAAAAACCTCATCTTTAATTGGTTTGATTTGGGTTTATAATACCTTTCAAGTAGAAGAAGTTGCCGAGCTTTCTGGTCTTGTTCGTATTTAGATTCGTGCAAGTTTTCGTGTTTGCTGTTTGTGGCTAAATTCGAGGCTGTTTAGTTGGTTAATTCGAGATCGGGATGCATTTTCATGACCCAATTCGAGGGTTTTGTAGGATTTTTGAGCTCGAAATCTTCATCTGGGTCTCAATCGAGTTTTGTGATATGAGTTAGTTCTGTGATCAGGACTTTGACTTATGGTTTAGGGTTTAGTTTTTTTCTCTCTTGAGCTAAATTCGTTTCTGGAAATTCAATTAAAAGCTTATCCATTTCCAGTTTTAGTTGCTCTTACTTTATGGATCACTGCTTGATTCGGAAGTTTAGGTCTTTAAAACTTTACAGATCGAAGGAGAATACAGCTTGCATAGCGATATTTATTGCAACGAAGAGAAGATTCGTCTACCGAGTTATAGCAGCACTAAGATTGTAACTGCAAGCAGAAGTTAGATATTTGGGGAGGGGTTTTTGATCTTGGATATGGGTATGGACATAGCTGACAAGGAGAACACGAGCCCACCTTTATTTGAATTCTGCAATTGCTATAAAGTTGCAACCCTTACCGAAACCATTCTAAACCCGGTAAATGTTTCCAACTTAAAAGACCGATATGTGCTTGGAGAACAGTTAGGCTGGGGTCAGTTTGGTGTGATAAGAGTATGTTCTGATAAGTTAACAGGAGAGAGGCTTGCTTGCAAATCTATCTCTAAAGATAGGCTGGTAACACAAGACGATATGAAAAGTATCAAACTTGAGATTGCGATAATGGCTAAATTAGCTGGCCACCCGAATGTTGTGGATCTAAAAGCGGTTTACGAGGAGGAGGACTCCGTGCATCTTGTGATGGAACTTTGTGCAGGCGGTGAGCTTTTTCACAAGCTTGAGAAATATGGAAGGTATTCTGAGCTCCGTGCGAGGGTGCTCTTCAAGCATTTGATGCAAGTGGTCAAGTTTTGTCACGATAATGGTATTGTCCATAGAGACTTGAAACCCGAGAACATTCTCATGGCCACAATGTCTTCTTCGTCTCCTATCAAATTGGCTGATTTTGGTCTGGCAACCTATATCAAGCCAGGTAAGATAGATATTTTAAAAGTACTTAAAACCAGACACCTTCATGGACATTGTTTGTGTATTCTAAGAAATGGGTTTTCTTATGAGCAGGCGAAAAGTTAAACGGGACAGTTGGTAGTCCGTTTTATATAGCCCCGGAAGTGTTATCAGGGGGGTATAACCAAGCTGCTGATGTATGGAGTGCAGGGGTTATTTTGTACATTCTTCTCAGTGGAGTGCCTCCCTTTTGGGGAAAGACTAAGTCAAAGATTTTTGATGCTGTCAGGGCCGCAGATTTGAGATTTTCTGCAGAGCCATGGGACCATATAACTTCATACGCCAAGGACTTGATCCGCGGGATGCTATGTGTTGATCCTTCCCAAAGGTTAACAGCTGATGATGTTCTAGGTATATCATCTTGTCGATCGTTTCTTTGAAGTGATACTTTGTTGAAAAATGTTTCTTTTTGAAATGATTATGTCTGCAGCTCACTCTTGGATGGAGCAGTTATCTCAGTCAGGACAAGAACAATATGATCAAGATGGGTTTGGATGTGAAGGATTGGACAATGGTGGATGCTCTTTCTCCACACAATACGTTTCTCGGGAGCAAGACTATAGCTTTAACGTGGGACAGTTGGAGGAAACGACAGATGCTGATTGTAAATCATCATTCTCCTCTTTCTTACCTGCGGATGACAGCATTCCTCCAACCTGTGGTTTTGGTGGGTTTTCTTTTGATGGGAAAGACCCGGAATCAACCTTGGTTGGCATCCCATCAACTGGAGTCCCATCTATGCCAAGCTTTACCTTTGTTAGTCCAAGCCCAGCGACGACACAGAACAACAACATTCATGATACAGACGGGAAACTTCGAGGTACCTCCTCTTTCACTCTTCTTGGATTGCTATATTTAGTTATATAAAATTTCTCAAAATGGCATAGACATAAACTTCAAACCCGTGAATCAAGATCTCAACTTTCTTTGTTTCCATAAGAAAGCGATTGCATGTATCTTATTCACAAGAACTAAACTTAGTAGAAAATTAGTAGAAATTGAATTATCTTCTGCTTATTAATGGTTCCATTGGTTTGCGTTAGTATTATCTTCTGCTGATTTAATGGTTCCATTGGTTTGCATTAGTATTATCTTCTTTATCGGTGTAATCACTGGAACCTATGGACTGAACCACAAAAATCTATTATGTGAAAGAGAGCTGATAAAATAATCTTATCCCATTTTTACAGACTCAAGCCCAAAGAGGTTACTGCCTTCACTTGAGAGGCGCGAGGAAGCAGATGAGAATCAGACAGACGCAGCAGGAAAGTCAGAGACAAGAAGGGAAAGAGGAAACTGGTCAAGAATATCAGGTCTGCACAGCAAAAGAAACCGGACCATAGGACTAGGTGAGCTAGACCAGTTGGTGGTGGATGTTGCAGTCACTGAGTCGATAATCCGGTGGGCATCTTGCACGCATATTCCCACCGCTCCATCCCTCAGATTGTCGCTCGTCTGCTAGAGGAAATCGAAAAAGACTCTTATGAGCATAATTATTCTCTGTACACATCTGATTTTGGTCTTGTATTACCTTTGGTTTGTACTTTGTAGTAAAATATTCGGTGGAAACTGACCTCAACTGTAAAAACAACCGGAGATTTCTCAGAAATGGAGTGTGGTTTTGATTTTTTTTTTAACACTGGTACTATTCTATTACAGATTTTTATGAGAATTATTACATCGACAATTCTATCAGCTGACAATTTTTACCGTCCTATGAAGATCCACGTCTGATGATTCTACATGTCTCATGCCTTCCTCACACTGAATCGCCTTATGAAGATCCACGCTTGACGATTGCATCTGCACCACGCTGAAGACCTCCTGTAACCTTATCTCCATTAATCTGCATTAATAGATAGTAAATCGCACCTTCTGGGATTCGAACCCCAGACCTTCTGGTGTAGAAGCATTAATGAACCCTTAGTCAAACCACTGGACCAGGGGGCTTCCACATGTGGTTTTGATTTATATAGAAAAGTTATTGCTGAATTATGATTAGTTCAAAATGGTTTTAAGATAGAAAAATAAATGCGTCTGCCGGGAGTCGAACCCGGGTCTATTGCTTGGAAGGCAATTATCCTAACCGTTGGACTACAGACGCTGAATGGTTTGTTTACTGAGACTAAATATAGTTACTTAAAAATAGTTTGAAGAAGGGGAAAAATGCGTCTGCCGGTAGTCGAACCCGGGTCTATTGCTTGGAAGGCAATTATCCTAACCGTTGGACTACAGACGCTGAACGATTTGTTTATTGATAATTTTAATTTGTCTTATACGTACTAACTATTTGGGTGTTAATGTGTTATCAACTTATCAACATTGCCTGATAAGAATTTTATGTATATATAAAAGAAAAAATTTAGCCGATACAATATCTCAAATTGTATTATCTGGCCAACTCTCCAGCAGAACACATTGGCAACAAAATAAAAGAAACAGTAAAATTAAATCAATGACGAAACCAACATTTTCTTTGCATTTTGTATTTATTGTTAATGTCTCAAATTGAATTTCCGAATAATTGTTTTAATCTATAAACTACAAAGCTAATAAGAAAAACTACTTGCTAACAACCCAAAATGTATTAAAAATATATATATAAAATGAGAAACAAACCAACAATTTTTTTTTTTTGTAAACTCTTCTCTCCTCGTTTGATTATTAGACCAAAGGCCTACTCTCTGCATCGCCTTCCTTCTCAACCTTCACCCGCTCCACCTTCTCGGATATTTGACCCGAACTCGAAAGTTTCGGTTTCCGTTTAGGATTCGGATCCGGAACCATCTTGAGAATAATGCCCATAGAGATAAGTAACAATCCCGTGCCGTGCTGTTCCGTTAAAGGCTTCGTGAATATCAAGTAAGATAATAGCAACGTTACCGCTTTTCTCGCCGTAGTTATCTGTTCCCATAAACAAAACAAAACAACAAAACAAATATAAATTTACATGCAAATAATAAAAACTAAAGTATAAGATGTCATAAAAAAAGTTACATGTCTATTTTGGCTTTAGGCTTACACCCTAAACCGAACTAAGCTGAGAGAAACGGTGTAAACTAGCTAGCTAGCTTTGAGCTATGACCGATGTTTGGATTGATTATAGTTTTACCATAGCGGTCGTGGCTGCGCCAAAGAGCGCAATGAGGGACAGAACCGAGACTTGTCCGACAAATGTAGCCATGGCTTCGAACACCAACACTCCATACACATACGGATGCTACCCAAAAAAGTCAATTAAGAGAACTTAATTAATCAATTACAATAGTAAGTGGTCTATTAACACACATACAGTCATAATATATTGTACAATTTTACATTATGTATCGCTTACTTGAGAACATGAAATCCAAGCTCTGAAAAGCTCTCCGGTAAGAATCATTGGTGCAAGCAAGAACGGTAAACCAACTACTGTTGAGCAGAACAACATCTCCATCTACCATCAAAGAGTACAAAATACAGTTAAATGTTATTCGTCAAAAGGAGATATTATGAAGAAAAAAATAGAGTTGTAACTCTTTATATATACTTGTGTTGTGTCAGGATTCAACGTGAAGATGGCTTCTTGCAAGTTACCAAGAAAAGCATCCATGATGAGAGCTCCTGAGATCATCATAACCCCAATTATGCTGAAGTTTGGGGACGTATGTGCATCGGCTAATGTGAATAAGATTAGACCGATTACAAGTAACATAGCTGATATGTACTCATGGACCGGGTATTTTCTTCTCAACCCGGGTATAAATGCTCCCATTACCATAACCGGCAAAACCTACAAAAAGACAAAAAAAAACAATGCTAGAGGAATTGAGAGAAGTACATAATGACCCACCAATCTTTCTTTAATCATACCTTATATGTATTGAAACCAATTCCATATGACTTCAGACCATTACTAACAATCTAATAATGTTAGGAGACTAGGACAACAATGAAAGGACGACTTGGTCCTAAGCCGAGATTAACAAAACCAATGTATATTGACTCCAAACTTCGATCCCTGGGGGTGACACTCTTGGACTATATATATGCCCTAAACATTGCATATACCTTGGTGGATTTGAACATGATTTGAGCAGGGTAATTGAGATAAGCCAAAGAGCCTTTGGTGAGACCATGAGATCCCATAAGAACACCAGATAGTTTGACGTAAGTCTTCCATGGATTCACCATTTGCTTTGTCGTGAAGCCATTTAGGTATATCATTACAATGTACACGAGTCCTTGCACAAACGTGAAATACCATCCATAACTGCAACGTACACATATTACATAATTTTATTATTCGAATTTCAATTTTTTTACTATTTCATTATTATAATATTTGGTTTTTTTTTAATACCTGAATTTTAGCCTGTTGTACACATATTCCTGCGAATTTGAGGGAACAAAAGAACAGAGTATATATATATATAAAAAAATCCAGCTCAAATAAGGACACTTTTTTAATAAAAGGCTAATTACTAATCCGGTTACAAAGCTAATGTTTATGGATTACGCAAATACAAAATCTCAAGTGAACAACGGAATAAAACACAAAATCTGGAGAAATTAGTTAAATATTTTTATTAAGTGTGTGAATATCGGAATCAAAGGGAAAACGGCCGATTCATGCCTGCACATTGTGAACTGGTACCGTTTAGTACCTGGACAATTTGTATGTGCTAATCAATACCCAGACACCTGAAAACTTGATTTTTCATACACGAACAAATTTTTTTTGGCCAATCCATACTTTGACCGAAGACCCGTTAGTCAACAACGTTATTCCGTTAACGGACGCTGACTCAGCTTCCACGTAAGACCCGACGTCGTAACGGGATTAGTGATATACCACGTTTCACTAAAAGAGAAAAAAAAAATTATATCTATCGTCTTCTTCACTTTCGCGAGCAGAAAGAGGAAAATTAGGGTTCTCAGACTTTTGGCAAATCAGCAAATGGCAACATCATCGACGAAGAAATCGTCTTCTGGGGGCTCAGGTACGTCTATCCTTCTCCGATTTGATACACATCGACTGCGATTTTCAGATTTCGGGTTGTAATGCACATACCTGATTTTGGGAAAATTTGCAGGTTCAAGTGTTTGTCTGAGTCGTGGTGGTCGTCTAAGGAGTGATAGAGGCATGCCCTTTTTCATTGTTGTCCGAGGGGTTCAGATAACGACAAGTTCCATCTGTTCAAATGGACATATGAGTCAATGGTAGAAGAAATTGAAGACTTGAAGGAGACCATAGGGACTTTAGATGTCAGCAGCTTTGAGAAGGAAATTGAGGAGCTCAAGAAGGTGGTTCATGGATATGAGAAGGTAATTGAAGCTATGAAAATTGAGATTATCGGTTGCAAGAAAGAAGTGAAGGAAATTGGAGGAGATGTGCGTTTCATGAAACAATTGATCGGCTGCGGAGTTGTTGTGATTGTAAGTTACTGGTTTTTCTTGGCATAAGTATGTTCTTTTTATGGTTTGTCTTAGTAATGTCAAAGATTGGGTGTGTGGTTTCTAGTTTGTTTGTATTTTCCAAACATGAGACTTAGTATTTGAGTATCTTGCAAGATGAAACTTCACTGAAGCTACAAATCATGGTAAGCGAACAAAAAAAATCAGTGAAGACAGGTCTCTTTAATTTTGCATGCTCTGTTTTATTGAATTATATGATTGTATTAACAGAGATTGGGGATAAAGACAAAGAGCGTAGCGTATATATCTCTTACGGCCATAATAAACTAGACATAATAAAGACAAGGCAGACAATATACATTAGTGTTTGGTATAAAACGAGTATGCTGAATTCATGATAACGAATATCATAGTATTCATCTGTTATGTTAACTATATAAAGTATAATAAACAGCCGTAAACATTAGTCATTTTAAGCGATAAAAATGAAACCTAACATCCAACTCCAAAATCACCAAAAAAACAAATTTAACTAGTTCTGAGATGGCTGTGTAGGTTGAGGAGCTCCTTCAGCAAGTGAAATATCTTGACAAATCTCTGCTTGGCCTGTTTTTTTACTCTTTTTCGTCGGTCTTGCCTTGCGAGGCTTCCTTTGCTTCATCGGGACTCCGTCATTACGACAGCTATTAGCGGGACTCCGGCATTACGACAGTACACTCTCCAATTGCACCCTTTTATGTTACACTTAGCCTCTGATTTTTTAATGCCCCATCTACTGAATCTGATGTTGTAGCCACCAAGTAACGCATACTCTAAGACTGCTTCACGGAACTCTTTCACGCTCTCAAATACTTGCCTGATCTTTAGTTCCCCGCTTCCTCTTGTCCATCGATCATAACAAGTCTTCTCAGCTTCTCCTTCACAGTCAGATGTGGGTGGTGTTCGTCTCGGATCATCATCCTCACTGTCGTCACCAAGTGTGGCCAATGCTTTCTCTACACGAGCTTCCTCTTCACACATCTCAGACTCATCTATTGGACTAGATCTGCTATCATTCCTCTCACTATCTCCTTGTTCATCTATCCCATGTTCTTCTTCTCTTTCTTCATCCACACCATTGTTTCTTTCTCTTTCTCCAAGATCATTGACATCTTCATCACTTTCTATGTAAATTTCCACAGCCTTCGTCCATTTAGCAGCTTCACACATCTTTGAATAATTGCCCAGATTCTGACACAACATTTTACATTCAGAGAGGCCTTTATAAGGCAATTTATACCAAACTCTTTGCCCAAAGAGGCTCACGGGCATGGATTGAAACAACGATCGCGGCGGAGTTACATGATCAGTGACAGAACCACCTTGGTAATAGACTGTGCCGTCATCGTATTTTGAGAACTTTCCACCATGATAAATCAAGAAAGAACAATCCTCATCACTGAAACAAACAATAAATTATCATACAAAAGCCACGAATTTTATATTCAAAGTGATTAAAGAAATCAAATTCAATTAAACTATGCAAATCAACTAAAAAAGACGCTCACTCGTGAACAATAGAAACGTGAAATACCTCATCTCAAAGAGCTTAGAAGACTTTGATAGCCTCCTAATCGATCCAAAGAACCTTCAATTTCTTTCAATTTGTTCTTCACAACACGATTTTCGTAATGTATGAACGAACCCTAAATCCCCAAAATCCCAAAGTCCCCGACAACCGATTCTAATAAACCTGTTTATTATTTTTATTTTTTTAAAATAAACAAGAAACGACGTTGTTTTGTAGAAAGCCATAAGATAATATCACTAATCCTGTTACGACGTCGGGTCTTACGTGGAAGCTGAGTCAGCGTCCGTTAACGGAATAACGTTGTTGACTAACGGGTCTTCGGTCAAAGTATGGATTGGCCAAAAAAATTTTGTTCGTGTATGAAAAATCAAGTTTTCAGGTGTCTGGGTATTGATTAGCACAGACAAATTGTCCAGGTACTAAACGGTACCAGTTCACAATGTGCAGGCAGGAATCGGCCGTTTTCCCCGGAATCAAAAGAAAATATTGCATTGTCAAAATTTTGCCATTTGTTTAGGGGTAAAAAGTCTCATTTCTAATGAAGCATTATTAATAATCACACCGAATTCTTCTCTAAACCTTGGAATTTCTCAGAAATACCGCATGCAAAACAAGAATTTTCCAATTCCAAAAAAAAAAGATAAACAAAATTCATTAAAAATAAGGTCAATATCGAAAAAGTCTCTGATTTGTTTAACCAGGAAAAAAAACATAAATCAAACCTCACAGACGCCATTAACAAGGTAACCGAAGAAGAAACCAGAAGAACATATAAGAAACTGTTGCCATCTCGGTTTATCGGATAGACTAACTCCAAACAATGATCTCATTTGTTCTTCACTGTTCTTCATGATCGATCTAGAGAGAGATAAACACACAAGAAAGTTACAGATTGATAATTTGATATCTTTTACTTTCTATGCATGAGCCAGTGATATTGACAAGTAGGGGAAGAAAGGTATAGAATCAATTTGAAGAAAGAACAAAAACAAATCTCCCTTTCGATTTTTTTCCTTCTGTGCTCTCTAGCTTAACGCTCACGAACTTTGTGACTTTTTTTAAAAGACTATTTCTCTATTAAATTTCACATTAAATATCACGGTTGGGAACAGAGATTCATTAAGGGCCAAAATTGGCCCTTTTACGTTTAACGTTTGTACTCTTGTATTAATTTTTTTGTCACAAACTCTTGTATTTATCATAACAAACAAACAGAGACAAATATCTTTTTTTTATTAAATTCTATCAAATTTTTATTTAATAAAAAATCACATTCCATTTAAATTTATTTATTTTTATACCCGATTACATCATATACACGAAACCATATTTATGATCATCATAGATATAGAGTAGTAAATTGCTCGAAAACCTCGTTTAGTGGAGTCCCTATGTTGTGACTTTGAGATTTGAGTCATCTCGTGAGCGAATGATGAGCTGGCAAAGCATATTATCAGTTTCAGCCAGCCACATGTTCCAAACTCGTACTAACACGTGTTCCAGCCACGAATTATGAGCTGGCAAAGCATATTATCAGTAACTAGAGTTTAAAGTAGGATTTTCCAAAACCAAAAGCAATAATATGATAAAAAAGTTATATATATGTTGCTTTAGATCAAACTTCACATCAATCAAATTTATTTTTCTGAAAAGGACCTACCATGAATTTCGCTACAATATACAATACTTAGTATAAAATTTTATGAATTTTAAACATGGGCATTTCGGAATTGCAATTTCACCGAGAAGCTTATTCAATGTGATTGGTTGTAGTAAACAGAGGGATGGGAACGGGTGGAAAAAAACCCCTCTTAATCTCTTTGTTTTTTTACTAATCAAGTATATTTTATTGGAACTATTTTTTCATCAAAAACAGGGAAATAATCACAAAAACAGTAAAATTTTCCCATTTGAAAAATGTAGTGGGAAATTTTTCCTCTTTCTCTTTCTTTTATTCTCCCTCTTTTATTTTTCCTCTTAATCATGTTTGCTAAATACCAATCACAATATATTTTTGTTTGTTGTAAACTGTCTATTAAATACATATTTTTCTTAGAAATAGTAAAAAATATGATACATTAATAGGATTTTAATTACAAGTAGGTTGGGCTTTCGAAGCTTAACCATCTCTACAATTATTAGCTTAAAATTTGAATTGGGCCTAAACTTTCTATATAGATTCATAAAGCCCAACTATTTTATAAAATCGTACAAAGTACAATTGGATTCCATCAAGGAACCTTCTAAGGCAAGCAGAGGATCTAATACACCTCAAGATGAATGTCTTACAATTCATTTCACACGCTAGTGGTCTATTGCACATGTGCACACAAATACGATATTACAGGTATAATATATGCGTATGCGTCCCGGTTAATAACTGTAACTCCACAGTGACATATCTTCATAACACATCTCTTCCTCCATGTAAACATTAGAAGTCATCATGCCTTCCATATACGATCTCGGCGGCGACATTAACGGCTCCGTCGCGAGTCTCATCATCGTCGTCGAAACTTCCTCCTCTTCTTCCACATATCCATACAAGTTCTTCTCATCCGATCCCGAACCAGAACCAGAGCCCAAATCCACATCATCACCGTAACAGGGCAAAACCGTAATTCCACTCTCGTACTCCGTTGGCCTGAACATTTCTGCAGCTTCCGCAGCGACTCGCCTGATGACGTCCGGATCGTTTGATTCCGGAACCGGAAGCCGCCAGGCGGAGTCTGCGAAATTCAAACACGCAGATCTCCGGCGCAGAGCTAAAGCAGCCACGTCGTGTGCACGGGCCGCCATCTCCGCCGTTGGATAAGTCCCGAGCCAAATGCGGCGTTGTTGTATCGGCTCTCGGACTTCGCAGACCCATTTGTCGCCTTTCCTCCGCCGTATTCCTCTGTAAACTGGGTGACGTGTCTCCTTGAACACTCTCCGTCCTGCACGCCTCTTCGGCCTCATCTCCGCCAGAATAATCTCATCGTTATTATCCATTAGAAAAGCAACTCCGGTTTAACTTCTAGAAAGTGAAACTACTGTTACAAATCGAATGATCTCACTGGGTACACTGAGAACAGATGTAAACTCGATTTCTTGTAAGGAATAGGCTCAAAGATTGTTGGAATAAAAAGTCTTATACTCTGTTTTGTTTTTGGTTGGGAGTTATGAAGCAGAGAAGTGAAAGAGAGGGGTATATATAGGCCATGGTGATGGGACCCACAGAGTACGAAATATACGCGCGTAGCACACCGTTATTTGTATCAAGGCTTGATGCCAAGTAAGCATTAAAAAGGTAGGTATATTATACTGTGAGCTTGAGCCCATTAAAGGTCCCGGACCCTCTTACTTAATTTTGTTTTAAATACCTAATTGACATGTTTAGTATAAATAATGTTCAGGTAGTTCAAATATCCAAACTTTAAAGTTTTTTTTATAAAAATTAATAATCAAATAAAATAATGAAATAATAATATTAACAAAAAAGTATATTTAATAATACAATAATTAAATAATTTTTATTAAATAATTGTTTATTTATTATAAAATTTCATTTATATTTATACAATTTTATTTTAAAATTTAAAATTTTAATTATTTAAATTATATTATAAGTATTTGTCGGTATTTGGAGTAATACTTGACCTTTATCCTTATCACTAAAAAAAAAAATACTATTCAAATAGATAATTTCAATGTCGAATAAAAATAAATATCAGATAATTTGGATTGGGATATCCCACCTCAAATGCTCAAGTCTAGTTGAAATCCATAGTCCATAAACTAAGTGCCAAAATAGCTTCCACACCCTTTGATTTAAGAATTAGTGTGGTTTAAAATTCTTCTTGGAATCTTTGGTCAAATAGAACAAGTTCGCTTTATTGGTTTAACTCCCTGTTCTAAAACGCGCCCGCTCCGGCCGCAAAATCGGCGATTAGGCGTGGAGCGGTTCACAGCCGCCGCGATTAGAGGCAAATCGCTGTGAAAATCGTTTTTTTCTTTTTCAAACACACTTTTCTTTGATTTTAAAGCTTGAAATCGGATGTTTCATGATAGATCTATTATAAATGTGTAAAATATACAAAAATATCACTCAAAATCGCCGAAATCATGAAAAAGAAAGAGATATGGCGAAAATCTGGGGATTATAGGTCGCAGGGAAGAAGAAGAGGATAGGGGTAGTTTCGTAATTTTACTCTCATTTAACCTAAAAAAAGAAAAAAAAAAGAAAAATCCCAGTATCAGGTTCGAACTGCTGACCTGTGACTTATAACCCACAGCCGCAAACCACTGACCCATGTTAAACTTTAATGTTTGAACGCACATAGTTATATATACCCTATAAAAACAGGCACATATTATATAAAACCTAAAAATTACGCCCCGATTAATCTCCGCTTAATCCCCGAGTTTCTGATAAATCGCTAGGCCCTACTCAACCGCGCGTACAACGCCTAGCGTAATTCCGAACAAGGGTTTAACTTACTCGTATTAAATCTTGAAGTTGGGTCCAGCTCCTACGTTGGACCACAAGTATCTCAATTGAACAAAATATAGTATTTCTATATTTGTTGTATGGATAAACAACACGTGATTCATTTCCATATTAAGTAACCTAGCTGTGAGTAACACGTGGGATTCCCGTGGGGACTATTCCTAAGTACTATGTTACTAGTTGCGCATAACATGTGCCAATTATTTACCCTTTGTTATCACTCAAAATACTTCAAGATATTCCTAAGAGGCTTCACTAAAACTTGTATTCGAATTAATAGACGATAGTGACAATGATGAGTGACGACTCTGATGACGGTGACGTTAAACGTTTAATAAGGGTAAAAATATCATTAAAAATGTTCAATACACAAGGAAATATTGAAATAAATATATAAACAATAGGCATAAAGTGTAAGCCTTACATGTTACTGAATAGAGAATCGTGTGTTTATTGATATTACATGTGACCTTATATACAAGTGTGTACTAGGTTTACAAAGGGTTATAATTGTAATCTAATACTCCCCCTCAGTCGAAGCCGGGTTCGGATGAATGCTGAGACTGGATCGAAAGTCTGTAAACAATGGTGAAGGAAGACCCTTTGTAAAGATGTCCGCATATTGCTGTGAAGTAGGGACGTGTAGAACGCGGACCTGTCCAATTTTAATGCGTTCTCGGACAAAGTGTATGTCGATCTCCACATGTTTGGTGCGTTGATGTTGGACAGGATTTGATGACATGTACACTGCGCTGATGTTGTCACAGTAGACAATGGTTGCCGTTGGTGCAGGAGAGTGTAGTTCAACCAGAAGATTGCGGAGCCAAGTTGTCTCTGCAACGGCGTTGGCGACACCGCGATATTCAGCTTCTGCACTAGATCTAGATACTGTGTGTTGGCGTTTCGAAGACCATGAGATTAAGTTGTCTCCGTGGAAGACACAGTAACCGGAGGTTGAGCGACGTGTTGAGGGACAGCCTGCCCAGTCAGCATCCGAGTATGCGACTAGACCAGTCTTGGCGTTGGAGTAGAGCTGGAGTCCGTGTCCGAGGGTGCCTTTGACGTAGCGGAGGATCCGTTTTAGTGCATTTAGGTGCGTCTCTCGCGGGTCATGCATGTAAAGGCATACTTGTTGGACTGCAAACGCAATGTCTGGTCGGGTGAATGTCAAGTATTGAAGGGCTCCGTCCAAGCTGCGATATAGGGTCGGATCGTCGATCTTTGCTCCGTCTTCTGCTTCTAATTTCCTGCGAGTATCCGCTGGTGTTGTGCAAGAGTTGCATGTTGTCATCTGAGCACGTTGAAGGACCTCTTCTGCGTATTTTTGTTGGTCAAGGAACAAGCCACCTTTGTCCCTTGTTACTCTTATGCCGAGGAAATAATGGAGGTCACCAAGATCTGTCATCGAAAATTCTGAGTTCAAAGATCTGATGATCGACTGCAATAGATCAGGAGACGATGATGTGAGTATCATGTCGTCGACATAAAGGAGTAGATACGCTAGGCCAGCCGGAGTGTTGTGAACAAACAGAGACGCATCGGAGAGGCTCTGTTTGAAACCGATCCGGTTTGCAAATTGGGCGAACCTGTTGTACCATGCCCTGGGGGCTTGTTTGAGTCCATAGAGAGACCGGTGAAGGAGACAAACATGGTCTGGTCTTGATGTATCACGAAACCCTGGTGGCTGGTGCATATACACTGTTTCTTCAAGATTACCGTGTAAGAACGCGTTTTTGACATCAAGTTGCTTAAGAGGCCAGTTCCGTTTGATTGCCAAGTCAAGTACCAACCGAATTGTAGCTGGCTTTACTACAGGGCTGAAAGTTTCCTCACAGTCGATCCCAATTTGTTGTGATTTGCCGTTTGCTACTAAGCGAGCTTTGTAGCGTGATAGGTTCCCATTTGCGTCATACTTGTGCCTGAATAACCACATTGAATTCACAATATTAGTAGCAACAGGTCGCGGAACCAAGCTCCACGTATTTGTTTTAATTAAAGCATTATATTCCTCATTCATGGGACCATTCCAATTAGGATCATCTAAGGCTTTGATGTGGGAGGTAGGTAGAGGAGAAAGAGTGGTGGAAAGGAGAGACATTAGCTTTCTGGGTTTTCGAATGCCAAGTTTACTCCGAGTTGCCATTTTGTGGCGAACTGGAGGCTGGCGAGCCCGTGCGACAACAACTTGAGGAGCAGTGGTGATGTTGTTGTCTGAAGTGGCAGTAGTGGTGGGAGGAACCGGAGCAGTGGTGGGTGATTGAGCTGCTGCGGTTTGAGGAGGAGCTGAAGAGATGAGATTTTTATGGAGAGTGGAGTGTATTGGAGGTGGTGTTTGCGAGAGAGGAGATATGTTTGTGTCTGGTATAGATGAGCTGAATGGAAAAATATGCTCAAAGAAGATAACATGTCTTGACAGAATGATTTTGCTAGACTTTAAATCAAGACATCGATAGCCTTTGTGATGGTTTGGGTATCCTAGGAAGATACACGGAGTTGAGCGAGGTGATAATTTGTGGGCAGAAGTGGGAAGGAGATTGGGATAACAAAGTGACCCAAAAGTTCTTAGGTGATCGTATGAAACCGGTTTCCCAAATAGCTTGGTGTACGGTATTTCATTATTGATCGATGAAGATGGCAAGATATTGAAAAGATGGGCTGCCATGTGAAGTGCCTCAACCCAATAGGTAGGGGGCATGTTTGCTTGGAAAAGAAGAGATCGAATGGAGTTGGTAAGTGTGCGAAGAGTACGTTCCGCCTTACCATTTTGTTGGGATGTATATGGGCATGAGAAGCGAGGAGAAATGCCTTGAGCTGAGAGATGATTTAAGAACTGGGTGTTGTTATATTCACCTCCGTTGTCACACTGCAGAGATTTTATCTTTTTGCCAAATTGGTTTTCGATATAGGCAGTGAAGTGTAAGAACGTAGAGAAAACTTCACTCTTTCGTTTTAATGGAAAAACCCAAAGAAAGTGGCTGTAATGATCAAGATAAATGACATAATATTTGATTCCACTGATACTTGGGACTGGGGAGGTCCAAACATCTGAATGTATTATATCAAAAGACTGTGAAACAGACGAAATAGTAGATTGAAAAGGAAGCCGAACATGTTTCCCGAGCTGACAAGCCTGACACGGGGACATGTCGGATTTATTGCAATGAATTAAACCAGAAGAAATGAGACTTTGAATGATAGAGTTTCCCGGATGTCCCAATCTCCGATGCCAAGTATTGAATGTTGAGGTGGATGAAACAAGAGCTTGAATGGATTGAGGGCGTGACAACGAAGGTGAGACAGAGTATAAGGGGCCGGTACTGTCACATCGGAGAATCGGAGTCCGAGTGCGAAGGTCCTTAACAGAGAAACCAAACGGGTCAAACTCAATAGAAACACAATTATCAGTAGTGAATTGTCTGACAGAAATGAGATTTTTGATAATAGAGGGACACACTAGAACATTTTTAAGATGAAGAGGTCGAGTTTGTGAAGAGAGAGTGGTATGACCAATGGAAGTGGTCGGAAGAGATGATCCATTACCGACGGTAACTGAGGGTATTATGCTTGAATTAAAACAAGTACGAAGAGTACCTGGCTGCGATGTGAGGTGAGCTGTAGCTCCTGTGTCCATGTACCAGCCGGAGTCATTTGGTTCCGTCATCGTCATTGTACCAAACGCTTGAATCAATGACTGAGGAATTGTCATTGTTTGAGATGAGGTTGCATCGCCGGTTGTGTTTGGAGGTGCACCGAGGATTCCTGCGTTTGACGGTGGGACAGTGGAGACGTGATACACGACAGGTGATGGGTTCTGCCATGGAGGTTGTTGTGACCACTGCTGACGAGGTTGATACTGCCATTGTGGAGGAGAAGATTGCCATTGTTGTTGTGGCCAGTTGTTCCACTGTTGGTTGTTCCTGCCTCGTCCTCTACCGTTGTTGTGTCGTCCTCTGCCCCGACCACGATAGTTGTTGTTCTGGCCACGAGGTGCAGAGTAGTTGTGATACGATTGAGAAGAGTTCTGATTGTTTCCTGGCGAGGCATAGAGAACAGTGGATGAAGAGGAGTTGGTGAGTGGTGCAGCAGTTGGTTTTGTTGGCTTGTTCATGCGTTGTTCCTCCAATATCAGCATTGATCTTGCCTCAGAAAACGACGGAAAGGGTATGCGATGCTTGATGACATTGTGGATGTTATCAAACTTGTCGGATAAGCCGTTGAGAAGATGCATCACAAGGGATCTTTCTGTGACCGGTGCTTCCACGTTGTAGAGCAAATCAGAGAGAGTCTTTAGTTTCTGACAATACTCGTGAGCAGACAACTCGCCAATAGTGAGAGCTCGCATCTCGTTGTCAAGCTGGATAGCTCGAGCCTCTTTGTTATCACGGAATAGATTCTCGATAGTGGTCCACAGTTCTCTGGCCGTGCACCGCGTCTTGAGCACGGTGTCAAGGAGAGATGTTGAGATGGTTCCGTAGATCCACATTTTGACGAGACCATCTCGTTCCTTCCATGGTGTATCTTGGGGATTTGCAGCAATGGACGTGCCGTCAAGATGACCGGAGACTCCGAAGGTGAGACAGTGTGTCTCGACCAATTCACGCCACGCATCATAGTTCATCTTTGTTAAGTCAAGAGTGATTGGGATGTATGACTTGATGTGAGTGACACCGAAGGCTTTTTCTGTGTTAGCAGCCGCCATTGGATTTAAGTGAGAAGAAGAGATTGATGAAAGAGGCAGAGAAGAGTTAACGAGAAACAGAAGAAGACAAGGATTTGAAAAAGAAAAGAGGCGGTTGTTTTTAGGTTAGAGAAAAAGTGGCTCTGATACCATGTTACTGAATAGAGAATCGTGTGTTTATTGATATTACATGTGACCTTATATACAAGTGTGTACTAGGTTTACAAAGGGTTATAATTGTAATCTAATATTACAGACAAGAAGACATGTAGGCCAATAAAGAATTAAGGCTTCAAGCTGTCTCGTGAGTGTCACATGCGCGTGTCCTTCATTCTTCTTAGGTGAACATTTTTAATATGCAATTATATCCAATTATATGTAAATCCCGTGTGTTAATATTTTACAAAACTTACTAAAAATAAACATGTCTTTTTTGGACTACTACTTCATAAGATATCAAACTCTTATTAAGAGATCGTCCGATGTCGACAATAAGCCAAAAAGTATTATTGCACATCAGGTTTCAGCTTATGCAGAAACTCAACACATCAGCTTAAAAGGTGGCAAGAATGCTAGTTTTACACTAGTAGCCCATTCTAACATTATAACCCATTTCAAAACGAACCCCTTGGTGTTTAAGAAACCAATAAGAATCAGAACCCATATTAAGCCGAGTGATCGAAACTCATTAACAGTCAAAGGCCAGAGAGAAGGCCCATTTACGCTTCTGTTGCATTCGGAATTGTTGACCCTTTCTTTTTCTTCCTTTCTAAATGTATGTTTATTATGAATTCTTTTTTTCATTCTAGGGTGGTCAGATCTATTAAATTACTAGTTCAAGTATTATACTCAGAGCCGAATCCATCTCTGCTTATTTTAGAACCAACTGCGGTGTTTCACAATATGTAAAATATATGTTGACTTCATTTTTCTCTCTGTTTGGCACCAAGTAAATAATTTGTTAAAGTATAAAAGAAACAATGAAAGTATAAACAAGGGTTAAAGTTTTTTTGTTTTCGGAGTTTGGGTTTCTGATTTCAAGTCAAAATTTTATTTTTAGGGTTTAGATTTTATTTTATTTTTTTGTTTAAAATTAATTAAGATTAAGATTTTTTTTTTAAATTGACTTATTTTATTTTAACTATAATTTAAGATTATTCTAATTTTGATAGAGAATTTCAAAATTTTCTGTAACTAAAAGTACACGGAAATCAATAATTTGTAGTTTACAGGTTTTAACAATATTGTAAGTATAGCGGCGGTCGTAAATAGCTTTGTTCTTTTGCTGAACGTTGCGGCTGCGACAAAAAGGTTAAAAATTCAAATAGTTTGGACTGAGTATGTGGAGAAGTGTGAGAGAAGAATGGATATGTGCCGCTGATGATAGACGCAATATGCATAATTCTATCGCTGGAAATTGCAGCGTTTGCATGACACAACTAAAAATGCAGCCGGCGGTCAGTTACGACGGAAACTACGACGGAATTTCTTTTTCATAATTATACTTTTTCACAGTAACTGTCGCAGCCGTGGCGTCTTGCATAAGAACAGAGCTAAAGACTGTAAATTGATATGTATATCAGGTTTTGTTAATTATGGGGTGAGATTTCAATAGTACTCTTTTTTTTTTCTATGCTATATATGATTCAGTATTTTGTTGAGCATTCGCTTATATGAGATACGTTAGGTTCGAATGGTAATTGCGGTTACAATGGACTAATTTAAATATAGACCAAAATATTTCATTTTTTTAGTGGACAATAACCTGTTGTAGACTGTATTTGTTTGTTTATAAAACTGATTCGCATTTAGTCTGCATCAGACTATTTCTATTTTCCTGTCCGCATTATTATAAACTAATTGTTGTGAATGATAAATAAAAATGATATTAACCATTCGTATTCGTAGACTAATCCGTTTTGACCACTGTTATAATTCAAAGCTAAATATCAACTTTTTTTAAGCGTCTTCATCAACCTATTTCAAAAATGACGTTACAAATTTTAATGATGAGCTTTTGATTCATATTGATTGTATGGTTATATGCAGCATAAACTATGGTTCATATTTTTGTTCAATTATTGTTACAAGAATAACATCCAACATTTTTTTCCAAAAAAAAAAAGAATAACACCCAACAAAAGCCAACACACTTTCGACAACCCCTAGTGAGAAAGTGCAAGAGAATAACAATAGTGTGTTGAGTGTGGACAAAAGATTAGAGAAATAACCCTGTCATATTTAAACATTAATCACTCTCACTAGGCCCTATCAATTTCAATTTATACTCCACACCCACACATATTACAGTGTTTACTTTTCATCTATATATATGTGGCTGATGGTCACCATATAAATCCTACCATATGGCCTTCTTAAAACTTCTTCACCTTCTATAAATAATTTGCCACTTCACACGTGTGAATATAAACCCCTCTGCCTTGGCCACGTGTGGAAAAACCTTACCCCTCTTGCTACTCACTCTAGCTATACTACTACTAATATTAATAATTCAATGGATGCTAGCCGTAAAAAGGATCCGGTATACCGAGGAATCCGATGCCGGAGTGGGAAATGGGTCTCCGAGATCCGTGAGCCTAAGAAGACCACCCGAATCTGGCTCGGAACTTACGCCACTGCGGAGATGGCAGCTGCTGCCTACGACGTGGCTGCTATGGCTCTTAAAGGCAGAGAAGCTGTCTTGAATTTCCCAGGATCCGCCCGGTCATACCCGGTTCCCGGGTCAACATCCGCAGCTGATATTCGAAGCGCTGCGGCCGCGGCTGCCACTATGAAAGGGTGTGAGGCAGTGGAGGAAGAAGAAAAGGCAAAGAAGAAGAGTAGTAGTTCTTCAAAGTCAAGAGTAGTACATGAGGACATGGCGTCTTCGTCGTGGTGTGGGACAGAGTTTATGGACGAAGAAGAGTTCTTGAACATGCCTAACTTGCTGGCTAATATGGCGGAAGGGATGATGGTTGCGCCACCGTCGTGGATGAGTTCTCGAGCTTCTGATGACTCTCCAGAGAATACTAATGATGAGGACTTGTGGGGACATTGATGATCGGCTTTGTGTTGTCCGCGTATGTGTAGTCATCGGTCTTGTTCTTGTTGATTATGTCAGTTATGTGATATATCAAATCATATGTTTGAATTAAGGGTGCTCTTGCACTGTAGATGGTTTTCTTGGGGTTTTTAAGGTCATTAGTTAGGGCTTAATTAGCCTTCTGGTGGTTCTTTAATATCGTGACTTCATGTATTGACTTTATATTAGTAGTCTTTGTATTACTCTCTGTTTGTTTGGTTTTCTATAAATAAAACAGCTTATTTTGCATGCTTTGTTTCTACGTATTAAGAGCAACTTAATTATTTTTGTTTAGGTTCTTTGTTTGTTTTTGTTCAACATTAAGATGAGATTTAAAAAAACATTATGATGAGATTAATTATGAATAATAGCCAATCGTTGTACATGCTTCTTCTTGTTAAACCACAAAACCCTAGTCTTTGACATATATATCAAAACCCTAGTCAGGTAAAAAATAAAACGGATTTCAGTTAACATAAATTTCTTCCCATATTTAACGCTGCATTCTAATTTTACACTCATGTTTCTCAGTTATAGATCCAAACGTGTTGTGTAGTATATATGATCTTTGTTGAATTTTATCTTCTCTTGAAGATGAGATGCATGCCTGATATTTTAACCGTTGCTATAGATATATATTCGGAATCTAACGATATATGTATTCCACTGAATTCGTCTTGTAGTGCTGTGATATGTTTTCATATCATCATATGTATTATTTGATTGATTGATGGTTGAATACACAACAATATATATCTTTATATATATATTCGTCTTTTAAAAGTTTTGATGTCCCGAGTTTCCTTTTTAGGATATGTTTTTTGTTATAAAGGCTGTGCCATATATGTATGGACATGATAGTGTATTCTTATTGGTCCTTTTTGTCGTTTTCTTTCTTGGTCTTTGTTTGTCGTTTTCTTTCGTGGTTACCTTTAGTAAAAAAAGCTATGTTTCATCTCTTTAGTTTGTGCTACTTTCTTTTTAACAAGTGATATTTTTGATACCTGAGTTAAATTTAAATGAATATCTATACTTCCTTTGTTTTAAATTAGTAATCATTTTAACATAGTTCACACAAATTTAAGAAACTTATTGAAAATTTTCATTTTATTTCTTTAAAAATATCAACTCTTGTAATTATGTTCTATTTTATAATTTGTATTGCTCTTTTAGTTAAGTTAAAAAATTACCAAAATTTACATTTAAATTTCAAAACGATATTTAATTGTAAAAGATAAATAACACAACATTTTACTTGAACACGTATAGAACATATTATTTTATCATAATTAAGTTTAGTATAAGCTTCTATACAATCTATAAATTATTTAATCTGATTGACAACATGAATTAGTACTACTAATTTCACTAAATGCTAATTCATAATTTAATGCCAAGAGGTTGGTGTAGAAAAGTTTTAACACAATTTTTGTTTTTTTTTTTTTTTGCAGAACTGTCAATATTCATTAAATGAAAGTAGAGTAGTGTTACAAAGAGATAAACTCTAAAGTTGGTACCATGGCAAAAAAAATAAGCTAAAAAACATGGTAGCAAATATTAATCCCTCAACGAGCTTGAAGGCCTAGATAATCCACCTCTGCATCAACGAGTTGAAATTTTTCCTTTTTCGTCTAGCAGTGATTACGTTTTTGACCATTCTGTCAATGCCTCGCATCAACTGGTCAGATGTTCTTTGCTCATTCCGAAAGATTCTTCCATTCCTCTCAGCCCAAATCTCGTAAAGCGTAGTGTGCACGATAATCTTGCGTAGAGTTGATGGACTTGTAGAAGATCGCTGCTTAGCCCAGCAAATTAGAGCTGTCCATTCCCGGAAGAAGAGCGGAGAAGAACGAATGTGACTCGAAACCGCTGCCCATATAGAGCGCGCATATCTGCAGTGAAGAAAGATATGATCCCTGGTTTCCGCGTTCGAATTGCATAAAACGCAGTCTTGGTCAGATGCTATTCCCCAACTTAGCAATCTGTTTTTCGTAGGAAGGCGATTTAAATTTGCAGTCCATAAGAAAAAGGCTTGCTTTGGGATGTGCCCTTTGAACCATATAACCTCCGCCCAGTCCTTCTCATTTTCCTGCAGTCTGAGAGCATTCCAAGTGTGTCTAGACGAGAAGGAGCAGAGAGCTTTGCCGTCAACAGACCACAAGTATTTGTCGCTTTGGTTAGCAAGGAGCGGCAGATTGATTAAGGAGATCGCACATTGCAACTCCACCGCCTGCTCCGATCTTGGGTTTGCTAAAAGCCACGCCGACCCTGAACACGCGTCTGCCACTTTTGCATTCTTGGTTATTCTCATGTCTCTCGGGCCAGAATCACCAAGAATCCTTAACGGAGATCCCAGGGTCGTCCAGTTATCGTGCCAGAAAGAGATCTTCAGACCGTTACCCACCTCTGCCACTAAGAAACGTTCCGCTAAGTGCCGAAGCTTGAGGATCTTTCGCCAACAGCTTGAGCTACTCTTCTTTGGTTGGATTTCCCAGAAACTATCATCTCCAATATGATGGTGCTTATGCCAAGAGACCCAAAGCGAAGAGCTATCTGAGAACAGCAACCAAATGAGCCGCAAATTTAACGTTATATTCCAGGTTGTTAAAGATCGCAACCCCAGCCCACCCTCCTTCTTTGGATAACAACAATCCTTCCAAGAGACCTTGACCAGGCCCCTCTTGGTTAAGTTGCCAGACCAGAGGAACCGACAGCATAAAGATTCTATCCGTTTGATGCATCCTTTGGGAAGAACGAAGGTTGTGAACCAGAAATTAACCAGACCCATGATCACTGATTTTATAAGGTGCAATCGGCCCGCAAACGAGAGAGCCTTGGCCGACCACGAGTTAAAGCAAGCTTCCACTTTGCTGACCAGAGGCGTGTACTCAGCTATTCGCAATCTTGAATGAGATAGAGGCAGGCCCAAGTACCGGATTGGGAATGAACCGACCGGGAAACCATAGCTGGAAATAGCGGTGGATTCATTGTGGTTCAAACCCGCGGTAAACAATTGTGTTTTCTCAACATTCATACGAAGCCCTGACCAGGAGGCAAAGTCATCCAATGTTTCGCTGATACCATGGAGAGAAGAGCTCGAGCCGTCAAAAAATATCATGACATCATCAGCGAACATAAGGTGAGAAATTTTCAGAAGCTCCGTGTTGGGATGGTATCCAATGTCACCAGAAGAATACCGAGACGATATCAACTTAGAGAAAATTTCCATAACAAGCACAAAGAGGTAAGGCGAAAGCGGATCGCCTTGCCTTAACCCTCTCGTGCATTTCACATACTCGCTCTCTCCACCATTGATAGCTATAGTGAAAGAAGCAGAAGATAGACACTCGGAAATCCAGTTCACATATCTTGTCGGTGCTCCCAATGCTCTCAAACAAGAAAGAACAAAGTCCCACCTCACGGAGTCAAATGCCTTGCGTAAATCAACCTTCAACATTCCCCTCGGATCAATGTTGTTTTTATTATACCCACTCACAATCTCCGTAGCCAACAAGACATTCTCCGCTAGTAACCGGCCCGGGAGGAAAGCAGATTGAGCAGGCGAAATCACAGAGCCTAGGAGGCCTTTGAGCCGCTCAGCAAGAAGCTTTGATAGGACTTTGTAGAGAGTGTTTAAGCAAGAAATCGGCCTAAACTCACCCGGCTTGGAAGCGTTTGGGATCTTTGGGATTAGAACTAACGTGGCTGAATTCCATTGCTTGAGCAACTTGCCGGACCGGAAAAATTCCTGGATCGCTTCAGTGACTTCAGATCCTATAACACTCCAACATCCCGTAAAGAATTCTGAAGAAAAACCATCGGGGCCTCCTGTTTTGTTACGAGGTAAACTGAAAAATGCGGCTCTGATTTCGGCGTCAGTGAAGCCGGCTTGAAGGCTCTCCTTCTGAGCAGAGGAGCACGCGTAGTTCAGCAACAGGGAGATGTCATCTTCCTCAAATGAACTTCTTGTAGTCGGACCACCCAGAATATCCGTGAAGTATTGCACACAATAAGCTTCAATGTCTGCCTGTGAGTCAATCATTGTACCATCTTCCTTTACCAAGAAGTGGATGTAGTTTTGGGACTGCCTAGCTGACATCAGCCTGTGGAAGTACGCCGAGCCACAGTCACCATTCTCTGCCCAAGCAACTCTCGATTTCTGCATCAAGAAACTCTCCTCAGCCTGCGCGAGAATCTGCCAATGATGATTAGCCACAGACTCTTGCGAGACTAGGTCCTCTGTTGGGTCTAGTAATAGTCTTCCCTGCAGATCAAGGACAAGTTGATGAGCTTCCTGAGTACGCAACTCCAGGTCCGAGAAGTTCTGCTTACAGAATGATCTGATAGGATTCTTCAGGGCTTTGAGCTTTTTGGAAACTCTAAACATTGATGATCCCACGAAGTTGTAAGAGAACCAGTTGAGAGCCACCATGTCGATGAACAAATTATTCTTCAGCAGGAAATTGTTAAATTTGAAAGGCCTCCTTTGTCTCACAGCCGCTGGATCAAAGGAAACACAAGCTGGAGCGTGATCTGAGAAGTTCGGTTCGCCAAAAATACCAACGGATGCAGGGAACTGGGTAGACCACTCCTCGTTGACAACAATCCTGTCCAATTTTTTAGCAATAGGCATAGAACGCCTCTTATTCCACCATGTAAAAGTTGCACCCCTGTAGTTGAGATCAACAAGCCCTGAATCACGGAGAGCATCCATGAAAAGCCTTGTGGGAAGATCCACAGCTAACTGAACGCAGCGGGAATGCTCTTGCGGGTGCAGCGTCTGATTGAAGTCTCCCAAAACGACCCAAGCTTTACCCACTATGGCCTGGTCTGAGGATAATAAGAACATTTCCTCCCATAACGCCCTTCTTCTCATTTCATCCGTCGATGCATAAATGAAAGATGCCACAAAAGGAGCAGAGAGCTCCGGCAACTTGACCTCGCATGTAATACATTGAAGGGACTTCGACAGAATGTTAACCGTAACACTAGGATGCCACAAAACCCAAATCTTACCTAACTCCGAATATTCATAGTTGCCATCAAAAGACCAGCCAGGAAGCAGATTATTTATGAACTTACTCTGCTTTGGCTGCTTCACATGGGTCTCAAAAAGACCGCCAAAAGAAGGTTTACGCTGCTTAAACCATTTCTTAAAACCCGAGCGATGACTAACCTTATTAAAGCCACGCACATTCCAGCCAAAAAGGTTTATACACATAAATTACTTGAGTTTGGGACCCTTGTCCCGATCTTTGTTTCGCGTTTTCTTAGAACGCACCTCAATAAATCCAGCCATATCCTCCTCCCTTATCTCACCTTCTTCCTCTGAATCCGAAGAAAGAACATCGGAAGAGTCCAACTCCGGCTCAGAAGCTGACGAGCAAGGCTCCTTTCTAGCATCCCGAGCCTGCTTAAGCTTAGAATTCCTTGCAGATTTCTTCTTGCTTGACTCGCCAGCCAAAGGCTGAACAAGATTGCCACTAGACTTAACAGGCTGTCCAATGACCTCGGTAACGATTGAAGTCTTCTCCCTTGCGACCCAATTTTTGTTAGGCTGCTTAGGACCAGCTGGAGCCTTACCCTTTCCTTTGTCCTTCGGCAGAGTAATGACAGGAGGCTTAAACCCCGCCTTCGGATCAGACCGCGAGCACTCCGAATCAGCATGAGTTGTAGATTTGCACCGAGAGCACGCTACTGGAGCTTTCCTACATCTCCTGAGCCCATGTCCAATTTCCTTGCAGAAGGAACAGACCGGAGGCATCCACGGGCTGGATACTTCGACTCTAACCACTTCACCTGATTGGAATCTCACATTCACCGCTTCCGGCAAGGGCTTTCGAGGGTCAATAATGGTTAGGACCTTTGCAACTTCCAGATTTGTTTTATTCGCCGTTTGCGGGTGAAGAAACCTTGGATCACCAACCAGGCCCGCAATCCTCTCCAATGCATCTTCATTGAAAAACTGCAGCGGGACTTTCCTAAGATCAAGCCAGATTGGGGCCGATGAGAGCTCCGGCTTAGACGGCACAAAACCAGGCTCCCAGTTGGCTACAAACATAGTCTGGCCTTCGATGCTCCAAAGCCGCTGATTGACAACCCGAGCTCTTGTTGCAACGTTCGGAATGCGGAAGAGGTAGGCATAGCCATCTAGCTTCGTGACTGAGACATCCCTGAACTGCTTGCTCCAAATACCGTTTACAATGTTGTGGACGATTCCCTGAGAAGGCGGCTCAGAATAAAATTGTCCGATGACAAAACAGGCCCAAGCTCCTTTGTTCTTTTCAATTACTGAATTGGGTATGTCAACACAAAGCTCACCCGACGGGAGCTTGAAGGCCTTGCCTCTTTTCTTAAGCTGTTTGCCGCAGCCCTTGAATAGATTGCTCCAAGCATCTTTTTTAGCAATTGAGCCATCCTCGGCTGCTTGACTGCCTTCCTTTGCAGGACTAGTTGCCGGCTTGGCTTTATCGTCTTGATTTACCGGATGCTCTGAGTCCACTTTCGTGGTAACCAATCCTGATTCCGAGGGTATGGAAACCTTTCCAGAACCAGGTAAAATCGCAACAGTGTTAAGCTTATGCACTGTATCCTGAGACCTAGAAGATAGGTCAGTTGATGGGTCCTTCGCAACAGCTGAAGAAGCCAAGTTAGTGTCCGGAGACGCTTTGGTTCTAAACTTACTCCTAAGAGGAGAAGTTGGAACTGGAATCTGTGAATCTACTTCAGCGCCCGTAATCGGATTAGCCATGGCAGACGTTCTCTCGGCTAGGCCATCGACAGGGTCAGGAGACCCCGACAAGCTTTCGCCGGCAATTGAAGAAGTTGCCATCGCAGGTAGGATTAGGGTTAGCTTTGAGACGGAGCTGCCATCGACAGATTCAAGAGAATCCGACAAGCTGGCTCCGGAAGCAGTTGGGGATGAATCGGACCCACCGATGGTCGCCTTCATCCCTTTCACACTCGAGCCGCCTAGGTTTTCGCCAGACGCCGTCGGGCTAGAGCTAGGTGCTGCAATTGGAGGTTCCAAGGTCTTAGAAAGGGTAAGGTCTTGGTCAAAACTCAAAATACCCATGTTCCGCGCATCTTCAAGAGCTTGGGATGAGCAGGGGATATCGAGAGTAGTGGGAGCTTCTGGGGAAGAGGTCCCAGATCTTGACGAATCGGGAGGCTTAGGCTTTTTCTTCCTCATGAGGAGAGGAGGACCTTTTGGAGGAGAGGAGAAAAGAGAGAGATTGCGGCTCCGGAGAAGCCTCCGGTGAGCGGCGGAGATGGTCACCTTGTCGCAGAAAGAATCGCCTTTTCAGAGAGAAAAGTCAACCCTTTAAGCAAACCATATTTCAACCATTATAACACAATTTTTGTTTACCAATATATTATATATTATTTTACCTGGAACGGACAAAGATAGGTTAAATAGTAGAGAGGTGACCATGTGGCTTTTCTTTAATCATATCCGTCACTAAGTTCTATAGAACATTAGCTTTACAATAAGATATTTTAAGATCATAGAATATATTATTCTGACAATTTTAATTGGTTTTCAGGTCTTTAATAGCAATGGTAAAGGTATGGGTCACAAAAGTATGGTCAGTCCAAAGAAATTTGCCTTTTGTTTTGAAGAATAATCATTCTGAAAGAGAACATTTTCATTGTTATAGTTTTAAGAGAAAGAGAACATATTCATTTTATGAACATTTTCATTATTAAAATGAAGTCGGCTGGTCTCTAATTCCGACTACGCATTTGCACTGTTTTTCATGTTGCGGCAACTCTTTGCCACGTCACTATATCCTCGGGTGTTAACCTAAATTTTTTTTTACTTTCAAAACCCTAAATCCTAAACTATCTTTTATGTTTTAGAAAAATGTTTGACTCCTACATAAAATATATGTGATCAGTATTTTAAGTGCGATACAAAAGCATCTATTGAGAGAGAGAAAAAAGCAGAAAGATCTACAAATCTTTTATATAGTCACAAAGATCTAGAACCATATACGTTAAAAAAAGATTTAGAAATATCTACGAAGTTTTTTGGTCTAAAAATATCTACGTTCATAAATACCTACAAAATTTCATATACGAGATGTCTAAAACCTTCAAATTTAACTAACTTGTGGTTCTATGTTATAGTAAAAAGTGTTAAGACCTGTGATTCACATCAAATGGTTCAGCTAGCGATCGTGTTGGTAATGGCATAGACGATGATATTTCAGGACGTAACGTTCCACTGCTCGTGTCAGTGGGTTATATTGTGAATCTATTTTTGTCCGTCGCAATTGGTTTGTTATATTGAAAAATTTACGAGATTCATATACTGAAAAGTTCATAAGATTTATGGACTACTATATATACTATTTACACATTATTTCTCCATTCGTACGGTAATGAATTATATATATCACACAATAAAACGTGGCTAGGTAGTAGGCTAAGCTATTTGAATTGTGAATTTTTTTAGACTTTCATGAAACCAAATGTTTTTTTTATAGTAGCAATCAAAAATCTTGTCATGCATCCTTATTCTATTATCACACTGAAGATATCTCTCATATATATCACGAGATACTCGTAAAACTAAAGTGTTATAGTCTATTATCATGATATCTTGTAACGTACATGTAAATTATGTATTTCTTTGGGTGTAAATGTTAAGATTCAATTATGCATAATGTACCCTTACTTATGCTATATATATGTATATGTTGTAGTGAAGCCCTTTGATATTGTATGAAACCAAGTAATCCAATCCTGCGATTTATAGAAATCATCGTCTAGGTTTCGATTCAAGACGAGTTATTAATTTGATAATAACTTGTTTACGTACGGCACTTGACTGATACAATGAAGTTCTTGGCAATCTATTACAATCATTTATATCTTTAATCTTGTTTGTTTGTTATAATTATCAATGTTTCCTTGCTCACAACTTTCAAGACTCGACATCACTGACATGTTATGGATGCGAATTGGTTGAACTAAACAAGATGTAAGTGCTCTTGATTTTTTTTTTTTTTTTGAATTTGATAATACAAAGTACCACAAAAATGTTTGTTTGGAAATTCATTAATTGATTCTTGTTTTTTTTTACAGCCAGCTGTTGATTTATTATGGTACGATATAAAGATAGGTTTCGAACAAATCTTTATACTTGATTTGATGTGATGGTGGTCCACTGCAGATTTGTCTCCCTGCGTGTTTTTAATGATATTGATACCCTTCCTCTTTATGGCAGGTTTACTCACACTCACAATTATCAATCATTCCTTTAATCTTTATTAATACCTACTAGGAAATTACCCGCGCTACGCCGCGGGGTTTGATTTTAATACTTTTTGTGTAAGAAGCGTAAACAACATTTCTAGACTTTACTCGCATAGTGTTTCCACTTTTCCAATATGAGTCTGAATTGTGACTTCAACATACTCACCAGCTCTACCAAAAGCAAAAAAAAAAAAAAAAACTAAAACCTTCTTAAGAATTATGAAGAGCAGCAACTCTATCAGTAAGCTCTGCAACTGTTTAATCATCTCATTCCTCAGCTATGGTGTCCTGTAGACAGAGAGAACAAAAAAACAGTCAAGTAAACTTTCATGTACCTTTCAAGATCCTCTGTTTTTTCCTCTCTTTTCACTAACCTCTTTGTCGGTTTTAGACTGGACAACGATGCATTTGGAACTGCTGATGCCTGCGCTCTTCATGAGGTTACGAGCACTGAAACCTCCTCCATTATCTGCTTCCTCAGATTCCAAGGTTGAAGCCACATCTCTCTGCAACACACAATCACAGAGAAGCACAATGCTTTCAGAGAAAGAGAGAAGAGGGAGCGAGAGAGAGAGGAGAGAGGTTCTGTGAAAGACATTACCTTGGCAAGGAAGCAATGTCTGTGAAGTGCAGTACTTCTTCTTCCTCCTGCTGCTGCTCCTGGTTTACCTTGATTCTCTTCAAGATGAGAAAATTGCCTCTTAAATCGATCAACCCCACTGCGTAAACAACAAAAGATTATTGATTATATAACGCTTTGTTTCAGGATTTATAGTTTCTGAGCTGTTAACAAGCTAACCTAGGGTACATGAAGCTAAGCTGATCACAACCGCGAAGGTATTCCTCCAACATTTGAGGATGATATTCCAATATCTAATGTTTTTTCCAAAGGCAAGTGATTGTCAGATCAATGAAGAACAGATAAACAAAACCAGAGTACAACATGATGTATAGAAGAAGCCTTTTTGTATTACCTCTCGGTAAATTAATTCTCTGACATCATCCTTTGTCAACTTCTTTCTTTCAAAATCAAATTCAAGCTTTGAAATTGGCTGCGTTGATGGTTCACGCTCTGAATTTGACAGACCACTGAAATATGGATCAGCTAGTGCCTGTAAATACGGAAACCACAACAATGCAAATAAGAGTTTCAGTCTTGTGTAAGAAAATGAAACTAAAGCAAATTTACTCATTCTCTTACATCTTCAGCTGATGCACGATCTTTAGGATCAAAGGCAAGCAGGCCTTCAAGAAGGCGGAGAGCCAAAGGATCAGATTTAGGGAACTTATGAGAGAAATGCATTGGCTGTTTTTTTCTCATGCTCCTAAGATATCTCCTCGCTTTTTCATTTCTAATCTGTCAAATTTCAAGATTGCAAAAAATAACATTATAGGATATAACTCGCTCTCAAATGAAGGAATGTAACACATTAATCTGCTACGGAAGATTTGACTAACCCTTGCTATCGACTCAGGCGGTGGAGTGCCAAGAAAATCAGTCATAAGATCCAATTGGTGCACCACGTTTTTCCCAGGAAACAAAGGCTTACCCAAAAGCATTTCCGCAAAAATGCAACCGACACTCCAGATATCAATCGCAGGGGTGTACTGGCATGTGACAAAAAGTTGACAGGTCTTAACGATACACAGAACCACACAAACATATTCTACAAGACCAAAATCGAGAAGTCTTTTCTTGTCATACAAAGAGGTAACAATATGAGTTGGGTTCAATGAAAAAATAATCTTACTTTGGAGAAAAACGATCCACAAAGTTCAGGGGCACGAAACCACCGAGTAGCTACATAATCCTACAAAATACATAACAAGAGTGAATTCACAAACACTGAAGGAGTTGAAGAAAATCTAATGAGCATTCAGAATCTTCGAAGTAGATGACTCACAGTCCAAAATACAGCAGTTGGGGCGTCGTTAAAAGAAACATGAGCGAGCCCAACATCACAGATCTTCAATTTGCAATCAGCATTAGCTAGAATGTTATTTGGTTCCAAATCCTGATGAAACACATTAGCTGAAAACAGAATCGTTTCAGTAAATCTAAAGAGACCATAATCGAAAGAGAAGAAGGCTTAAACCAGAATATTAACCTGCGTGGACATATTTCAGACCACGGAGAAGAAAAACTGATAATGCTCAGCAGTTAAATCATCGTTCGCCTTAATCACTTGATGAAGATCGGATTCCATCAACTCGAACACCACATACTTTGAAGAGAACACGAACTAAGATCTCGGAAGAAACTAATGAGAAACGAAAGTAAGAGGGTCAGATCGTTTACCTCTTCGACGGTGGTTGGTAGAGCTGAGCTCCTCCGGTACACTTAGAGATGCAGCTTTAGGTTCTCAGATCTGAAAGAATATAAAACGAACTTATGTTTGCGAACGGTGTTTGGATCCTCTCCAAAGCTTCCGAACACGAAGAATCGCAGCTTGGAATTGTCGGATCTACAAGAATCTCAAACGAACCAAGGTTTTAGTTGAATAGAAAACACAGATTCATAGGAGAAGGAAAGAGGGGACGGATTGTTTACCTTTCGAAGACGGTCGGCGAAGATTAAATCCTCCCGAACACGGAAGAACATGCGAGAAGGCTTTGCTAGGTTTCGGGAGAAATCAAAACTCAGAAGATCAAGAGGTAGTAAAAAGGGTTATCGGAACAGAGCTAAAAACGAAAGGCTCTTCGGTCGAAGGTCTGCAAAGCACCGGTGACTAATATCGCCGGTGGAAAACGCTACAAAATCGTCACCGGAAGAGACAACAGTGGAATCGCCATGGCCATCGTGAGAGAGAGAGAGAGAGAGAGAGAGAGAGAGAGAGAGAGAATCGTCTAGAAGATTGAATCTAATGGGTTTTCTTTTGGGCCGAATGTGTTTTCGCAAATGAATATTTTTTTTGAACAGGTAGATATGACGTGGCAAATCGTTATGTTTGGATTGGTGCAGGATTTTTTTCAGTAATACAGGTGTCGCCTCCAGAATCTCTCCTCATGCTGAGGTGTCATGATTCTGGAGAGACATTTTGCCATTATATATATAATTAATGGCTGTTTTTAAAGATTATACTCTTAATTAATACCCATTACAGATTCTCTTAAATTAACATGAATACTTTTATTTTGTTATAGAATTTTGATCATTGGAGTTGATTAATAAATGAACTTATTTTATACTTCCATAAAAAAAACATCCAAGTGTGAATATTCAATACAAAATTCTCAACTGTCATTTGATAAAAGTTTTAATAAAACTAAAATTATTAGCTGTCAGCTGATAAATATTTTCATTAAAACTAACACCAATTATCTATTATACTTTCTCCACTTCACAAAGAGTGTCGTTTTAACATTTTTCACACATATTAAGAAAACAATCAAATTTTCTGTTTTACCCTTAATTAATTACAATATATAATATGTTCACATTCATTAATAAGCTAAAGGACAATAATAAAATTGAAAATGTATTTAAAATTTTACATTGAAAATGTAAAACGACATTTATTTTGAAATAAAAATTTAATCTTAAAACGACACTTAATATGAAACGGAGGGGATAATTATTAGAGTACCTATTTAATCCCCATGTTTAATGCTGTAGCTCTTTTTCCTAATACTAAAGAGACAATATGTGAATATATTGGCCATAACAATAAGTTTTGTTGTTACTTTAAAAAAAAAAACATTTGTTAGAGTTCTAGTCTTTTTAACTATGTTTTATTCTAATAAAAATTGAAAAATATGTTACGAAAAATAGAGCTCTGAAAATTGATAGTGGTTGAAACTTTCAACACTTTTTGAGCATTCTTTCCTAACTACACAAACTAACATGTAATAACATAGACTTTCACAGACCATCTAATTTACCTAAATTCGGTACTCTGTTAAAGTTTAAACTATCAAATTAACCAATGAATTTGATTGATAGCCCCTTGCTGATGCGGTACAGAATTCTGTTTTGATGATTACTAATTATGTTAATGGTAGCAAAAATGATATATTAAAAAAAATTATATTGTTTTTTCAAACCATTTTTTTTTATCTTTTTACACTATTTTATTTTCTAACCGTTTATCGTTCTTGTTTATCATTAAAATTATTGTTTCATTTATGCTTACCAATCGAACTTAATGTCTATATAATTGTAAAAAAACACTAAACTATAATATAAAATATTCCTTATAACTCATATTTGTTTTCAAAACATTCGTTTCTAATGTCTCGTCGACATCCATTACAGTCTTATATCGTGGTTCGTTTCCTACTCCACCTCTTTATAATGGTCGATTTTACAACATTGATTGTAATGAGATGTTGAAAAGGATCGGGAGATTGGCTAAAATGTTTCTTTTGAGATTTTAGCAATTTAATTTTAGGATTATTTCATTATGGTTAAGAAGAGGACACAATTTTCTACAGCTGTTTTTATTGTAGATTATTTAGATAAAAAATGATTACAAGAGATAAGATTCAACCTAGGTTACCTTTTTTTTGTTAAGTTGGTTTCCACGGTCGAGATTTAAGAGCTAAAGAGTAAATAATATGGGAAGACAAGTTTCATATACTTTATAATAAAGGGACAAGTTCATATATAATATGGTTAATGTTCTTTTAAGTCATGTTTGTGAACCACACACTAACCACAAAAGTAGTAAACTTTTAGTTTTTGTTTTGTTGAAGTCAAAACGTCCGAATTTTTACAATTTTATATCAAAACAATAGTTTGCCCCTTTGGGTATTCTTTTTCTTACTCAAATGTTTTTTGATTGATAATATCGAAAATACATAATTAGTCCCTAAGAAAGAGTTTCGAGCACAAAAGAGAGAGGTGAAGTTCAAGATAAGGAGTCTAAACCCAACGGTTCAAGATAGGGTTTGTTCCCGAAATCAAATGTATGGTATTCAAAATATAAAATAATCAAAATTTGATGACTATTATAACTGCAACACATTTGTTCACATATTAATTTATAATCCATTTGTTCAGTTATTCTCATTATTAGAAACCAGTCATCTCTATAAAATTATTTGTAAAATCAGTCTTACGTATCATGATCATGTTAATTGTAATAAAAATAAATTATATAGACACTTTAAAAAACAAATTATTATGATTAATTTTTCATTATCAATACATCTTTTAATTTTTTTGTCATTTAGTTGTCTTTTCTGAAGATAAGAATTTTGTTTTTTTAAACTCTTTATAATACTATTTTTAAAATTATATTTCTTATTGTCACCATTACATTCATTCTCGTGTAGCCATTTATATAAATATCTTTAATGAAATAAAATTAATTTCACAACTAATTTCATATTTTCTAAGGTTTGAAAAATATAATATACATACATATGCATATATAATTTTTCCACATACAAATAATATTATATATAATATTAATTTAATTCCTATCATTGGAGACTTAGCGTGAATTCTGTATTTTGTATCCTAGCGTGGGAGTGATAGTTGTGATTTTGTATCCATTAAGATATCATTTTATATTTTTTTCTACTATTAGAACTTTTGGATTTTTTTCGTTAGTCATGGGTTTCACTAACTTTTTTTTAACTCACAATGGATAAAGCTTGGACAGGACAGCTAATCCATGTGGAGAAACATTGGACTATAGTCTCCCGTGATATATAAAATGTTATTAATCAATTTTTTATCTTTAACACTTAAACTATGATATTACGAAAGTGCATTCTACAAAGTTTGATCAATCATGGGCTTCTAATCAGATTTTTATTTTTCAATACTTCAATAATTACTAGAATTATTCAGCAACACTACAGTATTTTTTTATATAAAAAGAATCACGAAAATAACATTTACCATCTATATATTCAATTTTATTCACTTGGTAACTTGTTGGTATACTACTACTAGGGGACATCTAAAGTGATATTGTCGTTACGGTGTTAGAAGATCCATTTTTTAAAATCAAAACTCATCAAAATGGCATCCTTTTGATTTAATAATGTCAATTTAGATTAATAGTGCCACATCAGATTTCCGTATAATTTTATGGGGTTGGCTAACAGAATTCGGGTCAAAGTATGTTTGGGCTAAAACAAAATAGTGTATGTTTGGATATTTTAAAACAATTAAGAATTTGGATACGAATTTACACATCAAAATTATTGAAGATCTAATCCGTACCAATTGAAAATGTTTAGGAATGAATTGACTGTTTTCCCTTGGTTTTACTCGAAAGTCTAAACATTCTTTGAAAAACTTCGAGCAAACAAAGAGAGAAACATCAAACATATTTAAACATATTTTAAATATGTGTACCCTTTTTTCAAGCTGTCTTATATTGCTTTTTTTGTGTGTCTTTTTGTGATAAAGCAGCCGCCAATTGCGAAAATATTTTCCAAAACTATTGGATTTTTTAGTGGTGTTCAATGGTAAATGATGTATAAGTTAGTAATCCTCATACTACGTTTTCACATTATTCACATATTTATACTTAACATAGACATATTTGCAGATCTTATGTCTATAAAAGGAACTACGAAAAAAAACAGTTTTATAAGCAACACCAATACAAAAGAAAATAAATCTGTACCAAACAACCAGAGAGAAACAAGAACCGGATCGGTTTGTTTTCAATGTTACAAAATAAGAAGGAACTTACCGTTAAGACTTAGAGAAGAAGAGAAGAGTTTATTATTCTTTGCGCGGCTTTGATCGGGAGGGTTTTGCAGGAACAACGTAACTGAGGAGAATCAATACAACAGGTATGATTGTTCCAATGTAATATACACTCCCGTACGCAGTAAGTGTTTCGTGCAAGCTTAAAACCTGAGAGATCACGATTGAAAGAATGGCGTTTGAGTGGTCGATAAGTGTGACGGAAGAGATAAAAGGTTAGTTATTACCATGAAACCGACGGCTGAGTAGTTGAGAACCAAAACGGTGTAAAGGAAGTTGATGAACACCATCATCTTTCTCAGCATTGCTAATTTCGGACTGATAGCTTGTTGCCATCGGTAAATAACTGCAAAGAAAACGTATTTAGATCAAAGAAGAAGAGAGGTGCCATTAGCAACTTAGATTTACCCCGTGAGCCGGCGATCATCAAAGCTGACTGAACAAAGAACATCATATAACCAGGATACAGTCCCTGCAAATCGAATCAGATGCGGTTAGTTAGCTTCCGTAGGGAAGAAGAACATGTTTTTATATATAAATGTATGTTCTTTCATCAATGGAATCAATTGAAAACATTCAAATTACGATATTTGCACGATATTTTCGGATTAAGAGAGTAGATGAAGAAAGAACTCACATGCCAAACCGCACTGACGGTTTGTGTAGCTAGTAACTGGAAGAAACCAGCTTTCTTCCCACTCTTCACAAGTCTCTCATATACGTCTGTAAGTTCAACAATACGATCAAGTGGATAATCTCTCTGATGTAAGTCTATGAATCGTTTAAGTACCAGACTACTCTTCTAATATATACTTACAGTGACGAAGCCATGTGCTGACTTGTATGTTCCATACAAGCGGAATCTGAACAGCACTCTTAGCAAGTTCTACACCGAGAATGTCTACATTCTTAGCACGGTCCCATTTGGGCTTTGGTGAAGCATCATCAGTCCAACCACTGAAACCCAAACCAGAGATGATAATAGAAGCTTCTGAAATTGACCAGATGAAGTAATACTTCCAACGAGCGGTTAATCCCGCCATGTATTGGTAACTAAATTTCCTCCAAAATCCCCATTCTTGGTATACGGGTTCAGTGAACCGAGTTAACGGGTATTGAGGCACTAAATAGAGATACAGAGCCATGCAAATCGCAGCTTGGAAAATAGCTCGCAATGTAGCTCCATAAGGTGATGGCTGCTTCCTTTTCTCGGAAGTATCCCAAATCTAAAGAAGCACAAAAGTTTACAAATTTAGAAACTAAGCGGACAGAGAGTAGTCAAGAAGAAGAAGAAGCTTACTCCTTTTCCTTCCGTCCATTCGAGATAATCTTTCATCTCATAAACAGGTCCAGCAAAATGGCTACCGCAACAGAGACAGTAACCAAAGTACTCGATCAAAGACGGCATCCCAATCAACCGGTTCTTCTTCTGAGCTTCACGTAGACCTTCCTCCTTCAACATTCCATCATTGTAATTTATGGAACACGAGATAACTTTCAGTGTTAACACCATTAAAGCTCCTAATGTACATCAAAGAAGGAAATCACAATCACTACTTTCAACCAAATTTCATCACAAACTCACAGAACAAGATCATACAAAGCAAAAGGAAGGATCTTTTTCTTGTTTTTGTTTCATGATTCATAACACATGAACTATTCGAAGCTCACAAACAAATTTTTACCAGTACATTAAGAGTTACCACTTACCAGTAGCGTCGATTCCTCCTTCTTTCCACGCATCTCCACTCATGTAAAACACATGACTACAAAAACAAATGCACCATAATTAAATCAAAGTCATGCAAATTGAAGAACACTTTGTAGATCAGCACTGATTCAGAGCATCAAAAGTTAAGATTTTTTTTTGAAAAGGAGGATTCAAAATCATACCAGCCAATGAGATAAGAGAAACCCAGGAAGAAAGTGATGATTCCACACTTGGATCGATAAATCGCCATGGAAGCATAACCGATCGTCATCGGGATGAGGAAGTGGAGATTAGAGGAGAAACCGAAGGATAGATAAGAGAGGAAAACACCTGAAGCAGCGGCATAGATGTGTTTACCGAGTCGACTCGGGACGATTCGCCATGCGAAGGAGACTGGGATCGTGGCGACGAAGCAGAGGAGGAAACGGAGTACGGCGACCGAAACGCCGATCGATGCAGCCATTGAATTCATGTCCATTAATTCCATGGTTTATGAAACGAAGAATTGAAAAATCGGACTGAGTCACGGACGAGTCACTCCGGGAATGGTAAGGAAGATTCTTCTTCAGAGAGTGATGGATCGTGTCGTGTGGGTCGTTCACTCCTCACTCACACGAAAGCATCAATTTTTTTTTCTTACCTGTAATAAACCGATTGGTACACTGTCTCAATACTCGATAGAATGCGGTTCGGTTCGATAATAAACCGAATCTGAGATTGAATTAAATAAAACCCTAATTCCCTTCTTACTTTCGATCTCATTCCCAGTTCTCGCTCATTATTTTCAATACTATCCGACTTGTGTCTCGCGCCGTTCTCCGACAATTCATCGTTCTCAGCCAAGTAAGTTTAGATTTTTGGTTTTGATCATTATAGTTTGGATTACAACCAATTCATGTTTCTGGTGTAATGATAATATGCGTTTAGGTTTCAAATTCTGACAATGAAGGGAGCTAGTAAATTTGAACCAAGTTCGAGTAAGATAGTTTTTGACGACAGTGAAGATGATGATGAAGAGCAATCCTTGTCGTCTATGTCTTCTTCTGATGAGGTCAGATACTCTTAGAGTATTGATAGACATTCTTTTTGTTGATTTTATAAAATTTGATTTTTTTTTTTTTTTGAATTGGGAAATTAGGAAGAAGAAGAAGAAAAAGGGAAAGAGTTAACATTGGAGGAAATACATAAGTTGCGAGCTGATGGGTCTCGTGCAGTTCGAGTGAAACCAGATAATGTGAAGAGAAAGGGTCGTGCTAACAAAAACAGGTACACACATTACTTCTCTTGTCTTTTTTTTTGTTAGTTATGTGCCAGTTGTTTGGTTTTTTGTTAATCTTTTGTTTGTTTTCATTTTTGATGAAAAAGACCAGTGGAGATGAGTTCTAAAAGACCTGTGAGTCGATACAGAGAGGTTGTTCAAGTTCCAAGGAAGGTAATAACAAAAAGCTCGAGCATATGTTTCTCTGATTTCTTCTCCTGCAAGTGTTTGATCTTGGGGATTTATAAATTGTTGTGTGTTTTTTTTTTTGACTAAGAGTTTCTTTGTTTGCATTCAGGTGGTTCGCGATCCACGCTTTGACTCGCTGGCTGGAAATGTTGATCCTGAGGGGTATCTATCTATATATTTATCTTGTGAAATATGAAAGTAGTTATAGTTCGCTCATTATTCTTGTTTGAGTGAACATAAGTCTTGTGTATCTATTGTAGGTTCAGGAAGCGATACAGTTTCTTTTTCGAGGAGAAACTTCCTGTAGAAAGAGAGGTATTGATTGAATCAAAACATCTTGCAACTTCCACCCAGTTTCCAAATTCTCACCAAGCTTTTTGTTTTGTCTTAAAACAGGAACTGAAAAAGAAGCTAAAGAAAACAAAGAATCCAGAAGAGGTTGAAGAACTGAAGGACCAGTTAAGTTATGTTGTAAGTGCTCCTTTCTTTTGCTCTACTCTTGTCTTAGTTGCTGTCTTCTGCTAAAGCTCTCTAATCATCTGTTTCTTTTGCCGTTGCCTCTGTTATGTAATACCTCAGGAGAAATGGTTGAAATATGATCCATCAAGAGATAACAAAGGAAAAACAATACTAGCTGAACACAAAAAGAAAGAACGAGAAGCCGCTAAGATGGGGAAAAGACCTTACTATCTCAAACAATGTATGTTCTTAGTTTTGTACTCAAAAAGTTCCGAGCTTGCCGTTGAACAAACAATTTGCTGAATCGTTTTCTTACTTATTATGCAGCTGAAATCCGAAAGCAAGCACTCATCGAAAAGTACAACAGTCTCAAGGTATCAATCTTGACTCCAAAGTTAAACTTTATATAAAGACAGAATCACTGAATCACTTTTGCTTTTTTACCTTGTACAATCCAGGAATCTGGGAAGCTTACATCGTTTCTTGACAAACGGAGGAAGAAGAATGCAACAAAGGATCACAGGTACGTGCCCTATCGCCGAGCGGATACCTCAGAGCAATAGGGAGAGACAATATCGCTTTAAGACCGGGTCGTTTACATCGGTTAATGACGGGCTTTGCGACAGTCTTTGTGATGTAGTACTAAAATTTATGCTGAGAATTGAAATCCATAATCATATGCAGCTTTACTCTCTTTTTTTTTTGCTTAATTTAAAGCCAAATCCAGTACAAATGCTGCTTATTTTTTTATTTGTTTCTCTTAAGAAACGAGAGACTCTAGACTATTCAGAGGGTTCAATTCTACTTTACTTTTTCGTAATTGTTTCATGTTGTTTTTAACCATGACTAAAAATAGTGCAAGTACACATGGAATTAGAGTCCTTTTTTTTTTTTTTTTTTTTTTGGTCTGGAAATAAAATTTCATTAAAAAGGAATTAGAGTCCTGGACAAAGAATCCACACACATATATCCGGATTCGTAGTTTTTAATATATCATATGATAATTTTCTATAATTTTTATTGTATGTATAACATTTATTAGTTAGTTCATTTGTCCAGATTGAATTGCATAAATCATTTAAAGAAAAATATGCATAATATTATTTTATTCGTTCATGTAACACTTATTACATACAAAATACACGTGAAATGTACCGAACAGTCTACTCAAAAGAGGTTTCCTTATGAAAGGATCCAAAGAAGATCGATATAAGAAGAAAAATTACCAAACAACCTACGTATATAAACATATATGATAATAAATTTTATTTTCATAATTAAGAGTATTGGACTTATATAAAGATCTTCAAATCCTAAACGTAATTAGAAATAAATTCATGTAAAGTTTCTTTCTAAAAAGTTCATATATGTTTCATTCTAAACCACACCACTAACCCGAAACGTTGATACAGATTAGATCAACTATTACAAGGACAATTTAACAGATAAATACTACCTCCGTAGCTACGAGACCGGATCCATCAACGGTCACGATCAACCAGGCTCCACCTACTCCTGTCAAACTTCCTTAGAAGCTTGCCTCCATTAATCTTGTAAAACTGCGCCTTCGGGGATTCGAACCCAGTACCTGTCGGTGTAAAGCATTAACCACTTGACCACTAGACCACGGTTGCTTCACAATATATGTTTCATTCTAAATAATTCTTTTTAAAAAATTCAATTTGATATATTACTATTTTAAAGTGCATATCTATGTAGACACATGATATCCAATACAATTAAAGCCAGGTCCATTCATGACTGTAAAATGAAGAAGTGAAAACAATATTTACAACTTAGGTTAATGCATAACTTTGTGATATAAAACAGAATATAACAATACAGATTCTAGATGTAAGGAAAAAGATCATTAGATTCTAAATGAATGTAATTAGATTAATTATCTACTATAGTTTTATTCGTTTTGAGTGACAGTGACATCGATTATGATGGTCGCTATGACAATCGTTGTGGTGTTCGTTTTGGAATCGATGTGACTATCACTATATTTTTTTTTAAAAATCGCTTTTTTCACCTTGTTCCATCGTCGTTAAAATTAGAACAGTCTACTCTGTGAATTTAAGAAGACCATCTAAACCAATGTATTTCTCTATATTTGCCTCTATTAAGAGGAAAATCTATAATAGAAATAAATTCATGTAGGTTTTGCTCCAATGTATTCCTCTTTCTTCCTCTAAAAAAGAAATTCTTCTAATATTCTTTTTTAATATTTATAATAATACATTTTGTTTTTAAAAGTTACCAAATTAAAATGAAGAAGTATTCTTTTATTTATTTTAATGATAAAATAATTATAAAAATATAAAATATTTAAAAAAGCAAATAAAAATTAGTATATATCTATAAAGCACAATGAAATAATGTTTTTTTACAATCGTTTTGGTTATAACTGTCAAATATAAAAGTTAAAGGAAAATTATGTAAACAAAAAAGTTTGACTCTTGGAGTAGCTGTCCGCCTGTGCCATTATAGAGGAAACGCTATTTCTTAACACAAGAAACTCTATATTTAGAGGAACAAATAACAATCTCTATTTTAGAGCAAATTAGAGGTGGGTTGGAGCTCATTTTACTCTATATAGCATTGAAACCAACCATAAAAAAAAGTTCAACAAATATAGCAATGGGTATGGAGATGCCCTAAATTACAAATTGCTAATTTAGAGTTATTGTGCCAGTCGATGTTGCCAGCGGCTTTCAGTTGGAATCGCTATCCCAACATGGCCTATGCCATTATACCACAACAAAACCATTATTCATTGTATGGGAGGTTGTATTCAACGCAACTCAAACAGTGTTCCCATTTCTGAAACGTTTCCGAAACGAGAAACGGTCCTCGGACGGAGTTTCCATGCAACATAGTTCACAATAATATAATCAGCAAATCAGGAAACAAATATTTTTCAAAAAAAAAAAATATATCAGGAAACAGATATTTTTTTTCAAAAAACAAAATCAGGAAACAAATAAATAAAAGAATTATATCCATTATCGTATTATACAGTTTGTTGACTGTAGAAATGTTAAATAATACATAAAATTATTTCTTTATCTTCTAACTTATACAGAAAGGTTCCACAACCCCTATATAAACAAACATTAACAACGCAAATTAACCAACAAATTACCTCAAACTTTTATAATAATCTCTTCAAAACCAAACAAGAAAAATGGAAAGCAAAAGAGTGAGTATAATATACATTACAATGATGATGATGGTAATGGGGAACTTTGTAGTTCAGAGTGAAGCTCAAGATGCTTCTCCTTTTAAAAATTGTTACCCAGGTTGTATTGAGAATTGTTTCACTCAGAAGAAGTTCCCAAATAATTTGATGTGTCCATTGAGTTGTATCTTGACTTGTCTTGTTCCTGAAACATCAAACATTATTCCTTCTCAAATGATTTCGGCTAACAAAATTGATTATTTCTGTAAACTTGGTTGTGCTACTCATCATTGTGCTCCTCTTTCCTCTTTCCCAAATCCGAGTAAGTTTTTTTCCTTTTTATATATAACAAAAACGCATTTTTTTCTTGATTATGAATAAATATCTTATTAATTGATAATCATGTATCTAAATGTACTTTCTTAGTAGTTTATTTTGTTTCAATACATTTTTATCTAATATTATGGATATTAAAAAAAGATTATTAACTGATGGTTTTTTGTTGTCGTTGTTTGTTGAATGAGCAGATGTTGACAAAGTTGCCGACTGTGTGGATTCATGTTCGGACAAGTGCTCCAACAAGAACTAAAAAACTGATGTCTAAATACAGGGCTGTCTAAATATTAAAAGATATGAACTACTATTTATAGTTTGTATCACTACAATATTCAATAAAAATAAATATTTATTTCCTGATTGTATTGAGATTCAATATTCAATGAAAATATTTGTTACAAGCAAATCAATAGATGAAACTGTCGACCTCGGATAGAAGATCCTTGGCTGTAACGACGAAAAGTTGTTTGGCCTTTGTTTGCATGGCTTTTTTAGTCTCTTTTGTTCTAGTCTCTACTATCCAAAGTTTCTTTTAAATCGTTGGCTTTCATCCTTTGTTTAAGAATTTGGTATTTCATCTCTGTTTTCGGAATGTTCGACATGTGAACTTGCCGGTTTGTTTTTGGAAATATACCATCCTTGCCGGTCTTTGTATAAAGTCCTTGAATTTCAATATAATTCACTAGTTGACAAAAAAACGAAACTGTCGACCCAAAGAAAAAAAACTAAATGATAAAAAAAAAGTTGTATTGAGATTGTTGCAACGAGTCGTTAATTGCATATTAAGTAGAGGCTTTATCGCCACGAAATGACCATATAATTCCGATACAAAATCGAATCAAACACTTAGCATATTCTATTTACATGATCTGTACAGCATCTTCAGAATCAGATCAAGTCCAACTATTAGAGAGCTATTATGGTTTATGAGGTAATGAAGAGTCACTAAGATCATATCAGGGACAACCAGCGTCACTTGGAGACTTGGTCGAAGCCCATATGTGTATGAAGCTGGTTATGTCAGAAGGCTCGACAGAGTGTATTAGTCGTGGTCAAGTTAGATGAGTGTTGCTGTTCAATGGGACTGTTTGTGGGACTACAGACTCTGCTTCTCTTTGGTTCTGAGATCCTCACGTTGGAGATTGCAACCACAAGCACATCCACCACACCGCTTTCATCTTCTTCCTCCTCTGAGTTGGAGAATGAATCAGTCGGTGAATCAGATGTTGTCTTCCTCTCTCTGTTAGCTCTGTTTAGGTTAGTCTTCTCTATCGGACTGCGAATCTGGAGGCATGGAGGAGGTCCTGCTTGATTCTTGTGCTTCGACTTGATACACATCGTCTTGAGTGTCCGGTCTGTGTAAAAGAGTATCCATGGATGCCCTGAAACACACAAGTGAAGATATGGTCAGCAATGAACAATGACAAACTAAAAAAGATCCAGCGATACTGCAATCTAAGGAGCTGGAAGAGATTAAAAGGCTTACTTAGCACTTCATCGGCTGTGATCCTGGCAGATTCATCCCTTGTTAGCATTCTTGCCAACAGATCACGGGCTGGTTTGGACACGGACTCCCACACTCCTGAGTTGAAATCAAGCTTCGCTTTCTTGATTGCTTCAAATATGGCATCCAAAGAGTTTCCTTTAAACGGAAGTACACCAGACAAGAGAGCGTATAAGAGGACTCCTGCACTCCAAATATCAACTTTCTCTGAATATTTTTCGGAAAGAACTTCAGGTGCAACATAAGCAGGACTTCCTGCCAATCCAGACAATGTTTGACCTGTACAAACCAATGAACAAATAGATAAGTAAAACCTCGACAGCTCGATTAAGCTACAGAGAAAAGGTCAAACTCTGATCTCAAGTAGAATATGTCAAACGCTTAGCTAAATAAGAGGATTTCATAAAGACACTACAAATCATTTAAATTGCTTACACAAAATAGTAAGAAATTCTTTAACGCTTGAATACAATTACCTTTTGCAATTCTCATGGCAAGTCCAAAATCAGCCAGCTGTATCTTCCCAGCAGCTGTTAGGAGAATATTCTCAGGTTTGATATCTCTATGCACAACTCCCATCTCGTGGCAATAATTGATGACTAGCATGAGGTCCTTGAATATATTAGCTGCTCGCCTCTCAGAATACCTGCCCTCCTTAACCATCTGATCAATCAAACGCCCTCCCAAACACAGCTCCATCACAAGATGGAAACAATCTGACTCTTCATATACAGCATGCAATGTGACAACCCGAGGATGACCAGATAAATGCTGCATTATCTCAACTTCCCTATGAACACTCTCCTCCCCCTTCTTCAGAGTTTTACAAGCAAAGTCAATCCCATTATTCTTCGACCTACAGATCCTGACTGACCCGAATTTACCTTTCCCAATGTTACGACCGAAAACATAATCATCCTCTATCTTATTCTTCCTACCAGTCTGTGTAGAAACATCTATGCACCCTATCTTCCTCTTCAAACCTCTTCCTGATGAAACCAAAGATGATGCACCACAAGGAGGTGCAGTAGCAACGCCAGTGAGTCGTCTCTTAGAGGAACCAACAAACTCCTCGACAGTATCATTCTCCCTGCACCGCTTCTTTAATCTAGTATAACCCTCTAGTGAAAAATGTGACCTGAAGTTGGATGATCGTGATAAATCCTCTGGTAAATTCTCTGAACCCTCAGTTTCACTACCTTTCCGCTTCAACCTCATCAAATCAGCTAGCAATCAATCTGACCACAAATAACGAGCATCAGAATCCCTTACATAAGAAAATGATCAGTCTTTCTCCTACAAAACCAGAACAAACGACAAACCCATCAACGCAAGGGCAGAGAGACAATCACAAGATAGCACACAAATGTAAATCAAAAATCCAATTTCCAATAAGTAAAACCAAAGAGAAACCCCGAAAATTTACCACACAGAATGATTAGATGTGGGCATCACTTTACAAGTATAATCTAGAGAATAGTGAAACAAAAATATGAAGCTTCAATAACTCAGAAACTCCCCCACAGATTTTCCCGCGAAACACATAACTTTCCCGGAATAAAAAAAGGAGAATGCTAAATCGAAACAGCAAAAACCTACACTCAATCCCTTGATCAAACTACAAAAAGAGGACTAAAGCTCATAAAAATTAGGGCAGGTAACGAACCTCGTGAATCACCAAAAAACGAACTTTCTCCTGAGACGAGGTCGATCAGAAAGGCTGATGGGACCCAACGGAGCGAATTGAGGCAAGATTACCGATAATAAAAGAACTAACAACGGAATCGAATTCCGAGAAATAAAAACAGCAGCGAAGATTGACGCGAGAGAAACCCTAGCAATCTCAACGAAGCGATATTTAGGGGAGAAAAAGCTAAGCCTGAATCATGCAGCAGATCTTCGTTATGAGGACTTCGTTATGAGGAGGATATAACGAGATTGTGTGATTTATATATATCTCTAGACTTTTGTGACGAACAAAAATTAATATAAACCGGCACAATGTCGGTCGTCAAAGAGCCGGTTTATTTTTATTATGTTGATTGAAACCTTCTAGACTTGAAGAGATTTACTTGATAATTTTAACAGTTTCAGTTTTGTTTCTTTTAATTAGGTCTGGGTTAATTAGGTCTGGGCAGAAAAATGGAACGACGAATCGAACCAAAACTGATCAAAAATTTAGGCCGGTTCCAACCAAAATATTCGATGTGTTTTGAGGTTGGAGAACCGAAGATACCGATTCAGTTCTAGTTCTTATCTAGAAACTAAAATAATAAATATCTGAACATATATATAATATTAGTGTTATTAACATTGCGAATAGTTTATTGACATTTCAGGTGGTTTATTTGTATTTAGGGTTGATTAATATTGTGGGTCGAATTTTAGATATTTTAGGGCTAATTCAGATTTTTTTTAAAAAAATTGTATATACTTTTTACTATTTTCGGGTATCTAGATCATTTTAAAAATTGAATTTATAAGTGTTTTATGGATACTAAATCTCTAGAACCGAAATATCTAGAATCGAATTATTTTCACCTGAAACCGAATCAAATATTTGAATGTCAAAAGCTACTTTATTTGTATTTAGGGTTTATTGGCATTTCAGGTAGTTTATTTATATTTAGGGTTTATTGACATTGTGTGTCGAATTTTGGATATTTTAGGGTTAATTCAGATATCTAAAAAAAAAATGGTGTACAATTTTTACTATTTTCAGGTATCTGGATCATTTTAAGAATTGACTTCATAAGTGTTCCATATATGGAATCGAAATATCTAGAATCGAATTATTTTAATCCGAAACCAAATCAAATATCTGAATGTCAAATACTAAATTTATCCACTATTATTTTTTGGAGGCAACCATATGGATAAAACTGAAATATCTAAAATTAAATTATTTTTACTCGAAACCGAACCAAATATTCGAATGTCAAATGCTTCTTTTATCAACTATTGTCTTTTGGAGCCAACTATATTGTTTTTTTTTTTTGTAAATTCTGTTTAGCTATAGATATGAATAGTAATGTGTTAAGGACGGTTAATAGAACTTCTAGAAGATTGATATCTACTTCTTGCGCATAAATCATATGGTTATTGTGATAAAGATTCAAGGGGTGTAGATAAGTATGATGTTTAAATAGAGATTATATTGTGAGACGTATATATTCTACAGATGTATATATTCTAAGTCGTGTGTCCATACAGATGTATGAAGATACCAAGGTATGGAGTTACAAGGATGATATCTTTAAAAACAAATTCTCCACTAAACATACATGGGAATTGATCAGGCAACAATCACCAAAATGTGGATGGAGTAAGTGTATCTGGTTTTCTCAGTATACTCCAAAGTATTCTTTTATGTTGTGGATAACCATCCTTAACAGACTACAAACGGGTGAACATATGGAGTGATGATCCAATGCTGATCCAACGTGTGTATTGTGCTCAGATCACTTAGAAACCCGACAGTATCTCTTCTTTGCTTGCTCTTATTCTGAGAGTGTCTGAAAACCGTTGATCAACGGTCTAATGCAGACTCGTTACACGCAGGACTGGGAGAATATCATTGTCATTCTCTCGGCATCTCCATCAAGCAACACAACAAACACAACAATTTTTTTGCTAAGGTATGCCTTTCACGGCAGTTCACAGCATTTGGATGGAAAGAAATGCAAGGAAACATGGGAATGCTCCACAAAATCATCATAAACTCCTTCGTTTTATCGATAAAATTGTCAAGAATAAGTTAATCAGTATCCCCCAAGAAGGTGCTCATGGTGTTATCAATGGATTACAAGCCTAGTTTGGCTCTCGTCAAACTCAATCATAGGCGATATAAATGATTTTTCGATTCTTTATTTTCTTCTGCCTACTTAGTTTTTTAAACACAAACATTCTTTATACATTTGAGGTAACAAGAATTTTTGGATTGAATATAGTTTTACATTCACTCAAAAAAAAAATTATGCAACCTTTTTCCAAAACATTTTCTTCAAGTTTACATAATGCATTGTAGCTATATAAACATCAAAAATAATAATTTAGATGTATATATATTTAGCGTAAATTGCGATAGATAGCACTATAAATAAATGTAAACTAATTTTTTTAATTTAAAAATGTAAAATAAAAGTAAAATGGGGAATTGATAAGTGAGATCAAAGATCTACTATGACATTCCAAATAGCCAACCAAAAGACAAGTAAAAATTACATAAAGGTCTTAAATAGCCAACCAAATTGTGTATATTCAAAGCTCCCATGGCCGGAAAAAAGAAGAAGTTATACTAATATATACATACATAGAAGAAAAATTATCTAAAAATAAGAATAGACGATAATATTACCCGTTAAAATACTTATGCACATTTGTTATTTCGTTAATTATACCAGCTAAAACATAATCAGAAGATAACACGACAGTTTAGTATGTTTTGTTGTTGTCAATTTTCACTCATTACATTTTCATACTGTGATATTATTATTTGTGAAATGCATGTGTCCTGTAATCTAGTAGATTTTAGAATTAAATTACATCGTTTATCACGTGGAACTATATATAAGATGATTGTGTGTACTTGATATATAGAGGAGGTTATAGTCACTGGAAGAGCATTAAGTTTCTGGAAGAGCATTAAGTTTCTGCAAATAATATGAAGAATTTTCTCATTCTCCTACTCGTGAAACAAGGAACATGGTGAAGTGAGTTGTGCTGTAATGACAATTAGGACATACATGATACATACACCGTTGTTGATCAGAAGATATTGAACATTTAGCTTAAACATCGACACAATTCTTTAACAGATACATAAAATGGAACAGGGGAAGGGATCTGTTCTCCGATTCTCGAACTTTGGAAATTCTTTGTAGTGGTTCCAAAGAGTTACTAAATTTTGAAAGTTTGGCTCAGTTTGTGATTCATATCTTGAAATTTTCCAATACCTTTGCCTAAGCCAAGAAACCTTTAGTAAAGCATAAACAAAGCAAAAACAAAGCTTATGTTGTAATTTAATTATAGGATCTGACCGAACCTGAGAACCCACATTGACCCTTACACATATCAAATTGGCACATATGCCAGTTAGTTGTACTTTTACACACAAATAAACTTGGCTTCAAGCCTTCAACTCATAAACCAAATAACCTCGTAATCACTAACCGGGACTGTCTCATAGAAAAGATAAGACATTCAAGAAAGCATTTCCAAAAAGCTTTTGTCCAATCTACCACTCGATAACATATCCATAACCATCTTCATGGTGGAAGCTTGTGCAGAGAACCCACACCTCTTCATTTCTTCGATGAGTTTAACTGAAGTGCTTATGTCATTGCCTCGGAGATGAGCTCGGATCAGTGTGTTGTATGTACAATCATCTGGCCCAATCCCATCCTCTGCCATTTTCCTGAACAACAGCCCTGCTTCAGACAGCGAGCCTTTCTTACATAGTCCTCCAATCATTATATTATATGTTTTGACATTACGCTTCACTCCTTTGACAGAGAGGCTACAGAATAAATTCCAAGCATCATCGACCTTACTAGCATTACACATCCCGTGAATGATGATATTATAAATAGTAGTACCAAGATCCATCTTACTCTTTTGCATTTTCTCAAATATTTCCAATGCTTCTTCTAGTTCTCCATTGTCACACAAACCATCCAGCAACATACCATAAGTTACAACACTGGGTGGCACGCCACGAGAAACCATCTCTTGGAAGAGTTCTTTGGCAACATTAAGTTTTCTTGATTGACAAAACCCTTGGATGAGAGTGCTATAGGTGACTGTATTCGCAACCACTCCTCTCAGAGGCATTTTGCGGAAGAGTTTAAGACCATCATAAACCCGCTTAGCCTTACAATATCCATTTACGAGGATATTGTACGTCACGATATCAGGATCGCATCCCTTGCCAACCATCAGTTCCAGCATCTGGTTGGCCTCATCTAAGCGGTTCTCCATGCACAATCCATATATCAAAGAACTATATGTGATGGTATCAGGATCTAAGCCTCTTGTAATCATCTCATTGTACAATTCTTTTGCCTCGATAAGTTTTCCCTCTTTCACAAAACTATCAATCAATGCACTGAAAGTGACGACGTCGGGGGTGATTTTCCTTGTGATCATTTCCCTTAACAACTGTGCATCGTCGAGGCTCCCATCTTTGCAAAGACTATCGATAATTATACTGTATGTGGTTACTTGAGGCTTGATCTTTCTATCTTCAATCTTTCTGAGAAGATCCAAGGCCAAGGCAGTGTTCCCTGACTTGCACATTCTATTTAGAACCGGTCCATAGGTAACATCATTGGGTTGGCATCCATTTTCCACCATACGATCAATTAAATCCATCGCTTCAGACACTCTACCTTTGAGACAAAGTCCATTGACAAGAGTGCTAAGCGTTACCAAATTTGGTCTATGTTCCGTATGTACCATTCGATAAACTAGTGCCACAGCTTCAGAAACTCTACCCTGGAGACATAATCCATTAACCAAAGTTGAAAACGTGATGGTGTTAGGCTCATACCCAAGTTTCACGATTTTTCCAAGAACAGAAAAAGCAAAACCGAGTTTCCGGCACCGGCAGAAGCAGTTGATTAAAATACCCAGGGTGTAGTTGTCATGTGCAATCCCCTGCAATTCCATTTTCTTGCAGAGAGCTAAGACGAGATCATACTGTTTTGTTTTGGCAACGGCACTAAACAATCTATTGAAATCTATGGTCGTAGGAAGAGGACGAGACCGAATCATGGATTGAAACAGATCAACAGCATCATCTTTCTTAATATCAACAAGCCTACTTCTCAATAACTCTTTGTAAGAGAGATTTCTATCGCTGGTGAGACCAGAAAAGTCTCTTTCGCAGAAGAAAAACAAGAGCTCGTATGGGCTATGGAGTAAAGAAGTTCTCAGGGTACCTGTCTCAGGTGAAGGGGGATGAACCAATCTCAAAGCTGTAAGACGACTCCAACTCTGCGTCCTCAACATCATCCCTGCTTCAGATGGAATCGTCCTCTTCTTAGGGTGGAAAATTTGGGGGGGGGATAGGACAAAAAAAAAGAAAGCCGGTTCGATAATCATATTTCTTATACCAGTCGTTGTCTATGTGATTTTAAATTTGTATTTTTGTAATGTCGACTAATAAACCGTTGTCGTTTCATCATATTGCAGTTGATACTGAGATTCGATCAAAAATCGTCCGCAACTTGTTCGACTGAATGCCTCAACTAATAGTTTTCACTAGAGGAAAAGCTAATTAGCTAAGAGCATTTCCAACCAGATTCTATTTTTATTATAAATTTTATTTAGAATAATTTTTATCTTTTAATCTCATTATATTCTCCATTTTAAAATAATATAAATTTATTTTTATTTTTATTTTACTAAAAAGTTTTCATTCATTAGCAAAGAAATACAATACAAACATAAAAGATTAAAAATGGCTATCACAAATCGATATCAGGACCAAAAACCAATGGATAAACAAGAATCCATAGAACCAAAATAACAAAACTAATAGTGAAAGACCAACACAACAACGAAACACATTAGAAATCGAAATGAACATATATCAAGACACTCTAGCACGAAGAACCTTCGAGGGCCGAGAGAGGAGATGGCGGAGCGGAGCAAACATAGCCGAACTTTATTAGTACATATCCACCATGACTCGTTATATTGCATCAACCTTGTTAAAGCCACGAGACATTGTATGCAAACAGACTCATGAAGTTGAGGGATCATTCTTTTACCACACGACGACCGACGACTAGAAATTAAAAAAAAAAAACGAAGCTCCAAATCATGATGATTAAGCAGGAGAACTCAAACCGAAAAGCAGAGAATTTGCAAGACAATACTATCGCAAACAAAGGAAGCATAAGAGCATAAACACCAACATCTCCAAAGGAGGAACACCAAAACCATCAGAAACTTGACAAATCGGATCAAGAGTTCCAACCGAACCAATGGATCCACAAGCAGCAAAAGCCCACCACAAGGACCAGTCAAACGAGTTCATAAATCGATACTGGTAAATTTATAGAAGAAGCACAGGTACAAACCTACAACCGCTAAAGGAACTAACACTAAACATAAGACAAAAGCTAACCCAGACTATACATAAACAAACCCCAAACCGCCATCACTAAACTGAAGACTAAACTTGCAACCCATAGGTTACGTCAGTTCAAAACTCTAGATCCGGCTGCGAATCTCGACTAGAATCACCGATGACAGCCCACACACCGGCCACGACACCCCCACTTATTTATTAGTCTATATTTGGAGTAAACATATTTCTTACTCTATTTTAATGTTAAACTTTTTATTTTTAAAATGGTTTTTAACTTATAAAAGTATATTTGTAATAAATAATAAGTTTAATAACTATTTATTATAAAATCATTATTAAAATTATTAAAAATGCTGATATACAAAGCTTCCAAATTTTAGAGTAAACAATATAAAAATACAGAAATTTAAGATAAATAACATAAAATAAATATAGCACACCAAATAATATAATTTAGTAATGTTGGTATTTAAACCAAAATATATTATGTTTTATTACTATTATATTATGTAATGCTATTTTTATTTATAAATATTTAATTTTAATAATTTTATAATAGAGAAGTTGTAATATTGTAATTTATGAAAGTTTTGCAAAAACAAAATGGAGCTAAATTGTAAATTTGATAAATAAAAAAATATTAGTAATAATAAAAAATATATACTTAGAATATTTCATTTTTGATGGTAGAAATATAATAATATATTGGAGAAAAAATTTAACTGTATTTTAATGTCACCCTATTTTAGGATGAAATATATAGTTAAATATATAGTTTTACATTGAAAATAGTAAAAGGCACTGGCCAAGGTAACAAGAAGAGGAGAACAAAACTTTAGTTTCTCTTATAAAGTCTCTCCACTCTAGTTTCTATATAGAAAGGTTCTGCTCTAAATAAATCAAACTTACCCCCACAAACCGGTCTAAAACAAACTGGTTCTGTTCTAAATTAACCAAACCGGCCTCAAAACCGGTATAAACACAAACCGGAATACTCTCTTAGCATTATCCTTGTAACGCATTGCAAAATTTTATAGCAGAGCTTATGAAATCAGATTTGAATATACTTAACAGATAGACAAAGTGGAACAAGGGAAGGGTTTGTGTGTATCTTGAAATTTCTCAAAACCTTTGCCTAAGCCAAGAAACCTTTCGTAAAGCATAAACAAATAAAGACATTGCTTGTGTTGTAATTTAATTATAATATCTGGCATTCTCAACGAAAAGATCAGACATTTCAAGAAAGCATATCCAAAAAGCTTTTGTCCAATCCACCATCCCATAACATATCCATAACCATCTTCATGGTGGAAGCATCTGCTGAATACCCACACCTTTTCATTTCTTCGATGAGTTCAACTGAAGTTCTTATGTCACCGCCTCGGAGATGAGCTCGTATTAGTGTGTTGTATGTACATCATTGTTGATCAGAAGATGTTGAACATTTAGCTTAAGCATCGACACAGTTCTTTAACAGATACATAAAAGTGGAACAGGGGAAGGGTTATGTGACTCATGAAATCTGTTCTCCGATTCTCAAACTTTGGAAATTCTTTATTTATGGTTCCAGAGAGTCGCTAAATCTTGAAAGTTTGGGTCAGTTTGTGATTCATATCTTGAAATTTTCCAATACCATTGCCTAAGCCGAAAAACCTTTCGTAAAGAAAAAACAAAATGCTTATGTTGTAATTTAATTATAGTATCTGACCAAACCTGAGAACCCACATTGTGACCCTTACAATTACCAAATTAGTGTACTAATGCCAGTTAGTTGTACTTTTACACACACATAAACTTGGCTTCGACTCATAAACACTGACTTGGACATTCAAGAAAGCATGTCCAAAAAGCTTTTTTCCAATCTACCATCCGATAACATATCCATAACCATCTTCATAGTGGAAGCATGTGCAGAGAACCCACACCTCTTCATTTCTTCGATGAGTTCAACTGAAGTTCTTATGTCACTGCCTTGGAGATGAGCTCGTATTAGTGTGTTGTATGTACAATCATTTGTGTCCTCTGCCATTTTCCTGAACAACAGGCCTGCTTCAGACAGTGAGCCCATCTTACAAAGTCCTCCAATAATTATAGTATATGTTTTGACATCAGGCTTCACCCCTTTGACCGAGAGGCTACAGAATAAACTCCAAGCATCATCAACCTTACTAGCATTGCACATCCCGTGAATGATGATGTTGTAGATACCAATATCAAACTCCATATTACTCTTCTGGATTTTTTCAAGTATTTCCAATGCTTCTTCTAGTTCTCCATTGTCACACAACCCATCCAGCAAAATACCGTAAGTGATAATATCAGGATGAACACCTTGACAAACCATCTCTTGGAAGAGTTCTTTGGCGACATTAAGCTTTCCAGATTGACAAAACCCTTGGACGAGAGTGTTATAAGTGACTGTATCAGCAACCACTCCTCTCATAGACATTTTTCGGAAGAGATTAAGACCATCGTAACCCCGCTTAGCCTTACAATATCCATTTACAAGGATATTGTAAGTCACAATATCAGGATTGCATCCTTTGCTAACCATCAGATTCAGCATCTGGTTGGCCTCATCTAAGCGGTTCTCCATGCACAAACCATATATCAAAGAATTATAGGTAATGTTATTAGGATCTATGTCTCTTGTGATCATCTCATTGTACAATTGTTTAGCCTCAGTAAGCGTTCCCTCTTTCACAAAACAACCAATCAATGCATTGAAAGTGATGACGTCGGGGGTGATTTTCCTTGTGATCATCTCCCTCAACAATTGTGTACCATCATTCCATCTACCTGCTTTACAAAAGCCTCCTATGAGAATGTTGTAGGTAATAACATTTGCTTTGATCCCTTTCGTTTCCATTTCATTGAAAAGGCTGAGTGCATCGTCAAAATTCCCATCTTTGCAAAGACTATCGATAAGTACACTGTAAGTGGTTACTTGAGGCTTGATCTTTCTAGCATCCATCTTTCTGAGAAGATCCAAGGCCAAGGCAGTGTTCCCTGACTTGCACATTCTATTTAAAATCGGTCCATAGGTAGCTTCATCGGGTAGGCATCCGTGTTCCACCATACGATTGATTAAATCCATTGCTTCAGACACTCCACCTCTGAGACAAAGTCCATTGACAAGAGTGTTGAGCGTTACGAGATTTGGTTTATGTTCCGTTTGTACCATTCGATCAACAAGTGCCACAGCTTCGGAAACTCTACCCTCGAGACATAATCCGTTAACCAAAGTTGAGAATGTGATGGTGTTAGGCTCATACCCAAGTTTCATGATCTTGCCCATAACAGAAAAGGCAAAACGGAGTTTCCGTCGCCGGCAGAAGCAATTGATTAAAATACTCAGGCTGTAGAGGTTATGCTCGATACCATTCAGTTCCATTTGCTTGGAGAGATCTAACACGAGATCGTACTGCTTTGTTTTGGCAACGGCACCAAACAATCTACTGAAATCTATGACAGTAGGGAGGGGACGAGACCGAATCATGGATTGGAAGAGATCAACAGCATCATCTTTCTTAATATCAACAATCCCACTTCTCAATCTCTCTTTGTACGATAGATTTCGATCGCTGGTGAGACCAGAAACGTGTCGTTCGCAGAAGAAAAACAAGAACTCGTATGGGCTAAGGAAGAAAGCATTTCTCAGAGTACCTGTCTCAGGTGAACGGGGATGAACCAATCTCAAACTGGTAAGACGACTCAATCTCTGCGTTCTCAACATCATCCCAGCTTCAGATGAATCGTCCCTTTCTTAGGGCCACTCTTGAGTGTGAAAATTTGGAGGAGAGACCAGTCGTTGTTTATGTGATTTTAATTTTGTTATTGTAATGTCGACGAGTTAAAAGCGTCGTCGTTTCAACAGATTGCAGTAGAGAGTGAGATTCAGAACAATATTGCCCGCACCTTGTTCGACTGAATGCCTCAATGAGCCTCTGTTTGGTATAACTGATTTTAGATTGTAACGAATCATTGTTATAACTTATAACAGGGGATGTAGATTCATTACAACTCCATATTATTGCAGTTTGCAACTTCAAAAACTCAAATAATAAGTTGATAACAAAAGTTCACTCTAAAACAAGCTTTCTAACTACCTCTATAAAAGGCTAAAGACCCCATAAAAAACCCAAGCTTTAACCTCTCACTAAACCCGACTCCAGTTGAAACATTAAAACCGCTTCAACTGGTCTTTACACGAGCTCGGGTATACAACTACAGAGTCTAGTGACAACCCGCCTTTGGTATGTGTACAATCGATCTGAGTCATCGAAAACTTAATCTTTGTCGATGAGCTTTTTGTTTCCCGGACTATAAAATCTCCAGCATGGTAGTGATTCCAGTTTCCCCGCTCGGTTAGCATGCATTGAGAGGAGGAATGCTGACCATCTTCGGTCCAGAGTTGAAACCGAACTGGTTTGATGTCCCAACCATGGACTTGTTCGGTATTACAGACCCGTCGACCAAACCACTTGCTAGGCTGACCTAGTTGCAGCCTGAAAAAGATACTGTAGGTTCCGGCTGGGAACGGGAAATCAATTTCACCATCAACTTCAAACCACCAGGTTTGTTGAAGGTATGCTACAGAAGAAAACCTGTAAGAAGAATCAAATCAAAAGGTTTATACTTTGAATCGCAGAAACACACAGATCATAGCAACCACAAGTTTATATGTAAAACCACATGATCAACACACGGATTCAGGAGGAAATTGTATACTTTTGAAGAGCTTGTGTTAGGCAATCAAACCAGCACACAGATTAGTATTCTTTTGAAGAAGTGAGTGTTAGGTAATCAAATCAAACAAGAAATGGCCACAGTGATCATTGGATCTAAAGAAAAACAATTGTGAATGATTGTGATTGATAATAGTGAAGAAAATCTCACCGAGATTCATCTGTGGGAATATGACTCCAATATCTACGATCATCAATGTTTGTGATTGATAATCCCTTAGCTGAAATGCTTAGACAAACACCACCGCTTCGTTTATCTACCCATACCTTCTGCAGAATCAATACAATTCGTTTAAAATACACAAACTTTCTCGGAAAACAAAGCTGACGAATATGAATCAAAGGTGCCTAAACTTTTCGAATAAACCCGAAATGTGAAAATACAGAGAGAGAGAGGTGTGAAGGAGACGAACCTTGGTGCCTTGATCGAATGAGTTAACCCTGCAGAGACAAGTGTAAATGTCTCTTTTCTGAATATTTTCCGGGAACCCACCAAGGATTTTCTCGAGTAAAGCTCTGTGATTCGGAGGAAGCTTCGATTCCCAGACGAAATCGGCCCATGAAGCGCCGCGAAAAGCCCTGTTGAGCTTCGACAATCTACAGATCTCAACAGGATCCAATTTCTCAACAATCAAAGCCACACAATCCTCCGGTAAATCCCCTAAATAAGACGACGAAGACAAATCATAGTGAAGACCAGACTGACTCGCACCCATCGAAGCACAAGGAGCAAAACCTTACAATAAACCCTTTTCAACCACGAGATCCAAAAAAAAAGTGTCCGTAATTTTAAGAAAATGGATTGTCTTCTTCAATCATCAAGAAGATCCTGAAGGTTTATTGAAATTTGTAAACTTTCGTCTTGGGTTTTTCTTCGGACGCGAAAATCAAACGTTTACACAAACAAGAACAGAGCAATCGAATAAAGAGGTTTTGGTTTGGTGATGACAGACAATGGTGTATATGTAATGTGATTAAGGATAATGGGCCGGTGACGCAAAAGCATGTGGATCGTGTAATAAAATATCCGGAAAATCATAAAGTTAATTGCTTTTGAACCATACATTTAATTCTAAAACAAAAAGCTGTTGGATTCGACGTTCAATTTTGTTTTTTTGTCCGTTTTTCTTAGTTTTATTTGTTTTTTAATTAGTGACAATAATCCCCAACTCATGAGTCATATTACACAACGAGTTAATAAATAAATGTATGATGTATACATATCCTTAGCCATTTGAGTTTTCAGTTACTATTATTTTCTGTTATACAGACGTAATCCAAGAATGTCAACGACCATCTGTTATGACCATGTAGATCGCATAGTTGTTTTGAATAACGCTTATCCGACAAACACGATATGTTGTGGATATATGTTGTTTTTGTAAAATATGGATAAGATTTATTTAGTAATGTAATAAGACAGAATAACAAGAAAATTCTAACTTGATTTCTCCGTTTGATCGTCCAATGATTTGGTTAGTTAAAGCTTATATATTCCTCTTTGACTGTATACAATTCCTTTCTGTAACAATCTCAGTCGTCCTATAAGTATGTATCATCTCTGTAAAGCTGGTTACCATTCAATATTAACCAATTAATAATAATAATAATAACAAATCATAGTTATATTATGGGTTTACATTATTTGTTGTATCTAGTTATCTTTTGAGACGAGTATGCTAAGATATTTTGACATTATTAACTGTTTTAAAAAATCAACATGTAAATGAGATATTTTGACGATTTGTTTCATACTATTTGGTTCCCCTCATGCATATCGAAGACGAAAATATCTAACATCATTGATGTATGACACTCTTTTTTTTTTCTTTTTCGTCTGAATAATACTTCATTACTTGCCCAAAGGGCTATCAAGGTTCAAGGGATTACAGATTGTAACAACAACAAAATAGACAGGATCAAGGACAATCATAGCACAAAAGACCTCAAATCGCAAGATATTTGTCAGCAAAAAAAAAAAGATATGTATTTCCTCCAATCAAACTAATGCTCCACCAAAGTGTACACCTATTTAGATTCTCAATTACATTTGGAAAATTGTGTTTTTTTTTTTGGGTTAAAATATATTGATATGGTTGGAAATTAATGGATGTCGATGCAAGAAAACCTTCAAGTTCCATTTAGTTCGATTATGACTATATGGACATAAGACTTAGAAAACGACCAAAGATAATTAATATCTGAACTTTTTTGTTGAATAATAAATATCTGAACTTAACTAGTGGGAAAACAATAAATAAGTAAATTGGTTGGTTAGAGAAGAAACTAAGAAACTAGATGTCCAAGTGCAGAGCCGGTGCTAGACACAATTTTTTAATTTTTTTGAATGGGGCTTCCACTTCTCAAGGGCCCCACAAAAAAAATTTGTGTATGTTTTTATATATATATATATATGTATATATATATATATATAAACAAAAAAATAAAATACTACTAAATGGAAAAAAAATTATGTTTTGTATTGTTTTATTTTATTTTATAACAAATATTATTTTTATATTATTAAAATATGATTTTGAAAATATTTTTGAATAGGGCCTCCAAATTCCTAACTCCGGCTCTGTCCAAGTGATAAGGACTCATTACCAGAGAGACATGAAGTACGTATGATATATTAACACTTTTTGAAAATATACTCTTTTTGCAACTTGTTCCTTTTTCACATGTAAATACAACTCTGATTACTTTTCCTTACAAAAATTAGTTTCACTATAAAATATTGCGTAAAATCATATAAAAATCAGAAACCATGGCAAAATGATTTTAAAATAATAGCAACTAAATAAGAGTTTGGAAAAAAAAACGAGGAACCCATAACAAAATTCAGAAATAAAACGGGCTAACCTAAACTATAGCCCATACTTGAAAAACCCAGCCCGTTAGTCATTATACCTTTGTTATTTTCTGGCTCAGCAGCAATCAAAGTATCAAATGTTTGTAAACATAATTCAACAGACTCTAGTTTAGTCAAAACGTTTGGTTTGCAAAAATACACATTTTGGTCTCAAAAATATCTCTAATTTGCAGCTACTATCACATGTTCAGAAATCAGAAGGTTTTAGAGAAGATGGTAACATACTGTTCTATGTTCTATATAGGTCATCGTTAGTCATATATAGAGGAAAAAGGTTAATCATGATCTCATGTATACGTACAATTACATGTTACAACTACGACAAGGATTGTAGTTTTAAAAAGAACTAATTATAAACTAAGTATAAAAATGTGCGGTTTTATACCGCTATAAAATTTTATATTTTATAAACTAGGTGTTTTGGTCGACGGCGACGGCTCATTGTCGACAAGGTCCGGCTGGTGTCCAGTGAAGTCACTCCGGTTTTCTACTCTCCCCAATGGTGTTGATCTCTCTTGCTCGACCGTAACTTCGTACTGTTTGTGCCTCATTCTAGACGAGTGGTTAGGGTGGCTCAAAGCTTGTGCCACTGTTTCTAATCATTGTTATTGAATGTGGTTTAGTCTCGGTTTAATCTGGTTAGTAAAGGTTAGGTTTAGTTAGGTTTTCCATGTCTTTGTCTTGTGATCTGTTTTTTGAACTGAGAAGGAGGTAGTAAGGTTGTGGTTGTGGTGATGCTTTGGTTTATCATTTACTATTAAACCCCGTATGATAGAGTAATCCCGTATGCAAGGCTGGATCCAGAAGTTCATGAGATCGATCTTGAGATGTGGAGGTCAGTCTTAGATCGGTTTATCTCTAGACTTTGCCGTCGAATGGTCTTATTTCATGGGTTGCCCATTGAAACAACTTCAAAATTCTTTTTATCGGTTCAACAAGCTTCCACCGGTGTATTTTCTTTATAGCCTGGTTGTGTCTTACTAAGATTCCGAGATGTTTATCGCTAACCTTGCATCTAATACTCCTAAACTATAACGGTTAATTAGCGATTGATTTAGTTCTCATGTTTTTTTTTTGACATAGGTTCTTATTTTGGGTTTAACAATTGGTGTATTCAGTTATAAAACCTAAACATTTTATTTTAATTAATGATATTAATATTTTTATCAAAAAAAAAAAAAACTAGGCTGCAGCAACTGGCTTCGCACCACCTAGTCTGACTATACAAGTCGATACGAATACAAAAAAAAAAAAACTGACGGTAAATTTTCTTTCTGTGTTATTCCAATGAGAAAACCCACCATGAAGCTTACTTTAAGTATTAAACCATGTTAATGGTTAAATCACATTTGTAATTTGAGTTTACTGTAAGAGACACTCTTTGTATTAAGTTTAATAAATATTAAGTAGATAGAGAAATTAAATAATTGTAGAGGTGTTTTTACATGAGTTTGAGTTTTAGACTTTCAGCTGAAAATATATCGGCCTGGACCATAAGAAAATATCAAATGGACATTTACTTGAGAATTTGTATACCTTCATATTCTAAAATAAAATATTCACAGGAAACAACAAATAGTTTTAGATATATCTAATATAGAGCATAGATAATATTATTTATTACTTTTACAAAAAAAAAAAAAACATATTATTTATTAGTATAATTTTTGTTAGTGATGGGTAATCCATTAAATTTAGCCGGACTTTATGATAAGTGCAAAATCACGTGGTTTTGAAGTGTGAGCAAAACAAATTAGCACTTTTGGAGTTATTGGCATTAATTTCATTATGCCTTTAAATCACATTCATAGTGATAATAAATCACTTATACGTACTAAAAGTCTAAAATAAAGAAAACAATGCCATGCAACTATATACGTATACGTTATTCTATACAAATTACATATTAAATAATTATATTCATGTTTCCCTGGGTCCCCCCAATTTATGACAAAGTCTTTTTTCAGTCATTGCTTACCGCATTGCCATTTATTTTACTTCTCCCACAAATTTTCTTAATTATCGAGTTGGTTGTATTTTTTTTTATTTGCCTTCCAGTTCGGAATTTATCGATTATTTTAAAATAACTAAACTCAATTTTTTTTTTTTTTGAGAACTAACTAAACTCAATTTGTATTGTAACTTATAAGCAAATTGATAGTGTGAGCACCCACATTGAAGGTTCTTAAGGGTGGGGGTTCTAAAAATCCTTATTTAAGAACCGGTTCTTACACTGTTCATGACACGTGGCAGTTTGTCATTCGTCTATTTTTTCCGATTTTTTTTTTAACACTTTCTCCCAAAATTTTTTTTTTTTTTTTAAGAACCCCATAAAAGATTCATTGATATATATGTTCTAACCCTTTCTTAAAAAGAAGACATTGTCCTTTCCCGTACATACAACAGTTTATGAGTAAGATATTTAAGCTAATATTCAACTTATATTTGTGAAGATGAATTATTAACTTACTTGATTAGCCTTAATTAATATGCATCGTTCGTATAAACGAATTGTATGCCTAGAAAAGCATTTCTGATTAAATTATCGGCCGGAAACCCGACAAGTCCACTAGACCACTCGTGTTAACTGGTAGGTAATTAACGTGGCTTGATATGGTTAAAATACAACAAACTGTGAGTACGAAAATTCGTATTATGCAAGAAGAAAATTTTAAACTAATTAAGAAGTAAACCTATGGTTCGATATGTGACTCCTCCCCACGACTGTCGTTTTACTTTTGTGAAAGGTCAATCAAACCCTATGGCCATGGGGACAAACAGACACGACCATATCTGCCCTTTATTTATATTTTTAACCTTACTGATGTTGTCAACTGAATTCAGAAAACACACATATATATTATATATATGGCCCTTCCACATTTTAGTTACCTTTTTTTTTTGTTGTAAAAATCCACATTTTAGTTACCTCATTGGTTTATATAATTAACCACTTTTAATCGTCATAAAATTTAATATCTTCATTGTTCAAGAAAAGTCACCCTTTCGTTTTCTTTTGTCAACTAAATCTTATAAATTAAATTAATGTTGTTTGAATCAGATTTTTACACTGTAAAATTAACCGATCAAATTCTACATAACTTACATGAAAAAGATAAAATTATGTATTTATGTCTTTTTTGTAAGAGAGTCGACATCCACGTTCGCACTTATAAGAATTAAGACTAAAAAAGAAATAGATGGTCGTTGTTTCCTTAAATCATGACAAAATATCTGTTAAATCAGATGAGATTTAATATTCACTTTGATTCGATTAAAAAATGAATATCCATAAAATTATAAAGTAAAACAAACAGTAAAATATAATATCTATAAAAACGAAGCAAATAGCAAATATTTATTTTCAAAGACCAAATATTTGTTTCGATTCGTATGTTTACATATATATATATATACTATGTAATGTATGATTTTATGATATGTGGTTATGTAATGTATGATTTCATGATATAAGACACAAATATGAACCACCAAATCCATAACACATATAAATAAAAATTAAAATAATATATATGTATAAAAAACCGTAAACTTCGCCAAATTTGTTTAACTTAAATATGGTTTATGTGTGCATAATTAAAACATATACTTGGTTACTAGTAAAAAAAAAATTGGTTGCTTGATTAGGTTAGTTTGATCAAATTTTAATGATGTTTTAATCAATGATATCAATTAGATTCAGCTTTTTAAAACTTGGTTTGTGATGTAGGCCCAGAGATGAGACTTGGCGTGGTGGTTTGACGGCGTTGCAAGAACTGGCTTAAGAGCTCTCTTACTTGACCGAGATAGGTGGAATGGATGGAAGATGATTGACTCTCTCAATCGGTGGGTGTTGATTGACTCTCTCAATCGGTGGTGAACTAGTTCTGCTTGAGTCACACAAGCAATCCTAATCCAATAATCTTCAGCAATTGAATCACTCAAATGAATCATAAGACAAAAGATTTTAACAAAGAACACTCTTTGAAGAAACTAAATAATACTTTTATTGATTGATTGAAAGGTTGAAAGGGTGAATAATACAATGGACTATACTAAGCTTATATAGGCTTTACAAACGGTCCTATTGACTAAAAATCAGAAAGAAATCGAGACTTAATGAAAAACTAGCCGTTAGGCTGAATATGGTAAGGCTTCAATACTTGGATACTTTTCTTTGTATTTGGATGGCTTTAGAGGATAAGTTAGGATCTCTGGAACATCTTGACAGGCAAAGAATTCGCAGCTTGCATTCTTGGAAAGGAGCCGTTGGATGATCTTCTCTTTGAATGTGCTTGTGTCTGAATTAGGAAAGTTTAACAAGGTGAACCTCCAATTGATTTTGTGAATTCTGGCTGAGTTGGGAACGTCTTCTATCTTCTTTGGCTTGTGGTAAATGTCTCCTGGTTGCCAAGTTCGAGTTTGGCAATATATGAACTCATGATCTTCCAAATAAGGCAAGTGTAGCATCTCCTGATTTGGAAGGTGAATAACTTTTAAACCATAACTCCTTTTGAACCGAATCCAATCCTTTGTGGTCCTATGATGAGTTGAGAATCTAGAACAATTGAATTTGTTGATTGGTTTCTCTTGGATTGGTCGGAGTGCTTCATTTTTTGACTATTGGTCTCCATCGGGTCTGGTTGCGCTAACTGATGTAGTGGTTGAGTTAGTCAACGTGCTGACTGGCATAGTGACTGACGTAGTGGTTGACCACATTAATTTGACAATGTATTGTTAAAACAACAATATATTTTGATGACATATTTATCTAGTTTTTAATATTTATGTATGTATTATCAAAAATTTTGTATATATATATTTTAATGGATAAATGAGGATAACCGACGGATACATAAAAAAATTGTGGATATCTATAATTTTTCGGATCAAAGTGAATCACAAAATTAGATATTTGATCAGAGTAAATCACAAATACCATATTTTCCGGATATCCGCTCGGGTTGAGACCTAGTATTTCTCTATAAATATTTCTCTATTCCTTTTTTTTCTTTTTCTTCTAGAGGTGTCCTTGTTTTACTACTTTAATAACAAGATTAGTTGCTTCTTTGTTTGTAAAAGAACCAGATTAATGAATAAAATGTTAGAATCTCTAATTAACTTTATTGGTTCATATCAGTTTCTAACATATTGTTTCAATGCTTTTGAAGCATCGATAATTTGATTTGTTCTTTATGAGTTTTCTTCAAGTAAAAGAAAATAATATATAAGAGGCTTGCCGCATGCGTACGGAACAGACAACTTAACGAACTTTCTCCACAATTCTCTCGAACCCTCATGTTCGTGTTGTCAAGCTTCAAAAAGCCTTTAGTTGTAATAATGTCATAGTTCTTATATAGCCAAAAGGTCTTATTTCTTCCAATTTATATGTTTCTATATTCATTATCATTCTTAATTTTGTAGTAGTTTTCCTTTTCGTCTTATATATATTTGTCCACTGAGAAAATAAACTTCTGAACAAAATATATTCTTCATTTTTATTGCGTAGCCTTTTTGTATGAGTTGCAAGTTAACATTCAATATTACTAATATATAAATTTGTTTACTTATATTAAGAAAAATGTATACTTGTTTTTATTGGTTATTTTTGGCTTTATTTTGATTTTTTTAATACGTTCTAACATATATATATATTTAAATAACTGCATTTTAACTAAAGGCTAAAACATTAATTTTTTAGAACACAAATAAAAAATTAAAACACCAATTTTTCAAATACATAAAATATAAATGTTCTCATTCTATTAGGCAAATAGGATAATTGAATCCATACACGAAACACAAATACAATGCTTATTATGAAAATAAACATTTTAGTGACTATGAGCTGATAGCGGCTGGGTTTTATCCGGTGACGGGCGCATGTTGTAATTTGTTCCGATGACCGGTTTTAATCTGCGTCGGTTTATTTATAAAATATATTTTAATAAAAAATCATTTTAGTGACTGCATCTACAAGGAATGACTATTAGGATATACTAAAAGAAAATTAAGTTGTAAACGTAAACTTATAACCAAAGGGAAAATGAAGAAGAAAAAAATAAAATAAGAAAAATATAATTGGTTGTGAATTAATGGTATTTACTTGTTGGAGTATTCGTCGTATTATCAAAAATATGGATAATTTTTATAAAAGTAGAATTATCATCGGTAAGCGTTTTTATTAACAAATTTTTTTTTCTTTTGAATTTTTATAGGTTTCAGAAATTAACTTAGGGTTGTCCTAACTCTTATATATAAAAACAGAAAATACAAGAAGAATGATATGTACAACGTGGCCAACTTTCTGTTTCAAAACACAGCCAATAAGTTTTTGCAACGTACTTGAACAGAACATGTAGGACCCAAGAGCACTTTGAGCAAATACACTCTCATCTCATTAGGGAACAGCTCCGTCCAATAATTAGTTTTTTTCTTCTTTTTTTTAGAACCTAGTTTTTTTTCCCTTTTCCATAATTCTTTACTTCAAATGAAACTCTATAAAATATTGCAAGTATTTCATAAACTAAACCATTCCAAAAATTCATGCCACCAAGTTGAATATTTTAAACCACAATCAGAGGAAAAAAGATGGCAAAACAAGCCAATTTGAATCAACTTGAGCTACCATATAATATCATAATATCGATACTTAGTGCAATAAAAAAAATCTTAGAGATTAATATCAATACTCAAATGAACTTATCTCCAAAAATCAATATCAGGTTTAATGAGTTGTTACTACTTAGTACTTACTAGTATTAAGTTAACATTAAAAAAACCAATAGCTTAATTGAGTTGTCTCTATCTTGGTACATCCCCTATTAGTCACATCCTCCAATGCCCTTAATTATTGTTATACTTTCTTAATTCCTTTTTAATAAATTTTACTAAAACCCTAATGGGGTTTACTATTTTGGATTTCCTCCAGCCAATATGAAACCTGCCTACTCATATCATGTCAGACACAAACTTACAAGCATTAAGCATATATACATATATCAATCCACCGGTCTAGGACTCTAGGCCTAACTAAACACAATGTTGGGTTTGTGCAAAACTGTTGTTTGAAGACAATTTCAAGTACTAAAACAATGACAATAATGCTAATCTTCCTGTTTATTTCTTTCCCTATTAAAGCAGATTCTAAGCTCTCTTAGGCTTTGTCTTAATTACACTGTGTATACTAGTTTCTAGGTCTAAACCTTTAAAGTGGTCTTTTTTGACCCAGGATTACTGATGAAGAAAGCACTTTTTGTCACCAATTATGTAACACTCAATTTGTATTATCTAATGAAAGATGAGTAATAATGGAGATTATTTCACAGTAACCTACCTACAGTTGTGTGAGTAGGAAGTAGAATTGCATGGTTTGTTGCATAAAGCCTGAGCCCGTGGCTCAATGGCTATAAAACCCAACTGACAGTATATGCTTCTCACCTAAAGCCAAAAAGAATGACAATAAAATTAAAATCTCAGGTTAATTATCATCTGACCAGAGAATTAGCAGATGCAGTGGTTGATAACAAGATCTAAATACATTATTTTGCAATAAGAATAATCTTGAGTTTGACGAGTTGAAGTTTTATATGAAGCAAATAATGATAATGATTAAAAACACATGACAAGCAGATCTAAGGAGGAGATTCTGAGCATGAATGAGAACAAACTGAAAACTACTTATTATGTAAGTTTATTTTGCTACCCTGGTGTCAAAGATTGTATTAGATACAGGGATTTTATCATAGATATGAATATATGATATAAAAAAAAAAAATTATGAAGTCAATAATGTAAAGCTGGAAACTCTTTTTTCCATGTTAAATAACTATATGAGTATCAAGTTTCAAGTTACAACACCAATTTGTTATTATTATTTATTAGTTTATTATCAAATCTAATGGAGAGGAAGAGCCCACAATTTGATCTCCTAAAATGAAGCTGTAAACTTGTCTAATGTTCAGACTGGTGTTTTTAATGCCATATGATGCTCTTATGCGACACAATAAACTAAGGAGGACAAGAGGAACCTTCATTTCATGATTCATCAATTTTTTTATTACTTCTAAAATAAAAAGCTGCCCTTTCACACGGATAATGAATTATATATGGTTTCTATAAACAGATTTAAAAGTTTTTTTAAATGGTTAAACCTTTTTTCATTCTGCAACTACTTTTTAAGAACATTATTTATTATTATCTAATCAAGAGTTATGTGTAGAGACTTGCCTTGCCTATTTAAGCACTCATCATAATGGTTGACGAATATGCGCCAGCACTCAACTCCTCTCTTCTTCTCCTTCTTATTCTGTCTCTTTCATTCTGTCTAAAGAACACAAACTCAAGAACAATTTCATTTGGAGTTCCATCAAGAAAAATCATATAATCTTGAATTGTCTTACTGTGATGTGGGCATTGTTCATTTGGGTCTCTCTGTTTCTCATAAGCATCACACATTGGGTTTACAGCTGGAGGAATCCCAAATGTAGAGGGAAGCTTCCACCTGGTTCAATGGGTTTCCCACTCCTCGGCGAGACTATACAATTCTTCAAGCCAAACACAACTTCAGACATCCCTCCTTTCATCAAAGAAAGGGTTAAGAAGTGAGTGTTTCTTTTCTCATTCAAAAAATGTGATTAATGCTTCTGTGTGTACACAAAGTTTAACAAAATTGTTGTTAATATGTGTAGGTATGGCCCAATTTTCAAGACCAATCTTGTGGGGAGACCAGTTATTGTGTCAACAGATCCTGATTTGAGTTATTTTGTGTTTCAACAAGAGGGTCGGTATTTCCAGAGTTGGTATCCAGACACTTTTACCAATATCTTTGGGAGAAAGAATGTGGGTTCACTACATGGGTTTATGTACAAGTACCTTAAGAGTATGGTCTTGACTCTGTTCGGCTACGATGGTCTCAAGAAGATGCTTCCTCAAGTAGAGCTGACTGCAAATAAGAGATTAGAGCTTTGGTCAAATCAGGCATCAGTAGAACTCAAAGATGCAACCGCAAGTGTGAGTTTCAGTTTCAGATATAATCCCATAGTGCTTTATTCTTTATTGCTAACATGTTTGTATCAACTTAGCAGATGATTTTTGATCTCACCGCGAAGAAGTTGATCAGCCATGATCCAGACAAGTCATCAGAGAATCTAAGAGCTAACTTCGTTGCTTTCATTCAAGGACTGATCTCCTTCCCTTTTGATATTCCAGGCACAGCTTATCACAAATGTCTTAAGGTGAACCATCGTATGAGTTAATATCAAGAGTCATTATTTTTAAGCATTACCTGCGGCAGATATGGTGCTAATGCTTGAAATGATCTTGCAGGGTAGGGAAAATGCAATGAAAATGTTGAGGAATATGCTTCAAGAGAGGCGAAAGAAACCGCGGAAGAACCCAAGTGACTTCTTTGATTATGTCATTGAAGAGATTCAGAAAGAAGGGACAATTCTGACAGAAGAGATTGCACTGGACTTAATGTTCGTCTTGCTATTCGCCAGCTTCGAAACAACTTCTCTCGCTTTAACTTTAGCTATCAAGTTTCTTTCAGACTACCCTGCAGTTCTAAAGCGTTTAACGGTTAGTGTATCTTATCAAGAAGTGACCAATTTATTCTGGTTAAACAAAGCTAAACTGTGTTCATCTTCATTAGGAAGAACATGAGACAATTCTGAGAAACCGGGCAGATGCAGACTCCGGACTTACATGGCAAGAATACAAGTCAATGACTTACACATTTCAGGTTGCTTAAGAGTTTTATAAAAGTAAGGATAATTTTCAAAACATAATTCTTAGCTGACTAAGTCTTATATTCTGTAAAGCAGTTCATAAACGAAACAGCAAGACTAGCAAATATAGTTCCTGCAATCTTCAGAAAGGCGTTAATGGATATAAAATTCAAAGGTATGATATATAAACTATACGTTTCTGAATGATTAAACTGCCTTTTTTTCTTATATTATCATTAAGACTTTGTCAATGATGCCAGATTATACCATTCCAGCCGGCTGGGCGGTGATGGTCTGTCCTCCAGCTGTACATTTGAATCCTGAAAAGTATGAAGATCCCTTAGTCTTCAACCCATCAAGATGGGAGGTGAGGTCAAACCTTCTAAGTAACTTCTACTCCAAGTAAAACTAATTTTTTTAAAAATAAAACCAATCAAACACTAAAATTTAAAACGGGATGTCTTATAGGAATCAAATGGTAACAACGCATCGAAGCACTTCATGGCGTTTGGTGGTGGGATGAGGTTCTGTGTTGGAACTGACTTCACCAAATTGCAGATGGCTGTGTTTCTTCACAGCCTGGTAACCAAATACAGGTTTGAGAAAAGCAAAACATGTTACAGTACTCTCTTTAAGGCTAGCTGATATTGATTTATGTCCCTTGAATTCATCAGGTGGGAGGAGATTAAAGGAGGGAATATACTTCGAACTCCAGGATTACAGTTTCCAAATGGTTACCATGTCAGACTCCACAAAAAAATAGATTAGAGAATGTTACAAGTAAGAAAAAGTTAGTAGAATAAGGTGTTATACATTTTTTTCCTAATCCATTTGTCTTAGGTTAAGGGTGAGAAGCAGCTACAAGATTATTACACAATTTTGATTTCAAGCTGTGTGTCTGGTCAGAAACTGTAACATGTATAGTATCATTGATCACAGATTCACAGGCATGTAAAATAAACAAGTGAATGTACTTTTAACTCCTGAGATGCATCAGGAGATTTTTCGATGATTGATGATATGAAAAACATATATATGCATTATCTTTAAACGGTGTTCCAATGCATCTATCTCCAACGATTCATCAATTTATAGTTTTCAAAAAATTCAAACCAGCAGAAAAGCTCCAGATAGATACACTTTGAAACATATAATAATTTCTAAGAAGAGTCATGACATTTTCTCTGACCGATCGACAACGACGCTGTGGTTTTAAGATTGGAGGTACTGGATTTTATAAACAGAAGACAAGAGGAAACGACATACATCGGTGGTTCAAATGGGCGTAAGAATCTTCCCCGGCGCCGCACAAGGTGGTGTCTGAGAGCAACCGGCGTGTGACGATGGCGGACTATCGCCGCAAGATGCTGCTTCCTACCCGTGCGGCAGAATTTATGCTGACTTGTCGACTATTTGCCACCGTTTGCTAACTGACGCCACCGATTCAATTCAGAATTTTAAAATGGGCAAATAAGTATCAGTCCAAGCCCAATAATAATACAATAGCCCAACAACATCTCTGAAGTTGTGGAATCTTTGGCTCCCTCGTTTTTGTTCCAATCTACAAACTCAGGTTTTCAATTTCCAACATGTTAAATGAACATTGTATTTTCAAAGAGCTGCAGATTAATTTCTAGTTTCAGATATACTGTCATAAATCGTGATAATGTCAACTGGATCATAAAATCATGTTTTAGACCATGATCAGGCATCAACAAACTTCATTTCCAATACATTTTGAGAATCATATATCTGATGTTAAGTGGGCAAAACTAGTTGCATACCTGAAAATGAGGAAACTGGTGAAGAAGATTCATTGTTGACCTTACATCAAGTTTTAGTATTAAACGTTGTCAACGTTTCGTCTAATATCGACCGAGATATCGACCGATCTCCCTCCACCTACGCAAGAGGTTGAAATTGCAGAAGGATTATCCATCGTGATTATTTTGCTGTCAGGCCTATAAAATTAGGGGTGGGACGGATCTGGATATCCGAGAATTTTGGAATATCCGGATCCGTGGTTTCCGAATATTCGGAGTCCAAATATCCAACTAAAATCAAGATATTCGCGGATATCCAGATCCGGATCCAGATCCGCAAAAATAATTAAAAATAATTTTTAAAAATAAGAATAAAATGTTAAAAATCTAAATTTAATTATAAAATTAGTATTTTATATAAAATCTTTGAAAAGAAAATATAATATAATATAAAACATAACTAAAATTATTTTTTATATACTTTTATACAAAAAATCATATATTATATATAAAATATATATTTAAAAAAAAATATTTTTAATATATTTAATAGCCCGATCTGGATCCGGCTTGGACGAATCCTAAATTTTACTATCCGGATCCGGATCTGGACATCCCGAATATCCAAATTTTCGGAGCGGATCGGAGCAGATCCCAGATCGAATCTTGGATCCCGGATAATAGTTCCACCTCTATATAAAATTAGAACATGAGTTTCAGACACATTTATTTGTACATATCCGATTAATACACTTGTCTGGCTGTTGACTGTTCACTAATGGACCACAAGAAACTATTAATAAATGATTTGAGATTCAAATATCAATATTTACCGATTCGTATTCGTCAAAGAGATTTCCTGGTGATTTTCATTATCATCCTCAACTCTCTCTCCTCTCGTCCTCTTCCTCTCCGTGCACGATCGGAACCCTAGCAATTCCAATTTCGTTTCCTGAGATCGAATCTCTACCTTTTTATGGCGTAACCTTTCACGAATTTCATCCATTTAGGTTTTGTTGGAAGAATCCAGGGAAACAATGTCAACGGGGAATTCCTCATCGCTGCCAGCATCATCATCATCATCTCGCCATCTTTCCTCCGAAGCCATAGATCCGGCACCTTTGCTTTTGAGCGGCGATGAAAATGAGGGAATCAACAACGGAGGAGGTTCCGGGAATGGTCAAACGATCGGCGGGGAACAGAGATCCGTGAGGAGACAAGGTCTGAGGGAAGCTGCGAGGTTTCTAAGCCGAGCGAGTAGCGGACGGGTGATGCGGGAGCCGTCTATGATTGTAAGAGAGGCCGCGGCCGAGCAGCTCGAGGAGAGGCAGAGCGATTGGGCATACTCGAAGCCGGTCGTGGTGCTAGACATCGTGTGGAACCTGGCCTTTGTCTCGGTTGCTTCGGCTGTTCTGGTGATGAGCCGAAATGAGCATCCCATCATGCCGCTTAGAGTTTGGCTATTAGGATATGCCTTGCAGTGCCTGCTGCATATGGTTTGTGTGTGTGTTGAGTATCGGAGGAGGAATAGGATGAGAACAAATAGGACTCCACGGTCACGTTCTTCTTCTTCGTCCTCTTCATCTTCTTCCTTGGAGGAAGATGCTTTGGTGTCAAGGAGGAATTCACATGAGCAGGACTTGTCGCTCGGGCACCTTGTGAACGAAAGCAGCAGGTATGTAGCTTGAATTCTTCTGTCCTTAAGCAAATCAGATGAGTGGATACTTGCATGAGTTGTGTGAGCTTTGGCTTGGTAGGCTTTAAAAAAACTCAGGCTCCCTGCACTTAAAATTGTGGTTTTTATTAGCTAATGAAGAAAAGATTTGATGTGATACTAGTTATCACTTAGAAGATAGATTTTTGGTTTGGATGATGATCAAATTGCTTGCTAATTCTATGATCTTCCCCAAATTGTAGTGGTATCTTAGCTAAAGCTTTGGTGAGCACCTGTTTACACAAAGTGTCTATCTTTTCTGTTCCTTGATGCATTTTACAATCTAATTGAGATGGATGTTACTACCATCATTTTATTAGATAGTTACAATATATACACAATGATTCAGCATGTCCATACTACAAGCGCCTTTTGTAACCTCTTCTTTTACACATCCAAAAAGGGTAGTTTCATGTGTCGGGTTGTTTTCTTATCTCACTTACTGTTTCCAAAGCAGTGTTGCAAAGCATCTGGAATCAGCCAACACAATGTTTTCATTTATTTGGTGGATCATTGGGTTCTACTGGGTATCTGCTGGTGGTCAAGAGTTGGCACAAGAATCCCCACGGATTTACTGGTTTCTTCCTTCTTCCATCTCTAATATTCATTAGTGTTAGCTTATTATCCTGACTCAAGTGTCTGAATACCTTACTTATTTCAGGTTGTCTATAGTCTTTCTTGGTTTCGATGTGTTCTTCGTTGTCTTCTGTGTCGCGTTGGCTTGTGTTATTGGCATTGCTGTTTGCTGTTGTCTGCCATGCATCATTGCCGTTTTGTACGCTGTTGCAGATCAGGTACTTCTCATAACCAATTCATCTTATTATCCAAAGTCGCTACATTGTTATATATGTTTTAATACGACAAGATGAAACACAGGAAGGGGCTTCAAAAGAAGACATTGAGCAGCTCACCAAATTCAAGTTCCGAAAAGTTGGTGATGTCAACAAACACTCTGGTGACGAGGCTGAAGGAAATACCGAGGGAATAATGACCGAGTGTGGTACAGATTCACCTGTTGAACATACACTTCTGCAGGAGGATGCAGTAAGTATACACTACAACATCTAAGTCACTCCTCTCATCTTATATAGTTCACACCTTGACTGATTCTTGTGATTCTGCATTATAGGAATGTTGCATCTGTCTCTCTGCATATGAAGACGGAACAGAACTAAGGGAACTTCCTTGTGGCCACCATTTCCACTGCTCATGCGTAGACAAATGGCTATACATAAACGCGACTTGCCCACTCTGCAAATACAACATCCTCAAGAGTAGCAACTTGGATCGTGAGGAAGTCTAGAGGAAACAGCTTTGCTTATTCATGACCCCACAACATTTGATCAGGAAACTTGGGGTCCAGATGTAAAAACCGACCGGTGTTTTAAGATATGATGCATTGTTTGTGATGTGTGATATCTATACAAATTATTATACTTTTGTTTGTTTTTATTTTTCTTTTCTTTTTTGGTTTGGAAAGGAATCAGGTCTGTACATCTATATATATCATCTCAACCACTCTTTTGTATTACCTCTCTTTGTGTCGACCTCGAATTGTTATCTGGAGACTGGTCATTGTATTTGTAGTTGAAGTGGTCTATTTGAGTTGAAACTGATCCAACGAAAAACCAAATTTAAACCGGAGCTTTTTTTATCAAACAATTAAGTTAAACTGGATTTAATTGTAATAAAGAACCTTACAAATCGACCAATAGAGACCACAATCGAGTAAAAGATGAATGAAATTCAAGTTAATTTATTTAATTGACCAACTAAACTGTTTGCGTGACCGTACCACTCGACTAAACCAATTCCGGAATGATTTAAACCGACCGAAATTGAACTGGTTTGGTGGATAAGTTGCGTGTTTTGTTTTGCCCGTCTCTGAAGCACATGCCGTGGCTCTTTGGGGGAGGAGGGTTTGCAGACAGTGAGCTTGAGCTGGGAAAAAGATCAATTCAGCAGTTGAGATGATGTTGATGATACGGCGGAATGCTAAAGATTCCAGATTTTTTCAGACAGGTACGCTGAGAAATGCTTTCTTCTATAGCCCATACGAGTTCTTGTTTTTCTTCTGCGAACGAGACTTTTCTGGTCTGGCTAGCGATATAAATCTTTCTTACAAGGAGAGATTGAGAAGTGGGCTTGTCGATATTAAGAAAGATGATGCTGTTGAGCTCTTCCAATCCATGATTCGGTCTCGTCCTCTTCCTACGACCATAGATTTCAACAGATTGTTTAGTTTAGTTGCCAAAACAAAACAGTACGATCTCGTCTTAGATCTCTGCAAGCAAACGGAATTGCAGGGGATTTCGTTTGATCTCTACAGCCTGAGTATTTTAATCAACTGCTTCTGCCGGCGCAGGGAACTCGGTTTTGCTTTTTCTGTTATGGGTAAAATCTTCAAACTCGGCTATGAGCCTAACACAGTCACGTTTAACACTCTACTCAATGGATTATGTCTCGAGGGTAGAGTTTCCGAAGCTGTGGCACTAGTTTATCGAATGGTACAAACGGAACATAGACCAAATCTCGTAACGCTTAACACACTTGTCAATGGACTTTGTCTCAAAGGTGGAGTTTCTGAAGCAATGGGTTTAATTGATCGTATGGTGGAACACGGATGCCAACCTGATGAGGTTACCTATGGGCCGGTTTTAAATAGAATGTGCAAGTCAGGCAACACTGCATTGGCCTTGGATCTTTTCAGAAAGATGGAAGATAGAAAGATCAAGCCTCAAGTAACCACATACAGTATAATTATCGATAGTCTTTGCAAAGATGGGAGCCTCGACGATGCACTCAGCCTTTTCAATGAAATGGAAACAAAAGGGATCAAAGCAGATGTCTTTACATACAGCTCTCTCATAGGAGGCTTTTGTAACGCCGGTAGATTGAATGATGGTTCACAGTTGTTGAGGGATATGATCACAAGGAAAATCACCCCCAACATCATCACCTTCAGTGCATTGATTGATTGTTTTGTGAAAGAGGGAAGGCTTCTTGAGGCTAAAGAATTGTACAATGAGATGATCACAAGAGGCATAGATCCTGATACCATTACATATAATTCTTTGATATATGGATTGTGCATGGAGAACCGCTTAGATGAGGCCAACCAGATGCTGGATCTGATGGTTAGCAAAGGATGCAATCCTGATATTGTGACTTATAATATCCTTATCAATGGATATTGTAAGGCTAACCGAGTTGAAGATGGTCTTAAACTCTTCCGAAAAATGTCTATGAGAGGAGTGGTTGCTGATACAGTCACTTATAACACTCTCGTCCAAGGGTTTTGTCAATATGGAAAACTTAATGTTGCCAAAGAACTCTTCCAAGAGATGGTTTCTCAAGGTGCTCATCCTGATATTATCACTTACGGTATTTTGCTAGATGGGTTGTGTGACAATGGAGAACTAGAAAAGGCATTGGAAATACTTGAAAAAATGCAGAAGAGTGATATGGAATTTGATATTGGTATCTATAATATCATCATTCACGGGATGTGCAATACTAGCAAGGTTGATAATGCTTGGGATTTATTCAGTAGCCTCTCTATCAAAGGAGTGAAACCTGATGTCAAAACGTATACTATAATGATTGGAGGACTTTGTAAGATAGGCTCACTGTCTGAAGCATGCCTGTTGTTCAGGAAAATGGCAGAGGACGGGATTGAGCCAAATGATTGTACGTACAACACACTAATACGAGCTCATCTCGGAGGCAGTGACATAAGAACTTCAGTTGAACTCATAGAAGAAATGAAGAGGTGTGGGTTCTCTGCACATGCTTCCACTATGAAGATGGTTATGGATATGCTATTGAGTGGTAGATTGGAGAAAAGCTTCCTGGATATGCTTTCTTAAATTATTGTATTTACATCATTACTGCCTCAGGGCATTGAGAAATGCAGTTGAAGTGGTTTCTTATAACATACCAGGAGTTACATATGGCAACATTATGTCTTTTGAGCTGATCGACCTCCAACATTCAGAACCGCTTGATTTCTACTGTCTAAATGTCCTTCTCTTATGTAGACTGAACCGCTTGATTTCTACTGTCGAAATGTCCTTCTCTTATGTAGACTTGAAACATATGGCACTTTGTTTTGCTCTCTCAGAGTCTGAACTTGCAGAGAATGCTCACAAGAAGCCATGAACTCCAATTCTCTCGTTCAGTCAAGTAATGAGTAGCGATCTCCACTGATCTTGTTTTGCAGATTTTTCTCATCAGCTAAAGGAAGCTAGTCATTCAGTGCGCAAAAGTAATTGGTCACGAAGAACTAGCCGAGAAACTTTGATACTAAGATGCTCAGAGTATGGTATTGATTGCAGGGCTTGTAATCGCTAATATGGTAAGTAAGTAAATTTTCTTGTGAGCTGCAATAATCATTGGTAGAATGTTCTTGTGTTGTTTATGACCTGTCGTATTTCTTGGTTAGTTATATCTCCAACAAATCCTGATGGCTAGAAGTTAATTCCCAGTTCCAGAACGATTGTGTAAAGACTGGTTTGGTGGCTGTTTAATGAGTTGCTGAAGTTGGTATATTAGGCAGTTATTAGCCTCTTGAACATACAGCTTAGATAGGGCACATTGTGTTGTACTGTTAGGTTTACTACATTTTGTTGAGTTGATGACACTTCCTGTCTTTAGCCTCTTTATTTTTTTTTTATATAAAAATTCATAATGAAATAAACTAATAAGATAACAATAACAAAATAAATAAATTAGTATATGTAACAACATAATTATTAATTTTTTCGTTTTAAATAAAATTTTGTTTATTGTACATTCTCATTTATATTTATATCCTACTACTAATAAAAGTTGAAGCTATATGCATTTAAGGGTGTATACATAGGGTTTAAAAAACTCAATATCACTTGTCACTTCAACATTCAAAATTGAAAAAAAAAAGTTTACAAATTTTAAAATTTATGAAATTAAGAAACAAATATTTAAGTTTAATATTTTAGGAATAATTTAACATTTTAAAATAATAAATATAGCAAGATTTTATAAATAGGAAAAATATAACATATAAATGGAAATAAGAAAGATCCATATCTGAAATTGTCAAAAAGTTTAATGATGTACACAATGATGTTTAAAAAAAGGAAATTATAAAATTCAAAAAATTAAAATTAATATATATATATATATATATATATATATATATATAACATAACTTCATGCTTTACATATTTAATTTTTAAATAGAAAATTTGTAAAAATAGATATACGGAACGTCATTACATAATTACCAACTATTATAAAAAAGAAAAGAAATTAGTTTCGTCATTAGAGTTAGAAGTTTATTTTTCAAAATTTTAGTGGTTGATTACAAATAAGCATCTCAAATTCCAATAGCTTAAACAAATTTCTAAATCAAAAATATTTTTTGAAAGGTAGAGACAACTTTACAAAGCGATGACCAATTCTTTTTTTCAACGACTTGCTTCTTCCATTTTGAATAGGCTTCAAAAAGGTTTAACAAGAAATAAATTTTGTTAGAGTTTTTTACTTCTGGGAGGCACACAAAACATAAAAAGTGTACTTTTCTTATAGCAACTCCATCAGGGGTTTTTAGGGCTTGGAGTTCTTAACTATTTACGTGGGTCCCACGTGAATAGTTAAGAACCAGGTTCTTAAAATCCTTATTTAAGAACCGGTTCTTACACTGTTCATGACACGTGTCACACAACGATTGGTCCGTTTTTTTTTTGATTTTTTTTTTGATTTTTTTTACGTTTCCCAAAAAAAAAAATTTTTTTTTTTTTAAGAACCCCATAAGGGGGTTCACTAATGGAGTTGCTCTTATGAGTTTTGAAATAATGCAAGGGACTGTTACCACACATTTATATATGCTAACTGAATAGACTATTATGATGCAAAACTTAAGGCTGATGTAATTTACAAAATTCAATTTACAAAATCACTTTATAGATGTACTGATAACAAGAACAACTACAAAGTAACTTCCCACAAGTTACAAATCTAATTTACTCAACTTACAACAATGGTTCATTTCAATCAAGGTGACGATACCATTGAAATGCAAAGTTAGAATTCGATCTTATGACGAGTTTAAAGAAACATAAACATTGACATATATAATTGTATAGTGAGAATAGATGGTTATATTATCTTTTTAATTAAATTTTATCGTAAATTATATATATATATATATATATATATTAAACTAACAAATTTATGTCATTTAAAAAAGTTATTTTAATTGAACGATGTAAAAACAATGATTTACATATTGATTATTGTATTTACATTTTAATAAAACTTAATTGAATGACATGAAAATACTGGAATAAATCAGTTTATTTCATCATAGTAAAACAAACAAAATACATTTTGTTAAAATTAATAACAAATTTACCAAAAATTAAAACATATAACTATATGTTTACAAATTTTAATATTTTCGATAATAAAGTATAGAAGATATATACATTATGTAAAAATTCATAAACAATAAAACTTAATATTAATTTACAAAAGATAAAAAAATAAAAATATAACAAAATATTTAAATTAGTAGAAATTAGTAGAAAATCTTAATAATAATAATAAAAATGTAATTTCATCTAAGTGATTCTACGAACTTAAAACTATCTTTACAAATGAATAAAACTAATAAAGCGAAAGCAACTCGTTACATGGTTGTCTTTTATATAAATTAATTATTATATTTTAGCAAAATGTATTTTATTTTATTAAAATAGCAAAATTTTCGATTTTAACAAATATGATCAAATAGAACATTGTGTTTTTATTATTAGTTTTTTTGAATTTTTGGGAAGGTTATATTTGCCTTCTTTCTCGGATTGTCTAAGAACTCCTATTTCATAGTTTGAAACTCGAGCGGTTGAGGTAATCCAAGTGGTTGAGGGGTTCGGGGTGGTAAACACCATTTCTGGGTTCGAGCCCAGGCGAAAACAAAAATGCCTCCTCTGCTCACCCACACGGATATGGGCCCATTGCTTACGGCCCATTTGCATACCTGGAGAGAGGGTCTATCCGTGGGCTGCACCTCCCCTTGGGGATTAGTCTGGGCCCCTCCATAAGCCCGGGATACCCCAGGTTAATAAAAAAAAAAAAAAAAAAAAAAATTGAAACTCCAATATCAGAAGACGAACCAATTGACACATGAGTGCTGAAAGTTGAGTTGCTCATGAATATGTAACTGTTGGAAATAGGTTTTCCACCTCAGTATATGTTGTAGCTGCTGAAGTGATGAATTCATTAATCAGATAAGCAGAGGGTGTAGTGATAACTGCATCGGTATTATCCAATACAACAGTAGTAACAACATCAACAACTACTGCACAAGGAACTTCACTGGCAGCGTCAATTATATCATCGTTCTTCTCAAATAAATTTCAAAGTTTGTAACGTCATCAACAACTTTAACCACTGTAACAACACCAAAATTTGAAGTAGTCGGACGTTGCAGAAGACATCTAGATTATTTACGTCCTAGATATCCGGAAGCCAAGAGTACTCAACATCTACCAGAGAAACATTACCTCTCCTATCTTCAGTCAAGATCTTTTCTGGATAACTTTTTTTTTTCCAATTCAATCTTTACCATAAGTTTGACTTCACTCATTAATGAAAAATCTAACCATAGTTTATTAGTTAGCATGTGTTCTCTTAAATCTGAAGCTATCCAGCTAATACCAACATAACAACCATTTAGAGTGTTTTCTAAAGTAACCCACTTGTCGAGTCTTTGCATTGATAATCCATAACGTAAGAAAAGAGTACGACAAAAACTATCAAGAAAACACAACGAAACGCCCAACAACTCCTGTTTTGTGTCTTCGAATCAATGTTTGTCTAACTCTGAAACCCACAAACACATGACACGATGATGTCAAAGACGAACACGACTAGTGCGATAAAAATGAATGTGTTTGGTATTTGTGAAAATGAATGAAATTCAAGTTAATTTGTTTGCGTGGCCGTAACACTCGAGTGAACTAATCGCGTGACCGTACCACTCGTCTAAACCAATTCCGGTATATGATTTAAACCGACCGAAATTGAACTGGTTTGGTGGATAAGTTGCGTGTTTTCTTTTTCCCCTCCCTGAAGCTCGTGCTGTGGCTCTTTGGAGGGTTTGCAGACAGTGGGATTGAGCTGGGAAAAGGATCGATTCAGCAGTTGAGAGATGATGTTAATGATACGGCGGAGTGCTAAAGCTTCCAGATTTGTTCGGCCTCGTTTCCCGGAGACAGGTAACCTGAGAACTTCGTTATTCCACTGCCCATTCGAATTCTTTCATCTCTGCGAAAGAGACTTTTCTGGTCTCACCAGCGATAGATATCTCTCTTACACGGAGATATTGGTAAGTGAGCTTGTCGATATTAAGGAAGATGATGCTGTTGATCAGTTTGAATCCATGATTCGGTCTCGTCCTCTTCCTAGTATCATAGATTTCAGTAAATTGTTTAGTAGCATTGCCAGAACAAAGCAGTATGATATCGTGTTAGATTTCTCCAAGAAAATGGAACTGAATGGTATCACGCATAACCTCTACACCCTGAATATTGTAATCAGTTGCTTCTGCCGGTGCAAGAAACTTGGTTTTGCTTTTTCTGTTATGGGAAAGATCTTGAAACTTGGCTATGAGCCTAACACCATCACGTTTTCAACTTTGGTTAACGGATTATGTCTCGAGGGTAGAGTTTCCGAAGCTGTGGCAATAGTTGATCGAATATTAGAAGTGGGAGGTAGACCTGATCTCATAATGCTTAACACTCTTGTCAATGGACTTTGTCTCAATAGTGGAGTGTCTGAAGCAATGAGTTTAATTGATCGTATGGTGGAACAGGGATGGCAACCCGATGAAGTTACCTACGGACCGCTTTTAAATAGAATGTGCAAGTCAGGGAACACTTCCTTGGCCATGGATCTTCTCAGAAAGATGGAAGATAGAAAGATCAAGCCTCAAGTAACCACATACAGTATAATTATCGATAGTTTTTGCAAAGATGGGAGCCTGGACGAAGCACTCAACTTTTTTAATGAAATGGAAACGAAAGGGATCAAAGCAGATGTCATTACCTACAATATAATTATCAATAGTCTTTGCATAGATGGGAGCCTCGATGATGCACTCTGCCTTTTCAATGAAATGGAAACAAAAGGGATCAAAGCAAGTGTCATTACCTACAGCTCTCTCATAGGAGGCTTTTGTAACGCCGGTAGATGGAATGATGGTTCACAGTTGTTGAGGGATATGATCACAAGGAAAATCACCCCCGACGTCATCACTTTCAATGCATTGATTGATAGTTTTGTGAAAGAGGGAAAGCTTATTGAGGTTAAAGAATTGTAGAATGAGATGATGGCAAGAGGCTTAGATCCTGATACCAATACATATAATTCTTTGATATATGGATTGTGCATGAAAAACCGCTTAGATGAGGCCAACCAGATGTTGGATCTGATGGTTAGCAAAGAAATGAAGAAATGAAGAGATGTGGGTTCTCTGCAAATGCTTCCACCATGAAGATGGTTATGGATATGCTATCGGATGGTAGATTGGACAAAAGCTTTTTGGATATGCTTTCTTAGACTTTTGGTATTTACATCATTACTGTCTCAGAGCATTTATAAATGCAGTTGAAGTGGTCCAGGAGTTACATATGAAAACATTATGTCTAATGAGCTGCTCGACCTCCAAGACTCAGAACCGCTCTCCGGGCATGAAAGCAAGCTCTTCATCCCAGGAGCTATTCATTTCATCTGTATACTTTGCCTTTTAGGTTCTATGTGTAAGGTTATGAACAAATCTTTGTTGATAAATCTGTTAACTCTTTAGTTCGTTTTGAAAATTGAAACGAATCTTAGATGATCTGTTTTAAACCAGCTTATTCCTCTACTGTCTGAATGTCCTACTCTTATGTAGACTTCAAACATAACAATATGATGATATACACGGCACTTTGTTTTCCTTTCTCAGATTCTGAACTTGTGGAGAATGCTCACAGGAAGCCATGAACTCCAATTCTCTCGTTCAGTCAAGTAATGAGTAGCGATCTCTACTGATCTTGCTTTGCAGATTTTTCTCATCAGCTAAAGGAAGCTAGTCATTCAATGCGCAAAAGTAATTGGTCACGAAGAACTAGCCGAGAAGCTTTGATACTAAGATGCTCAGAGTATGGTATTGATTGCAGGGCTTGTAATCGCTAATATGGTAAGTAAGAAATGTTTCTTGTGTTTAGCTTGGAATGATCATTGGTATGAATGTTCTTGTGTTGTCCATAGGGATGTTAAAATGGGTAAAATAACCCAACCCAAACCCAACCCACAAAAACCCAACTAATAAAAACCCAATCATAATGAACCCAAATATTTTTTTTGTCAATGGGTAATACCCATGTATAGTTTATTGAATTTTGGGTATACCCATGGGTACCCATCCACACTTTGATACTAATATTGTTTTGTACTAAATGTTAACATGTTGTCACATTTCCTTAATCCGTTTAGTCCGTTATTTTTTTTTCAAAAAATTTTAAACGGGTTTCGTACTTTTAAACGGGACTAAACGGACGGGCCTAAATGGATCTAAATATAATTGGGCCTAAACGGGCCTAAATATAAACGGGTTAACGGACGGGCCTAAACGAGCTTAAATATAAACGGGCCTAAACGGGCCTAATGGGCCTAAACGGGTCTAAATGGGCCTAAACAGGTCTAAATATAACCGGGTATCCGGACGGGCCTAAACGGACCTAAATGGTCCTAAATGGGCTTAAATATAAACGGACCTAAACGGGTCTAAACGGGCCTAAATGGGCCTAACCAGACGGGCCTAACCAGACATGCCTAAATGGCGGAAAACATGATTTTTGGCGGGAAAACGTGATTTTACGTTTTTGGCGGAAAAACATGATTTTACGTTTTTGGCGAGAAAACAAAATTTTATGTTTTTGGCGGAAAAAGATGATTTTACGTTTTTGGCGGGAAAACGGGATTTTACGTTTTTGGCGGGAAAACGAGATTTTACTTTTTGGCGAGAAAACAAAATTTTACGTTTTTGGCGGGAAAACGTGATTTTACGTTTTTGGCGGAAAAACGGGATTTTACGTTTTTGGCCGGAAAACGGGATTTTACGTTTTTTGGCGAGAAAACAAAATTTTATGTTTTTGGCGGAAAAAGATGATTTTATATTTTTGGCGGGAAAACGAGATTTTGCCTTTTTGGCGGAAAAACATAATTTCACGTTTTTGGCGGGAAAACGAGATTTTATGTTTTTTGCGGGAAAATAGAATTTTACGTTTTTGACGGAAAAACAAAATTTTTCGTTTTTGCGTGAAAATAAAAATTTATATTTTGGCGGGAAAAATAGAATTTTAAGTTTTTTTTAAGGAAAATAAGATCATTGATGTAATTTAATAAATGATTAATTATAAAAAATTATGATCATTGATGTAATTTAAAAACCCATGGGTACCCAAAACCCAATTAAGTGAACCCATTATGAACCCATAAACAATGGGTACCTGTCCATTTTAAACCCTTTTCTTTTTCTGTTATAATAGTAGGGTTTTGGGTTTGAATTTTTCTTTGGGTTTTGGGTACCCATATGGGCAATTACCCATTTTAACATCCCTAGTTGTCCATGACCTGTCGTATTTCTTGCTTACTTATATCTCCAACAAATCCTGATGGCTTGAAGTTGATTCCCAGTTACTAACTGGCAAATGTACTAATTTGGTATGTGCAAGGGTCAGTGTGGGTTCTCAGGTTTTGTCAGATACTATAGTTATATTACAAAATAAGCATTGTTTTGCTTTGTTTATGCTTTTTTTTTTTTTGTCTAGGCAATGTTTGGGAAAATTTCAAGATATTAATCACAAACGGAGAACAGATTTCATGAGTCAGGCACACCCTTCCCCTGTTCCACTTTGTTTATCTGTTTATATATTCAAATCTTATTTCATAAATCTGAAGCTCTGCTACCAAATTTTGTAATGCGTTTGATGGAAATGTTAAAGAGAGAATATATTCCAGTTTGTTATAGACCGGTTTGATCATTTTGTAACTAGAGTGCAGAGACTTTAGAAGAGAAATAAAGACGAAAGATTTCTTCTCCTCTACTTGTTGCCTCGGCCACCACTGCCTTAGCGTCTCGTAGAGACTATTACTCTTGGACTCGGTACCTATCTTATCTTTAGCGTTTGAATTTTTGTTAGCCATTTTGATTGCTTCAGAATTATTTGTTTGCTGGGTTACGAAGTTTGTGAGCGTTGGGCCAATTGTTTGGATGCTTTTCCCGGTTTTTTGTGGAAGCTACCAATCAATTTGCTTATTGGGTGATGATGCTTTTTCATGCCGGCCATGTGTTCGACGAATTGCCCCATTGTTGACTTGGCTTTTTTTTCTTAATACTGTTTGACCTTTTATAAGCTGATTCCTTGTAGATATCTCATTTAGTTTGTCTAATACCTCTACAGTTTGTCTCCCGCATGCACAAAGCTTATATCTTTTCTTCCAACCTTTCCGGGTGTATCTTCAAATTTCATTTCTAATTCCTGTTTATTCTGATGTGGATCTCATGTACTTTTTCAGGCTGTCTTGAGAAAATGCTGTTGTAAAGAGTCTTTCTTTCTTGTTAGCTAAGCACACTTCGACTGACATGGCGGCATCAGTTTCAACTCGACTGCTCGTTCTGCTCAAAGATTTTTCAGCCTTCAGAAAGATATCATGGCGTTCTGCTGATACTAACTACCACCCACAGTCGCGTTTTATATGCCATGTTGCGAAAGAAGATGGTTGTCTTACTCTAGCAAGCCTTGAATTGGGTAAAAAAAACAAGGAGATCAGGGAAGAGTAAGGCGACAAAGTTTGTGGGAAGTTTTGTTACTGAAAGGGGTCAAGGTAAGGTAAGAGCAGCAATGAACGATAAAATGAAAGTAGTGAAGGAGAATAAGCCAGCTGAGAAAGTGTTGCCTTTGTTTTCTGCAAAATCATTTGAGGAGCTTGGCCTCCCAGACTCATTGTTAGACAGCTTGGAAAGAGAAGGTTTCTCTGTCCCAACAGATGTCCAATCCGCAGCTGTCCCGGCAATAATCAAAGGTCACGATGCAGTCATTCAGTCTTACACAGGATCTGGCAAAACCCTTGCTTATCTACTTCCAATATTATCCGAAATTGGTCCACTAGCGAGAAGCTCCCAAGGTGAAAGTGAGAAGACGGCAGAGATTCAGGCAATGATCGTGGCTCCATCAAGAGAGCTCGGTATGCAGATAGTAAGAGAGGTAGAGAAACTGCTCGGACCTAATCACCGTAGAATGGTTCAGCAGTTGGTAGGAGGTGCGAACCGAATGAGGCAAGAAGAGGCCCTTAAGAAAAACAAACCCGCAATTGTTGTTGGCACCCCCGGTAGAATTGCAGAGATAAGCAAAGGTGGAAAGTTACACACTCATGGGTGTAGATTCTTAGTGCTAGACGAAGTTGATGAGCTTTTATCTTTTAATTTCCGAGAAGATATCCATAGGATTCTTGAACATGTAGGAAGGAGATCTGGGGCTGGTCCTAAAGGAGAAGTCGATGAGCGTGTTAACCGGCAGACCATTCTAGTCTCTGCAACTGTGCCATTCTCAGTTATTCGAGCAGCTAAGAGTTTCTTGTACAATCCAACAAAGTCACTCCTCTTGATACCGTCCAACCATCTGCACCAGCAATTAGCTTAACTCCCACAACTTCTGAGGCTAATTGCCAGATTCAGACTACTATTCAGAGCTTACCTCCAGCGTTAAAACACTATTACTGCATCTCAAAACACCAACACAAAGTCGACGCATTAAGGAGATGCGTTCACGCCCTTGATGCTCAATCTGTTATAGCTTTCATGAACCACTCAAAGCAGCTCAAAGACGTGGTCTACAAACTCGAAGCTCGTGGTATGAGTTCCTCTGAGCTGCATGGAGATCTCGGAAGCTAGGCAGATCAACGGTTCTAAAGAAGTTCAAGAACGGGGAAGTTAGGGTGCTTGTGACTAACGAGCTCTCAGCTCGGGGTCTAGATGTTGCGGAATGTGATCTAGTGGTGAATCTTGAACTTCCAACAGATGCGGTTCATTATGCACATCGAGCAGGGAGGACAGGGAGGCTGGGAAGGAAAGGGACGGTGGTTACAGTGTGTGAGGAATCACAAGTGTTTATAGTGAAGAAGATGGAGAAACAGCTTGGTTTGCCTTTCTTATATTGTGAGTTTGTTGATGGAAAGCTTGTTGTCACTGACGAAGATAAAGGAACTAAAGAATGTATTTTTCTTTTCTTCCTCTAGTTTTCAGATACTTTTATAACCTAATCAAATTCAGAATTTTGTTCTCTCTTGCAATGTGACGAGAGGTTATTGGCCTCCAAGGCTGTCGCAGAACCCTTTCGACACTTCACCAAACATACACTTGCCAGAACAAGTATTGTGTCTTCGAGTCGAATGTATCATCGTGTTTGGTCAGAAATCATATTGTTCCCAAAAAAAAAAGACGCAAGAATGTTTTGTCGTTGTGAAAATGAACGAAATTCAAGTGACCGTAACACTCGACTGAACCAATTCCGGTATATATAAACCGACCGAAATTGAACTGGTTTGGTGGATAAGTTGCGGGTTTTCTTTTGTCCGTCCCTGATGCTCGTGCCGTCGTCGCTCTTTCTTTGGAGGGTTTGCAGAGAGTGAGCTTGATTGAGCTGGGAAAAGGATCGATTCAGCAGTTGAGATGATGTTGATGATAAGGCGGAGTGCTAAAGCTTCCAGATTTTTTCAGCCTCGTCTCCTGGAGACAGGTACCCTGAGATCTTCTTTATTCCACTGCCCATTTGAATTCATGTATCATTGCTAGAACAAAGCAGTATGAACTCGTGTTAGATCTCTCCAAGAAAATGGAACTGAATGGTATTGCGCATAACCTCTACACGCTGAGTATTTTAATCAATTGCTTCTGCCGGTGCCGGAAACTTAGATTTGCTTTTTCTGTTATGGGGAAAGTCTTGAAACTTGGCTATGAGCCTAACACAATCACGTTTTCAACTTTGGTTAACGGATTATGTCTCGAGGGTAGAGTTTCCGAAGCTGTGGCACTTGTTTATCGAATGGTAGAAACGGAACATAGACCAAATCTCGTAACGCTTAACACTCTTGTCAATGGACTTTGTCTCAAAGGTGGAGTATCTGAAGCAATGGATTTAATCGATCGTATGGTGGAAAACGGATGCCAACCCGATCAATTTACTTATCGACCGGTTCTAAATAGAATGTGCAAGTCAGGGAACACTTCCTTAGCCTTGGATCTTCTCAGAAAGATGGAAGATAGAAAGATCAAGCTCAGTGTAGCCAATTACAGCATAATTATCGATAGTTTTTGCAAAGATGGGAGCCTCGACGATGCACTCAACCTTTTCAATGAAATGGAAACGAAAGGGATCAAAGCAGATGTCATTATCTACAACTCTCTCATAGGAGGCTTTTGTAACGCCGGTAGATTGAATGATGGTTCACAGTTGTTGAGGGATATGATCACAAGGAAAATCACCCCCGACGTCGTCACCTTCAGTGCTTTGATTGATAGTTTTGTGAAAGAGGGAAAGCTTATTGAGGCTAAAGAATTGTACAGTGAGATGATCGCAAGAGGCTTAGATCCTAATGCCATTACATATAATTCTTTTATATATGAATTGTGCTTGGAGAACCGCTTAGATGAGGCCAACCAGATGCTGGATCTGATGGTTAGCAAAGGATGCAATCCTGATATCGTGACGTTTAATACCCTCATAAACGGATACTGTAAGGCTAAACTGGTTGACGATGGTATGAGACTTTTCCGTGAGATTTCTTTGAGAGGGTTGGTTGCTGATACAGTGACTTACACCACTCTTGTTCAAGGGTTTTGTCAATCGGGAAAACTCAATGTTGCAAAAGAACTCTTCCAAGAGATGGTTTCTCGTGGCGTGCCACCCAATGTTGTAACTTATGGTATATTGCTGGATGGTTTGTGTGACAATGGAGAACTTGAAGAAGCAATGGAAATATTTGAGAAAATGCAAAAGAGTAAGATGGATCTTGATCCTATTGTTTATAATAGTATCATTCACGGGATGTGCAATGCAAGTAAAATCGATGATGCTTGGAATCTATTCTGTAGGCTCCCTCTGAAAGGAGTGAAGCCCGATATTCGGACATACAACATAATGATGTCAGGATTATGTAAGAAAGGCTCATTGTCCGAAGCAGATGCATTGTTTAGAAAAATGAAGGAGGATGGGAATGAGCCAAATGGTTGCACGTACAACACGTTAATCCGAGCGCATCTCCGAGGCAGTGATGTAACCAGTTCGGTTGAACTCATCGAAGAAATGAAAAGTTGTGGGTTTTCTGCAGATGCTTCCACTATGAAGATGGTTACTGATATGCTATCGAGTGGTGAATTGGACAAAAGCTTTCTGAATATGCTTTCTTAGGGGGGGTGTTTTGCTTGGTTAGGAATTAACTTAACAGAGGCTTCTTGTGATGCTAAATCTTGTAATATTCATTGAAGTAAGAGACCCGTTCGATACATGGATGTGTGTGTATAAACACTTTGTTTTGTATTGAGTGATTAGAAATGGTAACTAAAAAAACAGGGAGAGTTCATTCAGAGCTTCTTCTGGTAACCCCATGGATTGTTGTTTGCCCAGTTCCACTGGTCTCTGCACATCTCATCCACTCCGTATTTTGCCCTAATTACAATTTAAACCAAATCATTTCTCTTAATAGCCAATTTAAACCACTAAAGGCTAAAGTCAATTGTTAATGGTGAAAGAGATGGAACTTACTTCCAGCCAAGTTCTTTCTCAGCTCTCTCTGTTGAAGCATAAACTGCCGTTGCATCTCCTAACCTTCTTGGACAAAGCTTGATCGGTATTTTCTGCAACAAATGTGTTTTTGTTTCAACAATACAAAACATACCAAAAATCTTTACCCATTTGATTTCATTCAGCTGTACCTTGCCAGAAGCCTTTTCAAAAGCCGCAACCATTTCTAACACAGACGTTCCTCTTCCAGTCCCTAGATTGTAAGCAGTGCAGCCTGATGATTACAACAACACATGTCTGAGAAAGAATCCACCAAATCAAAACTAAACTCTTTATTTCTGAGATAGTTACCGATCTTCGGATCAGAAAATAGCTTCCTTAATGCAGCAATATGGCCATCTGCCAAGTCCATCACATGGATGTAGTCCCTCACCTGTTTCAAACATCCACATGTAAAATGATATTCCATGTCTCTTATAATTCTATAAAGGCATCCAAAACTAGCATTTTGATCTATCATCAGGAATATGAACCAAATTGAATGAGAGATTCTGAGATCTTGATTGGTATTTACCGCACTACCATCCTCGGTAGGATAGTCATGTCCATAGACATTGAGTTCAGGTAGACGTCCCACAGCTACTTGTTGGATATAAGGCATGAGGTTATTGGGGATTCCCTTTGGATCCTCACCAATTCTACCACTCTCATGTGCTCCCACAGGATTGAAGTACCTCAGCAGAACAATTCTCCATTCCGGTTCCGCGGCGTGGATATCTCTAGCTATTTCTTCAAGAAAGAGCTGCACAAAAGAGAGGGTGTGAACAAACTGAGCATTGTTATCTACTTATCTTTGTTAGGACTTGGTAGAAGTTTCTTGGATCAGGCAAGTTTTCGAAAACTTTCAATCCATCAATTACAATTGAGTCAACTTTCTGAATATGCTTTCTTAGGGGTGTTTGACTTAACAGAGGCTTCTTATGATGCTGAATCTTGTAATATTGAACGATCCAATAGAATCATCAACTAGCTATTTATTCATTGCAGTAAGAGACCCGTTCGATACATGGATGAGTGAGAATAAACACTTTGTTTTATATTGAGTGATTTGAAATCGTAAGTAAAGAAACAGGAGAGCACGTTCATAGCTTCTTCTGGTAACCCCATGGATTGTTGTTTGCCCAGTTCCACTGGTCTCTGCACATCTCATCCACTCCATATTTTGCCCTAATAACAATTTTAAACCAAATCAATTTATTCAATAACAGGTTAACCCCTACAAGCTAAAGCCAATCGTTAATGGTGAAAGAGATGAAACTTACTTCCAGCCAAGTTCTTTCTCAGCTCTCTCTGTTGAAGCATAAACTGCTGTTGCATCTCCTGACCTTCTTGGACAAAGCTTGATCGGTATTTTCTGCAACAAATGTGTGTTTGTCTCAACCAAAAAAGACAAAACATTCCAAAAATCTTTACCCATTTGATTTCATTCAGCTGTACCTTGCCAGAAGACTTTTCAAAAGCCGTAACCATTTCTAACACAGACGTTCCTCTTCCAGTCCCTAGATTGTAAGCAGTGCAGCCTGATGATTACAACAACACATGTCTGAGAAAGAATTCATCAAATCAAAACTGAACTCTTTAATTTTCTGAGATAGTTACAGATCGTCGGATCAGCGAATAGCTTCCTTAATGCAGCAATATGGCCATCTGCCAGGTCCATCACATGGATGTAGTCCCTCACCTGTTTCAAACATCCACATGTAAAATGATATTCCATGTCTCTATCACTAGCATTTTGATCTATCATCAGGAATATGAACCAAATTGAATGAGAGATTGTGAGATCTGAATGGTATTTACCGCACTACCATCCTCGGTAGGATAGTCATGTCCATAGACATTAAGTTCAGGTAGACGTCCCACAGCCACTTGTTGAATATAAGGCATGAGGTTATTGGGGATTCCCTTTGGATCCTCACCAATTCTGCCACTCTCATGTGCTCCCACAGGATTGAAGTACCTCAGCAGAACAATTCTCCATTCGGGTTCGGCGGCGTGGATATCTCTAGCTATTTCTTCAAGAAAGAGCTGCACAAAAGAGAGGGTGTGAACAAACTGAGCATTGTTATCTACTTATCTTTGTTAGGACTTGGTAGAAGTTTCTTGGATCAGGCAAGTTTTCGAAAACTTTCAATCCATCAATTACAATTGAGTCAACTTTCAAGATTATGAATTCACAACAAATAGCTAAAGTCTGGGACTTTGATAAAAAGGGGGGGAAGGGTGGTCGGGAAGCCAGAGACACATTTTGAGAATAAAGACTCGAAAATCAGATGTGCTCTAGAGTAAAATTTACCTTAGTACGACCATAAGGGTTCATTGCTTTTAATTCAAAGTCCTCCACGCATGGAATTTTCTCAGGTTGTCCATAAACAGTTGCAGATGATGAAAACACCATCTGTATATTCCAACAACACACCAATGTAAAATCAAACAAGGAAATTAAAAGATGAAATAAACATTTCTGAAGTTGTACAAATCCTATCTAACCATTTTGCAGTTGTACTTTGCCATGGTCTCATACAGATTGATTGTTCCGACCAAGTTATTGTCAAAGTAGCGGCGAGGGTTTCCAACACTTTCACCAACAGCCTTAAGACCCGCAAAATGGATCACAGCATCAAATCTGTTACCTCACAAGGAAAGGAAAAGAATCCAGAAAAGTTATCAACTCTACAGTTCAGCTGAAAATATATGCGAACTTTGAAGGTAAGGAATCTAACAATAAGATACCTCTGTTTGGAGAAGAGTTTCTCAATATCCTCTTTGTTTCTTAGATCACCCTGTAATCAATCAATCAATCAACATAAACTCCAATGTTATAGAAGCAAACAACTACAAGTCTACAGGACGTAGAGAAAGGCTAAAATTTAGATTATTTTATTGAATTACAGAAAACAGGATTGAATTCTTTGTTTCAAACTCAAACTAGGGTCTAACCAAGCATGCAAGCAAGTACAAGTACAATTTCGCTATACCAAATCTCAAAGATCAACCATTAAAACAACATAAACCCATTAAAAAGGAAATGTAAACAATTCTCGATTTCAGCCAAGAATTTTCCCAGGAATCCAGTTTCCATTTACATAGAGCCACGAACTTAGAGAACAGACACACATACAGTCACCAATAAACAAGTTCACTCACAAAACAGCACCTTTATCGGATTCTTTCGGGGAATAAAAAACACAGACTAGAAAGAGAAGTAATAGTACTTACAAGATTAAACTCGAGCTTCTTGGAGAGATCAGAACCAACGAGCTCCCTAACCCTATCGACAGCTTCGATAACAGAATTATCAAGATTATCAATGATCGAAACCTTAAAACCCTCTTTCAGAAGTTGAACAACGGTATGCGTCCCGATGAATCCAGCACCACCAGTAACAAGAATGTTCTGCTCCACTGAAGAACCCATTTTTCAAAGAACCCACTTAGCAAAATCGATACTTTCTGGACTTTTTGGATAAAGAAAAAGAGAGAGAGATCACAGCTAAGATGAAGAAGATAAAAGAGAAGACACAAGAAAGTTGGGTCCTTATTTAATGAATGTTGTAGCTTTTTTGACAAGTTGATAAGAACGCACGCAAAGCGAAAAAACAGGGAAAGGAGTGGGCTCAGCTCTAAGGATTGTTTTTGTTGGTTTCTATATAGAAACGGCAGTGATTATGATGACAACGATGATGATCCGTGTTGAGATAATGCTGCCTCCGATTCTTTTCAGTTACGTATTGATCGTCAATTTTGTCTCTTTTCTCGGGGGGAATTTAAATAAAAGGGAATTAAAAAAGATATGTATTTTTGTTGCACTTGTATTTTTAAGTCTATTTCTGTAAATGTGAAACTTTTGATGACCAAATCCACGGGATTATTGGCAAACAGAGAGTAATTTAGGATAAATTTTTAAGTAATCTTACTGTCATTGACTAAGGGTCCGAATGGTGACCGCGGTTTTAGTTGTGCGGGAAAAGCGGTTTTACAGTGCGGTGCGGTTCAACTGCGGTACATGCGGTTTGTGGAACAAATGCGGTTTGTATAAAAAAGCGGTACAAATTAAAAGTTGATTGGTGAAAAAATGATTTGCGGTATACAATAAAATGTTTGAATGGTGAAAAGACAATTAGCGGTGCGGATTCTAAATTATAGATAAAATTTAAACATAATTTTATATTAGGATTTTAAATTTTAAATTAAATTAATATTTATGAATTATAAATTGTAAATTTATTATTTTTTGTTAAATTTGAATAAAATACTAATTTTTACAAATATAACAATCACTTTTATATATTTCGTTTTTTCTAGATATTTTAGTTATTTTGATCTAAATATAACAAATATATATTAGTTCCAGAGACATTTTCCATTCATATCGATTAATTGATTGTTTCAAATAAATCATTAATTGGTTAATAATATATTGATTACTAATAAAATGCATTGATTAAATGATTTGCAGGACAAAGTGTGGGATTTAGAAAAAAATTTGATTAGTTGTGGTTTGTTTTGGGTAAATTCGGTTAATTTGATTAATTTTTATAAATTTGGTTATTTCATGTCGATTCACTTCGGTTCGATAGTTTTATAATTTTGGTAAAATTCGGTTACATAGTCTTGTGTTTTTCAAAAATTATTATGTTAAAATTATATTTATACACTAAATTTTTTGATATATAATCTATTTAAAAATAACTAACTCCAGCATATTTTTGATCTTATTAACTGATTATATATGACATTATCTAATATGTAGTATATTAGATCGTATAATTTTATATAGAATAGTTTACTGTAGAATATAAACAAAGTTATGATACTTTTATAAAGTACTATAATAATTCAGTGAAAACCCATGGGTCTCCTGAGTTGTTGGATGAGAAAGATAGATTGGTCAATGGATGGTAATGGATGGTAGAGATGATAAGTGTCATAGACTTATAGTGATTTAGCGTGTGTTGTATATTAAAGTCATTTTCCTAAATTTTGGAAAAGAAAAACAATATTTTTCAGTGCGTAATTGCTTGGACCGCTGGTGTTTTAGCAGTAGTGCGGTTTTTGACAACGCTACACTTTTTATTAAGCAATTCACTGCCTCGAAAACTGAAAGCGGATTTACTTTTTACATTTTCAGAAACCGCACATTTTTAGTAATTTTGTTGATTAGTGTAATAAAAGCGGTATTAATAAATCCGCTTTGAATTCCGCTTTTAGACTGTCACCATTCAACACCTAAGGTTATGAATGGTGACTTATGTAAGTGCGGATTTCGACCACTTTTGTCAAAAAACGCTTTTTATCACCAATCACCACTTTTTCATTAAAAAGTGCGTTTTTCCAGAAAGGTAAAAAACAAAAATTGGGTTTTTTCTTATCAAGCAGTTTTTAAAATTCCGCACCCACACAATATTACTAGCGGTATAGTTCAAATCCGCACTAGTACTTTTACTTTATTAATATTTTATTTCTTGTTTATATTAATACATAATATTAGACATACGGCATACCCCATATAGTTATTCGTATTGCATATACTCTTTAACGAAAGAGAGATAAATAACAGGACATATTTTAATAAATATTTTTATTCTATATATTTGTAATATATAATTAAGTTTAGCACACAAACCGATAACTGAAAAATCGAACCGATGTTAACCGAATTCAAATTTCATAAATAATTGAATGTTTCTAAATTTCATATTGAAATGTTTGAACCGATTCTCCGACTCGAAATCGAACACAGAACCAAACGAGTATTCGAACTAACCGAAATACCATTTTTATATCTAAATCTTATATTTGAAATATCCGGTATTTATCTAAACTATCAGAATTATCAGATATTTTTACACGAATTATTCGAATTTTTACCCGAAATACCAAAAATTACAAAAAAAAATCAAATAAAACTGTAACCAAAAAACGAATGTCCATGCCTATATATAATTAGAAAATAAAATGAACAAATATTTTGAAAAATTAGAGATTATGTATTGTACCTAATTTATTTATGTCATTGTAGTTTTATTGTATTGTAAATTTTTTATTTAGTATTTTAATTGATTTAGTTATTTATATGTTAAAATATTTATATATTTACTTTAAATAAATTGGGTTTAAATTATATAAAATATTTTAACTAACACTAAATAAATATTTTAATTTAAAAATATATTTATTTTTACTATATTTTTATTCATCTAAAATCCGCACCGCTTATTTTTACCAATCAAATTTTACTTTGTACCGCTTATTATGTACAAACCGCACTTGTCCCGCAAATATGTTTTTCCCGCACGCACCGCAGTTGAACCGCATCGCACTTTAAAACCGTCCCGCAATTACGCGGTTACCATTCAAACCCTAAGCATAACTTTCAACTACTGATTAATTACGATGACGTTAAAAGTTGGATAATGAAGTTGTCCAATCAACATTATTTTGTACTGGTTGTCTTTTTATGGGTGGTCAATTGTACTGGTTGTCTAATCGACATTATCTTAATAGATCTATGGTAACTTCACTGTAATTTTGATGAGCCGTATACTAATTTGGTATAACTATACGGGTCATCATCACGGTAATTGTTTTCTTAATCATCAGTTGAATTTGGGACTGAGGTAGAACTCGGGATCTTGGAAAAACCTGGTGAGCATCTCAGCCTTGTCGGAAGAGAGATCTGTGTTTGCTAATATGTCTTCTTTGGATGTTTTAGCGGCGGCTTCGATTGAACCAATGGCTTGGTATAGCTGTAATCAAAGGTACGAATCACACACACACACACAATGTAAGAGTTTGAAGAAAAAGAATAAAAGTTTATTGCTTGATGAGTTCATAAGTAAAACATCACCGTATTTGCGTCATGTTTGTTAATGTTTGGTATGGATGTGACAACTCTGGTGAACATGTTTATATCCTGGACAGTTCGCTTTCTCTTCACATAAAATGGAAAAGAAGTAAGCTTTAGATGTCGCCAATACAAATCCTTTTAAACTAGTGATCTTTGAAAACCTACCTCAACCTTGAGTTTAGATGCCACCTTCTGTTGCTTGCACACTGCAGCTCAAGATTCAATCTAATCAATTACTCAAAAAATCGTAGTATACACACTAAACAAATGAGTATTACTTACCCCCACGAGAGTGAGCAATCTTAACAATCTTCTCAAATCCCATTTCAACATCAGTGACTGGTATAAATGCAGGTTTCCCAAACTCCATCTCATATCTAATTGAAAAGAATGATCGAGCTTCACTGTCAGCAGGCAAAGAAAAATGGTGCCGAGTGATAAGATGTCTAGGCCACTCACTGGAAGTAAGATAACATGAAAGAATCATTCTGTTCTTTGGTTGAAAGTGTGGCAACAACGTAAAGTTTCGCGAATTGCCCTTTCAGCCTCTTTACTCTGCAAAGGTTAACAAGTCAAAAAAGGGACAGACAAATAGAAGACGAGAACTGAGAGAGATTGAAAGGATGGATCGACCTGTTGAAGATGGAGGCAACATTGCAAGAATCCCATTTCGTCACAAAAACAAAAGCAATAGACACACCTCCACAATTGAAGATCAGATCCTACCACAAGCAAACGAGTGAAATCTGAAGCTAATTTAGATCCAAACTCTACCAAAATAAATCTTAGCAGAGGAAGGCACCACATACAGGGGAAATGGAGACAAAGTTAAGCCTGAAAGAGTTTGAGCTAAGAAACGCAGATATGAAATTGATCAGAGAAGGGTCTTGTTCATCTTTCCATGCATTGCTCATTATACAAACACCACCACTATTTCCTGAACAGATAACTGAACATCAACTTCTAGAGAGTATACATTACAATTGGCACATCTTGTAAATTAAGCCAAGTTTTACCCAATATGAACACACAAAAGAGCTTCGCATGAACTTAGTAAATCCTAGATTCATCACCCAAAATTTCGGCGGAATTCTCGCTGTAATCAAAACACATATCGTCTAATGATGGAGCAGATACGGAGTCTAATCCTAATTTCATTCGAATTGAGCTTCTCAATCCGATAGTATGTATAGAAGGCGAGGAGGTATAGTGTCTCCTCTGACAAATCGACACCAAAATAGCAAACCCTAGACTCTAATGATGGAGTAAAGCAGAGATTTCGTTGATATATAGAGAGGAGTACCTAACTTCACGGGAGAGGACGGAACTTGATCTGTCGAGGGACTGTAACTTGATCCCGCAGTCGCCATCGACGAACCTCGTGAGTTTTGAAGACAAAATTTGGCGGACGATGAAGAAGGAAACAAATTTTGAATTATGGACAATTTTGGATTTTGGTTATCTGTTGTACCAATATGTATGGTTGGGTTTATCTATTAATTTTGGTTATTCTTCAAAATTAACCGCTTCTCTGAATTTTTGGTTGACTTCGGGTATATTCTATTAAAACTCGGTTTGGTTTTAATTTTTTATGTTTTAATTACGTTTGGTTTAAATTGGTTTATTAAAAAATCGGTTAATTTATCAGTTTGGTTGAAACAAACCGAACCAAACATGTAACTGACTGATTTGAAAATTCTGCCGGTCAATTCAACCGAAGAAATCTATCAATCCGGTCTTTTATTCTGGATTGGTTCTTTCTTTCGGTTCAGTCTATAGTCTACTATATTGAAAACGAAGATACAAAATATCATTTTGAGGAGGCAGAGGTTCACTCCCACTGATGTATAACTTTTTTGCCATCTAATAATATATCTACTAAGTGAGAAAAATATATCTGGGAATCAAACAGAGCTTACATCGTGAACAAAGAAAAATGTGGATCAAAACTATACACCTCTTACAATAATTTATATTAATATATTATACTCTGTCAACTAACATGATAGAGATTGATTAAGACGACCAAAAATGTCATAATAATCAAACCATTGAATATATAACTTTATTTTGCAACAAGGGTTCATTGAATAATATAATTAATGAAATGAAACAGTGAAATTAAAAAAAAAAAAAAACGAGACTACAATTGTACGTCTTTCAATTACCGTGTTTACATTATCTATAATGACAAAATACAAAACTCGCCATACGTATATATAAGTACAAAGGACCTTGACCACAAGCTATATATGTAAACTGAAATATATGCTAAGTTAATTCGCATGAAAACAGAAAACGATTTTATCTATTGTGAAGCGGGTTTGGTCCGGCGGGAGCTTCTCTGCCGGAAACTCCATAAATAGGGTCGTACTTATCACCAGAATGCACCACCGATAACATCCTCTTTTCGGCAAACTCTCTCCGCCAGAACTCGTAGAACTCAGCCGTTGATGAGTGCATCGGAATCTTCGTCGTACGAAGATGGCGGCCGTATGTGAGATGGTGTCCGCCTAAAAATAGGATCAAGATGATTAGAGATGATAAACTCTGGCTCCAAGATTTCATTCTCTTTTTCCTTTTTACTCTCTTCCTCTAGCTCTTTTGTGGTTTTTTGCTCTCTTTAACTAAGGGCCAACTAGTTAGGCAGAGATTTATATTACAATGTACAGACGAGGCATGTTCATGATGGACTTGTGATATATTAAAATATTCGAGGCATTTTGTGAAAAGTCGAAACTAGCCCTTACGTGTTAGAAATATATATTTAGGTAACGTATAGTATCGGTAGATTATAAAAAAAATTAGCTGGTGGAATGATAGAATCGTTATATACATATTTTTAGTAATCATATCCATAATATTTCCTTTTTAAATATAAATATCATAATAATTAAATCCGTCTGTGAATATAAAAAAAATTACAATTCGAAATAAAAATTCGATAAAACACATAATAGACTATGAAAACAGTTTAAAAACTTCATAAAAACTTGTTTTTATACCCGTAAATATATATATATATATATATATTTTATATATTAAAATTAATCATATATTTACTGAATACATTTTTCTCAAACTATGAATAACTTGTTTGTATTCGACTATTTATCATTATAAAATTCTACTAATATAAGATATTTAATTACGTAATTTTGTTGTTTTATTTGATTAAATTAATAGGTGAGACTTGAGAGCCGACAAAACAAATTAATAGGTGAGCATGTATTTGTCGTTTCCACACACGACTTAAATTAAATTGAAGGGTATTTATGTAAACCAATCGCCATGGGCTCGATGGAGTGCTCGCGTGGAACACCCGTTAGCACAGTCGACGACGTTCTTTGATCATGCCGTTGACTTTTATTATATCATTCGTTAACTTAACCGCGAAATTATATACCTGCAATAGTAGTATATGAATAAACTACATATAATATTCATAGCAAAGTTATATAATACATCTTTATTCGGCATCTTCTTCACCAGAATTTGTTTTTGACAAGTCAAACTGTCTATGATTGGATCTACATGATATAATGTTAAAACAAATCTATCTAAAATTGTATATTATGTCACGTTAACTCAGTGACGGCCCAACATTTTTATATGTCCTATTCAAATTTAAAATATTATTTAATATAATTAAAGTTCTAAATTTAATTTTATATATTCTAATGAACAAAATATATTTTAAAATGCCCTTTTAAATATTTTTAAACATATATTATGAAAAATATATTTGAAAATGCCCCTATAATTTTTTATTAATATATATTAATAGAGAAAATATATAAAAAATATCATTTTTAATCGGATGTCCTAATCCGTCGCTTATCTGGCTTATCTTCGAGGCCGGTTCTGCGTTCACTTACCACATTTCAACGACTAAAGCAGTCATAAATTTTTAATATATCAAAGCTTAACGAATTGATAATTATTCTTATTTAGATCATAACTACAGTTAACAGAGTTACGTCCACGCTTCAGATTAAGGTTATTCTTAATGCAGGTTCATAAAATAGATATGTTGAAACTTATGTCGATTTTATTTAAATATTTTTGTTTTCTTTAAGTTATCTAATAAACTTTTGTAGTCAAAGATTAGTGGATGTTTTAAAGGTAAAGTGTTCGTTCATCGTTGTTACTAAAACGTATCCGTCAAGTCATCTATAATGCCTAGGGTTTGTTATTCAGTATATCACTTTCTGCTCTGAAAATTGTCCATTTCTCTTTAAATCACATCCATTCCTTAATTGAGAGATGATTCTATTTTTTTTTTCTTCTCTTTCAGTTTCAACCTTTTCACATCACAAAACTCAGAAAATTTTACACTAAAAATCATATATCATTATTATTGTACACTTACTACACAAGTCTTTGGATGCACCGCTTTGAAGAATAAAACAAAACAGTGGATTCATTCATTCATTCCTCAATGTCTTCTCTCATTCTACTCTGTTGGTGCAAGACATGATTGTAGATTTCATCTCTTCTTTGCTCAACGATGCCTCAACAAATTAGCTGCAATCAATAAACAGTCCTCAAAAATCCAAGATTCAATAAAAAGATTTTTGTAGATTTTTCTCTTTCTTTCTTTACCTCTTGCACTCTGTTTCCAGCTCGAGCAAGCAGTTCGTATTGGTTCTCAAACATTGGCGCCATGTAAACCTACACAGATACATTGTTCAACAAACTAAATATAAACAAAGTTCACGCTTTTTAAGGATTTGTGTTTACAATGCGATGAAACAGCGCAGTACCTGAAACGTTGGAGCAAAACCTGGGCTCAAAAAGAAATGATAAAACATTCAAGAAAGCATATCCAAAAAGCTTTTGTCCAGTCTACCATCCGATAACATATCCATAACCATCTTCATGGTGTAAGCATGTGCAGAGAACCCACACCTCTTCATTTCTTCTATTAGTTCAACTGAAGTTCTTATGTCACTGCCTCGGAGATGAGCTCGTATTAGTGTGTTGTATGTACCATCGTCTGGTGCAGTCCCATCCTCTGCCATTTTCCTGAACAACAGGCCTGCTTCACTCAGCGAGCCTTTCTTACATAGTCCTCCAATCATTATATTATATGTTTTGACATCAGGCTTCAGTCCTTTGATAGAGAGACTACAAAATAAATTCCAGGCATCATCAACCTTGCTAGCATTGCACATCCAGTGAACGATGATATTATAGATACCAATATCAAGATCCATATTACTCTTGTGCATTTTTTCAAGTATTTCCAATGCCATCTCTAGTTCTCCATTGTCACACAACCCATCCAGCAAAATTTTGTAGGTCACAATATCAGGATGAGCACCTTGAGAAACCATCTCTTGGAAGAGTTCTTTGGCAACATTAAGTTTTCCAGATTGACAAAACCCTTGGACGAGAGTGTTATAAGTGATTGTATCGGCAACCACTACTCTCAGAGGCATTTTTCGGAAGAGTTTCAAACCATCTTCAACTCGGTTAGCCTTACAATATCCATTTATAAGGATATTATAAGTCACGATATCTGGATTGCATCCTTTGCTAACCATCAGATCCAGCATCTGGTTGGCCTCATCTATGCGGTTCTCCATGCACAATCCGTATATCAAAGAATTATATGTAATGGTATCAGGATCTAAGCCTCTTGCAATCATCTCATTGTACAATTCTTTAGCCTCTAGAAGCTTTCCTTCTTTCACAAAACTATCAATCAAAGCATTGAATGTGAAGACGTCGGGGCTGATTTTCCTTTCGATCATATCCCTCAACAACTCTGAACCATCATTCCATCGACTGGCGCTACAAAAGCCTCCTATGAGAGTGTTGTAGGTAATGACATTTGCTTTGATCCCTTTCGTTTCCATTTCATTGAAAAGGCTGAGTGCATCGTCGAGGCTCCCATCTTTGCAACGACTATCGATAACTATATTGTATATGGCTACTTGAGGCTTGATCTTTCTATATTCCATCTTTCTAAGAAGATCCAAGGCAGTGTTACCTGATTTGCACATTGCATTTAAAACCGGTCCATAGGTAAATTGATCGGGTTGGCATCCATGTTCCACCATACGATCGATTAAATCCATTGCTTGAGACACTCCACCTTTGAGACAAAGTCCATTGACAAGAGTGTTAAGGGTTACGAGATTTGGTCTATGTTCCATTTCTACCATTCGATCAACTAGCGCCACAGCTTCGGAAACTCTACCCTCGAGACATAATCCATTGAGTAGAGTGTTAAACGTGACTGTGTTAGGCTCATAGCCAAGTTTCAAGATTTTTCCCATAACAGAAAAAGCAAACCCGAGTTCCCGGCGCCGGCAAAAGCAGTTGATTAAAATACTCAGGGTGTAGAGATCGAACGAAATCCCCTGCAATTCCGTTTGCTTGCAGAGAGCTAAGACAATATCGTACTGTTTTGTTTTGGCAACTAAACTAAACAATCTATTGAAATCTATGATACTAGGAAGAGGACGAGACCGTATCATAGATTGAAACAGATCAACAGCATCGTTTGCCTTAATAACAGTAACCCCACTTCTCAATCTCTCTCTATAAGAAATTCTACCATCACTGAGAACAGAGAAGAAGGCGGAAGAGAAGAACTCATATGGGCTATGGAATAAAGTAGTTGTCGGAGTACCTGTCTCAGACAAACGAGGCTGAACCAATTTTAAAGCTTTCCGATGAAGAGGAATCCGTCGTGGTATCATCAATGTCATTTCTTCTTCCGGTGAATCGTTCCTTTTCTTAGGGCACGAACGAGGATGGCTTCCCTAACTCTCGTGTGCTTTGGAGAAGACAGTAAGAAAACCCGGTTCGATAATCATACACCTAAAACCGGTTCAAGTTTTTTTCTTCGTTGGTAACATTCAGAGTAATTATTTTGGTTCGGTTTATCAATTTAAAACCGGGTTTAGCTACAATCATGCGGAGAGATGATTCTGTATTTTTCTTTCAGTTTATACCTTTTCACATAACAACTCAGTAAATTTTACATTAGAAATCATATATCATTCTTGTTGTACACTTACTACACAAGTCTTTGGGTGACACCGCTTTGAAGAACAAAACAAAACAGAGGAATCATTCATTCATTCCTCAATATTCTTCTCTCATTCTACTCTGTTGGTGCAAGACATGATTGTAGATTTCATCTCTTCTTTGCTCAACGATGCTTCAACAATGAGCTGCAATCAATAAACAGTCCCAAAAAACTGAATCATTAAAGATTCAATACAAATCAGGACATTAAGATTTTAGTAGATTTTTATCTTTCTTTCTTTACCTCTTGCACTCTGTTTCCAGCTCGAGCAAGCAGTTTGTATTGGTTCTCAAACATTGGCGCCATGTAAACCTACATAGAAACATTGTTCAAACTAACTATAAAGAAAGTTCACATCTTTTAAAAGGATTCTGTGTTTACAATGCGATGAAACTGTGTAGTACCTGAAACGTTGGAGCAAGACCTGAGCTCCAAAAGAAAAGATCAGACATTTCAAGAAAGCATATCCAAAAAGCTTTTGTCCAATCTACCATCCGATAACATATCCATAACCATGTTCATGGTGGAAGCATGTGCAGAGAACCCACACCTCTTCATTTCTTCGATGAGTTCAACTGAAGTGCTTATGTCACTGCCTCGGAGATGAGCTCGGATTAGTGTGTTGTATGTACAATCATTTGGCTCAATCCCATCCTCTGCCATTTTCCTGAACAACAGGCCCGCTTCAGACAGCGAGCCTATCTTACAAAGTCCTCCAATCATTATAGTATATGTTTTGACATCAGGCTTCACCCCTTTGACAGAGAGGCCACAAAATAAACTCCATAGCATCATCGACCTTACTAGCATTGCACATCCCGTAAATGATGATATTATAGATACCAATATCAAGATCCATATTACTCTTCTGCATTTTTTCAAGTATTTCCAGTGCCTCTTCTAGTTCTCCATTGTCACACAACCCATCCAGCAAAATACCGTAAGTCATAATATCAGGATGAGCACCTTGAGAAACCATCTCTTGGAAGAGTTCTTTCGCGACATTAAGTTTTCTCGATTGACAAAACCCTTGGATGAGAGTGTTATAACTAACTGTATCGGCAACCACTCCTCTCAGAGACATTTTTCGGAAGAGTTTTAAACCATCTTCCACTCGGTTAGCCTTACAATATCCATTTATAAGGATACTATAAGTCAGGATATTAGGATAGCATCCCTTGCCAACCATCAGATCCAGCATCTGGTTGGCCTCATCTACACGGTTCTCCAAGCAAAACCCATATATCAAAGAAGTATACGTAATGGTATCAGGATCTATGCCTCTTGTGATCATCTCATTGTACAATTCTTTAGCCTCAATAAGCTTTCCCTCTTTCACAAAACTATCAATCAATGCACTGAAAGTGACGACGTCCGGGGTGATTTTCCTTGTGATCATATCCCTCAACAACTGGGCACAATCATTCCATCTTGCGGCACTACAAAAGCCGCTTATGAGAGTGTTGTAGGTGATGACATCTGCTTTGATCCCTTTCGTTTCCATTTCATTGAAAAGGTTGAGTGCATCGTCGAGGCTCCCATCTTTGCAAAGACTATCGATAATTATGCTGTAATTGGCTACACTGAGCTTGATCTTTCTGTCTTCCATCTTTCTGAGAAGATCCAAGGCCAAGGCAGTGTTACCTGACTTGCACATTCTATTTAAAACTGGCCCATAGGTAAATTGATCGGGTTGACACCCATTTGCCACCATTCGATCGATTAAATCCATTGCTTCAGACAGTCTACCTTTGAGACAAACTCCATTGATGAGAGTGTTAAGCATTATAAGATCAGGTCTACGTCCCACTTCTAACATTCGATAAACTAGTGCCACAGCTTCGGAAACCTTACCCTCGAGACATAATCCATTGAGTAGGGTGTTAAACGTTACTGTGTCAGGCTCATACCCAAGTTTCATGATTTTTCCAAGAACAGCAAAAGCAAAACCGAGTTTCCGGCGCCGGCAGAAGCAATTCATTGTAATATTCAGAGTGTAGAGATCAAACGTAATCACCTGAAATTCCGTTTGCTTGCAGAGAGCTAACACAAGATCGTACTGTTTTGTTTTGGCAACTGCACTAAATAATCTATTGAAATCTATGATAGTAGGAAGAGGACGAGACCGAATCATGGATTGAAACAGATCAACAGCATCGTTTGCCTTAATATTTGTAACCCCAATTCTCAATCTCTCTCTATAAGATATTCTAGCATCACTGAGAACAGAGAAGAAGGCGGAAGAGAAGAACTCGTATGGGCTACGGACTAAAGCAGTTGTCGGAGTACCTGTCTCAGATAAACGAGGCTGAACCAATTTGAAAGCTTTCCGATGAAGAAGAATCCGTCGTGGTATCATCAATGTCATTTCTTCTTCAGCCTTCAGGTGAATCGTTCCTTCTCTTAGGGCACGAACGAGGATGGCATCCCTTACTCTCGTGTGCTTTGGAGAAGACAATAAGAAAACCCGGTTCAATAATCATATTATCTAAAACCGGTTCAAGTTTTTTTATTCGTTGGTAACATATTTTGGTTTGGTTTATCAATTTAAAACCGGGGTTAGCTACAATGCATGTTCATAACTCTGCTTTAACGTTTCTCTTTCAGTTTACACCTTTTCACATAACAACTCAGTAAATTTTATTGTACACTTGATACACAAGTCTTTGGGTGACATTCATTCCTCAATATTCTTCTCTCATTCTACTCTGTTGGTGCAAGACATGATTGTAGATTTCATCTCTTCGTTGCTCAACGATGCTTCAACAATGAGCTGCAATCAATAAACAGTACCCCCAGAAAAACTGAATCATCCAAGATTCAAATCAGGACATTAAGATTTAGTAGATCTTTCTCTTTCTTTATTTACCTCTTGCACTCTGTTTCCAGCTCGAGCAAGCAGTTTGTATTGGTTCTCAAACATTGGCGCCATGTAAACCTACTCAGAAACATTATTCAAAAATCTAACTATAAACAAAGTTCACGTTTTTTTAAGGATTTTGTGTTTACAATGTGATAGAACTGTGTACCTGAAACGTTGGAGCAAGACCTGGGCTCAAAAAGAAACGGCTTTTTGAAACTGATTGAATTCCTTCAACCATTTCCAGCTCTTTGATCAGGGATTCCACATCAGGCCACTGCAGAAGAAAGTTTTTCAAAAATGGTTTTATTACATAGTCATAGAAGATCTTTAATACCTCAGCGTCAAGCTCTGCAGCTTGTAACCTTCCCAGCTGATCATTATCACCAACTACAGATTCCAAGGCTTCGGTTAGAGGATCAGGCTGTACAAACA